>OX465281.1:57834483-59034483 GCA_949987705.1 Thereva unica | reverse complement strand
TCCGTAACGAATACATTCGACTCCGTGGACACGCCCTTCAAACAATCACTTCGAAAGCAGTGAAATTTTGTGATGACGGTAACAACGCTGGGCAAACTGTAGTGACAAACCGATATTGAAACGGATCCCGTGATACCAAGATCGGATTATTTGGTATTGACTGAAACGTGGATGCGTGACAATTTTGATCCAGTTCCAATCAACAATTATGAATGTATAACCAGGCAGAATAATCGATCGCATTCTGATACAAACGCAGCTGGTGGAGTGGCAATCTATCGAAAATTAACATCAACATCCACGGCCAAAGTTCTCCACGTTGAATTGTCGGACACAACTCGTCTCATCAGAAACACAGGCGAGGTCTGCTTGGCCGAAATTACATGCTTCACTGCTGATACAACGTTTAAAATTGTACTTGGCATATATATATATATATATATATATATATATATATATATATATATATATATATATATATATATTCAGGTATATTCATCCTGGAGCAAGTGTCTCAAACATTAGTGTATTGCTGCACCAAGCACTCTTTCCGTACGTGCCAAACGCACCAAAGGAGACAAAACTCCAAAATGGCTAAAAATTGGCAAAGCAATTTCGGAATCAAAAAAAAAAAAAACATGGCCGCCGGGGATATCGCGTTTTTCCCGAGTTTTTCATGTATCTCAACCCCATGCGTAAAATGTTGACAATGAAACTCTCTACAACTTTGGTTCTAACAAAAAGTTGACCCGATTAACCCTTTGAAAGTTATTCAAGGTCAAAGTTTTCGAAAATCACTTTTAAGCCAAAACTTCACTCAAAAACTGAATTTTCCAATTTTTTTTTTTTTTTTTTTTTTTTTTTTCGAAAATTGTATTTTGTATTCAAAAATTTTTGTTCATCTACTTATATCAAACAATGTGGCACCGACCTAAACTGTGTTAATGAACTTGCATATGTTCGTTTGTTAGGGTACGTACGGTTACGGTACGGCACGTCATATTTGGTTCAGGGTTTTGCTATTGTTTTAACTTCTTCAACAGCCCTTTAACCCCCATAACCCTATTCCCCCCGTACTAAGCTTGCTGCTAGACATTGAACTATGACGTGACAAATGACATGACGGACTAGTAGTACAAATTTTGTGTGTAACGGAGTTTGATAACATCTATACCTTTAAAAGCCAGATTAATCAGTATTTAGTACGTCCATAAAACCCTTTTCTGCCTTTCAAGAGTACATAAAATTCAGGCCGGCTTTATACCAAAGCTGCTGGGAATATGCGGAAGTGGGAATCCACACACGAGCCGACAGAAACGAGACAGATTAGAAACTAGTTTGGAACTGGTCGCATGCGAAATTTGTGGGCAGAGAACTCAGATTGATCAAAAATGAGTTGCGCTCGTGTGTGCTTTCAAAGGTTTCATTTTAGTAAACTGGTTGTGATCGTGATTATTGTGAAACCAATTTGAAACTGGGACTACAAATCAGCTGACTTGTGTGCGGGCCTTAGTCTTTATGTGGGCCTTCATTTTCTGCTGTTAGCTGTCCGTTCCAACGCTTCTGCTCACACTGGCGCTACATATAGCAGGACTGAGCTTATCACCTTCGCCATTAGGAAGCGATAACTCGGTTAAGAGCCCCACTTTGGGTGGCAATGTTGGGAGTCGGGATGTCCCCAAGTGAGCTTCAAAATTTAGCCTACGGTCGATCTTCCCTCTAAGGCGGGCTGTGGCTGAATGATCTATTCCCATACCTTGATCCTTGCAGACGCTAGCTTTCTCCGTTTGCACAGCTCCATCTTTGTGCTCATCAAGAGTCATACCACCGCTTTCAGATCAGCGCTTTCGCCCATAATTCCGTCTCAAGGAAGCGTCGTCATACGAGCGCTACCCAACGTCATCCGCGATCCCGATCGCATCTGCTACTTTTAAAAGGCGTAGCTATAACACATCATTTCATTATACATGGTGTTCTACTTCTTTGATCCGTTAGCTGGCGTTCCGAGCGGGACGTCCCCGCATCGAATACGCTGCTGTCGGTGCCGCTTTGAAAAATGCGGTTTTTTGCCTAGTTTCTTCGGTTCTTTAGATTTACCGATTCTGGTCAATTCGGCAGGTCGACCACCCTCCTCCTTTCACACCCTGGGCTTGGGACCAGACGACGGCGGAGTTATTATACATGGTGATCCACAGAAGACGGTCCAAGACGGATCCCTGCAGAACTTCGCATGTTGTGCTGTACCATGATGTGCTCGATCCATCTTCTGATTCACAATGAATTGGTCAACCTACTTTTCATTTTAGAGTGTTTGTCTGACTACCCACCCGGGCTCAACACGATTCGCCGGCACGCCTGCGTATGCAGCTTTTCGTCGTTTTTTGCTTGGAAATTTAGCAAAGTGGCATGTGACCATCTGTTCCATATGTAAATGACGAAAACCTTCATATGCAGCTGTAAATCCATCATCGCGAATTGTTCACATGTCTAATTCAATGATGGTCAAAACATCACTGAAACACTCCTTCCAAGCAACTTTTTTTGAAATTCTTTATTGACACTCTCTTTATATTATAGTAAGATTTAACCACTTTTGAATATACACATAAGCTAACAGCTGTATTGTAGAGCAATTCCATGAACTCCACCAACTTTTCCACCTTGATTTGATCTACATATAGCCTTCGGCTTTCTTTAATTTTGGTGTTCTCTGTCATTTTATGTATGCATGTCTTACTCAATCGACCAAAGCTATTAATACGTATAAAATATGCCGCGATCTGTTTCATTTCCATGAATAGAACCAGAGTGCCAAAAGGCGATATGCTCGGCAAAATCACCCACAAACCTGGGCAAAAATGACCCAAATAAATGAAGTGTTCATGTCTCCACCAAAGCAATTTCCTAAGAAACTAAGTACTCAAAGTGGATTTTAATTCATAATTTAAGTATAATATTACCATCATAACCATCTTAGCCAGTATTAACCAGCATTAATGGCCGGCCAAGTAGTCGATAGCTGACACTAAGTCCCACTGTCGCGATAAGTTTCAAATCCCGAATCTAATCAAAATTAAAATTTATTGACGTGCCACCGCAAGACCGCTTTAATAAATCGCTTCTGAATCCCAAATCGGTTCGAATCGCGAATTTTTAGCAATTCTTGAAAAACTAGCCGGCCAGACAGCCGCCCGATTGACGCAGCGCAGCATCAGCATCCAAATCGACGACGCAGCCGCATAACGATTTTTTTATGTGATCGCTTTGAAAGTTTTCTTCTCCGCTTTGAATTTTGGCGCCTCGTCGGGGCCAGATTGACTGATTTCGTAAATGCTAATATTCGATATAAAAATGGGCGTTGGTGCACGAGCGGGAATCGCACTGGACCCGATCATGGCGCAGCCTAGACAGCGTGCAGGTCGCCATTGATCTTATTAATTCTGGTATTTTGAGAGAGCGGCGCGCTTTAATTAAATTTGATTCGGTTACGATAAAATCGCCTCCGCCGGTCGCGATGCTGCCTCACCCACGCACACACTAATAACCCGATGGAGTTTTGCTACATTGATTCGATAAAGTTATTTATGCATTGATCAGGCTGGATTTGAATAAAGCACGTTATGAATGCCGATCATAAATTAATGCGGACATCAATGCTGCTACTTAGTTAGCACGGAATTAGCACTACTTATTCTCTGTTTGGTGATTAGGGGTTTATGTGTATTTCGATGAATTATCAATCAATTCGGCTCGATTCAGCCGGTAATGACGGTTAATAATTTGAATCAATAACTCTTAAGTGGTGTATAAGTCTCGTAAAAAACTAATAAACGACGAGAGATATTTCGGTACATTAACACAATTTGCATTTGGCCGGTGTAGTGGGGAAGAGCGTGCAGTTTTGCAACTTTGTAGCTCCAATTCATGTTGGAGACTGGAATCGCGGTAATTAGTAACAATTAAACTCGCAGAAGTCATGGTAATCTCTTTAAAGGAGAACTCATTAATGAAAATTAAAGATTTATGGGCCAGGGGGCATGCTATGGCGAACTGGTTCAGCGTCAACATCTCAATTGGATTTGGATATGAACAACGAAAGGTGTTTGGATTTTGAAGCATGACAATTGTGTGGAACGGATGTGATGTTGAAAAATAATTGATTCTGTTTGTACTTGGAAGGCTACATTTGAGTCAAATAAGTTAAGGAGGAGCTGCAGATGCTAATTTTATCAAACCAGAAATGAAATAGAAGGCGACATTTATTCATTAATGTAAACTTCTGCTGCTGCTGCTGAAAAAAGTACAGAAAAAAGAATGTTGTCGCAGTAAACATACTGCGGAAGAAAATGGTCAACAATCTGGGGTTTCCAGGAGAGTTTGTGATGGAAGATAATACCCAGATATTTAGCCTCCTTTGGGAAAACCATTTTCCATCTTGAGAAGAGTTTTTAAATTTAGCTTCATTCAATTAATAAATGGTACGATGACATTTTTTCGTGGGTTATTATCCAAGTTCTTTCTTCTACCTTTACATATATAACAACGCAACTTGTATGAGCCTTGTGATGGTGCCTTCACAACCGCCGCTGAACCTTATGACAATATGATCTACACAGGCCAGTGCTTTGAAGCCCCGGCTATTGAGAACAGGCTTCTGCAGCTATTATCACAACAGATTCCTCCATTACCTCAGCAGTTATCAATCTGCTGCTGCTGAGAGGCGACGTGATCCATTTTGCAGTGAGGGGTTCAATGCTCTTTTTTGTCACCGGTTCATTGATCGCGTCAAAGTGCAGAGAGATTTTTTTTGCCCCGGAGAGACTTGATATCTCTCAGTAGCATGTGATTGGTAGATTCTGTAGATCTACTTGGCCGGTAGGCAAATTGCAAGCAGTCAGGGGCGGCGCTTTCGTAGGTGCAAATGGTGCACTTGCACCGGGCAGAATTAGACGGAGCACCTCGACAAAACAATGAAAAAGTGTTCCCCGTGCCTTCATATTCATATATTAAAGGAACTTCACAGAATGTGTGTGTCTTTTTCAATTGTCCTTTGCTAGGTGTGGCCAATCATTTTCGTTTCAGTGCCGGTTTTCGTCGTTTTCTTTGTTTAGCCGGCACGGTACCATAGTTCTTGATTTGCATGCAGTTCAGTGACCACTAATTATCCCTTGAAATATGAAGGCTTGGAGAACGATATAGGGACTTTTATTATGGTCTATAAATTTGCGAAGCCCAGGATTGTGCTTGAAATAGCAAGAAGTACATCGAAAAACATCCTGGAGCAGATGATGAGGTTGGTAGATGTGTGAAGAAAGGTGGCAGTGGCGCCGAAGGTCATCTACCAGAAGCTTAAGCAGTACGAAGATTAAAAAACAGCATTAGTGGTACAGTTTTGCGTAGTTAAAGCGCAAGCAAACCCAGCATAAAAGTAAGATCGCGGAGAAAATCCTGGTTGGATATAGACTTTTCATAGGTGCACCGGGCGCAGTTTCAGAAATTCAGACTTACACAAAATTTATAACTTCGTAAAAAAAATTGAAAGTGTTTCGGTGCCTCATTTTCATATATTAAAAGAACTTCTCCGAGTGCTTGTGTCTTTTTCATTGCCCTTCACTGCTGTAAAAAATGAACAGCTGAAGGCGGCTCAACATAGCATACTTCACCGGGCGCAAAAAAACAAGCGCCGGCCTTGCAAGAATTGGTTTGCTGAAAGACCCTCCTAATTTACCTGCTAAAACCTTGTCCATCCTTTTCAGCAGAGAGGACGGCTGATGGATCGATAGGATTTTCCTTCCTTATACGATCTTCTCCTCGATTTGGGACAAAGACCACCCTAGCCTCTCTTCAACACTTCCTTATAGGAGCCAGCGAAAAGCTACTCCGGAATAGTGGCAGCGAGATGGGAAATACCTCTTCCAAGACCCTCTGAAAGAGAACAGGGAAGATTTCGTCTTTCACAGTAGCCTTGAATCGAATGTGTCAATTGCACACTCGATCTTCCCGTAGTGAAAATTGCATTTGCCAGGACTATTGTAGGACCGGTGGGCAAGAACTACCTTCGATTCTGTGTTAGGTCCTAACGCTAATCCTGGGTCAGTTACTAGAGAGCCCGAGAAATGAGTGCTCATTAATAGCTCCATGGTATTGCTGGTGTTCTCCACAAGAACTCCTCAGGAGTCTTGTCGGAGGCAAAGCCATTTAAGTGATCCTTAGATAAGACTATTTCCTCGCTGCAAGCTTTTCGGGACCTTAGTTTGGATCTTATCAATCATTTTTGTAAAGGTGCTAATAGTTTCTTTACTCCTGGTAATAGTTTCCTAACTTCTCTAAGAACACTGTTACAAGACGCTTTCCTTTCGGTGGCTGCTTCCCAGTATCACAGGATAACTGCTTTATAAAAGAAAACTCGAAAAAAAATTGTATGAAAATTTGTATATACAATATTTCGGGGCCAATATGGGGGACGAATTTTGCCAAATAAGTGTCATTTCCGGGTCAGCTGTATAAAGGTTGCTCAAGAGTTAGAGAATCTGAAAATCTTCATATCCTTCCACTTTTTTTTCTGCCTACTATGGTGTCTTAATATGCCTGTTTAGACGGTTCGCTTCCAGGAAAGTTCCTTACGAACTTTGTCTATGAAGGGGCAAGTAAGCATCATGAGAGATGAAATCTCAAGTTCAGCCTCTAAACAGGCCGAATTGCCGAATTTTTAATATGTCGAACTGTGGTTAATGCTCAGTTCTAGACAAAGTCCTAGCTGACAAGATAGGGATCCGAGCCGATATTTGCACATAACATTGATACTGCCACATTTGCATGAATTTTTTTATAAACTTTAATATTCTCCCTGTTCAACTAATTAATGCCCATCCACACGATGACTTTTAAGGGCCGTTTTCACAATCTCCGGTTAAACTGTCAGTAAACTTCTAGTTTCTAAACTGATAGTTAATTTAACTGAGACCGTAAAGTGCCAGTAAAAAAATTTCATTTTCACCAACTATGAGTTAACAAACTTTAAGTTAAAGTAAAAATGTACTAGTTTTCATATATTTACAGTACATCAAATGTCAAAAGTGTTCCTTTTCATTAAAATACACTTGTAAAGTGCAAAAATGTCAACGCCAATGTGAAACTTTCAGTTAAATTAGTTAACCAGGAGAAATTCGTCCGGTTAAATTAATTTCCAGTTGTAAATTAACTGAAAGATTGACTCTAACTAGACATTGTGAAACGGCATTTTTAACTAACTGCTGGTTATTGTTGCAGTTAAAGTTTAACCGGAGATTGTGAAAACGGCCCTAAGTGGTTCAGCAACATTATTTAAATATTCTTAAGACTGTTTGGTTATTGCCCACATTTGTACTGTTTTGTTAGCCTTTTTATAATTTTTGAAAATTTCCAAAATGTGTGCCAATTTCAAATGACATTTGAAATACATACATATGTGCCAAGTATTCAAGTTGCCTGAATATAGTTCATATAATACAAAATAAAATTACAGTCACAGCTAGTAGGTCATTAATTTCGTTTTCATTTTGGCATACGAACTTCGTTTGTCGACATTTTCGCTTTATCTCTAGCTAATATTCTTTTTTGATTGAAAACTTTATAAAATTGTATTCCAAATCAATCACGCTTCTCAGCCCACACTGGAAAAATAACATATACATATTTTGAGAGACAAAGTAAGTAGGCTCCGATTTTATCGTGTTCTAATGAGAATTGCAAAAATCTAAAAGTTTAAATTGCAAATCCAAATGCTCATTACAAAGTTAACAAGCTCAAAACCCTCAAGGAATGTTCTCAATAACAAGTACTCCCAAGGACATGTCGAAAAGCACTTGCCTTTGTCTTTGTATACCTCCTGAATTAAAAAAAACACCTCTGACATTTTATCGATTTGCGTATGCGCATTCAAATTATTATTTTATGCCTCGTTAAGGCCATTATCTACAAAGCGTACCCAATCTCTTCCGAATATGGTGAGAACACAAGCCCAAGGTGTCAAAGTCATGTCAAGAAATAATGGCAAATCTTAAGCTCGACCAAAAAAAAAAAAATAACGAAACTAACCAGAAAGACCATCGATCCAAGTAAACAAATCACCATCTGTCAGTCTCAGAAGAGAACGACCAGAGCCTCATAAATCATAAAACACACCGGCTCCAAGCTAAACGTGTGCAAATAGCATCAGTGCGAAACCGCCAGGTCCCCAGGCGAAGTTTTATTCAAATCAGCACAACTATAGCATTAGCGTTGTCGAGTTTACTAGAAAGAGGGCGATAAATCTAAGCCAAACGCGCTTGCGCACACTGCAGTATGATGGCTTTAGTGGCTCTTTACTAAACGTCTAATGCGGGACAGTTCGGATGGCCCGAGCATAGAGCCGATGGTTTTACGAAGGAAGAGGGCAGCCAGGTCCAGCTTAGATGTGATTATGGGCCACGCTATTAATTTAGCGGTCAAAAGCAACAAATCAATTTGATACTGAGGAGCTATTCTATGCCGAGGTTTGGACTCATTTGTCAGATTGGTACTGTGTGGTAACGCCAGAAGTCCATTAGAGAGAATAGCCCCTCCGAGCACACCCCAAGTGATGACTAGACGAGTCACGTAGATATTAAAATTTCAAGTACTGTCAGCATTGGAGAATGTGCGGTGTTTGTGACGGTTTAATCGGATAACCAAATCACCCGGGAGCACCCGAACCGAGGCTCGATCTGTGCTTTTATCTAGTTACGAACTGGCAGCCCAGTGCCCAGATATAGCAAGTCCGGTGCAAAGAGGGAATCGATTTGAAATCGCTCGGCCGGCAATTTATCATCACGAATGTAACTGAATCCGTAAAACCAATAAATCTTTAAGATCTCATAAATCTCTTTCGCCAGTTTTGGACCGATATGAGCTCCTGTGAGGAGCATCGACGCTCAAACGCAGGGCAGGACGGGCATCTGAACATGACTAAAACAGCGTCTCAGTTACCATGACTTGCGCTCTCCGCTCCGCCCCCTCGGCCCCGGATCGCAAAGCCTCATCATCGCAGATCTTGCAGCTAACCATCCGCGATCATCTAAGTGCCTACGAATCTCTTTGCGATCACCAGCGCTCTTCTGGGCTTGGCCACATCTGCTAATGGTGATTTGCAGTAGTAGTTCTCCCCGAGCTCCGGGAAACTCGAATTTCCCTTATTTGGGCGGATCTGTTGACCAAATTGAAAATTTTATTGCAATCGGTCTGTGATTTATTTTATGTCGTTAGAAGTTGTTAGGAAATTTGAAGCTCGTTTCGTTATTATTTAAACGTCTGCTTGTTTCGGTAATTTTCTTAATTGGATTATCGCGATGTAATTTAATATTTTCAGACTTTTTCTGCTGGACAAAATGTCCAAAAATAGACACGCGTTTTGATAAATGAAAGGGATTTACCTGTCATTTTTTCTTGCAAACAGGAGGTGGGACACGTGGGTGCCTGTAATGAGGCTTTATAAAAGGAAATTTCCTTCATTTGGTTACTTTTACTTATATTAAAATTATTTAAATAATTGGATTCCACATGAATTTATGATCGCAAGTTGTCAATTAATTTTCTTGTGGACTCGAAATTTGTGCAATTCCAGAGTGAGAAAAAATATGGTATTGAAAGATGTTTTTTTATATAATATGGCGCACCTGTTCTTGACATGGACCTACATTCTTAACCATATTTAATGCGTAGTTGTCGCACTTTGGAATCTGGTTGAATGAGTTGTGTGTTGCTGTATTCGATGATGTTTTTGGAAGACCAAGGAATTTGCACTTACTTTTGCGCTAGAAAAAGGAGTAAAATGATTTAACATTTCGTTTGCATAAATTCCTAAATTGTACAGAATTTGTAACAAGATAAACAAGATAGTTAAAATGATGACAATGCTAAAAAGTCAATGAAGAATTCAAATTTCGAATAATTAAAGTTAAATTTTTATAATTTTTGTTTCTCTCTGTGTGCAATTTGATAGTCCTCATTTATATTTTGGGAGTATTCAGAAATTACAAAAAAACGGCTCTACAACCGAGAATCGGTTAGTCTTGGCCTCTATCTTCTTCATTGTCTTCGCTGACTATAGAACACATGTAGTTAAATTGTTTTACCCGTTCGAAGTTATATTCTCCCAATGTGTTGTTGTGGTTTCTTCTTCTTCTTTCCACCTTCGACTTAATTAGATTTTTGCTCTTGTCTCCATTTATTTGTAATCCTATATGTTTAGCTCAATCTTTTAATTCCATGTATACTGCTCCCAGGAATGACAGCGATCCGGCAAGCAGTTTATGACATCGACATATTGGTCCCGTTTTTTAGTCTAAGTCCCAGCAAACATCATCTCGAAGTTTAGAGTGCTTCGAAAAATTCTCGAACAGGAAGAGAGCGAGAAAGAAATACTTTGGAAATAAAATTACGGTAATATTTCGTTTTTACGAAAAAAAAATCGAAATTTTAAAAGAACAGAACCGCGTACAATACTAAAAGTAAAATTCGTTTCGAGAATTTTTCGTTTTGGCGAAAAAAACGAGAGAAACTCGAATCGCTTTTGCGATTCGACCTAGCGGTCCTTTTCGTTCTTTTTTACTTCGATTTCAATTCGAAAACGGCTTCGAGATCGCAATTGTAGTTCATTTTAACGATTAGCTTTCGATTCGATCTCAAATCATAATGTTTGCTGGGAGTTCACTTCCAAACTTTGAGTCTGACAAAAAATGACGTAGATGACTCCAAACCAGAGACAGGGATAGACGCTGAAGCTTTCTCCTCCTCGTTCTTCTTCTTATTCCCCTTTAATCCATCATAGGACATAGGGCGGAACCAGTTGCCTTCCAGCGGACTTTGTTTTGTTGAGATCCGCGTTGATCTCCATATGCTTTATTAACTTCCCAGTATAGGAAGTTATTGTAATCGGTCCGAAAATCGAAATCGAAATTTTCGACGTACATATTTTCATCTTTCAAGGGCATTTTAAGCAAAAAATTGGGAGGAAGTATGTGTGTGTGTGTGTGTGTGTGTGTGTGTGTGTGTGTGTGTGCGTACGTATCTGGTCATTTTTTCCTGCACGATATCGGGCGAACCAAAAAAGAGATCGACTTCGTTGAGGTGTCGTTCGAAGCGTATTGACCTAATTATGATCTGAAAAGATTTTCATAAAATTCGGTCGAACCGTTTTTTTTGTTTGTTTAAACGACGTTTATGATTTTTGTACCTGCACGATACCGCGCGAACTAAACACTATATCGACTTCTTTGAGGTGCCGAAAAAAGAATATTAACGAAGAAATGCTCTGAAAAAAATTTCATAATACAATATTCGGTCGGATCTTTTTTGTTTAAATAGAAAAACTTCGGCTAATTGTCAGAAAGGCCTTAAATTGAAAAGTTTTGCTAATATCTAATAAACTCGATGGAATGAGACCCGTTCTAAACGAAGTGATCTTTTTTGGGTTCTGCACAGCGATAGCCTTCGAACAAAACATCACTTGTCAAAATCCGAAAACCTTTCAAAATCGTGCAAAAATTTCGTTACCCTTTACAAACAGCGCGAAATTTTCAAACCTTGGATTAGCACTTTTTGACGGGGAATTGTTTTCTACGCGTTCATCGCGGGATTTCCAGTAGATACCGCAAAATTTTGATCTTTTTGGTCAAGTCTGACAAGTACTTAACAGGTACAGTTTTGCTAATATTTCCGGAAAGCTTTAGAATTTCCAAATAAAGTCATTCGCTTCTTAGTTTGTTCACGGCGCTTCAGCACGCTCAATACGAATTTGAACACTCGCTTTAGTGCAGCGAACGAAATACGGATGAAATGTTTGTTTGCTAACGTTCAGGAAAAACAAATTCTCTAGAAAAATCTTGTGGATTTACTACTACATATTATAGTAATTTGAGCTAGCTTCTCTCGGGATTGCTTTCATCAGTTCTGTATCCATCTTGTATCCATTATTGTATCCATCTTGTATGCAAAATAGAGGGATAACAAGGATGTCGTTTATTACTATAAGAAATAGTAAAGGCATCCTTGTCGTACTCCTGAACTCACCTCAAAGCTGTAGGACAATTTTCCATTATGGAGAACTCTGCATTTGGAATTGTTGTATAGGGCTTTTATCAATTCTATCATTTTACCAGGGAGTCCAGAGTCCACGTTGCCGTAGTGACTCCCACATAAAGCTCCTATTGACCGAGTCGAACGCTTTCTCATAGTATACGAAAGCAAGGTACAAGGTTGACTGCTGCACTATGATTTGCAAGGTGTTAATGTGGTCAATGCAGGAGCGGTCCTTTCTGAATCCAGCCTGCTGTCTTCTACATAAGCGTTCGGGCTTCTGCCACTTTTATCCCTAACAATATACCCTGCCTTTACACGAAACAGTTTTACTGACGGAATACTGTCCAGCAGGCCGATTAGCGTTCGATCAACTGACAGACAGTTCATTTTATAAATGTTTTCACACGTTGTGGGTGTTGCAGTTACCTCTTTAATGTGTTTCAAAGTGCTCGAAGATATCGAAAATGATGAAAAAAATAAGAAGATAAAATATTGGGTAAAACGGATTGATTTTGAGATTGAAGGGAATTTGTTAAAGAACTTGCTTTATTCTTCAGATTACCTCTCGAAAAATTTTGCCAGTTGTATTGTAACGACAGGAGCGGCGGGTCAGCTCTTAGATGTCCAGGGTTTAAATAACAAGACTCCCGTTAAGTTTTATGTCCTTTTTTATTAATTATGTTACAAAATTATGTTACGAAACTATCAAGGGGAGGGAAAGAGATAAAAGGTAAAAGTCGGTCGGCGCCACTGGATCAACTCTCCGTGGCTGGTAAATGTATCGGTCGGTCGGCGCCACTGGATCAACTCTCCGTGGCCGGTAAAAGTATCGGTCAGTCGGTACCACTGGATCAACTCTCCGTGTCTTCTCTGTTTTGTCTGTCTGTAGACCATACGATCAACTCTCCTATGGTCCTGTCCAGTTATCAGGCAGAGGAATCACCTCTTCCACTGTCTGATCACGACTCCCTATCGCATGAAAGTACCGGCCTTTAATATTGGTGCCTTGCTGCGCTGCGCTGTTTTGTTTTAATAAAGTCAGCAGTTTATTCAGCAGTTATGTCTTTTTTTGTTATTTACAGCGGCTTGGTTCGTTACAGTATGAATTGGTAAAATAAAAGCTGCCATTTTGGTCTGAAAATAATAAAATAAAATATTCAATGAGTATTTCACAGGGGACCTATAGGGAGTAGTAGTAACTACATCAACTTTAAAATAAATTTTCGCCAACTTGATTTCACAAATTGTCAACTTACTTTCTAGACAGTATTGTCGAGATTGTAATCTTGCTAGTACTGTCGCGACAGTAAAAAAGTCGGGATTGTAGAGGTTTACATAAGACAGTGACAGCGACAGCAACAGTAATACTGTCCCTCCAATTGTCACATATTGTTAGGTCCTCCTTTTTTGGAATTTTGACTATGATACCTTCCGTCCAATTCTCCGGAAAGGTACACGTGTTCCATGCCTTTTCCAGGATTGGCTGTAGCCCATCTGCTATGAGGCTTGAGTCGGCCTTCAACAATTCTAGTGGGATGCCATCTTTTCCAGCTGCTTTACCATTGGCCATTGCATGAATTGCGGTTACTATTTCTGTTTTGGATGGTGTACGGATGGTGATTCTTATTGGCTGTGCATAATTGCTGCTTTTTTGCGGTTGCTGTGCAAATGAACGATTCAGTGCGGCGAAGAAGTAATCTCTCCACCTTTGGAGTTGTTCCTCATCCCTGCACAGCATCCTTCCATCTGCACTGTTAACGGCATGTTTTTTAGTAGAGTGCTTTTTAGTAATTTGTTACAGCATTTTACTGCTGCCTGTTTTTGTCGCGTTTTCCGCTTTTTATGCGAGCTCGTTTATCTGCTGCCTTTTATCGCCCCGGACGCTTCTTTTTATCTCCCGATGTATGTTAATGACGTTTGTCCGGGTCGCTTATAGAGTTCACGTTATTTTTGAGGACCCTTCTGGGTTCTATTTTTTGCCCGGTTGTGTCCGAGATCCAGTGTTGCATGTTGTTTCCGCTGCTTTTATAATAGCGCCCTTTGTAGTACTCCACACCTCCTCAAAGTTATTTTCGTCAGAAACTCTTTGCTGGCTTTAGGTTTGTTGTAGTTTCCCAGCAAATTCTCGCCTGCAAATGGCTTCCCACAGAAGGTCTACGTTAACCCGTCTACAGTTCATGGGATCGCGTTGGACGTTTCTAATTGTGGAGAATTTGAGGCAAATAGTTGCTACTATTAAATGGTGGTCACTACCAGTGTCTGCTTCGCTAAAGCTCCTGACATCCTCTAGAATAGTTCTCCATCTGCGGCCGATGGCCACGTGATCTCTCCGGTTTCTCGTTCTACCATCTGGCGATACCCAGGTATCCTTGTGTATCTCCTTGTGACAAAAGTAGGTTCCACCTACCATGAGTTGGTGGGAACCATGGTACAATAATTACAAGGTAAGCTCATAAGGGCCCCGTGACGTCACTCAGATCTTAGTTCACAAAGGAAAAAAGCTCTCTCGTGACGTCACTCAGATCTTTTCTCATATAAAAATGGCAGAAGCTTTTCAAGATGGAAACAGAGCTTTTCCTTGCGAGCCTATCTTGTATTATTGTACCATGGTGGGAACTACAAAAGTCAACGAAAAGCTCACCGTTGCTGTTAGCGATCTGGCATATGCCAGTCTCTTATGTCGGGCCTGTAGTGGCCTGGTTGGCCACTAAGCAAAAATTGATTAATAATGTACACTAATATTTACATATTTTATTATCTACATATTTCAGGCGAGTTTAAAATTAGAACTAAATTTATATATACAAATTGTTGCCTTTTATAGGCTGGAGATATTCCACCGCCTTTTTTTAAGTATACGAAAAATATCTCCCGCCTGCTATTTTAAACTAATGTATGGGATACCAGGTAGCTACCTGGTTCCCTATAGGCCATCTAGTCTCGCTGAGTCCCACGATCTTGATGTTATACCGATTCATTTCGTTGCAGACTTCATTCAGACGTCCATCAATAAGCAGAGTTCTCACTTTCCATGATCCGATTTGTGTCCTTATTCGAAAAGCAAATATCGTCGTCGTGCTGTCCATCCGGTTCCGAGGCATAGTTTGCCGATTCGTAGCAATGGTGTTTTTTTCTCCTTCGTTAAATTTACATAAATACCACTGCCTGCCCAGCTGTTCCCGGGCTCCAGGCTTTCATCCACTGAAGTTTTTTGAAATAAAATTTTGAGAGGTATAATGATTCGCGATAACCAGCCGAAAGAATCGAAGATGTTGGACATATCACTTAATATTTTTCGTTTTAACGGTTGCTTTGTGCTAAATGGCAATAGCTCGAAAGTAAAAGAATCCATGTTGTCGTCAATTTTTACGCCGGGTTGATATGATTGTTGTAAAAGTGGTGGGCCAAAATTGCCCCAGGCCCGGCGCAAAAGAAAAGTATCTCAGATTATCGACTATAATGAGCATTGAATTTCTGCATAGTTGTTATATCCCGTAACTGTGGCCAAGGTGTTAATAATGCTATTTCTTTTTTTCGGACAAAATAACTAATATAACCTTGTATTTTTGTAACGCCATAACATATTTTCATGAATAAGGTATCAGTGTACGCAGAATACTCCCACCTATCTAAAATTAATTTTCTTTTGCGCCGGGCCTGGGGTAATTTTGTATGGGTTGTGACCCACCTCCTTTCTTCGCTGTCCACTAACAGTTCGAAGTGATTCTTCTTCTTCTCGGACGGCTCTATAACCTGGATCCGGTCCTGGCCTCTGGCCCCAGTAGGAAATGTAAGCATTACCGAATCGATTGAGTAGTGTCGATTTGTAATGTCAATAGGTTACATTACCAATTACAGAATCGATTACTTTTACACGTAGATGTCCTAGGGTGGTAAGTACTTACCAGACATTACATTTGAAGACCTTCGGGGAAAAACCAACTTAGTCCAAAAAATAAAATTTTCACAATTTGAAAAAGAAAGTTTAGCAACTCGTATCTTCCGTTCTAATAATGATTTCTTATACCGGATTGCGTTATTTGCTTTGTTTATCTATTGCCTTTAAACTTATAAGGTGAAAATTAAAATATTTACTATTTATAAGAAGAAATATATCAATTTTTATGGGTAAACTTATGGACTTAGTTGGGTTTTCCCCACGAAAATATCCTAAAACATATTTTTTTTTGTATCATCACCAGCTAGTTCGGTGGTTCTGTAAGCAAAACGGGTTTGTAACAAAAGAATAACTAAAATCAATCAATTTGTTGTTATTTATTTAGAGTAAAAATACATTTCTTAAGAGGAAAAAAGTTTTAAAAATTAAAATCAGGAAAATTGTTAAAATTCGTCCACAACAGTTTCATTATCACTCTCACTCCCGGTCCCACTAATCGTGGTGACTTAAAACAATAAACACAATAAAAAAACTAGCGTGGAACGACACAATCTTGACAGCGACTACGTTAACCTGCTCGGAAGCCTGTTTACCAGGGTGGACATGCTTGTTTTTTCCCTCATTCCCATGGACTCAGTTGGTTCTTCCCCGAACCTTTTATTATTGCCCGTTCATTTTGTCAGGAGTACGTTGGTTTTTCCCCATAGTTAATACCTTGAATTGTAGTACACCTTAGCAGCTAATAGAAGGGGCTGAATTCTCTGATTTTTGAAAAAGTGGACTAAGTTGGTTTTTCCCCGAGGGTCTTCATTTGTAAAAGGTACCTTCAGCACGTTCTGACATGTATCATTCTCGCCCGACTAAAGTGTAGTTATTACCTATTCGCTTCTTAGTTATTACAAATGGAAGAACTTACTTTATTTGATTTTTCACGCATGAATTCTCTGATTACCCCATAAGCGCTGGCACTATTTCCTACTGGGCCCAGTAGGAAATGTAAGCATTACCGAATCGATTGAGTAGTGTCGATTTGTAATGTCAATAGGTTACATTACCAATTACAGAATCGATTACTTTTACACGTAGATGTCCTAGGGTGGTAAGTACTTACCAGACATTACATTTGTAAAAGGTACCTTCAGCACGTTCTGACATGTTTCATTCTCGCCCGACTAAAGTGTAGTTATTACCTATTCGCTTCTTAGTTATTACAAATAGAAGAACTTACTTTATTTGATTTTTCACGCATGAATTCTCTGATTATCCCATAAGCGCTTGCACTATTTCCTACTGGGATGCTATTGTCGACTGTTACTATTGACATTTATATTTTTTTATACAATTTTACATACATATGTGGGACATTCCACGTCAAATCGGACAAAATTTTTCGACCCCCCTCCGTTTTGGCTGAAATTTTTCAGGGACTTTGGGCAACTATTTAAGACTACAAAAAAATTTTGTAATCAGCCGCCAAAAATAACCCTTTATACAAGTTTTGGTGAAAATTGATGACGTTTCAACTATATCCAGGGCAAAGAATTCAATAAATATCGTAAAAAAATAAAGATTATAAACAAATACTCATAACTTTCGAAATCCTTAAGGGCCCATCGAGATTTTTGATCGAGGTGTTAGAGTGACTTCTCCCGAACATTTTGACACAAAAAACGTCCATTTTCGAGATGGGGTATTTGAGAAATTGAATTTTAAAGTTTTTTACTATTTTTTGACCTTTTGACCTTGAATTCGAAAATGTGTTTATGTTTTTCAGCAAATTTGTTTGTAAACAAACCTCTGACCTGAAAACATGTAAAACCTATCAAAAACGTCGACCCCAACGAAAGATATAGAGCCAAAATCGAGAAAGAAAGTCAAAATTCATAAAAATCCCTAAAAAACGCATTTAATTTTGACGTGACAACGTCTATTAAAACGATGAACGCCGGCTGCATGCACGAAAAATGATGACTCATTGTCCCGTTATGTCCCGTTATCTCCCGAAGTAATTTTAAAAATTTGATCGTAGTAATCTTAAAAATTTGATTAAAATTGTCAATATTAATTAGATTAAATTTGTCAAATTGTCAACAATAGGCAAAGCAAGCCAAACACTGTCTCCTAACTGGGTGCCAGTGTATAAGAAAATAGTGAACATTACACTGACGAAAACTGTGAAATGCAAACGAAAAAGCATAGCGGCCACCTCAAGAATGCGGATTACCGTTTTCTTCACAACACCTTCGACATGGATATCCAATGAAAGAGTATGATAAGTAGAACACCATAGGCAATAAAGTATACTCAATATATCGTTTGGTCCATGGCGATCATCTCAAGCGGGCGGATTACCATTTTCTTCACAACCCCTTCGAGATGGGTATCAAATGAGAGAGTATGATAAGTAGAACACATAAGCAATATAGTATACTCAATATATATCGTTTGGTCCATAGCGGCCATCTCCAGAGGTTGGATTACCATTATCTTCACACCCCTCGATATGGATTTCAAATGAAAGGGTATGATAATTAGAACACCATAAGCAATATAGTATACTCAATATATCGTTTGGTCCATGGCGGTCATCTCAAGAGGGAGGATGATCATTTTCTTCACTACCCCCTCGACATTGATATCAAATGAAAGGGCATTATAAGAAGAATGCCATAGACTATGTCTTTAGATTCATGGCGGCCATCTCAAGAGGGCGGATTACCATTTTCTTCACAACACCCGAGACATGGGTATCAAATGAAAGGCTATGAAAAGTAGAACACCATAAGCAATATAGTATACTCAATTTATAATTTGGTCCATGGCGGCCATCTCAAAAGGGCGGTTTACCATTTTCTTCAAAACCCCTTCTAGATGGGTATCAAATGAGAGAGTATGATAAGTAGAACACCATATGCAATATAGTATACTCAATATATCATTTGGTCCATGGCGGTCATCTCCCGAATTCAATTTTCCCAGATTTGTTCTTTTTTCACTATAGCTTTTTCCTATCGCAGATTGTGTCCTCATAATCTTATTTTATTGAAAGGCGTTGCAACGCACGCGGGTTTTTGCTAGTTTAATATAAATGATTCAATTTTATTCATAAAAGTATGCAATCATTTCATCAATGTTTTCTCATGACGTTGTCACGTTAAACTATCGTCCGTAAACCCTCTTGACAGACAACAAATTTTTTATTGTCCATATATTGTCGAAAAAATTCTAAAAAAAATTTTTTGTAGCCTTAAATAGTTGCCCAAAGTCCCTGAAAAATTTCAGCCAAAACGGAGGGGGGTCGAAAAATTTTGTCCGATTTGGCGTGGAATGTCCCATGTACATTATATAATATTAACATTCTGGAATCGTAAATTTTGTCAACAAAAATGTTTTCTGTATAAAATAAAGTAAATTGATTTTATCATCCAATGTCCAATGCACAAATACCGGAAACAAAGCAAAATTGTTACACTTAAGTGGTTCAACCGTAAATTAATAATTTGCCCTAAATCGTTGTCAACTAGTGCGCTTTTAGTAAACAATTAGCGAAAATGTTACTAATGCGTAAGGCTCATTCTGCAAAAACATGTAAAAGTTCAACGGCAGCTATTGATTTGTAATTACACAAAAAACACAACCAACTGAAAATGTCATAGAACTGGCAGCGATAAATAGATTCTGCTCTCTAAATGCTATTTGCGGCAAACACAATTTTCGACTGGTTCTAGGGTCCTGGCAGATTATTTACCCTAAAAATAATAAACTTGTAATGAAACTTGTGCGCGACTATTTAGAATTAGGAACCAAAAATTTGTCATTGATGAAATTAATGAAGTACGGGAGCAATTAACCCAAATTTAATGTTCTGGTGAATGAACTTATGGTTAAAGGTCATAGAAGGAAAGAGTTAGTACGATTACAGGGGATGTGCCACGTTCAAAACACCTAAACTTCATCTGGGTATTGTGGTTTCTATTTTCCAGAATAGATTTTTATTTTTTTTTTTTTCATGATAGTCTAATCAATCTCTTTGTACTACTAGTCTGTCATGTCGTACATGTCATGGTGCAATGCCTAGTAGTAAGCTTAGATCGAAGGATAGAGAGAAAGTTAGGATAGATTAGGAGGAGGCGGGTGGGTGTTGAAGGAGATGGTGGTGAGCCTTGTATTTGAACTGTTGGGTGATGAATGAGTTCGGAAATACTGAACGTTGTAGGTTGTTCCACAGTAGAGATGTTTTTGTTATAAACGAATAGAAACCGAAATGCGCGCGAAGATAAGGGCTGTAAACTGTAAGAGTGTGCCGAGCGGGCAAGCCTTGTGTTGCGGGAGAAATTTTGCCCTGGAGGCATAAGTATACTTAGCGCGCATTTCAGTGGAGCAGTCGTTGAAACTTGCTAGAGCTACTACATTCCTACGGTGGCTTAATGAGTCAATTGAAGAGCAAATGCCCTATCACCAATAAGTTTGAGAGTTCGTCTTTGCACCTTGTCCAGCCAAGCTAAGGTCGCTGTAGAGCCGTGGCCCAGATATACGAGTTGTATTCGAGGTGGGGACGAATGGAGGACTTGCAGATTGTAGCCCTAGCCAACGGCTGAAGGAGGAATTTGCACCTGAATCTCAGCCACTGTGATGCCTATTTAGCAATTTGGAATATATGATTAGCAGATCTTCGGCTAATGTTATGCCTAAGATATTAAGAGACGGTTTTACCGTTAGGATCTTATTGCCCACTAAAATAGGACGGTCGTTGCAATAAAACTTGCAGAGATGAGACAATACTTCCTTTTTAATTCATTTAATTCACCACGGTTGGTTCTTGAGGCCCCAATCAGGAATTAGTTCGATGACCCTGCTGATTGTATTGGACATGAGTTCACGATGATGCAGACATGGTCTGGCCCGTGTTTGTCTTACAGCATCAAAGCTATAGGAGTGACATAGAGTACCGTCGTCAGCCAAGCTGTGCAGTGAGTTGGAGGGGATTGAGAACAGGTCATTTATAAAAACTATGAAGAGAACAGGTGGTAGAATTGAGCCCTGGATAATACCAGCCAAGATGTTGTGGAGGTTAGATCTTTTTGCTCTAAAGCTGTACTATTTGGGTTTTCCCATAATGCCCAACAGTTCTCCTAGGAGCTGGTATAATTGAGGTAGGAGATCGATATGGGAAGTGAGCGCTGACTAGACAGTGATTTGAGTTGCCTAGAGGCGAATCGACTTCGACGGAGTATTTTGGTGAATGTGAGGTAAGAAAAAGATCAACGAGGTGGCGTCCTTGACCTGCAGTGTCAAAAACACGCGTAGGACCGTCGACCATTTGGTGTAGGTTATTTGTCTCACAAAGAGCTCAGCATCACTGCCAGAAACACTGGTGCCATTCGAGGAATACAGCCAATTTACGTTGTGAACGTTGATTGCAACAATAATCTCGCAGTTCGGATGGAAGGATAAAAATCCGTTCAGAGATAGCGTCAAATACGTAACGGAAGAAAATTACGTGGTTCGGAAGTAAAACTGAGGTGGTTAAAATCAGACGATATGCTATTGTACACCTTCTGGTAGGCTTGTGCACGAATGTGTACCCAGAAACCTTGTAACGATCTTAACCGTCGGGAGGTAATTTTAGAGTGTCACTTAGTGCGACTATTGGGAAGGAATATGCACAAAGATGACACATCCCAAAATAGAAATTCGTTTTCAGCCCACGGATGTTAGTGAAATCGATATAAATAATTTTGTATCATGGCTTCGTGTGCACAAGGTTGCAAAACTTCGTCGTAACCGGCGCTGCCATTATCATGACCATCGGGACTACCGGGATGCGCCTTGCTGGAGTGTTATGACTCCCAACGCAACGAGATTTCCATCAGATGACCGATACTGTGGGAAGATGGGATGTGGGAAGAGGGAAAGAACTTTCTTACTTGTGCAGTCTGCCTGCTCAATAACTGTCATTGCTGGAGTTAATGTCACCTTCACTTGCTAGTTTAACATGACACAATTCCACGTAGCGCTTTGTTTGGTGTCTGATTTTATTGATTTTTGCTATGAACTTCAAAATTTAATTATAGAACTGCGACACGGCAGAAATTATTTGTGGTTTTGTTAAGATTATTTTTATTGTTATATTATTTTTATTGTTTGCTTAGCATCCGGGTTTGAAGTCGGTGCCTGTTTAAGTGGCTAGTAGCAGCACACCCGGCACTTCCGTCCGCACACCGTGTCAGCTTAGCCCATGGGTTGCTTGCGTTTCTTAACTTAGGGTACATTTATAAATTGGTATTGAAGGGCATTACTATCATCATATTGGTATCCTAATCCAAGTCTCATCGATTTTCGCCATAATCGTCCACGGTCTCTTGCGAACTCCTTCCTGTTTCTTAATGGTGAACATTTTACTAGGTTCATTCTTTCAGTAGCGTGTTTCTGGTCATTCTAAGAGGCGGAGACCCACAGGATTGCGTTCACAGATCCGAAGAAGATTCTTATAATAAAGTTATAGTTTTTTTTAAGCTAGACACTCTAGACTATTCTTAATAATAGTATCAAACGAGGGATTCACTTCCCTGAAAATTCTGCAATACTTAGGTATGTAATTAGTTGAAGGAGAAGAAAAAAATAAATAAAACAAACATTTGTAAGTGACATTTTTACTTTGCATAAACTAATTCGTTTTCCATTTTTAAAAGTTTCACAAATAAGAGTCAGCTGACAGCTACTAAATGCACACCGAAAAAAGGTACCTATATGTTAGAGATAAGTATACTATGTAGTATAAAAGCATGGTATCGATATTACATATGTGTCCACAGCATAAGGTTAAGCGCCTTTCGATAAAAGCAGCTCTTTTTAGGGAACCGATGGAAACTAAATTCCAACAAGAGCTCACATGTTTTGCATACAATCAGCCTTGTTGTAGTTGCCACTTCACTATAGTGGGAAATGTCACTGTCTCTGTCACTTTCCATATTGTGGACGATGAATTCAGTGAGGTGAGAAATTTTCAGTTCAGCCTTATTGTGGTTGTCACTTTCGGTGAAGTGATATTTCTTGTAATCGAGGATAAGCAAAAAGTTAGATAATTTTAATCCTTTGCTGCAAAAGTATATTGCAACATGAAATCTAGCTTGATCGTATAATTATAAATGTTTTACTTTTAAACATTTATAATAAATAAATATTTTACTTTCAATAAATAATCGCTTTTAAATATCAAATGAGAAAAATCTCACTTACAAATATCAAGTGAATTGTCACTAAATTCGCCGTTTCTCGATAACAGTGACAACCGCAATTCGCCTTATCTAACTGAAATAGGCAAACTTTTTGTGTTGACAAGAAAACAACAACCACAATAAGGCTGAATATGATGTTGCCGCAGGACGCCCTAATGCTATTCAGAACAACTTTTAGTTTTTTACTCTGTCAACGCAAAGGAACGGGATCATTAAAGAAGATAGCTGAAGCAGATTCAATATCGATCAGGCAGAGAATGCGATGCCGGCCTTGGTGGCATAGGGGTTAAAGCGCCCTACTACCGTTCTATAGATCGGTTCGCTTCGCCGCATGGTCCTACGTCTTTCCATTTATCTCACCTAGACAGCATTGGTTCTTTCTAGACTTCTCTCTCTCTCTGCATATAATACGAGGTAAGCGAGGAATCCATCAACTATCTCCATGACTGAAGTTCGCGTTCTGTCACGGTAGTAATTGGATGGGAGTTGGTGGAATAAAACCAAGGGTGTTGGCGTATATTTTACCGGGTTATTCCAGTTTGGAGAGCTGCTTTCACTTCGGGTGCTTTCAGATTTTATTGTGAAACATAAGACGTCCATCTCGTTTAAGTGGCAGCAGGTGAACCCAGAGGAAATGATCATGTGGAACGCCTTTACAGGCTCATTTTAGTCATCTTTGCTACGACATAAAATAAGTAGCTTTTACCGGTGACTTTGTCCCCGTGAAATTTGGAAAATAAAAAGTTGGCTGATAACGGTTTAGCCGCTAGGGCGTGTTGAAATTTTTTTGGTAGAGATTTACATACATATGTATTATCCTGTATTTTTGTTATCCTATTAGATATTTTCATGAATAAGACAGCAATCTAGCAGAATACTCCCACCTATAAAAGTCAAGGTTTCAACCCATCAAAGTCAAGAGTCGTTAAAGGCAAAATTTTGTTTTTGGAGTTAACTCCTCAAGAGGACAATACGAAAAATATATGGAGATTAAAAATCAAGCTCTAAGAAAAGAAACCGTTAACAAAAAGCGTTAACAAAAACAAGAACATTTAACTTGATTTTGACTCACTTCCATTCAACCATCAACTTCAAATTTTGCACATTTGTATAGCTCGCTTCAAAATGCAATCTGGCCATTTTTTGATGACGTTTCAAAGATCGCGGACGATTTTTGTATTTGTGGTCTCAGGCCCACCACATGGGTATCAAATGTAAGGGTATGACAGGTAGAATACAATTAGCGGTGTAGCGTCATTCGAAATTCGAAATGGTAGCCAACAAAAAATGGCAGAAGACATATAATAGACTAAAAAGTACAAAAAAAATGTAATATATTTTAAGTCATTATGAACAAATATATTGGTTCATTTACTTTCTTTGCCTATTGTTATTTTAAGACAATTGTTTTTCAGGAGTAAACTCCATTCACGCGTCGGAGATGATATGCACTTTTTTTCACTAAAATTTCAACTTCAACCAGCTTTTTCTCCAAAAAATACATACAATAGTCAATTAACATTTTACGCCACGGCCTTTTGAAATTATAAGCAATTTTAATATTGAAATTGTCCATATTTCGTTCTTTTTTAGTAGGTACTTTTGTCAAAAACCTGAATTTTGTTAAAAAGTAAATAATCATCCTTATTAAGAATTTTATTCATTAAAAATGGAAAATTATTCTTAACGCTTTTGGTATATTCAATTAGAGTTCCACGTGTCGTCAAATTCTGGAATATTTTACAATAAATAGTCTAAACTTACGAATTTGACAGTCAGGAAGGTTTTTATTTGATACGGTAACACTATTCGTTTAATTGCAACGCTAAAATCTCAACGTTCGTTCATTCATAAATGGGTTATGTGTTGTTGCGACTAAATGTACATGTTCAAAGCAAATTTTTCCTTTTGATATTTTTGATGTTTTTAAACATTTCCGATATTCACAGCTATTCGGATAGTGTTGGAAATAAAAAACAACGTGAAAATGGATTTTTCCATGTTATTTAAATGGGTAAATTATTTTATCTCTAGGCGCGTAAAATTAGTGTTTAAAAATTTTTAAAAATGATAATCTACTTTTTGCCATCTAAGTTATCGATTTTTCTAGTCCTCTTATAAATATCTTGAATTTGGGAAATAATCCCGACTAGAATTTCTTGGTTCGGTCCGGATGAGGTTAGCCTAATTTGACTGTTAGGCGCTAATGTTGAAACCTAATAAGGCCCAGAAGAAAAGTGTAACGCTATTACCTATATACCACCGAACTAGAAAATCCTTATGAGGGCCATATCAGGCAAAAATGGATAGGGCCATATAATGGGTACCTATCGTTTATTATGTAAGGTGTGCGATAGATCATTGGCAGTTTTTCCCCATTTCGAGGCATCGTGGCTTAGACGCTGGTAAGAATAACTCACCAGTAAAACTTGGCAAAAACTCAGGAAAACTAAAGTATATACTTTTATTTTTCCCTGCATGATATAATTCACATGTAAAACCAAACTACTATGGTTAAGTAACAAAATGTGCTTAATCGCCATCAGACTTTTTAATGTCTAAAGACAAAAAAAAATATTTTTTTTTCTCTTTAGACATTAAAGCACATTTTGTTACTTAACCATAGTAGTTTGGTTTTACATGTGAATTATATCATGAAGGGAAAATTTTCAATCAAATTTCACAATATACCTAACGGGGTAAACACCTTCTTTCCCAAATAAGGCCCTTGTAAGATTTCCCTAATGAAAACCTAATCTTAGAGTGCATGCGGAGTGCCTCATCCTCATGTATTTTGTATGAGGCCCTCGTAAGGTATTCATAACACAAATTTAATTTTGGTATACCTTATACTGCCCTATGAGGGCCACATGAGGTGTTCATGAGGCAAGCCTAATCTGGTATACCGAACATTTACCTCACGAGGCCCGTACATAACTTTAGGCATGTCTTACATTGAATTCTAGTCGGGCATACATCATTTGAAGAAAAACCATCAAGCTATTAAATAAAATTGGGAGAAAGGTCATTCGACGGCAACAGGGTTCAAAGGACATCTTCTTCTTCTTATTTAACGGCCCTACAACCGAGAACCGGTCCTGGCCTTTCGCAACTGTTCTCTCCACCACCGATCCTGATTCTGAGCGGATGTCATTCAGTTTGGCATCTGTAAGCTCTGAGCATCCTGGTCTACGCCATCCATCCAGAGAAGATTGGGTCTCCCTCGCTGTCGCACCCCATCGGTCATACCGCAGAGAACTTTCCGTAATACGACATCTTACATAAGTGCCTTTTATCCTTGGGGATCTCAAAAAGCCAAAGAAGGATTTTCTCCAATTTTTTTGTCACCAGATAAGTTACCTGAGTCACATGCTGGGGTCGAATGTCGTTTGAGAAAGAAAAGTGTTCAAAGTTAAACGTCCATCATATGAAAATCAGTTTAATCCATGAAGTAAATGCATTTGACATGGTTTGTCTACAGAAGTGATAGCGGCATCTCACATGAATATAGAGAGACCATCCCCTGCTTCTTCAGTTAGGCGCTTAGCAGTGGACACGGAAGAACTTCGTTGTCTGATACACTGACGCACAGTAAAACTGGTGACCACCTAATGAGTCATGCTCTTCCACATGGTGGACCAGTCTCACTAAGTCTCATGATCTTGATATTATCTTGGTTCATCTGGTTGATGAATTATCCAATTGTTCATTAAAAAGCAGCGTTCTAACATTCGTGCCCTAGTTTGAAAAGCAGATTGTCATTATGTTATCCATACATATTATATACATATTCGTTACGGAAGAGAAAGCTGGCAATACCGACTAAACGACCTCGTTTTCGTGAAG
The DNA here is from genome assembly GCA_949987705.1 of Thereva unica. Classification (NCBI taxonomy): domain Eukaryota; kingdom Metazoa; phylum Arthropoda; class Insecta; order Diptera; family Therevidae; genus Thereva; species Thereva unica. Next base: position 59,007,426 of record OX465281.1, on the reverse strand, counting down.
GAAACGTAATTTAGCTTGAACATAGGTTAATAAGACCATATGAAATTATTAAGATTTTAGAAAATGCTATGGAAACTAGCCTTTAACGGTGGTCATACTTCGAATTATTAACTAACTGAGAACTAATCTCACAGTACCCTATGAAACCGTCAGTTTGAACATAATGCCCTGTAAAATGCTTGGAACTGGTTGTTGCTATTGAAAGTTTCATATAAATTTTTAATTAGAACTGCAAATTCTCAACATTATTTACGATTTATAACTGAAAATGCACGACTTTTGTTCACTATATTCTAGCATCATTATACGTGCAAATATATACAATTCCCTAGATGGTAACTAAAAAGATGGTGTTGGATGAAATGTTGCAGATAACATTAAGATATGCTGTTCAACCTCAACCAATACACAATACAATCAGCGGCAAAACATTGAAAATCACTTTGAGCTCCTTCCATCCCCTTTGGAAATCACTTTGAGCTCCAGCTACAATCTGCCGCCAAACAATAAACAGCACCAAGCGCACAAAAAACAAATCCAATCTAATGGCAAATCCTTGGTAACAATCGGAATAACCGCAATAATATTCATCAATTATTGGCAAACATTTCTGAAATAAAATTGGATCGTATTTTGCAGTGTTTATTTGACATTGTTGTAAACAAATTTACATGGAGCAACTGAACCGATCGAGAGCGTAATTGCACCCTATTCAAAAGAGCGAAACTTTCAATCCGCGAGGTTCCGCACTTGTAGCCGCTAATGAAACATGGTGGTTAGCAAATTAAAACTTTACGATCACAAACAGAACCTGGACACGGGTTCATAGTGTATTAAATTGGCCTGAACATAGAAGAACACCGCACAAGCTGCAGCATTTGACGCGGCTGCAACGTCGTAGTCGAATTCGCGCACTGTAATTCCGTGCTGTAGTTTATTATTTTATTATTTAACGAATTTATAACACCTTTAATGGTAGTAATTACCTATCATTATATCAGAAATTGAAAGCATCGGCAGCTATGGAAAGTAGTTTTGCTATTGCCGAAGCGAAGCGAAACAAGCGAGCAGCCCACTCAGGTGCATATATACACGAATGAAAATTCTAACAACCTGCAGCAACCGGTTCATCTTGCGAGGCGGCGATCATCGTGTACCAATAAAACAGCTGGACATTGCAGCATAAATTCATCCCATTCATACGAGCTTAGTGTATCACGGAATTATGCTCAATAAAACAATTGACCTTATATGTAAATGAAAATGGAAAGCAGCATCAGCATCCAGAATGAGTTGCGCACTCTCAGCTCTGCTCTCGGTCCGATCCGGGCAGTGCGCGTCGGTCCTGCTTCTTAAGGATTTTCCTTTTCCGGCTCGGCTTAGCCGAACAAATTGGAAAATTCAGAAGAGTGATCGAGTGCATGCGGCCGCATTGAATAAACATAAATAAACGCGAAAATAAATAAATAAAATGTATAAACACGAATCTGGCAGCGGATTTATGATGGCCAATTAGAATTTCAATAATCGCCAACTGCTGCATAGGCGATCTCCTTACGCTACCTGCGCGCTTGCGCATAGATGCGCTGCCTTACTGTGTCCGAGGATCGCCATATATGAGCACCGATTTGAAGAAAAATAGCCACCGTCCATCCATTCTGTGGGCTATAGTACGACGAAACCCAGTAGGCAGTGTTACTGTCTCCGATATGTATGACTTGAATTAAGTTTATTGCCTGGCTATCAATTTCCCGATTAGATCAGGTCGATATAAGACGCTCGACGACATGTTTTATAGCCGGAGATCCGAGAGATCTCCAATGAAATCTGATAGCGCAGTTTAGTGATATGTCATCTGGGCTTGATTGCTAGTAAATGCATACTTTGTATGGTGTATTTTACTGTATCGTGGATATTTATTTTGCCTTTCTTTTTATCTTTTGCAGAATGGACTTGGACCAGACCCTCTGCCGGCCAAGGAGGTAAGTGTTGTGTGATTTTATGCCTTTTGGTAGTGTACAAATGAATTAAGAGTTTTTACGACTAACCCACTTGGAATGGGTAACAATTATCAAAGAATTAGACCAAACGTTGATTTTATCGGAGAATATTATTCAATGAAGTGTAATTTGTCAGTTCTTATAAGTAGAGAAATGTTGATATGAAGTGAAATAGGCAATGTATTTCTATTTAATTTCCGGAGCTAATTGAGGTAGCGCACGTTAGGTATTTACAGAATATTCGGAAGATTAGGTACCCCGGATTTGGTATCCATGTCGAATTTATTAACAACTAGCAAAAACGCCAAGGTGAATTTGACCCACTTTCCGGTTTCCGATTGTGCTAAAATTTCCCACATATGAATAGTTCACGTGACAATGCAGTCTGACCATTTTGTAAAATAAAATCAAGATGGCGGTTCCAAGGTGGCGACCGAATTTTTGTGTATGGACCTCAAATGAAAATACAATCACGGTATACAGAAATAAGGTAATGTAAAAGAGACGACGGCTTCGAATACCGCAAAAAATGCGACTAGTGACGTCAGCCCTAATATATAAACAACAACAAAAGCTTCGATTTTATATGGGAAGTGTCCCCCATGTGACGTCAGCACTAAAATGTCGTATACGACGTCGTAAACATTACCTTGTTTCTGTATACCGTGGAATACAAACACGTGGCAAACACAAAATGCCGTTTCACCTTTTTCTTTACAAGACCCTCGGTATAGGTATCAAATGAAAATGTTTGACGAGTAGTACAGTAAGCTGTGTGGCGTCTTTATAAATCTAATATGGCGACATATAAAATAGATTAAAAAGTAGAAAAGAAAATACATAGTTAAAAAAAAAAAAACTAAATAAATAGTTTAAAAAACTAAAGAATACGCCTTTATTTAAAAATGAACCAAAGAGTAAAAAATTAATTTGATTTAAAGTTTCTATTGCTGCAGCCACTTACTTAAATGTAAAAAAATTATTTTTATTTTCTACTTTTTACTCTAGTCACTTTGTTGTGGAGGCCATATTACATTTAAAATTACGTCACACAGCCTACTGTTTTTACCTGTCGTACTCTTTCATTTGATACCCATGCTGTGGTCTCGGTGGAACACAATGAAAAAATCGGCCGCCATCTTGGAACCGCCTTCTTGATTTTTTACAAAATAGTAAGATTTCATTTAGTACTTATACATTATGAGTTGAATTGAGATTAAATCCGAGTCCAACTACATGTAGACGGGAGTCGAGTTGAGATTGGTACGACTGAGCTCGACTCAGCTCCGCTACCTCGGTTGAGTTGAAATTATGCAGACAGGCGTGAGCTCAGTAGTTGAGTGGATGAATTTAGTTGACAGCAGCGTATCTGTGTTTTGTTTGTGATATTTTGTAACGTGTAGTGCTTTTTTATTTTCAACGCAACCTCAAATCAACTATTCAACTCATCATGTATACATACTAATTATTACGCGAACTACGAATGTGTGCAAAATATGAAGTTGAACCACAAAAAAATGGTCGAAAGCTTCTAGGCTCTACAGCCTTGTCTCGTAGGCTCTATCTCAAAGAAGGACCTTGGAACGATACCAACGTTCAAATCGTTCACAGTTTGTAACCTTCATAATATGAGTAGTTTTAAAATTATATAGATGATAGTTGTCAAGGGTGATAGGTTTCAACAGTTTAAAAAAACTAAAAAATACCCTTTTCGCCCAAGCTAGCTGGGGCAAATCAATTGTGCAAATAAACTGAGTGAAATTGAATCGGGTCACACGAAACGATTTCTTAGTGCAAAGTGTTTGACGCAAGTCAATTGGTACAAATAAATAATGGACAAAAATATTTGCATACTTTCACATCATACTACACTTAATCAATAAGTAGTCCGTTTAAATTAGTAAAACAACGCTTCTCTTTAGAAATGTTTCCCACGGCTATGAGGCTATTTTTCATGTGAAAGACTAGAGTCTTAGGAAAGGCCCTTTATACTGTCGACAATCTATTTTCTTCGTAAATAGTGTGCAATGTCGAACAGCAGCTCTAGTCGGGGAAGGAAGGAACTGCCACAACCTACCCGCGATATTTTTAGTGCACCTACTTCCAACCATTACTAATACGACTAGCGGCGAAACTGTCGAATAAAAGGCGAAAAAAATCTAAAATTCACATATTTCTTAAAAGCCACCCTTTTTTAAACTGCGGGCTGTTCAAAATTGTGTTTAGAAAACCCAAATCCTTTACTTGGCACCATTCTTGCAGCTGTAGGAAAAATTTCTTTAATTTTTCCTAGTTTGAACGGACTAAAGTGTTTCTGAACGCTTTTCCAAAAATATTAGCCCATTTAATTTTACTTAAAGAAAGTGGGTATCCTTTTGCTAATTTGACAGAGGTGGTCAAACTTCACCATTCCAAGCGCGTGATGACGGTGTAACCGAGACTTGAATATCGTTTAGACGCTCATTCGAAAAACACCAACTAACCAGCTGATTCTCTTTATACACATGGGCGCTTTCAGTAATGCAGGATGCGTGCGCAAACGACTTATTCAGCAATTGAAAGTGTGAAGCTTTCAATGATTGAATAAGTCAATTGCGCACGCATCCTGCATTACTGAAAGCGCCCCATATTTTGCACAAGGCCAACTTTTTGGCTTGCGCAAATCAAAGAGTTGCGCTCACACTCTGCGATTCACTTGTGCAAATTTACTTGCACAAGCCAGTTAGCAGAAGCAAAACTTTGCGTGTAAACCGATCTTAACCCCTAAAGTTTTCCCGATTTTCCTATTGTTTTTACTTGGCCTCCTTCTAGACCAATTTCTCAAATTCTTTCTATAGAATTGTCAGTGCTTCTTAATTGTATCCACGGGCCGATATTACTTGCGCATTCCATTCTTCGAATTTCTTCTTTGACACCCAAAAGCCCTTCCTTAAACCACTCGGATCACTCTCATAATCGATAGCCCTTATTTTCGCGCCAACACCGTTTTAGAAATACGTTCGTTACTAGAACAACTCGCCTGTGGAACAATTGTTCGTAGGCTATATTTCTGACTGCGTTAAAAAAATGATGTGAGTCTAAGCACAGGTGTCACCCTGTCATGTAGTGGGTGCAGGGTCTAGTTCTAGTAGTAAGCTTAATTCGAAAGGTAGAAAAAGGATAGGCTCGAATAAGAGAAATATGGAGGAAGCATGAGGAAGTGGCGATGAAACTTGCTGTTGAACTCGTGGACATGTGTAAGTTCGGGTTCGAGTTCTTCTGGAGCAAAAAGGACTCATCACTGACAAGTTTGATGACATCGCGCTGTATGTTTTACAGCTATTCTAAACGCTTCCATACACTGTCAAATTGGATGTACATCCAGATTTTCATCAAACCTATGCCCGTAACCTGTTTTGATCGCCCGGCCGGCGAATAATCGATAGTTTTAGGTGTACATCCGCACTTCGATGTATACATACAATTCGACCGTGTATTGGGGGCCTTAAGGTGACCCTAATGAATACAATGTCTAAAACATGCTTAAATCACATTATTAATGGCTTGATCGAGACATCAATAATCATCATACTCGTCTGACCTTGGCACTCGTTAGTCTGTTATCTGTTTCTACCTCTTAAACATCTTTGCGTGGTTGAACGTATAACTTAACCTGGGATAAATTTAGCCACTTATACCTTTTCTGAAATTAAAGTGGTACTCCAGTTCTTGGTTTCCTAAGATTACCGCCACTCCAGGATAAACTTTGTTTTATTGGCCTCGATTCCCAGATCCGGCGGGTCGGAAGTGAGTGCGGTTTTGAGACTTTGCGATTCTCAAACCCGCAACTGCGAATCTCTCTTTGACATTTTCTGCGCTTTAAAAGTGTGATCCTCAACAAATTTTCTGCGGATTTGAAACCGCAAATGCGCCTAAGATAATCCGACATCGGGTATTTCATTAGCGTGTGAGTCTTCACTCCGAATTTTTGATTTAATTGAATCTGATCTTTGAGAATCGCAAAGTGTCAAATCCGCACTCACTTCCGGGCCGTCGGATCTGGGAATCGAGGCCATTATTATTTTTTCATAATGTTGTCGAATGGCAATCTTTGCTTTTGTAGTTGTCACTATTGCTATCAATCCTTCCTACCATATTTAAATCATTGGTAGAACACTTTTGTATTCAAACAGTTTATTGACCGTTTTTTTATAACAATACTTAAAAGTGAATGGCATTAAAATTTACACTAAATAATATGTTTTCAATTTTGCTGCAAATGTCATCTTTAATATGCTGCACTTTACATATTCCGATCAATCAATAAAATATAAACCAAAATAAAACCCGTTTCCTTACAGTATCGCATAAACACGCACATTAAACCAGCTCAATTCTATCAACGTTGAGCGATATCGCCATAGTAGAAGACTAAACGGCAATCGTGTGATTGACAGATCGACAAAATGATCGTAATCAAGGTATTCAAGTTTTTTCTTCGCCCATTCGTGGTTCGTTCTTGTTTCACCCAAAAGAGCGGCTATTTTATATATGCGTATATAGTGGCCACTTTATCGAGCATATCGATCGCAACGATATCGATATCACCGACCTCAGTCGATCTTCCGAATGCAACCAACCAACCAGCCATTGAGCCAACCAACCACCTGACTGATCAGCCCCAAGTATGTATATACACTTTGCCTCGTCCAACATCAGCTGACTACCATTGATTTTCCTTGATCGAACGATCTCATTAGTGATCGATCGGGTTGTAAATATCGCAATTACGTGGCTCGTTAATTAGTTTCGAATTCTTTTCTTGTAGCCCGTTGTAGTCCCAATGGCCACCGATCGCTCGTTGATTTGGGTGGCTTTGCTGTTTGTATATAAATGGGAGACAAAGATCGAAGCAGCTCGATACGATCTATAATCGCTAGTTGATTTCAATTACGCGGGTCAACATGTTTGGACAAAGATAATAACGAGGGTCGATAGCGATCGCGTGTCACGGCGAGTTGTCTTGATTCGGGCGTGTATAATGGTTACGAAAAATAGAGTTTTTGTTTTTTATGCTTGTTGCGCTGTTAATTAAGAGGCTTCAACAGATTAATTTCGGCTGTAAAGTAACTCGATGACAGCCTGGCGCAATCTTGATTTCTATATCTTCCACCGCATTGAAGAGAGATCAAAGAGATATCCGGACGAGTTTGTGCCAATCCCAAAACAATTTCAGCCTTTGTTGCCGCAAGATTGATTGCATTCACACTAATCTGAAAATGTCATCGCCGCTACCTGAAATGCTTGAGATAGTCATAGCTGGCTGCTGGATTAGATCAATTTGCGAAGGTGGAATAAAATTTTAGGTAGTCCGTGTCCTCGACCCACTCGTTTGCTCGCCCTATTAATTTCCCAATTCTAAAATGACAATACAAATTCGAAAGAGTTATCGGACCACAATTTGGGGCCACCATTTATAACCACTCCCTGGCTGTTAAGAGATTTTTGACTCATTATTGACTGCTCCACTGGCTTCTAAATAATCAGCGCAAGATCATTAGAGTTGCGCCTAGTTAATGGCGGCTTTGAACCAAGATCAAATTTAATGAGCCCCCGGTGACCTCTTGACTAACTGCGATTTTGAGCTTGCAATATTTTTTTTCGGGTGGTGAGATTAGATTTTTTGGGCGAGGTTTCAGTATTTCATTGTTTCTGCAATGCTTAGTCTTTTTTCAAGCACTTTTTTTGTAGGAATTTTTTGTATTTGGTGTTCGTTCAGTTCCTTTCGAAGCACAACTGGGGCGAAGGTTAGCCATTCCATTTTAAAAAGTATATTTTAGCAAGCGCATCCTGGAATTAATTTATCTCAGGATAACATTTTATAGAAGCCAATCGGGGTTTAGTTTGTTGATTGGGCATTTTCATTTTTCCGAGTTTACAAGGAATAAGCCAATTGGTAAATTAGTTTCTGCATTGGTCGAAAATAATAAGAAACTGGTCTTAGGATCAAGTCAACAAATACAATAGAGAAGATTTGAAATAAAGAAGAAATCTGAAAAAGCTGCTATATTAAAAACTTAGTTCCCGTTCTTTATTGTGCTGGCGTAGTAACCGCTAGATGTTGAAAATTTTAATATGGACATGTCTTTATGAATAAATGAAAATCGAACAATCACGCGCACCGTGCCTGTTAAGAACGATGTGGTGAAATGTGGGCACAGTGGTGTTGAATGACGTCAAAATGACCTAAAATAGAGAATTTTTGGTAGAGAACTTCTCTATTGCGAGTTACAGAAACGAGCTTCAAGTAGCGGTTGTAAAGCCTAGCAGATTTTCAGCTGGTGGGGTACCGATGTAAACGAGAGAGGCAAGTGTACCCAGTTTTTTTTTGTTATGAATAACATAGATCTTGCAAATTAGGGATGTAAACCCACCTTTGTCACTGCTAGTAGGCAGAAGATGCTGGACACGTCACCCTCACTATACAGGCTACTCTCCAACAGATTCGAAAACTGGTGTGCTGTGGACGAGGCCTCACTGCCTGCATGGATCCGGTGAGTCTAGTCTGGTTGCTCTGGATATCTCCAAGGCTTTCGATAGAGTTTGGCACTCAGCCCTGTTAGCTAAACTCAAAGCTATTGGAGTTGACTCACTTCTACAGAAGTGGATTGAGAGTTTCCTTTCTGGCCGTTCAATCAAAGTGGTATTGGATGGCGTCAAATCCGCATCCCACCCGATCTCTGCGGGGGTACCCCAGGGGTCAATTTTATCACCGGCCCTATTTCTCATATTTATAAATGACCTTCTTTCAATCCCCTCCAACCCACTTCTCAGCTTCGATGACGACGGTACTCTACGTTACTCGTACAGCTTCGATACAAGACAGACTCATACCAGATCCTGTCTTGATGATCGCGAACTAATGTTCAACTCTATTAATAACGACATTGAACTCATTCTAGAGTGGGGAAAAAAGAATCGTGTTGAATTCAACTCCGACAAAACCAAGTACTGCCTTATCTCCAAAAAGAAGCTCAACACCTCTCCACCCTTGAGAGTGGATGGAGTTCAACTAATGGCCGACTCATCCTTACACATCTTAGGCGTGACATTAGCGAAAGACTTGCGATGGAATGACCACATATTCCAAATCGCCAAACAAGCATCCCAGTGCTTGGGATTTCTTAAGAGGTGCAAGTTCCTCCTCCAGCCATCGGCCCGTGCTGTTATTTATAAATTCTACATTCGGCCTCTCCTCGAATATAACTCCCTCGTTTTGGGGCGGCGCCCCAATAACCACCTTGGCATGGTTAGATAAGGTGCAAAAAAGGGCGCTCAAGTTAATTGATGACGACACCGCCTGCACCCCTTGAGCCACCGTAAGAATGTAGCAGCACTGACAAAATTTTATTGCTACTATCATAGTGACTGTTCCTCCGAGTTAAACGCTCTCCTGCCTCCACGGCAATCTTATATCCGCAAGACCAGATTAGCCCACTCGTCTCATTCCCTTCACCTGCAACTACCCCTTTCACGCACTCAACAAGATATGAATTCGTTTGTTAATAGAACAACTTGACTGTGGAATAACCTCCCGCAGTCAGTATTTCCGAACTCCTACAACATCCAAGAGTTCAAACGCAGGGTTCATCACCACCTTCTTCAATACCCCCCCGTACCTTTTAATCCTTAACCTATACCCAACCCCCCCTCATCCCTCCCCGTACTAAGCTTACTGATAGACATTGCACCATGACGTGACAAATGACATGACGGACTAGTAGTACAAAGGGTGACTCCTAAGCTTAGCCCTGCCACATAAAAAAAAATATCAGATTCGACTTTGTGGGCCTGGTTCCTAACAAAACCAACTAGTCAAAGTTTTTATCAGCTTAGTGTTACTCACTAAGGTGCTGATACCCTCCTTCTTTGACAGAGACACTCTCCCTTCCTCTTGCACCATGTCCTACAACATGTATATTTAGTTTGAGAAGTCTACCAAGTCCTCCATGGCTGTAATAAATCTGGTCACTTCGGAATGTGTTGTAACCCTTGGCGGATGCTTGAGGATGGCGTCTTATAAAATGCTCTTACCAGGCATTTTCGTCTTGACGCGAAGCTGCAATCTTTTTAGAAGTCTTTCGGTGAAACAGTTGATTGATGAGCCAAAGTCAAGCAATGTTCCGGTTGAATTGATTGATTCAATCCATCATCTGGAGTTCTGTGGTTCCCAGAGAGATATATAAGTGAAGGATAGATGCTGAACGGGCCCAGGCAAACTTGTGGCAGTCCCGAGTTTATGGTATGGGGGTTTTGTTAGCTCGATGTGGAACAGAGAATTGTGGCCTGTACCGCATTTGCATCGTCTAGATCAGTGAAGGCGAACCTTTTTAAGAAGTGGGGAGTTGGTTCATTATTTTTTAGTACTAGCTCGCGGGTCAATAAGCCAGTGGCGTCACTTGTAAAGGAAAGGGGAGGATGGTTGAAAACTATTTAGCTCTCACTTTTAAAACCCTTTAAACAGTTTGCGTTTCCTTTTTGTTTTACAAATTTCACTTTTGTAAGAGAAAATATAAAGGTTGACGTCAAAAGCAACGGTAACTCCATGATTCACCGCACCAGGTAACACCATGCCCAGTCGGCAATTGCCCCTCCACTGAAATATAAGAAGAAGTAAGCATGAGTTAGGCTGAACCCCAATGTATATTTCGCGTGCGTTGCTTTGCTTTAGCATATGAAATAAACCAACGCTTTGGTCAAAGTAATTTGTTTTAATTATTTAGCGTGAATAAAACATGACGTAAAGTAATTCAAGTGATGTAAAGTACGATCAGACGAAAATACCGATCATGTGCATATACACTAACGTGCAAAAGTTTAAGGACATCATCGAAAAAATCGATTTTTTAAGTTTGTCATTGTTTTTTATTGTTTTCAACAGCATTTTATGATTGCATCTTGTATATAAACTAGAAAATAAATTATTTTGTTATGATTTATGTTAATTAAATGCAAATTTTGTATAGAAATATTTAAAAATACCGAAAATGTCACGACAAGTCAAATCAGGTTTTTTTCATCAATGTGTCAACCACGTGCTTTGACGATTGCAGCACAAATTTTTGGAAGCCTTTCGACCCATTTTTGAAGTGTTTCAGTTGCGAGATTGTCACAAGTCACTTTTAGACTGTCGAACAGCTGGTTTTCGTTGGTCACGTGCATGTTTTTCACCTGCCGGTCGAGCTCATCCCAAAATAATTCGATCGGGGTCACGTCAGGGGATTGCGGCGGCTAATCCATGATTTTGAGTACACCTTCCGCTTCCTTGGACCGTAGATAGTTCATGCACAGACGGGAGGTGTGCTTGAAATCATTATCTTGTTGAAAGATAAATCCATTGCCGATCAAGCCTACGCCAGATGGAATGGCACTTTGTTGAAGAATATTGCGATAGTGTTCCTTCTGCATTATTCCTTCGATTTTGACCAGTTTTCCAACACCATCGTAGCTGAAACACCCCCAGAACATAGCGGAGCCCTCGCCATGTTTGACCGTTGGCGCAATACATTGGGGATTATACCACTCACCTTTATTTCGACGAACATACTGGCGCCGCCTGATCTATTGACCAATCTTTGTATTTTCTAGCGAACAATAATCTTTTCCGCTCGTTTTAGGGCCGTAGAAGTGTTTTTTTTCTTAACAGCAATGTGACCAAAATATCAATTCTCTTGTAAACGAAGTTTAACAGTATCCACCGAAATTGCGTTCGTCAAGGTTTCGTTGATTTCGGCACGAATGTCTGATGTTGTTTTGAACCGATTTTGCTTGCTCATGAATAAAATGTGTCGATCATCAGCTGGATTTGTTTTTCTAGGTCGGCCAGAGCGTTTTCGACTAATATTTGAGTTGGTTTCGGCGAACGGCTTCAACGTAGTTTCAACTCCACACTTTGAAACACCAACAATATTTGCAATTTCATGAATTGTTTTGCTTACTTTTTTCAAAAAAGGTACTTGAGAACGTTTTTCAAGTGAAATTTCCTTTTTACGAGCCATTTCCAAATATTGAAATCGGTTTTGCGCATTTAAACAACGACGGGAATGAATTTAGACTGTTCTAGTGGACTCAGAACACAGCAAAAGGCGCAAAGGATCATTTTTTTTTTACAGGCACTCAAATGATCCAGAATAACTGTTTAAGACACTAACACTCAAATCTAAACCGTTTCAAATAAACTAATAGTTATTATATTTAAAATTACAGCGCAAAAATGATGCTATTTAAAAATAAAATTTTTTGGTTCCTTCAAAACTCCATCATTTTGACTAATAATAATTCGCTAATTTAATGCAAATTTATGAAACATAACAAAATAGTCTATTTTATCGTTTTTATACCAGATTTAATCATAAAATGCTGTTGAACACAATAAAAAACAATCACAAACTCAAAAAATCAAATTTTTCGATGAAGTCCTTATACTTTTGCACGGTAGTGTACATGCCATCCACCTAAATTGGCAAATGTTAAATTTTGAAATGCTACGTACGGTTCCGTAAGAAAGCACAAAACGCAGGCATCCGTAAAGGTCAAATTAATATACTTTCTGCTTACTTCGCGTTTAGTTTGGTGATTAATCTGAAACGGAATCCGTTTTATATGTTAATTTACCCTTCATTTGGGCCAATGTGTCGAAATGACGTAAGTAAGCTCAAATTCGATCAGTTTTTTTACGCCAAGGCGGATTCAGAACCAATGCAGCGCTGCTTATATTAAAAAAAGAAGCAAAGCAGCACCAGAACATCATTGTGCATGTTCATAGCATATCCTAATTTTCTTGCACGCTGCCAACGTTACGTTATTTGTTGTGTTGCTTACTACACTCACCCTCATATTATGTGATTACTAGAAAAATGCTTAGAGTTCTGACCAATAATGAATACTTTTATTTTAGGATAATTCTTTTATACACAAATTTTCCTAACATAGAACAAATTTAGTTGAAAATTGTTCCCACAGAATCCGCAAATGTCAGAATTTCGGGCAAGTAAATTTTAACTAGCATGCAGAGAGAAATAGGAGAGCTGAGCAAAAATGTTATCTTGAAGCGGTAATGTGTGGATTTTAGTGTCTGTGGGATGAAATTAAATTTGTATAATTGCAAATTCGCTGGGAGTGCCATATATTAATTGTTGTATATTAAGCCTGGGAGTTCACTATATATAGCAGTGCGTTTATATTAATTATTCAGCCAGAAATTATCGAAACTACCTAAAGATATCTGATGCTCCCTAAAATACCTCTAAATTGTTATATAGTAAGTTTACACCAATCGTTTAGAATTTTCATGTAATTATAATTTGAATAACATTCCCCAAACTGCATTAAAATTTAATTAAATTCCTTGATGGTGCTTCTCCAAAGACTACACAACGTAAAAAAAACGTTTCCTTCATCAACGATGTAACATTTCAATTGATTTCAATCCCGTACCTCAAAAATGATCCACTGGGAATAGCTTGAATCCGAAAGGTAAGTCCAGTAGCAAGTTTTGACCCAATCAATCCCAGTGATCAACTGTTTTCCAATGAAGTTATTACAGATCAATGGAAGTTCATATCAGATCGCCCGCAGGCGAATTTGCTACGGCTGCGGGTTTCGTGTCCATCAGAAATCGAATGAGGGATCCCAGATCATAGAGATTCAAAATGCGATCACCAAAGGCCCAGCAGCGCTTGGCTGGCCACTTTCGAAACGATCAACTCGATTGGCATCGATCGGCGGCAGTCGGATAGTAGCGCATTCTCTGATCATGATTGGGGCTGGTCTATTGATTGCCGAGTCCCGGCAACTAGGAGGACCTGAATAAATTAAATTATTTCTCACCGTAGCCAAACAATGCGGTGACTACCGATGAGTAGCTTTATAGAGGAACAGCAATTCACCACGGCGGATCTATGAGTTATTGGCGCCTCATGGACGTTTAGACGATACTTTTTTCCACTTCTGCTTCTTCGTCTTCACATTTTCTCGGAACGGCCACTGTACTGGTGCTTTGGCTGCCGCTACCGCCGTCTACGGTGACTCTTTTCATCTCTTCGGCGCTTATCTATCGAACGAATCTGAGGTATCTAAAGATTTTGTAAGAAAAATGATTTCTTATTCATTTATGCAACTTCATATCGATTTGTAGTTTAAGACGCTATTAGCGGCCGTGCTGTGGCGCTTTCCTCTGTTTTTATTCCGAAGATACTTTCACGAATCTCCCGGACTAACTGCTGTTTGTGGATTAGCGTCATCTTCTAAATGAGATTGGCACTGGCACAGCATAAATTTCATTTATGACATGACAATTTCTGGTTATGTTTCAGGGAAGTTGTCGCACAGTCGTTAAAGAAGCAATCAGACTTGTCGCCTGTTTTTGCAGTATAGACTAGCAGCCAGAGTTCCCAGTATAGGTGACTAGAAATTAGTTAAGAACAAATGATCACTGGCTTGTGCTACAGAATTAATGCAGCATCGTTAAGTCATATTTGCTTCATCTATTTGTCCAGGTACGTTAAAGATTTCTGATGCATGTCAGCATCAGGATTCGTTGAGCGACTGGGCATTTTTAAAAGTTATCTTTAAAGATGTTTAACCAGTTTGGTGAGGATTCTTGTTGTTTATTCAATGTTTACGATTTGATTTGATAACCGGTTCTAATTTGTCGACCAATCAAGGGTAATTCATTTTTAACTAGGGGTTCGCTTGATAGACAGTTTTTTTCTTGAGAAGTATCGACTTTTACATTTCTTATGATTATCGCAAGAATTTTTAGTTTAATTTACTAGCAGACCTGCTCTGCACATAAACTCGATGAAAGTTGACTATCTTAAATTTCTTCCAATGCATAATATTACCTGATGTACCTAACTGTTCTAATAAAATCCGAAATAATATTTACATTTTTGCTGGCAAGGTGTCCGCTTTATCAATTCTAGCTAGTGATGTTTTTGTGCGACTGGTAATTCGAGTTAAACGTACTTTGTGGTAGTTTCAATTAGAACTTTCGCAATAATTACTTAGCTAGTGCCGCAAATCCTGTTTTAATTGATACTGTGAAGCTTTAGTGTTTTTTGAAATATTCTACTTAATAATAGTTCTTATTGAGTTGTTACCACTGCGGCAGCACAATAAACAGAGAGTGTAAAGGGGTCGTCCATAAATTACGTGAGGCGATTTTTCGACCCCACTCCTCCCTTGGTGAGATTTTGTGGGATTTGGCTCGAGCCACTCTCCCCTAATCTCACGTGAGATTTTCATATTTTAAAGAATTTCTAGTATTTAACACTAAAAATACGTATTTACGGGCGTAGCCACAAACTTTAATTATAGATAACTGATAATTCAAACTCCCACTTGTCTTTCTCCACTCGCTTTTTTCGGTTGTAGTGGACACAAAACGTGAGAGAGGGGCTACTATGGTACTTTCTGGAGTCGCATAAAATTTATTTTGTGCAGGATTTAGCCATATCTAAGGCCCCTTTCACACACAGGTCGACGGCAAGCCATAGCCTGACAGTTTTCGCCTTGAAGCCAAGTATCAGCACACACCCCTCCGGCCGCCAACTGGATGGAGTCTGCAGTCGCCAACCGGATGGGTTTGTCGTCAGTTTGTGCCTGAAGATCTCGGGTTGTAGCACGTAAGTTGTTTCAATCGACCTCTTTATACAAACATTTGTAACATTCGAATAAATCGACTGAAACAACTTACGTACTACGCCCCCAGAACTTCTATTCTGTCTCAAGCCGTGAGTTTACGGCAAGAGCTCATGCCGTATTCAGTCAGACCTGAAAGTAAGGCGCAAACTAGGCGCGAAAACTATCCACACTCGTATTGGCGTGAACGTTCACGACGTATGGAGTCGCCTTAAGGTACAACCATATTGGTGCGGAGGCAATATATTTAATCCTGAAATGCTAAAGCTAAACAATCGTCTTCGCCTGCGTGTCTGTAGGGAATCATGACGTCACTTGCATGTCACTGCATGTCAGGCGGGTATCGGAAGTCCTCATCACTCAGTTAGACCAAGTATTGTGTGGCCTTCATTGGGCCGTGTCTGCCGACCTGGCCTGCCGTCGGCCTGTAAGTGAATGCGGGTCTTTAGTGGAGAAACATGTTTTACTTAATTCAACCCAGTTTTCTAGCAATTTTACACTGTTTGTTAAGGAAAAGAAATTACGTGATATTTGCCGAGACCCCCCTCTCCCCTACGTGAGATGGTGTGAGATTCTGCTGGACCCTTCCCCCTTAAACGCCGCGAGATTTTGTTAAAGAGGGGCAGAGAATACCATTCATGGAAGTATGGATTATGGAAATGGGTAGAAATTAGCGGTTCGTTACCACTGTTAAACTTTGTGGAAATTTAGATGGGTCGGGTAAACAGGAGTGAAATGTGAAGTGCTCTTTTGCATTGTGAAGATAATTTTAGTATCGTTTTAAAATCTTAAAATTCTGAAAATATTGGAATCACTGGACTGTTATGCCTCCTGATACGAGTAGAATAGAGTTTCACGAGATGCAACACTAGTGTTGCAACTCTCGCACTGTCGCATGTGAGACAAGACAACACGCGAGACAACAGCTTCTGCCCCAGGGTGAGAGAAGCGCGACAGTAAAAAATTCCTAGTCTCGCCGAGACAACACTATCGAATGGGAGACTGTTGCGCTCTCGTTCGATCTCACGGAATTTCCCAGTCGGTTAATTTTTTTCCCCGGATTGTTGCGGGATTTCCCGATTCTATAGAAAGTAGAGTTTTATATTTTCGTCGGTAATATATTTATGAGCTGGACAACGCCAGTATTCCAGAGTTTAAAGGTGCCAGTAAATCCCCAACACTCCGGCGAGAGCGCGAGTTCACCCTTCTAAACATCCCATTGTCTCATCGAGAGAAGCGTCCTTAATCTAGTCACACTACTCTCGTGGAGACACTGGGTGGTGTGAATAAAAACTAAGTGAACACTCTGAGTGGATTCTCTTGAGAAGGATATGTCGTCCAGAGTGAAAATTAATTAGAAAGGAATAAAAATTCCCTTAAATCTTAATTTTATGTTAATTTTTTTTTTGCATTTAATTTTTTTTGCATCTACGAAAAGAAATTCTTTTTCAATGTATTTTTTATATAGTTTAGATTTAGGGGTGGGATTAAAATAAATTTCCTATTTTTTTTTAGTAATATTTCAACAAGTTTTAAATCTTTTTTCATATTCAACTTTAATTTTACCCCCTTAAAGGCACAAACAGATTGTTGCAGAAGTCGTGGCGGCGGCTGCCTGCGAAGGAATTTCCCACCCATACATTTAAATTCTCCGCAGGGCATAAACAGAGGGTGGGGGAGGTCGAGAGTGCAACACTGACTCTCGCGAGAGTAGCGTGATACTATCGCGACACAACACTATAATATCACTGTTGCACTGGGATGCGAGACAAGACAACAGTGGTCTCATTCTCGCGCAGCGAGATCGGAGACCGCAGACGACTGTTGTCTTATCTCCTTCTGGTAAAATTCTAGAGTTGAATCTCATAAATCAACCGATCACATGCGCTTTGGTGGTGCAAAGAAGGGGTAGGGAAGACAGGAAAAATCAGGAATATAAAGGGTGGAAGACGAAAGAAGAAAAGTTATGAAGGGAAAGTGGAAAAGGCGAAGCACCATGGGGCTGCCGGGATTCGAACCCAGGACCCCTGGATAGTAGCCAGATGTCTTACTCCCTAAGTTGTCGACGCTCCCTTTTGATGATCTTGCTGCATTCCTCGTGTTGTGTAACTCGTATTCACATTCATTGCCGCTCTTGCTGGTCACTATATTGACAGCATCCATTGTCTATATAGCCTTCCTGAGCTTCTAAGGCTGTGGACCGATATACTTGATACAGCAATGTTGCCTAGAGAATCGACTATTTGCTTTTCGAGCTACTTGAATGTTTCACATTATATAGATATCTGTGCCGCTTGTCTTTCCTTTCGACATTTCGACGGAGACAGGCCTCTATAATGTTCATTTCGACCTGCCATTCCTTGGGTCAGATTTATTATGCTCTCTAGTTTAGGCTATTTGTCATTTGGTGATTTTTAACGTCATGTAATGATCTTTTGTTTTTTAGGTTCTAATGATAATGCTCGGTAGAGATACGCAATACGTGGAAAGTACTCGAGAAAGTACTATTGAGTAGAATCGAAAGAAAATTACTGAATGAATACTATTTATTCGTCAAAAAATACCTGATTCTTTGAGTATCTTTCGCGAGAGAATGTGTTTGGGTACATGGAATACAGGGCCAGCATTTCAACGAAGAGCTGTGTTATACCTGCGACTTGCCTGAGTGCCTGGGACAGATGACAAATACTTCCGTAGCTCACAAGGGATATCAATTCAAACCTATAAAGACCGGTTTACATCACAAACTGAAAGCGGATACGCTAATTGGACTTTTTTTTTATAGCGGAGAAATTTGTATGATATACTCTGTGATGTACAAGCGTGGATTCGACGGTGGTGAATAGAGAGGAGAGCATGCAAACATCTTTGCGATAAAAAATTCAATTTGAGTTTGGGATGCAAACGGCCTTAAACTCTCCTTAATAAAGGCAGAAAAATACATACATATACATATGAAGACCCTCGGGGAAAAACCAACTTAGTCCACTTTTTCAAAAATCAGAGAATTCAGCTCCATCTATTAGCTGCTAAGGTGTACTACAATTCAAGGTATTAACTATGGGGAAAAACCAACGTAGTCCTGACAAAATGAACGGGCAATAATAAAAGGTTCGGGGAAGAACCAACTGAGTCCATGGGAGTGAGGGAAAAAACAAATATGTCCACCATTGTTATTTTTTGGACTAAGTTGGTTTTTCCCCGAGGGTCTTCATATGTATATGTAAAGCGTTAATATGAAAAATATTAAGAACTGACAAAACTTGCTTGTTTTGGCGCAGAGATTTAAATAAAAGAAGAATTAGTTTAACAATCCAAATTTATTATCCCTGAAATCTCTTGTACATCCGTCAGCACACGCGGAGAGTCCGAAGCAGAAGTAAAAAAGGTACATAAAAGAGCTTTCAGATATGGCTGACTTTTAGAACGAATTCGACAATGACAGAACTACCATAAGTGTGTAACAATATTTCATCAATACACAAACAGCTTGAATTCAGACTTGAATACAAATTGTACTCGGTACTCGATTCTACCCTAAAAGTAATCGTACGAGCAAAAGTTTCGAGTACCTAGTGAGTAAAAAATCGAATACAGATTTTGTATCTCTAGTGCTGGGGACTACATCCTAAGAATTTATTGCCTACACCTTGGCGCAGCTAAGATATCGGCCTTTAATACTTTGTCATTTCGCACTCCTGATCATATAAAGATCATTTTGTTCCTTCTAAAATATAGGTCTTAAAAAAAATTACTTGGGGGGGATTACTTGAGTTACCATAAGCTTATTGTAACCTCTCTAGAATATAATTAAATAATTGAAAATTAAGTTCATTGAAATTTATGTAATTACAATTATTTAAAATTAATTTACAAATAATGAAATTTGAATTGTTGATAGTACCAAATCCCTGGACATTCAATACTAAGCGGGATCAGCCTATGGTTCAGATCAGATTTTGTAACGAATTTAATTTAATACTCTACTTTACACCTAGTTATAATACGTCGTAGTATGACTCCTCCATCTGCTATTCAAGTTCATGCATTATGCAAGAAGCACTTGCAAAACTAAATGGAAGAGAATAATGCTTTCAAATTAATACAAATGAAGCTTTCCATTGATGCCAAAAACCTACAGCAAAACATCAAATGAACTGAAATAACCTTAAGGTTCCTTAAAGTGTCGATAAGCAGCCCTTTTTCGTGCCGGTTAAAGGTGAATTTTTCTGGCAAAACGTGCGTGCGTGTCGGCGATAAATTACCCACAAAAAAAATTAGAAAAGTAAGGAATGCCGCTTTCCGAATCTGATTGTTTCGGTCTCCAGCAAAGAGCCAGGTTCCCACGGGCATTTATCACCCTCAGTTTCCAGTTTAATTTCGGTCTGGGTTGCAGGTGAAGGTCGCACACTCCACCTTGAAGCCCTGATTGATTTTCGAATAGAAGCCCCACCAAAGGGGGGTCACGACCTTGCCGCCTTTCTGCGAAGTCTTCCACGTCTTTTTCGGTGCTGGATGTGTCCATCTTGCTGCCAAGCAAAAGGAATGACGGCTCCCGCCTTGACACTAGGCACCGCCGCAATCAGCTGCAAAGTCTATTCGGACTTTCAGACCTGGGAGGCTAAATTGAATTCGATTACATCGAATTCGACTAATTGAATCGAGGCACCATTCTGAACGCTCCCATAGCCTTGGAATCCGCCATTCCATGTTCGCCGCTAATGAAATCGTCAATGTTACGCCGCAATCAAAACCTAATCAAATTCAGGAAGCGCCCAGTGCGCTCACTTTTTACCGCCGAAACGCAATTTCGGCTGACGGGCGGCTGCAGGCCCATTTTCCAGCTTCAAGACGGGCGTCACCGCTACAGGAACCATGGGAACAGGTCTCTGAGCGGTAATTAGCCGTGCAGACTTTTTTTCGGGGGCTTTCGCTTCCGCCGCTATTTGCGCCGCTTTTGGCGCATGATCTCGTTCTGGTGATTGCGATTACTCTCACTGGCGGCCAATGGCGCAACTTAATGACTTCATTACGGCCGGGGTCAGTCTGACACCATTGTTTGGCCGGCGACCGTCACTGAGCGCCTCGAGCTTTCTGTGGATTGTTGAGCGCTTGAAGCACCTGTACCAGTGCAAATGGGGCTCAATTTCAGCACAGCAAAATTATATCATCTTCACTCGCATCACTTGGCAGGTGGTAATTTAGCGTCCGATTTATGAGATGGGGCCGCGATGATACTTCCCATTGACCGTCACTCAGGTGTGCCTTTTGGAGCTTGTTTTTTTGTTTAGTTTTACTTTTGGAGCCGCAAACCCTTTAATTACCGGCATTTTAATCTTAGGCGGAAAAGACACTTTTTGCAGGATTTTGTCATACCGGCTATGATGGAACTTTGGGCGGATGCCAGTTGAGCCGACCATTCTGATTGACTTTTTTCGCTTCCTGTTGGTGAATGGTAACGTATCATTTTCTTGGTTTAAAAAAAAAGGTTGCAAATGCTTGACGGGCTTGAAGTGAAGTAATGAGATTTCAATCGAATCGTTGCTGGAGAAAAGATAATAATATGAAGGAAATTATATAAAATTATGCTTTGAAAATAGTGAAGGATTACTGGTACGTAAGTCTTAGCGCGGATAATCCCGACATATGAATAATTATTCTCCCCTTTTGCTATTTATGTGGGAATGGCGTAACTGAAATCGTCAGAATTCTATCAAGTTATCAAGTTTATTGACGAGGGTGAATTTTTAAAATTATAATTTTTAAAGACATTTAAAAAAGGGTTTCTTGTCTAAAGGTTCGTTCCGTCATGCATATCGACTGCGACTATAACTTGTAAGATTGTAATAGTTCACCATTGGCGGCCTCGGTAAGCTAGAGAGTAAGCCGCCTGGCTACTATCCGAGAAGACTCGGGTTCGAATCCCGGCAGCGACAAGGTCCTTCGCCTTTCCCACTTTCCCAACCTACATAACTTTTCTTCTCATGGTGCAATAATACAAGGTTGGCTCATAAGGAAAAAGCTCTGGCTTCGTGACGACTCAGATCTCAGTTCATAAGGGAAAAAAGCTTTCCCCTGACGTCACTCAGATCTTTTCTCTAACGAATTGCGTTTAAGCTTTTCAAGATGGAAACTGAGCTTTTCCTTATGAGCCTGCCTAGTATTATTTTACCATGTTTTCTTCGCTGTTTACATTCCTGATTCTTCCTGTCATATCCTTCACTAGCCCTTCCCCTCGACACCAAGCGCGTGTCATCGGTTGGTTGATGAGACTCGGTCAACTGGTTTCAGGAGGCACAATACTTTAGCGAGTTGCTTCTCGATACTCTGATGTCAGAGCTGCGGTGGTAATGGAATGGGATATTATTTCCTTCACTTCTTTCTGTTCACTATCTTCCTGATGTTCGACATTGCACTCAATACCAAGGATAGGCAACCTTTTTATAACATGGGCCAAAACAAATTTTACGATTTTTCCGTGGGCAGTCCTTTGACACCTTTTTGTGACTTGAAATTTCTATAGAGTTGAGCTAGACTTACCCGATTCAGTACATTTGTCCCTTGCAATATGGTAAATTGTACTGAGGCCGCAATTTTGTGAAATGTCAAAAAGAATGCTCTATTGGAAAATCGAGGCGAGGTGTGATTGTAAATACGAGCTGCGGCAGCAAAATTTCCAACTTCAAATTAGGTGAGGTGAGATTGTGAAATATAAATATACTCGTACATTGTGGGAGCATGGATTTTTTACTTAATCTGAGGTAGTTTAATCCATATTAGGAATATTATTATGAGTAAAAAAAGATCTTCATTGGTATTTATTTTGTTTCCTACATAGTTCTACAAAGAAGTAAATGTTCTAAAGAAAAGATAAATACCTACCTGCATAAGAAGTGAGGATAGTACAATAGCTAGTAGTACCGATGACATACTTGAGGTGTGGGGCAAGTGCTTTAGGGAATTTTTGAAGAAATATAATCCTAATATCGGTAGAGCCAGACAACGATGTCCCAGCCTAGAAAAAGCAGCAAATGCAATAAAAAGAACTCAAAAATTATATAGCTCCATACCCAGATTGAATACCCACAAAAATCTTAAAAAATTATGAGGAGAAACTACGCCTTAGGTAGTCTCGTGTGCACACTATGGTTACCGGAAGACCAGCTTCTACGTCATACTACTACAGCCACTAAAAAACAACATAGGCAATTTGGGGACTACCGCCAGAAATGAAAACTTAAAACTATGAAAAAACAGTGCAATTTTTCAAATTACTAATTGTGCAATTCAAATTTCATAATTTGTAAATTAAATTTAAATATTTGTATTTACATAATGGATCCCGGTACAATGTATTTGAAAATTGGCTTTCGGCGAAAAAAAAATTGAAGTGGGTATTCTGGTGCGGAAAACGATTCTGAACAACTTTGTTGCTGGGTACTCTCTCAAAAAACATCATTGGAAAAAGTTATGTATTGTATGTATGTTTGTATGTAGACAAATCTTGCAACTGGATTTTGACCCACTTGTATATATCCGATCAACTCCAAATGTTGCACATTTGTAAAAAAATCAAGATGGCGGCCGAATTTTGCAATTTTGTAAGTAATACAGGGGTATCAAATGAGAGGGTATGACAAGTAGAATACAAAATTGAAAATGACGGCCAACACAAAATGCGGACTACCTTTTCCTTTATAACCCACTCGATCTAGTATACTATATGTGTGGCGTCATTCCAAATTAAAGATGGCGGTCAAGACAAATTTGCGGTTTACCCTCTTTCCTCGGTAAGGGTATCAAATGGAAGTGTATGACGAGTATAGTACGGGAAGCTATGTGACGTCATTTTAAAACTAATGAGGCGGTCACTACAAAATGGCCGAAGACATATGCTTATACTAAAAACAGAATATATAGTTTGAAAAACTAATAAATACGCTTTTATTTTAAATTTAACTAAAATATAAAAAAAAATAATTTGGAATGTAAAGATTTCATTGCTCCTGCCAGTACATGGAAGCAAACTACCTTTCGAAATGTAAGCGCAAGCATCAGATTCAGTAGAGCGATAAGTCTAAGCACCCTTACAACTGTCTTTTAAGCAGAGGTTGCGGCAAATGTGGATTCAGAGTAAAATCGGTCCAAAACAATTTTGAAGCACAGTGTGATCTTTGATTGCCCCAGTAATAATTCTAAGGCGGGGGAGACATATTTTTCTTATTACAACGGGCCTGGAAGGGGGTTGGAGTTTGGGTGGGACACTCCACGATCGCTGCCTCCGAATATCGCTCGAACTCCGCGGCCTGGGACCTGGGTTCTACACCACAATTGACAAAACATTCAATGTGTCACATACTCCAATATGTTTTTCATTTTTGAAAATATGTACTTAAAAACGTCAAACTGTAAATATCAATATTTCGACAACTAAGCGAGATATAAAAAAAATTACATTTTCGCTTTATTTTGGGGTACTTTATCAAAATCCATCGTCAAATTACGGCGCGAAAACGTAGACTCAATGGCTATGCCCTCCCACTCCCGCTGTAATAAGAATCTGCTCCGCCTTGAAATTATTTTTGGGGCACTCAAAAATCACTCTTAACAAATAAAAAAAATTTTTTTAACTGATTTTACTCTGGAGCCCATATTCTAAACATCATCCTCTCAACTACAAGGCATGAAGTTCCTGGTCTTACTAACCCTAACATAACTTCAGCTGGTCCTAAAATCTCACATTTGGTTAGAATTTATATGGCGCGAAATAGGTTCGGGCAGTTTTTTTTATATTTTTTCAGTTAAAAGTGAACAAATATTGTATTTTATCACTTTTAACTGCTTATGGATTACCTACCAGTGATTAGTTCTTTAGTGATTTAATTGAAAAAAATATAAAACAAAATTAGTGACTAACGGTGAGTTTCACCAACTAACTTTAATCGCAACAAAAGCCTGATCGGTTGTTAAATCTCCGGTTAGACAGAACGAGAGTTTCACCGTTTAACAATTGTGTACATGACGTAAAATTTTAACGTTTACTTTAACCAAGCAAATTCGGCTGGTTAATGTTATTGTTATTGTTAACTTATGACAGTTGTCATGGACACGGGTACCATTTTCAATAAACTCACAAACTGTGATACTTATAAATACACAAAAATGTAAATTTAAATCAAAGTAGCCGTTAACGATAACTTTAACAAACGGTTGGGTGGTGCAACTCATTTTTACAAACTGGAACTTTAACAACTTTGTTATTGTTAAAGTCAATTTTAACAATAACTTTAATCAATGATTTGGTGCAACTCACCCTAAGTGTGTTTTTATCATCTGTAGCACTACAGCTTATTATTGATCTTTGCTTCTTCCAGCCTTTCTCTCCATGCCATTCGGTTCCTAACTAATGCCCTCCAATGACGTACGCCTAACTCTACTAAGTCTTCTTCAGTGAAGTCCATGTATCGCTTCTTGGCCGACCTCTATTTCACTTTCCACCAGGGATTCGATTTATCGTTCGTCAACCTTTTGTGCATGTGCCGCACATCGTAATCTATTTAATTTTATAGTTGAGCCTTATTTCTACTGGACTATTATGCATGGAAAGTAGATAAAGTTAGAACTTAGTTAGTTAGGTAGTAAGCTAGAAGTATTTAGTTATCGGCAATTATATTAGGTTGCAGATGACTCAAGCGGTTTCGTTAACGTATAAAGGGTGTACTATTCCTCTTGTTCGCAAAACTATTAAAGACCAAAGCAAAAAAACAAAAAAAAACGTTCCAGTCGATGATCATGCAAAACAAGTCTAAATACAAATTTGTGCTACATAAAAACCCGCCCAAATAATGTATATTTTTTTCCTTCATTACGCCAAGCCGCATGTCCATTAAGTGGATAAATATTTCCTGTCCTCTTGGCCAACGTAAAACAAAGTCTCCACTCTAAGTAACTATATCAATCTGCAGATCACTGGAATCTGAATTATGCTATAACATTAATGGCTGCAAAAGTGTGAACGCGCTAATTGCAAGGTTATAAGCAATAAATTTCAAAGCTGGTAATTAACAAAGTGTAATAACGGTCCAAAGTGACACAGACAAAAAACACTATTTTATTTCTACATTTATTTCAATCACTCGCACTTATTTTGCAAAGGTAAAAATGTCCGCTGCGGAGGAATTTGCTGGACGTGGAATTGTTTCTTTCTTGCTGCTTCCTGTGGCTAACCTAGATTTTCAACTGGGTGTGGTGCTTATTAGCAGGTGTTTGCAGGTGAAAGAGTTTTCTTACCTTTAAGGAGCAATAATCTCTTTAAATTTAGTTGATAGCGATTAGTTAGTAATTGATAAAAGGTATAATTTTTTATCAGACCTTTTTAATGTTGAAAATTATTTTGTTAAATGGTGTTACGATGATAGTAATTTGTAAAATTGGTAGCGTACACCAGTTATCTGTTTTTTCCTTGTTATTCAATATCATTCATTAACATTGTTGTTATTTTGATTTTCATCTTTATTTCTATATTAATTTTTATTGACAGCTCTTCACGCGTTTCCCTCTATTATTTTTGATCTCTAGCTCATCTTTTCCGGTTTCTTACAGGAACCCGAGAAGCCCCAGTTGGCCAGGAATACGAGCAGTCAAGTCTAAGCGACGAGCCACTAGCCAGCCTGGAAAACCTATTCCATCGCTTTGGTCTACAAATATGAGGTATAGGAGTGTAGTCTTCTTTTTCTTTGATCCGTTAGCTGGCGGCCCAAGCGGGACATACCTGCAACGGATACGCTGTTAACGGTACCGCTGGGTCTAGAACTCCATTCACGATTAGTTTCCATTCTCAACGATTTTTGCCGACGTCTCGAGCCTCGATAACTGATAATCGTTGATTCTTTAAGTCGTCTTCGATATTCTTTAGACAGGTTTCCTTCGGTACCGATCGCTGAACTCTCCAGTCTGCCGGTCGATCTTGCTAGACGTTATCATCCATTTGGCAAGCATGTCCAAATCACCGTAGACGACGTTCTTCTTCGATCAGTGTCTATAACAGTGTAACGCCTTGCTAGACCCCCCTCCTTATAAAGTACGTAGAAAATGCATACACCCCCCCCCCCCCCCTTATATTTAAGCAATTCAAAATAATACATATTTTATATATTTTTTGGATTTATCCATTCTGATAATCGTTCGATAAGACGAAGATCGTCAATTTCGTCATCATCAGAAACAGACAGGAGTGAATTTCCTTCGATTTCGTCTACATTAATCCACTCGGCCGATTCTTCCAAGCTCTTTTAATTCCGCAAAATGCACAAGGCCTCGTTTCTCCGATATTGGGCTATTCGCACCGGGACGATTCTCATGCAAGATTCATTCTCTTCTCCTTTTTTGTAGACCTGTGATTTGTGTTTTTTCATGCGCTGCTGCGAAGTAAAATATGATCTAAAATTTGCACAAACTCTGAGAATCACTTCCTCATGGACAGATGGGCAAAACGAATCATAATTTACCTACAATGGAACAAAAAATATTACTTATTTAGCTTCAAAAAATATTCATTTTATCAAATTCTAACAGCGGCACAAACCGCGCACTTGCAATGTTGATTTTTGTATGGATCATGAGGCCTTCATCGATTTTAGGCAAAATAGTCTTGAGACTACTTCTTTTTAGTCCACAACATTTTTCAGAATCACATTTCACAATTTGCAGCAAATATTGTGATTCTCGAATATGATGACAAAACCAAACTGGGTCGACATCGATTAAAATTGGGGTCGACCTACTCAGCCTCGACTTGGTGATCATCAATGACCAAAGAATTCCACACTTCGCATATTTGAAGTTTTGTCTTTCTAGGACTTGTATATTGTAGCCAGAGGAGTTGACTGGAGGAGGAACTTGCATTTCTTGATGAATCCCAGGCATTGGAAAGCTCGTTTGGCGATTTGGAATATGTGATTATTCCATCGCAGATCTGATGATAAGGTTACGCCTAGGATGTTAAGAGATGGGTCAGCCATTACATTCTTTTTGTCCACTGAGATAGAGGGACGGGTGGTGCAGGTTTTTGTAGAGATAAGACAGTACTTTGTTTTGGTTGCGTTGAATTCGACACGATTCTTGCGGCCCCAAGCAAGAATGAGTTCAATGTCCTCGTTAATAGAATTGGACATGAGTTCACGGTCTACGGGACAAGGTCTGGCACGCGCTTGTCTTGTATTATCGAAGGTGTGGGAGTAACGCAGAGTACCGTCATCGGCGAAACTGTCAAGTGGGTTGAAGGGGATTGAGAGCAGGTCATTAATAAATATGAGGAAGAGTGTAGGTGAAAGAATAGAGCCTTGGGGGACGCCGGCCGAGATGAAATGAGGTTTGTATTCCACGCCATCCAATACTACCTTGATTGAACGGCTAGAAAGAAAGCTCTCAATCCAGTTCTTTAGTACTGAGTCGATACCAATAGCTTGGAGTTTAGACTAGACAGCGGGATGCCATACTCTGGCGAAAGCCTTGAAAATATCTAGAGCAACAAGACCAGACTCACCGAAGTGATGGATGTTTTGGTTGAGGGCCTCAGTCAGACACACAAGAAGGTCGCCAGTAGATCTTTTCGGTTTAAAGCCGTACTGCCTGTCGTGTAAAATTTGGTTGGATTCCAGATGTTTCATCAGCCTTCTGTTGATTAATGTCTCCATGATTTTGGAGAGAACAGGAGTAATTGCTATTGGGCGGTAGTTTGAAGGGTCACTGGCTTCACCTTTTTTGGGAATGGGCTGAACATGAGCGAGTTTCCAAGAGTTTGGATAAACTCCGGAGAAGTAGGACAGGGCGAAAAGTTTGCGCAGAGGTTTAGCCAGAGGTGAGGCACAATTATTGAGTATCACAGGGGGGATATTGTCGGGGCCAGTGGATTTATTGATGTCGAGCACTTTGAGACATTTGTACACCTCGCGAGTCCTGAAGAAAATTCCGTCCATTGAATGGGCGTTGCGTTCGAGAACCCGGGGTAGCGTATCAGTTTCAGGTAAGGAAGAATTAGAGGCGAACAGAGATGCCTAGAGGTATTCGTGCTTTGTCGTTCTGCGAAAGAAAAAAGACATGCGGACCTAATAGGGATGCCACTGACTCCTTTTTCAATTGACCGTGTAAGTCATCGAGCGTCTTACAAATGCGGATTAGCTCTGTTCTCTTTCGATTATCTGCTCCGCTGCCAAACACCGCCAAATCGATGATTGTTTCTAGAAATGCGGTTGTTCGTTTTCTATTCATGATCGTCCCCTCGTGGATTTGACTTTCAAAATACCTGCCAATTCTGGATGCTCTTCGACCGCTGCCTGTAAATTTGATTTTTTGTTGCTTCTGAATTGTTGTTGTCGTTCAGCACTTTGCCTTTTTCTTTTCAACTTTTTCTTTTCATTTTGCTAATCTTTTTTATACTGCTCAATCATTTTGTCTGTTTCGTCGGTTCGCAGCCTAGCATTCCTCGAGGTCAACAAATGGTTCAATTTTGTTTCCAGGTCTCTGACTTTTTCTTCACAAGCTGTTTTCGCTTTGGGCGTAGACTGATCGTCCGGGTATCTTGAATGCCCCGGAGGTGATGCGCAAGATGATTCTGATGAAAATACATCAGAATTCGAGGAAGCTCCGTCATTGTTCCGAGCCTTCGATATCCGAACAGTTTAACATTTTTAATATTTTCTTAATGGAAAAAATAATTTTAAACAATAGAACAATTTAGCTTTGCGAAGAAATACTTGATTGATGATTTTTTGCAGGCACTTGCATCTTTCAAATCTATTATTTTGGCACTTGTTGCTGCAGCAAGATAATCTGGCTTTTTATATTGACTTTGTAAGTCTTTCCATAATTCAATCGTTTTTTTCTGACAAAACAATCCAGATTGTTCCAAATACCGTACTTTGACAGCCTCGTACAAACTTTGGTATAGATTTTTTCAGACGTCGTGACATTCCGCGCATCTACCCCAGCTAAGCTCTTAAAAATGTTTAAAAGCTCGGACAAAACTCCATTTAACTCCTCCTATCAAATCATTTGCAGCCATTTGGCAACGGGGTGCGCAGAACTGCTTAAATATTTTGTGTCACGGAGTTTGAAAAAATCTATACATTGTTTTATTTATTGTGAACTCCATTGTTGACTAATTCACAATACAAAAGAGGAGAATGTGAAGTTAGGTTATAGCAGGGCTGCCAACGTACCTACTCACTTAATTCGATCGATATCTTTATATAGATATAGGTATCGACTAGAGAAAAGTGTGGTGACATTAATATAGTGTTTTTTTTTAACGAAAATTTTAAGAATCTTTTTAAAAATACATAAAAATTTTATTCCTGAAATAATAAATTTATTTCAAAAAAGCGTTACGTCTCGAATTTATCCGTCCCCCCCCCCCCCTTATGCCACCTATGTCCTGGAACGGACCCCTCCTCCCCCTAAGGGCGTTACGTAATTTATGGAAGGCCCCCTAACTGTCTCGTTTCGAAGGAAATCGTATAATGATACACGGAAATCTGCCTCAAGCGTCGCATTTGGAAAACCTTGAGCTTGTTAACGTCCGACTGGAGCAGTGTCCACGTTTACGATCGGAAGGACTAAGTTCGGCAAAGGCGTACTTTCGTTTTAATGGTAATATTTGTGCGTTTCCATATGCACCACTTAAGAGAAGCGAATGTTTCTGACGATTCGGCTGTGAACGTCGGTCATCGATGCCACTTTCTTTTCCTCACCCAAATGATCCCAAATATTTGAACATCGAAACCTGTTCGATTTGGGGTCCATCGAGGTGAAGACTGGCCATCGATCAGTCGGTTGTAAGCACTGTGGTCTTTTTCGCTTTGATTTTTAATGCTGTAAACTGCTAAGGGCGACGGCGCACACAAATTAAAAAGCACACACAAGAATAATCATCTGCGACATCCGAATGCTACACACGCGCACAGGAACATACGAGAATAGCAACACAATCCCATGTCACACCGCCCAGGCAACTTTGAGGGGCGACGGCTACGAAATAGAACTTGCATTGATTGAGTCGCCACTCTCGGCGACCTCGTCGTCGAGTGGTCTGCATATTGTGCTGCACCCTTCATACTCATAGAAAAGCTGTGTGTTCTATTCGTTTTTGCCAGTCGCTGTGGAAACTATTTTCGCCCTTAGTATGTTTACAGCATAACGCGTACGTACCCATATTTTTTTTAATTTAACGAATATATTTTCCTGGCGAGTTAAAATCAAACTGGCGTATCGGATCGATAACCAACTATATATTCGACTACCAGCGAAGGGCTGGAAACCCTTTCTGGCATTAAGTTCCCTACGACACAACCTCTGACAGAACAAAAACTTGAGAAACTTAGGGCAAAGATATCTACAACTACCCCATTTAGGGCTAGGTAGAAAAATTGAGTCGAGGTTGAGTTGAAATTTCAACCACCGTGTATGATGTCGAGTTGGGTTGAAATACCGTTGAACTGAAATCAAAACACCGCCTCAAATATGTGAAATTCTCTTTTATAGATACGTAAAAACTCAGAACGAAATAAATTTTTATTCCTATGCAAGCAAAAACTCCGAAGGCAAAACTAACGCCAAGGCGGACTTCACGGATGGTGAACAAACTAAACAGATGTCACTTCAATCCGATTACAACTCAACTAGCGTATATATGGAGAAAAATTGACTCGATCCAGGTAGGAGAGCTGAATTCGGTTGAGTGGACCTAATTTCAACTCGACCCCCGTTTTTGGCTGGATGAACCTGGGTTGAACCTAGTCATAACGGAGTAAATAAAAATAAGAAGAGGAAACAGAGACGGAAAATAAATATGCCAGAATTAAAACAAGAGCAAATAAAGGGTGAATATGGGCGCGTTTAGGCCCAAGTTAATTTAACTAAGCTAGGCAAACTACAACGGCATTAACAGCAATTTGTTTAGCGCTGTTACGTAACTTATATCTGCTTTTTGGCTTAGCAATCACGCCGGGATCTCAGTCGCCCAGCACAGTACACACCGGGAGTTCTTTGACTCGCAAAAACCGCCAAAGATGAAAAGTCGCCCGAGGCGAATTAAAGTTTCACAAATTGAATCAAAGTTCCTCTCTACATTCTCGACTTCGACCAACTTCGATCAACTTCGCTAGTAGAGTAGTGCAAGCTTAAGAATAAATAAACAATGTATTGACCTAGCGGATAAAAACAGAGCATACCAACTCACGCTAAGTAGACATGTAACAATAGATTCATAAAAAAAAGAAACGAACTAAGAAGAGCATACACAAACCAAAAAAAGCCCGTATTGGGAAGAAGAAATGAGAGGAAATAGAAGAATCAGTAAACTCAAATTACACAAGAAATTTTTACAAAAAGCAACGAAAAGAACGAAGTTTTTTTCTTTAATGTGACGTGGTCAAGCTAGGGAGTCACCCTTTGTCCCACTAGTCCGTCATGTCGTTCAAGCCGTGGTGCAATGTCTAGTAGTAAGCTTTATCTGAAGGATAGTAGAGAAGGGATAGATTAGGGGTCTGGAGAGTGCGTGAGTGCATGTCGATGAACCTTGCGTTTGAACTCTGAGATGTTAAATGAGTTCGGAAACACCGTTTGCTGAAGACAGTTCCAAAATCGCGTTGTTCTATTTATAAACGAACTACTAACATGCGCGTGAAGAGGAGGCTTTAGTGGGTGGGGTTGAGCCAACTTGGCTAGTCTTGTATTGCGAGAAAAAAGTTATCGTGTAGGCAGGAGATTTCTAATTTCAGTGGAACAGTCGCGCTAAAACTTGCTCAGGGTTGCTACATTCCTACGGTGGTGGAGGAAAGGGTGCTATCGCCAATGAGTTTGATGGCGCGATCGCCCATATATACGGAGCTGAATGTAGGATTTGTAGACTTTAGCCAGTGCAGCAGACCGGCGGAGAAACTTGCATATCTTAAGGAATCCAAGGCATGAATCTGATGCTGCAAGTATAAAAATGGGGATGTACTACTATACCAAGAGCTAGCTGCAAAACGTGCCTGGCGAGTACGAAGATGAAATGTCTTCGAAATATTAGAATAGACTCATACCGACCATAATTGAGTATGGCCGTATGACCTACCGAATAAAAGTTTGGAGTTTATGAAATTTGGTAGGTACTCTTAAAATTTAGTACTTATGGAGTAAAAAAAAAAGGTGGTCTGCCTGGTCCATTCTGGAGCTAATATCTTGGAAGACCTTTTTTGTTGTTTTGGGATCGCAACTGACCTATCGAATTAAAGTTTGAACATTTTTAAACTAGAAAACAAAGGTCTGCCGGGTTTGTGCCGGTGCCAAGTGGCTGGCAGACCACCTTTTATTTTTGTGTTTAATTACTAGGTACTTAAACCTTAATAGCTCCTGTACCGATCGGCACCTGCTTGGCCATTTTGATCTGAAAAAACAAAATCGATTGGACATTAAGTCGTTCGATAACTAAAAACTTGCTTTTCTTGAACGACTGGATTTAGTCCTCTTTGCATTTCGGATCGGTGTACGTTTTATAACTGAAGTGATGCGGATTAAGAGTCAATTTTTAACTAAGATTTGTTTTAATTTATTAAGTCTTAAGTATTAATTGATCGGGTCACCCCTGAGACAAAAAGTGCCCGGGTTTTACCCGGACACTTTTTAAAAACCCTCCCGGACGGCCCCAACAGTTACATTGGTAAACAAACTTTATTAAAATATTATAAATAATGGCATTACAAGAGCTTGCATTTGTAAGGCCAATGGGGAGGTGCAGCTGTTCGACATTTCATACTTAACGCCCCAACATTCAATGCCATATTCTTGTAAGACACCCTGTACATTTCAACACTCCCTATATATTATAGTTTTAATACTATAAACTTGCGCTAACAGTAATCTTCTTTTGTTCACAACGAAGGAACACGTAAACCAATTTAAAATGTGTCACAAAATTAATTTACTTCCACCGCCCTCACCAATGGAATAACTACTTTTTTATTGTCTTCTAAAAATAAACTCCCTTGCAACCATACCACTTCAAGCCAACAAATCTCGTCTAATACGAAATTTATGTAACCACTTAAGTGCTTGCCATAAAAGCCGCATATTACAGCACGTGCTTGTATAAATATATACATATACATATATGTAAGAAAATACAAAATAATATTTTTTCTCGAAATCACCTTTACTGCCACCCTGTAAGTCCGTGGTAATTCCCCACCGTAATCTGGTTTCAAATCGATTTCTACTGTGCTGCACCCCCGCGGCAACTTTGTCACCTAATCAGGTGTGTACCTGCTTGATTAATCGGTCACCATGCGCCCAGGTAGGAATTAGAAATGTGGTAAGGGTTGCTACGCCACCCACCACTCGTCTTTCGCATATGTTTCATAATTCCAGACGAGCTTGAAGCCGAAGCCATACACAATGCGCGCCGTAAGCAGTTCCTTATAAATGACCACGTGTGAAAGTACACCATAAAATCGTTAAAATTGCACCTGTGCAAGTATGTAGGTAGTTACTGGGACTGCACCTGTTTGTATGTGATGCGAAACAGCTGTGCATCCTTCTCCGGACACATTTACGCAAAGTGGCCACAGAAGGCGCAGTGCTCCTTTCACCAGATTCAGGTGATTGATATTCGCAGCGCTTCCTTCGCATGCAGGCAGCTCGCAACAAATGGTTTGGGCCGATATCGCCATTAGTCCGCAAGTAAGGTGTTCTATTGGCGGCCGCAAGACGCTTACTGGCACCCACCGCCCCCGCCTGTGGAGCAATTAATCAAAGCAACGCTGCCGGGGAATTTACGTATCAGCGACTGCTCCCGCACAGTAGAGTCGCCCCATGTGGCACTGGGGTAACTGAAAAACTTCCTGGGTTTCTCGAAATTTAATTGCCAGCCTGTAATTGCGGCCACATCGGGCTCGACAGCGGCGTCAAAATGAGTTTTTGGGGCCGCGCACTGCCCCCCACGATCCAATCCGGAACGATTTCGTTTCAAAATGCTCAATTTCCCGGTGCGATTCGATCTGTAAATTGGGAAAAGGTGAGTAAAACTGGCAGGTATTGTTCCCAAATTTGAATAATACCAAGCGCGATGGGGGGCGGCTCAATCGCTAAGGTCAGTGCAGATTATGGGTTAGGGTTTTTTCATCCCGGATAGATTAAAAGTTTTTTCTCCTTTTTTCGAGAATCCATTTAATTAATTGACGTCTAGCGGTTTTATTGTAATTTTCGACGAGGAAAAATTATTTTTGTGCGTTACTGAATTTCTTGCTGGAGTCTAAAGTTTCTTAAAGTGGTGAATATTTATGCACGGCTTTGTAGGCATGATTCACCTGTCGCTTGGACAAAAAAACAAAGAAATCCATTAAAGTGATTGTGTTTGTATCAATAAGGTGAGACATGGCTTTTGTGAACCTTTTTTGGGGTGGTGATTTTGGGAATTTGTTGACCTTTTGTTTGAGAGCACAAAGATTTGAAAGTAAAGGCCCCCATACACGGTCAAATTGGCTGTACAACCAGATTTTCATCAAACCTATAAGCGCAATGTATTTTGATCGGCCGACCGGCCCACAATCGATAGTTTTGGTTGTACAACCGCACTTCGCTGTACAACCAATTGGACCGTGTATGGGGGCCTTAAGATTGAAGGCCTGCCAGAAAAATTAGAATTTCGTCCAAATCCAGGATTAAAAGGTAATTTACAATATTATTCATAAATTCGATAATATGTATTGAGAAAAATTATGATTTCAAGCTTTGAATGATAATACACATCAAATACATACATACTAACCACGGTTTTAGATACCCAGTAGGGAAAATCGCGAGTACCTACTTTGGGGAGTAGGTTTGGAAGCACTTCCTTATTTAGTGATTTTTTAAATACCGAAGAAGTGCTTCTGTAATAACTTATTAGTAATGTAGAGAAGAATGGGTTTGGTGATGCGAGCAAAAAGCGTGTTCAAAAACTTCGTGGCTGGTCGTTTTCATTGTTTTTTTAACTTTAATTTAATTTAATTCTCCAAACTTATATTAAAATGTGAGATAGACAAATTGTAGCCCCTAGCCTATACTTTCAGAAACCGTTTTGGAAATTTCAATCGGGCCACTCTGCTAATATTGGCGCAATGTGCAAGATTAGGGTCTATTTTGTTTATACTGCAATTATGCAGAAACTACACATGCGACAAATTTAATCTTTTGGCAGTTTAAAGTATATGTACCAGAGTATTATGTCCTAAAAAATCATACCCTAATATTGCAAAGTAACAGAGGTATGAGTTTTTGAAAAAAAAAAAAAAAAAAAAAAAATGCCTTTCTAAGGGGTTTTCTAGCTTTTCTCGGCGAAAAATTATCCGATCGAGGTCTAGAGAACTTCATTTTGTAGGGTTTTCAATTCTCTACAAATATCCTGTTGAGAGTAACGTGATTCATCCAGTACTTTTTATTGTATACGCCAAAAAGCGGAAAAAGTACCCATTTTTGTTGCTAATTATTGTTTAAACAATTCCGCATGAGTAAACTTTGGCTGGTTTTTTGGTTTTAGTAATCTATGAGATACCCCTGAAGTAGTAGTGCAAGCAGTTTGCTGTACAATTTTATAACATGAAAAAATCTCTAATGACTGGTCTAAAAGAAGAATCGGAAGGATCAACTTTCGGTAAAGGCGTACTTTTGTTTTGATGAAAATATTTGTTCGTTTCCATATGCACCACTTAAGCGAGGCGAATGTTGCTGTTGCTTGGTCGATGCGGCTGTGAACGTCGGACGTCGAGGATACTTTCGTTTCCTTAAGCCATGACCCCAAATATTTGAACCTCGGAACTTGTTCGATTTGGGTTCCATCGAGGTGAACACTGGCCCTCGATCCGTCCGTTGTGAGCACATTGTTTTTCCCCGCATTGAGTTTTAACCCGTATGACTGGCGATGCCGGAAATGTAGTATAAGATGTCCGTTGCTTCGGCATCCTTGTCGGCGAAGACGGTGCTATCGTCGGCAAACATTAAATCGGTTACGAAATTCTTGTCGTCGTATCGGACTCCGAGTCGTCCATCGAATGCCTCACGCATAATCGCGTCGATCACCATATAGTCCAGGCGCTAGAGCAGTGAAAGCTAAAACTTTTGGTTTTGGCGTGATGTAACGGACTTTTTTGGTGGAATCGGTCAGGAATGATATCCTCAACAATATTTAGGGGGTGCGCAAGCATGAAACTCCCAGGAAAACTTTTGGTAGCCCAAAAACTGAAAAATTCACTAAAAATTCCCTGTTTTTTTACCTTTCTTGTTAAATATCTCTTAACGAAGGCTTCTAGGCGAAAAATTTCTTGAGCATGTTTTGTTCGTTATTGGATTTGCTAAAACTTACCCTCAAGTGGATTTTTGAAATTTGAATTTTTGCATTGCAAAATAGCCGAAAACCGCGAAAAAAAGAACCCCACTTTAAAGCTATCACAAGCAAAGAAGAGACCATTATCTTCCAACTTAATTTTGGAATTAGATAGTTAAAGGCATGATTAACTTATATCCAAAACCCGATCACGGTCGGTCAAATAGTTTTCGCATAATGAATTTTGCAATTAAGTGAATTTAAAAAGTTAAATTTGCTACTGCGCCAAAAGAAAACCTCCCATGTTGGTCCTGATTTTTTTACGTATGCTCTAAGACTCTCTTTACAATATCCAATCATTAAAATTCTGGTTTTTAAATTTTTTTTTATGGTTTTTAATTTTTTTAAGATTTTTGGCAAAAAACTGCAACTTAGGCGTTTTTTCCACAAAAATTGCTAACTCGGCGACGCCAGAAATGCTAGGCGCGTTTCAAATTCGCTCGAAAAAGGACTCAGTTTCTATTGCACCAATTTAGCTGCTTTTTTTATATTTCAAAAAGGAATCAAAAAGGCTTAATTTTACTGGATGAATCGATATGGACAAATTTTGTTCAGACTAGTAGAGGCCGAGTAGTTGCTTAGAGCGTGGTGTTAGTACAATTGTACAATACAAAGGATGTCATTGTGAGTTTCTAGACTAATATTGATTCAGCAGCAGCAGAGCCGGTTCTTCAAGTTAATCTACACTGGTATTCTTTCATCGCGAGTAACTTCAGCGGGAAAACTAGCGAGGGGTTACTCTTGTAACCCAAGAATTCTTTAATGCCAGTAACCATGACCGGCAATACTTCAAATAAATGGGAGCACGGCTAAGCCTTGGTCTTGGTCTTGCGAGCAAGCACCCCCTAAATATTGTTGAGGATATCATTCCTGACCGATTCTACCAAAAAAGTCCGTTACATCACGCCAAAACCACTGGAAATGCTCCAGCGCCCGGACTTATATTGAAGCGACGTCTGCCTGTCGGACACGCGTTTGAATCGGTAACTCCTCAGATAAGTAATTTCGAATATGAACGCTGCTGGTTGAGCCATCGTACGACGCTTGGAGAAGTTGGATGATACTCAATGGCACGTGTTCGGTTTCCAAGACTCCACAAGCTGTTCCAGTCGATGCAATCGAAAGCGGATTTGAAATCAATGAAAACGACGACAGATCGTTTGTCGCAACGAATTCTTTCTTCCATTAGCTGACGGAGTGGGAATATTTGATCAATGCATCCTCGATGTGGTCTAAATCCCGCATGTTCTTTCCGGCTAGTTTGCTCTCGATGTTTCTGTAGCCTCGATTGTATGATTTTTGTAAATACTTTACCGACGATCGAAAGAAGCCTAATACCGCGAAAATTCTTACATTCCCGACTGCCTTTCTTTAAAATTGGTACAACGAGCGGGGCGAACGTCCCGGATCCGGTAAGCCGTAGTTCCGATAGCGCAGCAAATGATATTTTGCATTTTAACAGATAAAAATTTTATATTGTAACCGCTGGTAGCCTCTATTTTTTCGGACCTACAGATACCGAGATATACGCATCTATATTTAGAAAGAACGACCAAAATGTTAAATTTTTGACATAATGGCCGAAAACTTACGTAGCGGCCGTTGCTAGAGGTAGAAAATGTCCATTTCGTATAGTATTCGATGTTACCAGTGTCGTAGCAAGAAAACTTTTTCTGAAGGGTGGGTGGGTGGGGGGGTTATAAGCCGAGACCTGAACTTTAAACATTATCTTTCAGAATTGATACAAGTTTTAGTTATGTTTTAATAGGAAGAAGACCAGAAGAAGTGTTTTAAAGGAATTCAGTTCATTAACTATTGACATACATGATCAATGGTTCCAGAGCAATGCTTGTGTAAAAATCGCAGTTCTATGTTTCTAAATTTGTTGATTACTTCCTTAGCCGTTACGTCGATTTCCTTGTGAATACTCAAAAGAGCAAGACCGGGCAGCCGCTGTTCTCCAGTTGCACTACTTTGTCAATCTTTTAAAACGTCTTACAGTTGAACAACTTCTTTCTTTGCTATCAATAATGGTCACTCCAATCTGCAGACAGTTAGCGACTTTCGGAAAAGTTGTGATAAAAGATTAAACCATCGATGAATATGTGCGTGCGTTGGACGATGGACTGATATATATTGGCGAAAAGACTAATTTGCACCAGCGCCCTAAGATATTCGGCGCTCGTAGGCTACTGAAAAAACTGCGCCCCTCTTCATAAGAAAATACACGCGATGTCTAGCGGGGGCAAAGACCATCTGAGGGGGGGACATACATAAGTAATAATTGAGTTTCCTTTTCAATTTACCTAATGATAGGATAATTTTACGAAGGTTACTGGAGGAAAGCCCTACTTCAGAAGATTTATAGCAAACGAGCCAGTTGAAGCAAAGCCGTTCAGCGAAGTTCTAACAAAGCAGGGCATATTTAAAGTATACACTGAACAGCAAAATGGATTTAAAGCATAGGAAGAAATATTGGTAAAAGCACCAGTGTTGAAGTTATTTGAACCAAAGGGAGATTCAACGGAATAATGCCGATCAACAGTTGCGGCCATTGTAATGCATGAGTCGTAAGCCCAGCCAAACAACGCTCTCACGCTTACGAGCTACAAGTACTCACCTTAGCACACTTCCTAAAGAAGTGGAGTGTTTACGTTCTGCGAAGGAGGATTGTCACCGACTGCAATGCTTTCGCCACGACAATGAAAACGGAGATGTTCCATTGAGAGTGGCTAGTTGGGCTATGTTTCTAAAAGAATCTAATTACCTGATTGACAATCGTTCAGGTACTAAGAAGAAGCACGTAAACGCGTTGAGCAGAATTGAAATACCAATTGTCGATATGTTAACTTACCTAATTAAACTAGAACAGAAGGAAGATCAATATTTAAGAGCTATAAGAAAGATATCGAAGACCTCCGTTCGTCCTCAACCCAACTCCGTTCCTACGCTACTGGATGTAAGTAACATGTCCTAAAAAATAATTTTGAGACTGGAAACAATTCCTTATGTTTTGCTTACTTGAATTGACTCCACTATTAGCTCAGTTATATAAAATAAAATAATCAAGTGATGTCTAATGTCAGCAAAAAGTGCCGTGAAGATCTTTCCTACTTTTAAAAGGGTAATCTTTCCAATTAGTATGAAGATACAAAACAAGTCTTCTTTAATGGCGAGAAAATGATAAGGATCTAATTCTAAAACTACTAAATTTAACTCAGTTGCTACTGTAACTGCTGTAAGCATCTCCACAGCTGCAGAAAGCAGCTATGTATGTTTCAAATTTCAATAAATAATAAAATAATTCACATTGTAAATAATCCAGACGAGAAAATTTCCACAATAAAATGAAACATGGCTCGTTATAATTGCAGACAAAAAACGGAAAATTTCCCATGAGTCTTGGAGCTGTTGATATCGCGTTAACAACGCCATGATGAGACGAAAAGGAAATCTTCGGAAGGCTTGCATTTAAACGACAGAACAGAATGCAGCTCACGAATTGAAATCAGAGAAAGGCGATGGCGAAAACAAAACGAGACCCCCCGGAGGAGACAGAAGGAGACCATCTCTCACCTTGCAAAACACAAAATCACGATTTTAGACGAAACATTCATTTGCTCACCTTTCCGTAACAGGCTCGAGAACATGAGACCAAAAACACCTTCGACACATTTTCATTTTACAATTTTCTGCAGAAAAACCCCGCGAACAGCCGTCGGGACCACATTCGAATGGGCCCCAGAGTCTGAGACGTTGCACACAAAATGATCCAAGGTGGAACATGGAGGATTCTGGGAGCTGGAAGCTGGGAAGCATGTCTTAAAGAACCGTAGAAGCAGCCTCGAGGAGCCCCGGCTGACATAGGTTTTGCATAGTCCTACGAGCATGCGCAACATACGGTATCGCACGCTATGCGCAGATCGCGGACATCGGTCGGACATATGGGAATATCGCGAAACAAACAGCTCACAACGGTCGCGCACCAAGGAAAAATCTTGTAACAAATTATGGAGCTGTCATGAAATCTGTAGCCTCAGATGTTTCTGCTGTATGGAGGGAAGGTGGGGGGCTTCTGCCTATACGAAAAGGATAAAATTTTCTACTATTTTCGATTTGTGACTTGTTTGGCAAACGACTGTTGAGTTTAGAGAGACTGCACGCAAAAGTAGCCTCAAAGAGGCTCCAGCCATGCTCCGTTGTACCCTGGAGATTTACAGTTCATTGATATCAGCGGTACTTGATCTTCAGATTGTTGTCGCTGAACGTGATATACCTGCATACAAGATAAACCTCCGAGATATGGCCATTTTGTATCTTAATATTGAATTGCAGAATTTATTGGACCCCATGCGAGCTTTTGCGTTGTTAGCGGCCGTGATCTATTGAGGATTTGTTACTGCATCGGGAATAAATCATAGGAAATTTTCCTGTCATTGTCTTAAACGAGACTTTGACACTTGAACATCTACCGGTTCATAGTCGGAGTCTAAAGTGAAAAGTTTATGATCACTGAAATTTTATGTTTAAGGTGCATAAACATTTTAAAATATTTGCGGAAATTTTATTATTACACTCGCGGCCGTTCTTTGGGTTATTTAATTTTGATTCACAAAGTCTTTGCGAATCCATTATGTCCAGAATGGTTAGAAAATAAAGATTTGTAGAGTCTTGGCATCATTTGAGAAACTTCTTAGGCTATTAAAATCAAACCTCTCACCTACACAATTTACTATCCAGCAAAACATTCCTTGAAAACCATTTTAGTGTGTATATTAATCATGTTTTAACACCTTCTTTAATGTATGTATGTAGAAAGAATTTGTTCTGGTTGTAATACTTTTATTTTAGCACTCAGTGATAAGGTGCACTATTAATTATATTACGTATAAAAAAATGATTTTTTTTAAATTGAACTAGTGGGTTATGGTTTCACCCCTTCGGTCCACACGATCAACTATGATGTATGATGAACATGGACGGGATAAACTGACTTCTTACAAAATAGTAATACGTTTAGCACTAGTGGGAAATTGACTAGTATTAGAACTGGTGACAAATGGTTGGCACGTAGGGGTCAGGTAGGTTGTACCGGGTCAAATGGTAGTCATGGCCTCAAGGATTTTTGGTGGTGCCGGTACGCCATCTGCGATCTAAAGTTTTCACGACTCAAGACCTTCCGATATGCTACCTCCACCTCCACGAAGATGTTCATTTTATATCGGGTGACCCGGTAGGCTGCCAATCTACCACAGTAAAAACCCACCCGCCAAGAATCCTCAAAGCAGGCCTCGGACAGGATGGACTCAACGATAACGACCCACACTGCAAACCCCAGAATATTTTTGGCGTGTGAAATTAACACACTACACACTTTATAAGCGTGTAAATTCGATTAGCCGTGTTAAAATAATGCACTTTAGCAATATGGTGTGTTAAAATAATGCGGATAAAAAGACATGTGTGTTAAAATCACACACATCTAGCGTATAATATTTTTTACACGCTAAAGAAATTGCAACGTTTTATCGTTTCACGTCTTAAACGTGTGAAAATCAAACGTTTTGCATCATTTCACACACTTCACAAAATTAATACACATGAGAGTATTAATTAAAGGAAAGTTATGACAATTGTACTCAATGACACTAATAAAACCATTTTTTAATTTTTTTTTTTTTATTATAAAAAGGAAATTCTTCACATAATACTTATTTAGCCATAAAATTCATTTCTTTCATGATTCAATAAACATACGTAATTATAATATTGAGTTTCAACATAAATTAATGGATGCGGAAATAATATATTATCATAGGCTATTATATTCTTCAGACTTGAAGTAGTTTTTTGTACACAATAAGCATTCAACTTATCATCAAAAAGCAATGTATTTAAATACCAATATATAAAATAAATATTATCAGAGATGACAAAAATTTCTTTGATTTGACCGAATTGCGGTAAACTATCATCATTGCACTCTAAAAGTATTATAGACTTTGGTTTAAATTCTGTACCATAGATTTCTACTTTAGGTGTACGTAATAATGCAAAATTGTTTCGACTTTCTTCTGGTATAATAGAATAAAATAAATTGCCATTTGGTAAATTGTTTAATACAACTGTAACACCAGCATAAATTGTATGGCCTTGGTATAAATATTTTGTACTTGTACCAGGTAATGATGCCAAATTACCACATAATCTGGCTTGATGCCTGTAGGCACAAGTATATGCCATATTTTTAAAATTTTTGACTACAGGCACTAAATATTTAAAGTACGCATGTGCATTTTCAAATCGAAAACAAGATTGTTGACGTATTGGGCCTAGTAACCGAATAAACCTTGGTAAATGAAGAAGAAAATGAATTTTGGGAATTAAACAATTTGGGTATAAAGTAATAAAGTTTCTTATGTAAAGTTCGATCATGAGAACTAATAAATCTATTGAAGTTTCGCTTATTTCATAAGCTAAACATGTATTTAATATTTGTAATAAGCGTATATGTGAACATAGTCTGTTTTTAATTCCATCATCTATACTATTCTCTACAGAATCTTTTATCAAAAATGGTAGAAAGTGTGCTAACGTAAACATTTGTGAGGCATTTTGACGAAGTGTACCATTCGGAGCTAAATGCTCCTTTAAAATAACAGCTGGTATGTCACGTTTGAAATGACCATAATAATTAAAATGAGTTCTCCATAAATTAAAATCTTTAATAGTAAAAACTTCCTTTTCAACAATTAAGTAACACAGTAGTTGCCTACATGCTACCTGTACAATACCCTCAATCAGAATGTGCATTGCGTCTGGAGGTAAACTTTGTGTAATATCGAAGTCTAAAATATCTAATAACGGACTTTTATTATTGACTCCATACCTTTTTTGCCAAAATTTCAGATTTCTTCTAAGAATATTCGGATCATCAAATACTGCCACATAACGACCATGATCGAGCTTATTTCTTAAAAAACATTGTCGTTCTGAAAATATATTTTTCCAATCATCCGCAGTTATCATGCAATGACGACAAAAACGATAAGCTGCAACAGATAATTTGAATCCTCCTAAGAAAGCAGAGGCTGGCGTATCTCCTGCACAAAATAACAAGGATCCTTTATATATTTTTTCCTCATTTGCGTTTATTCTAATTGATATGCCTTCTGTTTGAAGTAAATTTATATCTTGAATAAAAGGTTTTAATAACGCTGATAGGGCACCATCCTTATTAAGCCACTCTGTTTTTGTTATTGCTAACAATTGAATTCCATTTTTAGAACTCCTAACTCGTGGGTCAATATTTCCAATTGTCCAATAGAACATAGATAGTTTTTGACATTTGGAACTAACCCCTAACGGATTTGCCACTCCTAAGTCATCATAGTATAATATTATTGCTAACGAATTCGGATGAGCTTTAAAAAAATCGTTTTCTTTATACACAGTTCCATCCAAAACAGTTTTATAAATATTATTCATATTTGTTGTTGAAAACTGGAGATGATTTCTAACATCTTCATTATTCAATAATAATTTCAAATTTTTTAAAAATGGTACAACATAAGCACTCCGTTTTATTTCTTCTAACACCGGCTGACC
The DNA here is from genome assembly GCA_949987705.1 of Thereva unica. Lineage (NCBI taxonomy): Eukaryota > Metazoa > Arthropoda > Insecta > Diptera > Therevidae > Thereva > Thereva unica. The sequence goes on along the minus strand of OX465281.1, from coordinate 58,962,732 downwards.
ATTTTTCTTCTTGTTCCAAGCTAATTCTCTGTAAATGGTGTGCTCTACTGGTAAAATTAATTGAAATTTATCAATTAAAACTTTATCCAACTTCTTTTTGGAATCAATGGATGAAAACAAATATGAAGAAGTATATTCCTCCATAAATAACTTCTGGACTATGTGAAGGTCTATCAAATTCGAATGTGGTTCGACCCTTCGTTTCAATTCATTCTATGATGTTAATTAAGAGTTTTTTAAGTAACATTGGAACTATGTCATAAACAAAATATTACCATAATTATAGATGTGTACATAGAAATTAACTCTTGAACACCTGAAATTATGTTGTCAACTGCTGTCTGTGAGATTTTGCACTTTTCTCGAATGTTTAATATGAACTTAGCGGCGTGCAATGAAAGAATTTCTTCTCCTGACATTTGAAATTGATCTGTTTCACTGGAAATAAATTATACAAAATGCATATGTATATGGAAAAAAACATTAAAACTTGCCTTCTACGATATCATCATTATCATCATCGTTTTGCAAATAAACTTCTGGTCCAACGTTTTCAATATTTTGAATTTCATGTTGAGAATGACTTCGCCACAGATGTTGTTGAAATGTCTTCCATTTTTGGAAAGTTACTCCACATCCGTCATGATTGCATTTAACCATAAAATTAACGTCCATTCTATGATAACGGACTACATGACGAATTAAATCATCCGATGTACACACAGCAAAACACATTTGACACTTAATTGTATTTTCCATCTAAGCAAGCTTTGAAGAATTGTATGTAAGAAAATCACACCAAGTAATTTGCACAAGTTTCTAAGAACACTGGAAATTTGTCAACCTAGCGGGAATAATAGTGAGCGTTGCAGTCAAGAAAAGGAATACATATATGTAACAAACCTCCCTCGAATATGTACATATATTTTTAACTTCCAAATGCACTGAAGATAGATTTTAAAATTTCTCTTTTTCTTTTGAGGAATATTTCTATTTCCATGGGCTCGTTTATTGGGGCAATAAAATACATACATATTACAATTCGTTCCCAACAAAGGCATGGTTAGAACCCTTCCACAGTCACAGCCCTTGTAAGAACAAAATTTTATGGCTGTTTTTGCTCTAAAAAAGTGATGAGTCATTCGTATTTTTTTTTTTTGTATTCAGTTCATGCACAACCTTCTACATAAGTAAATATAGAAGGTTGTGGTTCATGCATATTTCGGTTTTTTTAACAATGCTTTTGTCTTAGTTTCTTTGTGATCGAAGCATAATTTCGAAGCATTGGAAAAGTTCATTTTCAGTTCCGCCGTGATATTGAAAAGTTGTTTGTGTCTGAAGTGTCCAGTGTTCAGTTTCAGAAATTCAAAATCGATCAAGTGCTTTTTTTTAGTGATTTTATAGTAAAATCAACGTGGTCAAATAGTTAATTTTGCTCATAGCTTCTTATATTTTAACCTATTGCTCTATGAACTTTTTAAAAGATGGAGAAAACTATCTTTTGTAAGATTGGCCTGCGATGTAAATCACTTACCTTTCAAAGCAGAAACAATGAATGTGATTGTGACGCCGTTCGTCGTTGTCTTGTGGATGCTTGTGCCAAAGACAAAATTCTCAAGGCAATGATGTTTAATAAACATATAATATTGCAACGTAATCATCCAAGAAGAAATAATTTTTTGTGTGATATCGAAGAAGATGAGGAGATTAAGGACGATGAAGACATTCATGTAATTTTAATAGATATAGAACAACCTAATGAAAAAAAGAGCCAACCTGAACCATTAATTATATATGAAGAGCCACCTGAAGAAATACAAACGTCCGGGAAATTGGAGACATCAGTGGTAAGTTTATTAAGTACAAATAGTAAGCACTTCTTTAACAATTCTGTGTGTCAATGAGTTTTACATAATAAACATATTTCTATGTACCATAGATGACAAAAAGTGGCATACAATTCAAAGTTAATGAACTCGATTGTATTGATAGCTCGTCTGAAACAGTAATGGGTTTTTTAGACCAGCTAGATGCAAATTATGTTGATCCTAAAAATATGTCAATCGCAGCAGATAATGTTAATGAGAGCACAGCTAATAATGAAGCGGAGTTGCTACCGAAAAAACTTGTTAAAAAAAGTACACGTGAAAATTCTCCTGTACCATCTACAAGTAAAAACTGGAATCCAACATCTGTACCGTATCCTGCACAGCTTCCCAAATTCACTTTAAAGTTACAAACTATTTATGATCAGGGTGAACTAATTAATTACATGAAAGATTTTATATTTTTTTGGGCAGTGAATCTCGAGCACATTACAAATAATGAGCCATCTAGAAGAGATTATCAAAATTATTCGAGAACAATAGTTGATACATATCCTGAAGTTGGTGGCGGTAATCATGGTTATGTGAGCGGATAATTTCTTGTTCATTCATCATAAAAATTACTTTATTATTACAATTTATTTAGGGTTTAGTATCTCAACAACTAAGTAGCTGTATACGCAATCGGCGAGCACAATTAAAAAGAAAGTTGGCTGGTCCAGAGAAAAAGGGGAACGCAATAAGGAAATCAACTTTAGTGTTTCCAAAAATGAAGCATTCACTTTCTGAAAAGGACATGGAAGCAGCAGAAAATGAACTTAAGAAGAAAAATAATGTGACGGACACTCCACATGTTCGAAGATTGCTTGAGGAGACATTAAAAGCCAGGAGAAATTACATCCACGAGAAAATCAGCAGAATAAGAGAGATTGAAGAAAAGTATCCACAATTGATGGAATTCGATCTGGTAAAAATAGTTTCATGTTTTCAATTGTGTTTAGTAATTAATTTGTACGATTTGCACAGATAAATTATGTATTTTCTTAGTTATTGACAATTATGTTTTTTAAAAGTATAAATTTCTGTAGAGTGATTATAGTAACATATGCAGAAAAGTTATTCGAACAATATCTTTACACAATTGAAATATTTTAATTTATAAGTACATAAACCCAGAATTTTAATTAAAATGTACTTTGCAGATGCTGTATGAATTCGAACTGATTAAAGAAATAAGAATAGAAACCATAAGTGGAAATTTGGATTGTATGTTCAAGAAATTAAAAATATTCTATGGCATAAATGATGAATCTGAGGAATCAAAATCTGCTATTTTATGTAAATTGCAGGAACAGCTTATTAAAAAAAAGGACCGGAGACAATGCGATGAATTGTTTATTGTTCAGCGGGTAAGTTTATGAAAATACGAAAATTATTTTTTGATACCTTTGTATTAATGTCACTAAACATTATAAATATTTTTAATATTTTTTTTATATATAACTTTCTTAACGTTTTTGCAGGCACTTTCCTCCACGGATAATTTGATAACAGTAGAAAACGCGTCACCTAGATTAGTTTTGTATTGTTATGAAGGATGTATTGCAACTTCATTTATAGTTGCTGACACTGTTAAAGTGAATATAACAAATCCAACCATAAATAGGTGTTTGGTAGGTTTAATTGCTGCATACTTCGCATGGGATACACAATACCCCTCTGCGTATTTCAATGTTTTGCAATATTTAGAATATGAAATGTTGCAAAAAAAAATGAAGAATACCATGGCAGTGGATAAGTTTATACGTCAAGTAACTAATTTCAAAAAGCAAAATTAATATAAGTTGTTTTTCCTTTTTTTTTAAATTAAAGTTGATTTTTTTTTACATGAAGATTAGATAGTTATTACAATCAAATATTATCACATATTGAAATAGTATGTTTAATTGGTGCTTTAAATAAAAATATTAAATAATTATTCCGACTTTTTCATGTAATGTTTTATTTTAAAATGTATTAGTCTAATAGAAATATTCCTTTTTATAATTATGACGTTTACATACAGGTATATAATAGTGTTGAAGCTCGTTAATATAAATATATATATTTTTTGTTAATTAATAAATAATTAGTTTATTACAATGTCAATAAAGAAATACATTTATTTTTATAACCTTGAACTCAACTGTAAACATACACTCTATTATTTCGTTAAAAATGGTTAAGATATTAACAACACCTTTATATCGAATGTACAAAAATTAGTTTATTAAAATTAATTTAACAAACAAAGTAAAATAGATGAATGCATTTCGACCGATGTAATCGGTCATCATCAGCAACACAGCTAGCACTAAAGGTCTATGACTCCTAAGGAACTCCATAGACCTTTAGTCCTCGCCGTGTTGCTGATGATGACCGATTACATCGGTCGAAATGCATTCAACTATTTTACTTTGTTTGTTAAATTAATTTTAATAAACTAATTTTTGTACATTCGATATAAAGGTGTTGTTAAGAACCATTTTTAACGAAATATTTGGCGTATTTAAAACACACGCATTAAGTGTGTTACATATACACGCTTTTCGCGTGTTGAATTTACACGCTTTCCACCTGTTAAATTTACACCCATTTTGTGTGTTAAATTTACACGCTTTTCGCGTGTTAAAAATTAACACGTTTTAAATGTGTAAAAAGTGACTACATGATTTAACACGCGAAATACGTTTTAAATTCACACACTTGGGTTTGCAGTGCAGGCAACGAAATATGGAATTTGATTTTGGAACTTGGAAGGTCAGAACGCTCAACAGGACGGGCGCTCTGCGTTCGCTTTTATTACTACTGGGTAAAAACGGCCACCATTCTACAGGAAGCCAAATGGACTCACAGTGGTATAATGGATCTAAAAACCCACACGAGACTCTCCAGCCTTCATGAAAATGAAATCTCTTATTCTGGAAGTCAGTACATACTAGAATATTTACGCTTCGGTGTTTCAATCCGACTACATAACATTAGTCTCCTAAACCTCCATGCTCCCACTGAATGCAAGGCGGATGAGCAGAAAAGGGAATTCTACCAAGAGCTAACAAAAGTCATCAGATTAATACCGTCAAACGATATAAAAATGGTGCTTGGAGAAATGAACGCCAAAGTTGGAAAAGAAGAGGAATTCTTAGGAGTCTTAGGGAAGCATAGCCTACATAATGCTACCAATGACAACGGTAGCAGATTGATCGATCTCGCTAGCTCGAACTCAATGGTAGTAAGTTCAACATTGTTCCCGCACAAAAATATTCATAAGATAACGTGGCAGTTACCAGACGGGGTATGAAATAATCAAATAGACCACGTTCTAATTAAGAGAAGAGGGGCCACGAGTTTACTGGATGTGAGAACTATGATAGGAGCGTGCTGTGGCTCGGACCACTATCTCGTCCAAGTGAAATCTCGAACCCGGATAGCGACCAAAACTCAAAAGGCAAAAAAGCAAGAAATCCCTAGGCATCGATGGACTCAGCTACTAAAGGAAGGAGGACCGCAACTCTCAAGGAACTTACACGAACTCATATGCAACATCTTGGAGGAAGATGCAGCACCAGACTGGAAGAAAGCAATTATATGTCCAATCTACACGAAAGGAGATAAATTAACCTGCAAAAACTACAGAGGCATCTTACTCCTCAGCACCAGCTTCAAAACCTTCACAATCTTGGTGAAACAAAAATTAGAACCTATAGCGGAAGGCCTTATAGAAGAATATCAAGCTGGTTTTAGGACAAATAGGTCAACATCGGACCAGCTGTTGACCTTAACACAAATTTCGGAGAAAACCTGGGAAAGGAATATAGATATATACCAGTTATTTGTCGACTTTCAATGGGCATATGACTCGATTGGAATTAGGAGTCAGCTCAGTGCTGGTACAACTGCTCAAATGGGCAATGAATAGCTCCCTGGCGAACGAAAGATCCAAAATGCAGTAACAGAAGAGTTCGAAGTTCGACAAGATCTTAGCGAAGGAGATGGACTAGCCCCCATGCTTTTCGACCTGGCCCTAGAATGTGTGATTAGAAAAATGTCATCGAAGCGCATCCATAGCAACGCAGTCTGTACAACTACTTGGATATGCACAGAAGGCCCAACGAGAGAGGATAGAATATGCTGAGGGAGATACAACAACGAGTTGTATGTAATTTTTGACAGAACTCTCAACGTTTTGTAAAAATTAACAGACTAAGACTAGCCTAGAGAGGGCAAGGCTCGATTTGCGCTGTTGCGCCATTGGATAGATGGATGGAGAACTGGTGACAAAGTAATCCTGAGAGAAGCTAGTTCAAATAAATATAATAATGGTAAATCCTCAAGATTTTTATTGAAAAAAAATTTTTATTTCTGAACGTTAGCAAACTAACATTTCCGTCATACTTCGTTCGCTACACCAAAGCAGGTGTTCGAATTCATAATGTGTTGAATCGCCGCTGATAAACTGGGAAGCGAATGACTTCATTTGGAAATTCCAAAGCTTTGTACTTGTACTTGTCAGACTTGACCAAAAAGAACAAGTTTTTCTGTAACTACTATTCCGGGATGAACCACAATTTCCTGAAACTGTAGGACATAGAAAACAATTCCCCGTCAAAAAAGTGCTGATCCAAAGTTTGAAAAATTCGTGAGGTGTGTAAAGGGTAAGGTAGTTTTTGCATGATTTTTAAAGAGTGCCGAAAGGGGCTCATTTCATCGAGTTTATTAGATATTAGCAAAACTTATCTAATTAAGGTCTTTCTGACACTTAGCCGAAGTGGCCCGACCGTATGTTATGAAAACTTGGCTCTCGACTCGTCGCATTAACGACTCGTTTTCCAGTCGAGAATCACTCGCCAAAAACTTAATTATCGACCCGTTACCGCAAAAATAGTCAGGACAAAAAATATAATTTTTTCATACTGAAAGCCTTTGAGTCAAAGGGAAAGGGCTCTCCACAAAAATCGGAGTCACAAACCATGGCTGACAAATGATGTTTTCTTTTGTAAGTGTTTTCTTTATGGAGCACAATAACTTTAATAACATCAATCCTTTTCAGGACAGCTTTAAGACTTTATTTTATAAGTTAATGGTTTCTATATACTCGAATTTTATTTAATATTTAAGATTTTTAACTAGTATTAAAACTATGTTAAGTTAAGAATTAATGTTTTATATGAATTTTTTTAGTTGAATTTCCATCATCAATATTTAAAAAAATATATAATATATAATAAAGCACTTGTTTGTTTATATTTTTTTTTACAATTTTGTTGCGGCCCGAAATTTAATAAGGAACTCTTTGGGTGGGCAAAACCGAACCGTCACCTCCCCGTGGTGCCCACTGGATAGCCAAATAACGACGGTAGTAGCGAGCGTAGGACGCTATATTCCCGCATATCGGCGACGGGCTGGCAACCCGTCCTGGCATTACCATATTGCCACGAGACCTACACCTGAGCTTCGCATAGGATTGACTACACAACGAAGACCCGGATATCGTATTAAGGACCATGATTTACGAATTTTTTCTTGGAATGTAAGGACGCTGTATCAACCTGGCAGATTAAAAGTTCTACTAAACGAATTAGATAAATATAAAAGTGATCGAACAGCAATACAAGAGGTGAGATGGATTGGAAAGGGGATCCTAGGAAAAAAAACGCACAATATATTCTATAGCTGTAACGAGGAAAATCATACTTTTGGGACGGCATTCATTGTAAGAAAACAAATTAAACATCTAGTTATGGGGTTTGACGCTCTAGACGAAAGAATATGTAAAACACGTTCTTTAACTACTCCATAATAAATATACATGCCCCGATTGAAGATGCACTAGAAGAAGTCAAAGATGCATTCTATGAAACCTTAGATAGAGCGCTAAGAAACTGTCCTAGTCACGATGTAAAAATTATTATAGGAGATGCAAATGCAAAAATCGGACATGAAAGGACGTACCGACCAACAATAGGATCATTCAGTCTACATGACGAAAGAAACGAAAACGGTATGAGACTGATCAGTTTTGCAATGATGAATAATATGGTAATCGCAGACACAAGATTCCAGCGGAAAGATATACACAAGGTAACCTGGAGATCTCCAGATGGAAGAACGCAAAACTCAATTGACCATATATTAATAGATGCGCGTCACTGCTCAGAAGTACTAGGTGTTAGATTATATCGTGGTGCAAACATCGACTCTGACCACTATATGATTGGGGCGAGAATCAGAAGCAGAATATCGATAGTAAACGAAGGAAGAACTCGCAAGGAAAGAAAATTTAACGTGAAATGGTTAAAAGAAGAGGAAAAACAAGAAGAATATGTAGATGAAATAAATAGAAGAGTGACAAATGCAAGCAGCGACAGCGCCGAAGACATAGAGGTTAAATGGAGTAATTTGAAAACCCTAATCAAAGAATCAGCGTCAAATACTCTAGGATACGAGCCCCGTGAAAGAAGAAATGAATGGTTCGACGATGACTGTGCACGAGTAACGCAGGAAAAGAATGTAGCATATGAAGTGATGTTACAGAAACACAGAACGAGAAATGCAGCTGAGCTGTACAAAGAAAAAAGAAGGCAGGAGAAAAGAGTGCACAAAGCGAAGAAAAAGGAGTACTGGGAAAACGAAATGTTAAAAATAGAAGAAGCGAACAGCCCAAACAACGTCAGGCAACTATATAAGAAAGTAAATGAGCACCGAGTCGGTTTCAAGCCCAGAGTAACTATGTGCAAAAATAAGAATGGGGAAATCTTAAGCACCAAAGAACTAGTTCTAACTAGATGGTGCGAACACTTCGAAGAACTGCTAGCTGGAGATGAGGAGCAACCGCCAACAGAAAACGTGGAAGTAGCAGAAGAACTAGCGGGAGATATGCCTACATTAGAAGACGTACAAGACGCAGTGAAAAAACTAAAAAACAACAAATCTCCGGGCAAAGATAACATTGTAGAGGAGGTGGAAACGTAATATTTAGCCTGCATGAAATCGTAACACTAATATGGACCCAGAAACAAATACCATCGGAATGGAGCGAGGGCATTGTGTGCCCTATACATAAAAAAAGAGATCAGCTAAACTGTAACTATAGAGGCATCCCTCTACTGAACGTAGCATATAAAGTATTTTCAAATATTTTATACGTTAAACTGCAGCCTTACGCAGAAGAAGCTCTGGGAAACTATCAAAGCGGTTTCCGTCCCGGAAGATCCACCACAGACCATATTTTCACTCTTAGGCAGGTCCTAGAAAAGGCGAATGAATTTAACATAAACATACATTCGCTATTCATAGACTTAAGAAACGCCTATGATAAAATAAAACGTGAAGAATTATACAAAGCTATGGAGTACCTAAGATTCCCCAAACACCTCGTAAATTTGACCACAATGACAATGAAAGAGGTATTATGCAAAATAAGAATTGAAGGAGAGCTATCAGAACCATTCAACGCCACAGTAGGACTAAGACAAGGAGACGCCCTATCGTGCTTACTATGTATTTAACGTAGCTATGGAAAAAGTGATAAGAGACGCAGGAATTAACACCGCGGGCAGTATTTTCAACAAGTCGGTACAAATATTGGCGTACGCTGACGACATCGTAATACTAGCCAGATCCCCCGTAGCAATAAAAGAAGCCTTCATATCGCTAGAAAGAGTAGCAAAGAAATTCAGACTAGCAATTAATGAAGAGAAAACGAAATATATGTGCATCTCCAAAAGACGTAATGATCGCCCGAATATGACAATTGATACATACAACATCGAAGCAGTAAAAGAATTTATATATCTAGGGACGCTAATTTCAAAAGACAACGACACTACATTAGAAGTTAAAAGGAGATTAGCGCTGGGAAACAGATGCTACTTTGGGCTACGTAAACATTTCTTATCAAGGAACATATCAAGAAGCACTAAAGTAAAACTGTACAGAACTCTTATAAGGCCAATACTACTGTATGGATCCGAAACCTGGACATTAAGAAGTAACGAAGAACACCTCCTAGGGTGCTTCGAAAGAAAAATCCTGCGCACTATATATGGAGGAATCAACGAAAACGGTGTTTGGAGGAGAAGACACAATCACGAATTGTATCAGTTGTAAAAAGATCCAAACATCATAAAAACTATAAAAATTAACAGCATAACAAAAATTATTATGAACAAGAGACCAGACGGACACAGAGGTACGGGACGTCCAAAAAAGAGTTATATAGACAGCCTAGAAGAAGATCTACGAACCCTAGGTATAAGAAATTGGAGACTTCAAGCCAGGGACCGACAGTTCTGGAGGAGGATGTTGCAGGAAGCCAAGGCCAATAACAGGCTGTGGAGCTATTTATGATGATGACTCTTCGTTTCAAAGTCGCTACTACGAATCGTTGTCGGGTCGTCAAAGCGATTTGCTATACCATTCCGCTTGCGTTCTCTTCAAATCTTCTTCGTTTCGATATCGACTTTCATCTCGAAGTCTTCTTGGTGATTTCGCGACTCGTTTTCGATTCGATCGTGACTCGTAAGGTTTGCAGGGCTACTATTGGGACCTTGAAAAATGAAAATACGTTGAAAATATCTATTTTTGGACCGTTTACATAACTTCCCTATAAACTGGGAAGTTAATAAACACATTACTGGATCTGGATCATTATGGAGTAGAAGTGGCTATCTCAAGTTCAGTTGGCATCATAAAGTTACTAAAACAAATGGACTAATGTTGTAAACATTGGTGGAAATTAAGTAGTTTAAAAAGTCTCTAGAAAGTACACCCACAAAGCCGAACTCCCTGTTGGTGAAACTTCTTTTCATTACTTATGGATTATAAACAGATCGTAAACTCCTATGGTCTAACTTACTAGGTTAAATAATTCTTAGATTTGGTTTCTGAATACAGTAAATCAAATGAGTACTTGTGTTTTAAAAAGTGGTGTTTTAGTCTAATAAGAAACAACAACATTTGCGCATGAGTCATATTTATTGCTTCGTATGTTACTAGCCACTCATATAGAACTAGTATGCTCCTGTCAAGCGCAGTAATATTTGATCTTTGTTATCGTTATTAATTTTTGATCGAGCAAAAAACTTTCACCAGATCACGAATTTCCGGTCAATCTCCGACACAAGAATTCCGTATTGTAATTTTATCCCACAGGTATTTTATTAAAGCATTTCAAAACAAGAAAATTAAAACTGATTTCATTTCCATAAATCTAAATCTTACTTATATCTGCGTTACATTAAGAGGATAACACAAAACTTAATCTGATTCCGTCACATTACCAGCGGCTTTCTCACCTTCTGCCATAAAAAAGCTTAAAAATGTCAAAACTAGTTTCGCTAAAACAAAAACCAAAAATCTTGACCTTATTTGGACTCGATGATCGCCATCTCCCGAGACAAGAGGAACAACGGCTCAATAGAAATAGACTCTCAACTTTGTGTCTAATGATTAAAATTCCATCAAGTGTCGCGCCATTAGATTGATACCTAATCAGGCGTAGGTGTAATTTCTAATAATTTTCTCAAATCACCCGAAGATTAAGGTGTAAATAATCGCATTTTTTTGTTTCTTTTTCTTCCAGGCAGAGGGCCCTCCTGTTCAAGTGGAGCCAGTCGACCTTAGCTTACGATCACCACGAGGTATGTAATTTACCCAATTTTTTATCGATTATTTTTTTATCGTATCAGATAACTAGTCAACTACCCGCCGGTAGAAAACACCTCGAGTAAAAATGTAAATAAATTAAGAATACGATCCCGGTGGAAAAAAACGCCAGGTACATGGATATTATCGTCTTATCCAGTAATTACGGTCATTGGTCATTATTTACGATCAATTGAAAGCCTTTAGCAGAGGAGTTTAACGATAGTGCGCCGGGCGATAGTGAGAAATAGACGAAAAAGATCATAACGATACACCGTACCCCGCCCAGCACCTTGCGCACCTTGTGCACCCGGCGCGGTATATCTGTACCTGATGCATGTAAACTGCGGGCTGTTGAATCACCGCGCTGCAGCAGCCGCGGCGATCGTGAGAAAATTACATATAGTACGATCGTTTTAAGTAATGACATTAATTATTTTATAAATTACAAAGCTCTAGGATTCGAATTTCATTCTGCCATGCGCACTTCGGCGGCCTGATGGGCGTTTTTTGCTTTCTGTTTGTGTAATGATAATTGCGATGATCGCCGGCAATTATTGACAGGTTTCGAGATCATGTGCGAGGATAGCTTCAGGTGATCGTCAATCAGCGCGCGAACTATGAATTTGGGTTAGGCTGACTTGGAAATGTATTTTGCCGATTTGAATGGCTTGAATTTGGCCCAGACCAGGTCGCTAACGCCGCCGCCACTTGTGAATATGTATGTTGTGGGAATGTGATTGATCACTCTAGCAAGATTTTGCCGTGGGAATCGTTTGGCTGATGGCATTTTTTTTGGGAAAGTGGAGTAATCGATGGTTGAAAGAAACTGCTTGAGGATAAGTTATCAACTGTTGTAAGGCAAGATGCCGCGAAAATGTCTGCAGTGCTATTAATGTTTTCTTGATTTTCATTCATTTTTATTTTAAACACATTTGGAGTTTACAAGACACAAAACGCATATTTTAACTAACTAGATAAAAGAAATCTTAGAGGTGTAGTAGAGATTTAAATAGTGTTTACTATCGATTGATGCGAAATGCCAGTTAACGCTGTTCCACTTACATATTTAATACGCATCTAGTTTAAACGAATGCTTGACGATCACCCGCCAAATTATTAAAAGTTGGTGCTATCTAACTGGAATGCAGTGCACGTGGTTAAAGCATACCCACACAAAATCTATAGTTGTCTTTCAAAATTTGCATAAACAACGCAATATCAAGGGGCGCCAATGTAGATATAACATATTTTTGGGTCGTCTCAGTCCATTCGACGGGACTTCTAGTACAAGTGGCATTCAGTATTTTGTGTATGCTCGCATAAACCCAACAATTTCACACTCTACTATTATATCAAAAAAATCACTAAGATTTGTAGAATACTATCAATGAAATAGTAATAGAGTTACCCTTCTAGAACAGAAGATGCACTTCTCAGTTTACTCAGCTCAGGCTTACCATTGCTCAGGGGCTCAGCTAAGACATGACAGACATGCAAAAAAAAATAAACATCATATAAGAGCACAAAACATGAAACGGAGAAGCGTGTAAACACAAAAAGGGAGTAGGGCAGGAAGTCACGCCCCACTAAGAAGGGTCCTTTTAAGGACAACTTCACTGCTTAGCAAGCTAAACACACTTCAATTTTTGTGAGTATTTATGAGCATGCTATTAACCGGTCCGAACGTGCCAAAATTGGTATTCGAGGAATGTGCAAGAGAGGTTTACCTCTCAGGTCGTAGTTATTCACTCTAAATGACGTGTGGCTTCTTAAAAAACTTGAGTCCACCTTGTCATTCATCAGCCGATGAACGAATATAACTTCAGCGACCTCATGACGCTTATGGGGAAAGCTTAAGTTGAGCAATTTAAGTCTGCTCTCATAAGGCGGAAGAGTGAGTGGGTCATCGCACGGGATGTAACTGAGTGCAAACCGGACGAACTTCTTTTGAACCGATTCCATTCTACCAACATGGGAGGTGCAGTAAGTAGACCCTACCTGGGAGGCGTATTCAAGCAAAGGTCTAACCAAAGATACGAACAAGTGTTTAATTAAGAGGGGTTGTTGAATTCCTTGGACCATCTTTTTATAAATGTCAGGACTGAATTGATGTTGGTGGAGAAATCTAAATTACTTTCTAACCTAACCTCTAGATCGATTCCAGAGTTAGCGCGGAAGACCTTGTTGTCGAAAAAAGTATTATTATTTTCCTACGAAAAGTCAAGATCTTACATTTACTAATTTTAAGGACCAGGTTGTTGTTGGAACACCAAGAACAGAAGGTGTGAGGTCTGCTTGCAGAAGTTTGTACTCCTTATGTGGCGATACAGTTTGATGTCATCAACGTAAATAAGGATTTTACAGTGCCTTAGGAGGGCAACAATGTCGTCAATTGATAAAATAAAAAGGAGAGGAGCAAGATGACTGCCTTGCGGGACACCAGAAGACGCTTCGATGTTTTTGGATTTGACTCTGCGGAATAGAACTTGTATGTTCCGTCGGCTCAGTACGACTGGAACCATACCACAAGGGAATGCGGAAAGCCTAATTTCTTTAGTTTAAGAACTATAATAGAGTGAGAGAGCTTGTCGAAAGCCTTAGTGAAGTCTGTGTAAACATAGTCAGTTCGGCACCGAGTGATAAAACTGAGTGTGAAGAGAACTCCAGTAGTAGTGGAACGAGCTGCAAGAAATCCATAGGGATTTAAGATCCATACCATCAAATTTAGGTACCGGATCAAATCTCCTATTTTAAGTTTCGAATCATCCCCCAAATCATTTAGGAAGAGCCTTCCAAATACACGGTGTCTGATATTGGTCAGAGCTAGACATTCGCAGAGAAAATGTTCGGTTGTCTCTACGCAGCTGCGACAATGGGTGTCATGCGGAATTCTTAATCTAATTGCCGGTGTACCTTTATTAATGACACGATTCTGGCAATATCATTGGATTGCATGATAGGCTCCTCCATCTGGAGCCAGCTATTGATAGAAAGTACATGGAGATGTCTGTCTTCAGCACGCACAGAGGCTTCTATACATTCGCCACCGGTGTGCCTGCGAGAGTTGTCCCTCGTATTGGATCAAGGTACGCGGTTCAAGTAAAAACAACTTTAATGGCAATTAAATGTACTACTTAAGACTTTCTTTTCGCTATGTTATGAAATCAAAACAGACTTACAATGCTCACTACCGGAATGGTCAGAATCTGAAACTTCGCAAGTTCATTTCCACCACCACTGATGAAAATCCAATACTTATGTAAATCGCAAAATCGCGACTATCACTCTCACCTTTGAATAGACTCAAGTCATGTGCGAGCTTGCAAAATGGTCAAATTCCCTAGATTGTGCGCTTTCAGGAGTGGTCGGAAGAGTTATTCGACCTTCGGTAGCGAACCCTGAAAGGTTTCAATATCAGTTACAAATAAAAAAATCGGAAATTGTACACGGCGTACTTAAGCCTGTATGCAGTGAGACCGCAAAGAAAGACAACAATTGAGGGATTATTGCTAAGGTATAGAGGATTCAATTGGTCAGGCTCACTCTCTTTGAAACCCTGCCAGCCATCTAAGTCAGGCAATGTAGTAGGTACCATCTTAAGAAGGTATTTAGACAGAGTCCTTTGGAAACGCCTTGGAGCTGCTCCTGAAAAGCAACTTCCCGGGTTACAAAAAGTAGTTAAGACACACCCCCAAACTTGGAGTCGCAGTAGTAGAAGTCTGTCAAACTGTTACCATGTTAATTGAACAGTTTCTTTCTGAATAAATTACCAAGCAGTTACGCTTGAAATCGAACTGAGTGTAAAGTAGGTCAGCACAGCTCTCTTTGTCAGATAAGTCTTAAGGCTCTCCATGGTATACTGGCTCTATATAGTAGTTGTTAGAGCAATGTTCACATACTGTTCCTGCCGTGTCGTTATCCTATGCAAACTCATTTTCGGAATCAGGCATTTAAATTTGGATGATATCGTCTTGAAATCATCTTTGTTGGAGGGTAATCTCTGATCTATATCTGGGTTGTACAGCCGAATATAGTATAACTAAGTAAGTAAAATTAGAAAAAACGATTATATTGAAAAGAAAAACGTTGTTTTCTGTACCGCGGGAAGAACAAAGACAGACTTTCTATTTATTAACGATTTCTGCGGTTCCTGGACCTCACTTTAAAAATTGCAAATCTTTGAAACCTTGAATGCTTTTTGTGTTATTGGCTTTCATAATTTTTTTTTAAGTTTCTACAACTTCATAGCGGTGGAATAGATTATCACATTTTGATTGATCATCAATCAGTCTATCGATTGTGATCAAATAATAACAGATTACGTTTCTGTCTCACCATTGCGGTATCCTAGGATTTCTAAGTCTTACTAAAATCGTTAAACTAAACCAAAGCCGATTTTCTATGTCTCTTGTATCTCTTTAATGCAACCCATTTTAGAAAATTGCTCATTATCAAATCATGAGACACCACCCAAAAAACAACGCACTTGCGAGTCGGCATTGTGATGTAGTCCACCGACCGCTCTACATAACTGACGATTATTTATGTCCCAAGATTATGCCGAGCGATTATCAAAGTTGACAATCTCGACGGCATTAAATACGATGTGGTAGAACATGGTGTCCGGCAGTGAAAGATATTTATTTATCTAGCAAAATCCCAGAGAGAAAGAGAGAGAGAAAAAGTGACAAGAGACCACAGCGATGAAAAACGGGCGGCACTTTGAACTCATGGTGGACGACATCAAAAGCTAGTCGTCGCAATGTTTCTTCTGGGCAATCTAACAATCAAACAAAAACACTCGAGACACCAATCTGCTTGAGGAGAAGATTTGTTGGGCAATTCCAAGGCAAATTCTCATTGACATTGACAATTAGCTCCAGAGATGGAGTTCAGATTACGTAACAGGTTACTCTTGTAAGCGCTAAGTGTTTGCAATAGACGTACCGCAAGGGACTATTATGGTACCTGATGGTTATTTGATACTCGGGCTTGATATTGTCAAGTGTCGGGTTTGGCGAAGGTAATAAATATTCGCATAATATAATGGGATGACTTTTAACTAAATCTACTAGAAGAAGACTCTCTTAATCAGTGCAGCTATAAAATGTTTAAAATGCGCTCCTTCGACGCGGATAATTTAGTTGCTGGTTGTATAACATGAAGAACACCATGTTAACGATGGAACCATTTTTTTTTTTCTTTATGTTTTTGTTTTATTATAGAAATTAAATTTGCCAAAGCCAATAAAGTAGAAAATTCGTAGAGACATTGCCTTTATTTTAACAGTGTGCAAATTTAATTATTTACGATATTTACAAATTATTAATTTATCATCAATATCTAATTTAAATGTGCAATATATGTATACCTCAATGTCTGTGATGGGTTTTATACTGTTGTAAGTTTGTTACAGACAATTCTTTTGTTGACATTTGCATAATTCTTGCGGTTTGGTATAGTAATGGTGGAAGTAAATGATTGATAGAGATATTTCCGCTGTCGGCGTTATATATGAAATATCAATTATTAAAATTAAAGAAAATTGAAATTTAATGTCCACAATTCTATGGGGTGGTTGACCCAGTGAATCGCTCATATTAAACATCAAAAGTTTCTTAACCAGAATGAAACAGACATTTAGCTAACCAAGGTAGAATATATGGAGAAATACAGAAACTGCCAAGAAAAAGAAGAAAGGAAATAACCCATTTCTCTCTGCATTAATAGATAATCAAGTTGGAATCAATTGGAAATCCGAAAAACCAATATGAAATTGCAGCACAATAAACGAATAAGCGTATTTATGGATTAAGAGGTTCAACAGATCCTAGAAAAAAAAATGAATATTTCCAGGTAGAATAAGAAAACCCAAAATTATTGCTAAGACTAGCTAGCCACGTAATTGGGTTGGAGGACAACCGTTACCAAAATGGCTCATCAGGTAGTAGAAATTTCGAGAAATAGATTAATAGAACGACTCAAGATTAGATAGATAACCTCTCTGACTGCTGGCGTAGAGACAGTGGACCGCCAAGCTTGAAAAAATGCCCTGTAGCGCCATTGGCTTGATTTCATGATGATTTATCGTGGCTAAGCGATAGTGTTTTTGGGATGTAAGTGTGTAACGTTAAAACATTAGTTACGATCTCATCATAGTCTTCAAGTTTCTGATAAAAGTATAAATTATTTTTTTTACAACTTCGTTATCTTTAACAACAGTATTGATAATACTGGACTATTCAAACCCGAGTAAAAATAATTTAAATGATTCATTTTCTTAAAAGCATGCACTTGACACAAGATTATGCACGCTCCTGCCAAGCAGTCTCCCAACTGAGCATTAACCACATCCAATGCTGCTTTACATACGCAATCGAACAAGAGTCGGTCTGCTGAGTATGCCATTGGCACCCTTTTTGGTCATCTAGCAAATTTCCCGTTTTCTTCGACCTATACAATTTTTTAGGGAGCAAACAAGATATGGAAAAAAATTCAACCTTTTTCAAATTCCTACTTTAATGGTTTAAACTAATTTATTTTTGGCCGAAAATACGCATTCAATGGAATTTGAAGGAAAAACAATTTTTTACAAATTGTTAAATTTGCAGGCAATGTAGGGGTAGCTTTAACCATTTATAGTGCAAGATCCGGTATAAGAAATATATACCCTCATCTGTTATTTGATGATGACAACTATTATATGATAGATAATATATACATTGATAAAACGCACATGGGTTGCCTAGCTAAATCGCGTACTGAAGGTGTTAAATAAAAGATATTGTAATTAATTTTTTTGGGCTAACTACCCTCATTTGTTAATCATAAAATTCGACCATTAACTGACAGAATATGACACAAAGAAGAGTAAAAATAGGGGTTGCCTGATTTCTACCGGGCCCAATTGTGGGGTTGCCAGGTATAAACAGGCAAGCAAGCGTAGATAATATACCCTCATCTGTTATTTAATCAATTTTTTTATGTAATGAAAGGTTATTTCATTTCCTATCCAACAGTATTAGGTTGCCTCAGCAAAAGTGTGGCACAACGAAGGTTGCCTAGATTTTAGAGTTCTTCTGTAAGAAGATTTTTTTGTTCTTTGTTTTTGTTCGTTCCATATGCTTTTTTGAAACATGCGATACATGACGGACTAGTGACACAAAGGGTGATTCTAGAGCAATTTTAATGTAGTCCCACAAGAATCGTGTTGAGTTAAACATTTCCGTATTTATAACTAGAGCTCGTGTATTATTTTACTATGTAGCAAGGGAATGCAGTATGCGATTTTTTCAGTATCGATTTCTTTTATAGAGAACCGCAGAGCTCAGTGATAAGCAACCTATGTACTATTGACTATTCCATCTATAGCCATGTCAAACAAACAGCAAGTTCTATTCGAAAATGTAGTGCAGAGAAGAATGAAAGAACTGTCAACGGGAACATACGGTTGATTACTCTACTCACTTTCATCCAATACTATCACGACAGAACGCTGCTTTTTGTAATTGAACTGCATATGGCTTAATCTCTTATTGTGCTTACAGGTGACGTCAGCAGAAATTACAAGGAATGACAAGGTAAGGTAAATGTACCATATTCCGGCCTAGTACATAATTACGGTCTATTATTTTGTAAGCTATAAAATAAGGAAACCGTTGAATATTTTGGAATATAAAATAACCACAAATAATGAATGATATTCTAGGAGTAAAATAATTCACCTTAGTGAATCGTCTTTTTCATTTGGAGTACATAAACTCCTTTTCAATCAACCGGTCGACGCGTACGTCATCCGAAGCAATTTCGTTATTTAAACTACGAAAGGGGCGGGTCCGTCTTCTTAAGATTATAACAAGCATTAGGATGTATATTTTTGCAGTATTTTAATTTTTCCTATTAAATACAATAATATTTAAGAACTCGTAGTAATTTGAACCTGTTATTAGGTGTTTTTATAAATAAAAAAGGCAATAGTTTGATGGACGGAATTACGTTCATAATTTTAGTATGTATGTATGCTATTCCGTTCTTAGAACGGAATTGAGAACAAAATGTGTGGTGATGTGAAAGCTAATTCCATGCTAAGGAATTTAAACAAGTTTTAAGTAATTATAATATTTTCAAGCACTTTTTCCTCAAAGTATATAACAAACTCGTAATTTATTTGTGAAAAATTTATTCTTAGGAATAAACAATCTGTACCAGGGCCACCAATACTACCCTGACATGCATTAAAATACTTTTTTGGCGATTTGGAACATGTGATTATTCTATCGCAGATCCTCAGTTAAAGTTATGCCGAAGATTATAAGAAATGGATCAGTCATTAAATTCGCACCGTCCACAGACGGAAGGTTGGTAAAGGTTTTATTTGAAATGAGATAGTACTTTATTTTTAGAGCCCGGGAAACCCTCGGCAGAAATGGTGTGGTATCAGGTCTGAGGCCATCTAATATCGTCTTGATTGATTGGCCAGAGAGGAAATTCTCAGTCCAGTTCCTAAGTCGACACTTATAGCCTGAGGTTTACTCAGCAGAACGGAGTGCCATACTTTTGTCGAAAGCTTTGGAGATATCAAGAGCAACCAGACCAAACTTAACAAAACGATGAATACTCTGAGATGCTCCGACAGAACGACGAAAAACGCTTGTCGTTTATAATATAGTTAGATTATTGCCTCCATCACTTTGGAGATAACAGAAGTAATTGCTATTGGACGGTAGTGTCGTTAGATTCACGTTTTTTCTGTATGGGCTAAACTTGAGTTAGTTTCCGACGGCCTGGATCGATTTCGGAAAATTTTACAGGAGAAAAAGTTTGCGCAGGAGTTACGCACATTTCTTTTGAACCAAAGAGGGTATATTATCCGAGCCAGTGCATTTACTGACATCAAGTTCGTTGAAACACCTGTTTCCCATGTAAAAATGACCAAGAAAATACACTGAAGAACAGTTTACAAAAGGTTTGGAGTCTATCCAGCGTGGAACTATCATAATATACAGGGCCTCTACATATAAAGGAAAAGAACCTAGTTGGTTAATGGGCGACGCAATTGGCAGGAATTGGGTTTCCAATAACCAAAGATCAGCTGCTCATTCTTTTTTTTAAATTAGCTGAAAAGTCCAGCCAGGCACTGAAATGAGAGATTTTTAAAAAGAAATCCTAGTATTAGTCGGATGGCATTACAGACTATGGCAATGTCACTTAATTCTCTAAATAAATTAAATAATATTTGCAGAACGCTCATTTAAAATTAGGCCGGAATTAAGGACATATTAGCACGGAATTAGATACAGAGTTAAATTTTGTAGGACGGAATTAGAGACAAAAAAGTGGTTTCTAATTTTATCAATAAAAAACATAACCTGACATTTAATATACCTGAAATAAATAAAATTCTCAAAAGAACAGTTATATAATTATCATCAAACATTTTCCCATGGCTACCTTCATTCCAACAGTTACAAACTATGTAATATACAATTTTCAAAACCCCTTAATAGCCCGGAATATGGTACATTTACCTTATTCCCTTCTTACAGGTAAGAAAACTTATAAAAATATAGAAGTGGAAAGACGAAGGAACAGACAGCAGCGGGAACTTGAACTTTTGTCCTCTGTGATCCGTAGAGTTTTCGCATTTTTTCCGCTCTTCTTCCTTTTGTACGCACACTGGCTTTAGCAAAACTTGTACATGGACGACTAACAGCATCGCTTGATTCCATATTTCTTACGGAAACAATGATAATGCAACTCGAGCCTTAGTTGATTAATTTCACAAAAGCGGAACTTCGTCAAAATGCGTCCTGAGGAATGCGGTTGGTTTTTTGATAACTATTTAAAGTGAACGTGGTTCGTAGGTGATCCAACGCCCTTACAAGTTGAGGATATTCTCAAAAAATTCAAAAAAAAAGAGAGCGATGAAGAAATGGAAATAGATTTTGAGATAGGCACTTCTGACGAGTCTGAGTCGGAATAAGTTTTTATATAGTTTGCATTCCATAATTTTGTTGTTGTTGCTGTTAAATTAATGTGTGAATTAAAAAAAAATCATTATTAATATTTAATCTAATTTGAATCTAGCATTTGATCAATGCAGCTGCGCTCACACAATCGGAAAAAGAGTTCTTTCAGAAGAACTCTAAAATCTAGGCAACCTTCGTTGTGCCACACTTTTGCTGAGGCAACCTAAAACTGTTGGATAGGGAATGAAATAACCTTTCAATATATAAAAAAATTTATTAAATAACAGATGAGGTTATATTATCTACGCTTGCTTGCCTGTTTATACCTGGCAACCCCACAATTGGGCCCGGTAGAAATTAGGCAACCCCTATTTTTCCTCTTCTTTGTGTCTTATTCTGTCAGTTAATGGTCGAATTTTATGATTAACAAATGAGGGTAGTTGGCCCAAAAAAATTAATTACAGTATCTTTTATTTAACACCTTCAGTACGCGATTTAGCTAGGCAACCCATGTGCGTTTTATCAATGTATATATTATCTATCATATAATAGTTGTCATCATCAAATAACAAATGAGAGTATATATATCTTATACCGGATCTTAGACTATTAGTATTATCCCTTATGCGCGAATCAATTTATTCCAGTAGCAAACTAGTGCAGCGATCGAATCCAGCGTTGGAATACCATTGGAATAATGTGAATCGGTACCGGAATGTACCCATAAAAATCCCTTTACAAATTTTCTGTAAGATGTATTGTTACGGAGTATAGTGGAAAACCCAATCGCAAGCCTTTTCCAAAACCGACCCCGAAAACTCAAATTTAATAAGGCGAGCCTAAAGAAGTTTTAAAGCCCTCATACACGGTCAAATTGGATATACATCGAAGTGCGAATCTACAACCAAAACTAGCGATTGTGAACCGATTGGCCGATCAAAACGCGTTGCGCTTATGGGTTTGATGAAAATCTGGATGTACATCGGATTTGAGCGTGTATGGGGGCCATTACTTCAAAAACATTTACCGGAAATGATAGTCGCGGAGTTTTCTAATCTAAACTCGTCGATGTTGGAACTTGATTCTTCCCTGCTGCATATACATTCGTTTTTCTACTTTTTCCACTCATATAACACCCTTCTTTCATTTTTGAAATAATTCTATGTTCACTTGCTCGAGAATTTAACTGCAAAGCCATCTGCTGCTAGATCGCCAAAGTTAGCACTGTATCAAGGTAATATTAAATTATTTGTGCAGATTAAAATGCCAAAAAAGCGTTAGTATAAGCCTAATAACGCTACTTAAAACGAAAGTTCTTTTTAAATATTTTTCCTTTGTAATCTCAAAATTTCGATTTCGGTTTTCGATTTTCTTAACGGTGTTATTTTGGAATACCCCCCCCGCGTTTTGAATGGACTATTGGCCTTGTGTAGGGCTGACATGGCTTCTTCTTGTAGAATTGACTCCTGTCAATTCTAGAGCATTATCTGTTTCTTTTTGATCCTTTGGGGTCTAAGATTGGGTGTTGGAGGTTCTTCTTGGTTCTCATCTGTTGTACCGTGTAGGGATGGAGATTCGCTGTTTGGTATCTCATGCTGGTCCGGAGTTGGTGGTCGTGTACTTAGGTTGGCGTCTGTGTTCTGTTGATTCTGAAATGGGTAGTTCATTTTCGTTGGCTTTTCTGGTATGAATGGAATGGTTTGGTCTGTGCTGTGTTTACTGTTTTGGTGATTTCGGTGCCATCTGTTGTAGTTTTTTTGATCTTCATTATGTTTTTGCTGATGAATTCCTCGATTTTATATGGTTGTTGTTCATACTCGGGAGTCATTTTGTTTGTCTTTATAGGCGTTTTCATTAGCACCGAATCTCCTATGTGGAGTTGGTTCATTTGCCTGTGTTTGTCTACGTGGCTCTTCTGATAATTTTGGGATTTTATGATGTTTTCCAGTGCTTTTGTCCGGTTTGTTTTGAGTTGATTCAGCTGTATTTCCCTCGGTGTATCGTCTTCTATTGTTCCTAGGGTGTTTTCATATTTTAATTTTGGTTCGAACCCGTGAAGCAAGTAAAATGGTGTGTACTTTGCTGATGACTGTTTGCTGCTGTTGATCGCGATTGTGGCTTCCGGTAAATAGCTTGACCAGTTCGATGGGCTGTTTTCGAAAATGTGTTTCTTCAATATTTTTTTATAGTTCCGATTGTCCTTTCTGCCAAACCGTTGGGTTCTGGGAAGTGTGGTGGTGATGTTACGTTGACTATGTCAAATTTGGTGTAGAACTCTTGCATCTTTCTGGAAGTAAAGCCTGTGGCATTATCGCACATGATCATGGAGGGAGGTCCATAGACGTTTATTATATTATCATTTATTATTTGGATTACGTGGTGTGAGCTGACGTCTGGTAGTCCTTTTGCTATCACATACCTTGTGCAATGATCGATGATTACTAGGATGTGTTTGTTACCTTTCCTGTCTGTTGGTAAGCTGCCGTGATCCATGGATATTCGGTGGAACGGTCTGTTTGGTGGATTAATTGGCTTTAGCAGTCCAAACAGTGACAGCTGGCTACGTGGTCTTTGCAATCTATTTCTGCCGAGGGCCAGCAGTATCTGCTTGTTAGCTTAGAGAGAGTTTTGTATATGTCCATGTGTCCTGAATTGTCGTGGCATGCCTCTAGTACTGCTGTTTGGAGTGCCTTTGGTATGAGGATTCTTTTGCTTTTTTGCTTGTTTACAAAGTATAGGGTGTTGTCTTGTAGTATGAAATTTTCTTTTATTTTTCTATCTGATTTGGTGCTTGTCGTCCTGTTTTGTAGGGTTTGGA
Organism: Thereva unica; assembly: GCA_949987705.1. NCBI lineage: Eukaryota > Metazoa > Arthropoda > Insecta > Diptera > Therevidae > Thereva > Thereva unica. The sequence goes on along the minus strand of OX465281.1, from coordinate 58,938,433 downwards.
TGATATGGCAGCATTCTGGGTCTCGGTTTTGTGCGCATGTTATTCTTGTAATGTCGTTTGATTTTATTATGAGTACCGCTGTTACATTTTGTGGTACACGTGATAGTGAATCTGCTCCCGTGTTGGACTTTCCGGATTTGTGTTGTACGACGTAATTGTATTGCTGTAGGTCTAGTAGCCATCTGGCGAATTTCTTGTTTTGTTTTTCTTTTTGGAGTAAACACGCTGTGGTCCAGTTGTCGGTTTTTATTGTGAATCTTTCTAGTCCATACAGGTAAAGATGAAATTTTTCTGTTATTGACCAATATACGGCGATGCTTTCTAATTGATTGATGTGCAGCTTGCTTTCTGATTTGGCTAGTGCTCGGCGGTCACGACCTTATTGTTATTCTGTTTCTGGTATAATATTGCTCCTATGCCTATTGTTCATGCATCTACTTCGACTTCGGTGCTTGCTTCGTTTTTGAAGTGTGATAATATTGGCGGCGACTTTAATTTTATTATTAATGCCTCTTTAGCTATTTCTGCTTCTTTTGTCCATACGAATGTTGGGTTGTTCATTGCTTCCCTGATTGGTGATGCTATGTGTGCAAAGTTCTTGATGAATTTGCGGTGATATGAGGCGAAGGCGTAGAATGATTTTGCTTCCGCGCTCGTTCTGCTTGGGTCCGGGCTTAGTCCTTCTGGGCTAATTTCGTAGCCGAGGAAAAATATTTCTTTTTGGAATAATTGACATTTTTTCAATGATATTCTTAGTCCCGAGGATATCAGTCTTTTTAATGCGTCTTCGAATTGTTTTATTGCAGTGTCTACATCTGGTGCTGATTGGCATATGTCATCCATGTAGGTTGTTGTGTTTATTGCTTTTTGAAATGTTGCTTTCATTATTCTCTCCATTGTATTGGGCGCATTGGACAGACCAAACGGCATTCTTGTGAATTCGTAGAGGCCGTCTTGTGTGACGAAAGCTGTTTTGTGTGTGTCCTTTTCGTTTATTTTTACCGTCATAAATGCTGTTTTCACGTCCATTACCGTGAGATATTTAGTGTCACTTTTTATTGTTTGTTCGATGATGTCGTCGATATAAGGTGGTGGATAACTGTCCTTTATTAGCTTTTTATTTAGGGCAGTGTAGTCTACTGTGAGACGTCTCGGCGTGCTGGGGTGGTGTGGTTGATTCACTATTACCACTGGTGATGCATATTGTGATTGCGATTCCTTGCATATGTTTAGTTTGATCCAGGTGCTCACTGTTTCGTTAATGAACTGTCTGTCATTTCGTGAGTACCTATAAGGCCTCTTCCTGATTGGTATGTTATCTGTTAGATCTCTGTTGTGTACGGGGATTTTACAATTGCCTATTTCTGTGTCGTCTGTGACGAAGGCTTCCTTGTTGCTAAATATTATTTGCTTCCAACTTTGGATTTGTTTTTTGTTCAAAGTATCTCGAAGTTTTTTTGCTTGTTCGGATATTTCATATTCAAATGTGTTTGTGGAGACTATGAGTGCACATCCATTGATTTTGTTTGAGTCTGTTTTGTCTGGTGGATGGAGGGTTATTTGTACGTCTCCGTTAGGTTCAATGGTTGTTGATACGTTAGCTGCTCTGCGCCAATCTCCTCCTAATATTAGTGGTATTGGAGTATGATTGACGACTGTTATTGGTCCAAATGTGCAAGTTGAGTTGCCCACTGTTACATTTCGATCGGTTTGTCCTATGGGGTTGAATGTGTTTTTTATCGATGTTATTGGTAGTCCTTCATATTACCGTATTTGGTGTTCTCTTGGTACGAATCTTTTATCGATGACTGATTGCTCAGCCCCGCTGTCTATCAGTGTTGATATTTGTGCGTTGTCAAATATGATTGTGTCGATGACTGGGAGGTTTCGGTCATTATATTTGGACTTCAGTGCGCAATGAGCTTGTTTATACTGTTTATACTTCTCTGAGCATGCGTTTATGGAGTGCCCTGTTTTGTTGCAGTGATAACATGGCAGTGGACATTTGGATACTGGATGTCCATCCTTCTTGCATCTTGGACAAATTTGTGGTTGCTGTGTTTGAGGTTCCGTTCTTGTTGCTGATTGCTCCGGTGTGTCGTTGATGAGGTTTCTTCCTCTGGTATAATTGATTTTTGTGTCATCATCTAGTTGTTGGGCTATTTGAAAGAGTGTGCTGATGTTTATGGGCTCTCTAATTTTTAGTAGTCTTCTGTCGTTGTTGTTGTAAATTCCTTCCGTTAAATAGTTTATTTTGTCTTCGGTTTTGATTTCTAAGTCTTTTGGAGCTTGATTTAATAATTCCATTTTTGCACTCATGTATTGCACGATTGTTTCTCTGGGGGTTTGTTTCCTCGTTGTTATTCTGTCTAGCCAATCCCTTAGGCTTAATTCTTTTGTGAATCTGCTTCTAAAAGCGGCTTCCCAATGTTCCCATTTTGTTATTTGTTCCGCTTCATAATTTTGCCAGCATTTGGCTATACCTGATAATTTATTAGTGGTATAAGCGAGTTTTGTGTCTTCTGGCCATCCATTGATTTTTGCTGCTGTATTTATTGCTTTAAGAAAGTTTGTGGTTTCGATCGAGTTTTTGCCGTCGCAATTTTTTATATTTGAGGTTAGATCGGGTGTGGTTGTTATATTTTGGATTATTTGGCATTGGTTTCCGTTAAATGTTTGGTTATGTTTAAATTTGTCCATTGACTCGTTGCAAGTTATTATAGCATTTATATAGTCTTCTTTAAGGTTACCATCTACTTCCAGACCGCGCCTGGTAGCCTCTTCCTTTAGGGCTGCGATGGTGAATTGTCTGAGGGTTTCGGTTTCCTGACTTGATTCCAATAATTCTTGTAGAAGTGGCGATATTCCGGTGGGGTTTCTATCCGTGGAGTCTGTATTCGATGCCGGCTGCGCCATGTGAGGTTGTGAGGAGCCTCGGTGAAATAAAACTGAAATGATATTGATATAATATTTATTGAATTAATATTTTTATAAGTCACATCTGGCCGACGTCCTTGTGTTCTCGAATCCTCGATGAGAATAATTTATAATTGACTTCATCACATTACCTGCCTGTCACTCGTGCAGGCAAAGTAGAGTGGAGTGGATTGTGTGCAGGGTTGGCCTTGTGTAGGGCTGACAGGCTCCAAACTTGGATAACGTTCCAGATGTCGTCCTTAGCCCTCTTGCAATTTTGAGGTATTTTCGATTTCGTGATGTTCCATGGATTTCCAAAAACATTCAAGTCAGGACTGTGCTTTTAAGAAATTCGTATACTAGTATGGATCGGTGTATTATCCAGGTGAAGGACGAAACCTGGACCTATGAGATTATCATCAACAATGAAAACACACTTGTTTGAAACTTCCAAGCACATTGGATGTTCTTTTTTCAGGAAATAGCCTTAGGCTGCGGTTACGCTGGCTGAAAGTTGGTGATAGTCCAGCTGGTGCCAGCTGTTACAAGAAAATTAAACACAAGGAACTAATGCAGAGTGGTTAGGCTGAAACTTGCAAGCTTTCACGCATTCATGAAAGTTCATGACAGCGTGATAGCTAATCAAATTTGTTTAGTTAGCTGGCACCAGTTGAGATTGAAATTGGGAAAATGGATTCTGAAAAATTAATAAACGAAGTGAGGAATAGGAAATTGGGATGTGGGATGCAACCGGCGTCTAATTATAAGGACAAAAAGAAAGTGAAGCGTGAGTGGGATGAAGTAGAGGACGCATTAAATTTAGATGGTAATTAAGGTTTTATTATTCAGCCCTATCGGGAACTCCGCATGGAATCGAATTTCAACGGAGAAAAAATTCCATCCGAATTAGTAAATCGTCGGGTATTCCGCTGGAGTGACAAATGTGTTTTGTCATGTATTAACCCGCTTTTGGTTTTCGAAATTAACTATTCTATGCCAAAATTACATTTTGTATGCTTCAGAAAGAATACGATTTTTCATTTTTAGGAAATTGATGCCGATGTGAAAAGAATGGAATCGAAACAGAATCGAGTTAAAACGGAGTTCCCGATAAGGGTGATTATTTGTTTAAACAAAAAAAAAAAATCATAAAAATATTTCGAACGTTGCTGGCACAAAAACTTGGATGATTTGAGGAGGTGCCATCGGCGGAGGTGGACGTTGTAGTAGAAATTTGATTTTCTACACGAAGTAAAGCTACCTTGTCCACACCTTCGTGGTCAATGATAACATTCTGCAACAAACAGATGGTTTTCGTAATATCTATTGCAGTTTGCACATCTGTTTCTATCTCCTTTGTGAGGATACGCCACTTCATAGCAGTTAACCCAAATGCACATTCGATAACCTTTCGTGTTCTAGAAAGGTTTTCGTTAAATATATTTTTCTCGTTCGTTATATTTCTTTGGGGGAACGGTCTTAGCAAATATTCTCGCAACGGGTATGCCTCATCTGCTAACACAGCGAAGGGTGCATAAACGTCTGTACCTGGTAACCGAGCTGGTAGTGGCATATTAATTATGTCGTTTTCTAACATTTGGTAAAGATTCAGACCGTTTTTTTAAAAATGGGATGTACACCGAATTTTCTATTTCTTTTATATAGCATCATGTACTTAAGATAACTACTTTCTGTTAAAAATAACATATCTTCAAATGATTCGTTCATCATGAAAAATTGTTGTTAATAAAGCACTGAAAATTTTATACCAAAAAACGATACGATCCGAGCTAATCGATGCCGTGTACATAACTATCATAAACTGACTTGCAGCATAACCACTAACCAATGAAAGCTTAAATTGTAACAGCTGGCACCAGCTGGACTATCACCAACTTTCAGCCAGCGTAACCGCAGCCTTAGAGGTCCGATTTCATTGTAGGATATGCATCCCCAAACTATCACTTTTCCTCCGTTTGAATGTCGCTTTTGGATAACTTGTTTTTTCCCTGAATTTGAACGGCGCCTGCTGACACTTCAACATAATTTTTCTCCAAAACTCCGCTGTTTTGTCTTGGTATTTCAAAGCAAAATCAAACCATATTCTATTTTTTTCTGGTGAAACACTTTTCAGGACACTTATTAGTTTCGTAATGGGCTTCCTCCAATCACCACTTATAAACATATATTTTGGTTGATGGTCTTGTCCTGAGTGAGGTGAATAAGAGTTTCCCGAAGATTCAACTCGATCAGAGATCCTTTGATTCTCTCGTAAACAGATAACGCGAGTTTACCTTGTGTTATTTTTCTGTTTACTTGACCCAGGACTTATGCCATTTATACTTTGTCATTTTCATACTCTGTAAGGGTAGCATCTCCTCTACCCTCGATCGATAGTTGTTCGGTTACAGTTATATTAATTTTAAACGAAGTGAACAGCCTAAAATTTTTATTCAAACTAAATCTTTTTGTTTTCTAACTCCAGACCACTCTGTTAAAAAAAATTACATTGAACAATTAGTTTACCTGCTATGTTGAAAACAATTTGAACACGCAAAAGCGCTGGCACAAAACTTGGTTTTTTCCAAAAAAAAGTGAGGGTTATTTTTGGTTTTATGTTAATTTGTTGTTGTCAATACATCTGAAATTACAAAAGAAAAAAATCAACAAAAAACTTGCGCTTTAAATACTACAATTTATAAGCAGGGACGAAATTTGAATTACAAATAACCTATGTATATCTAAGAAACGAAGGAGGCCCAGGGCGTTTCAAATTATGCCGAAATATGCTTCTAGCATATACAGCTTTCAATCAGTCTATTAACCAATATTTTTGGCGAGTCATTAGTCTGCATTACAAAACAATTTATTACCAAATATAATTCTTTTTCTTCTTACTAAAATCAGGACCAGAAACAGCTTCGTTAGACGTACGAGGTGAAAGCCTTAAATCTTGAGTTTCACGCAGATGAATTGCACCCCTCGACTTTCGGGGCGAAATTGTATTTTGAAAATCTTCTGGGTGTCATCATGCCTGACCACCACTATACTTCTAAATAGGTATAATTGTACCATTTGGCACATTGTACTACAACTTCGATGTGGCAGATTTGTAGATCAGACTACTTCAATAGGCTTAAAAGTTTGTCTTGTGGCTTAGCTTGTTTCAGGAACCACCTGCTTGGAGTTATGTTAAACTTTCGTTATGTGTTCTCAGAGTCCAACCGCCGAAGGTCCTTTATCATCAGGCTAGTGGGTATCCCAACTAGTGTTGGGTAGGACACGATTATACAATGAGTTTGTAAGTGGAGCCTCTTTTTCCTTTTGAACCAGTACAATGTCTCACTTCAAATGAGGCAAGGTGCTATTGGATTGTTAGCACGACACGTAGTGAATGGCTCAAGTGTTGCGATGCGGGTAGATCTATTGCATTTGCGAAAGAGGGGATACGATAAATGATGAATGAATGAATGGGAATATTAATTATCGTTTGTTAACTTTATAAGGAAAACATATTAACGGATTTAAAATGAAACTCCCTAAAATTGAAAATAACACGAAAATATTATATTTGTTTATTTGTTGTATAAATAGTATCTGCGACACTTTGTTGACACTTAAATTATTTCTTCTTTCTTCCAGAACTTGTCCCGCTTTAGAAAAGAGGCGTTCAGAAGGCACAAAAGTTGCAACGCTGCACAGTCTTTGTTTAAAAGGTTGATAGTGTCTAGTTGAGGATTCGGTATAATTTACTATCGTGTTGTAAGTAAGTCCGGCTCAACTCTAATTCCAACAGCTGGCTCTGGACCGATTAATACAGCGTCAGACGCCTGCCTTGTTCTAATTGCCTTTGGAGCGCTGATGACCCGAGTCTCAAATAAGCAACAGGTTAATAAAAATACCCAGCTCTCCAATTAGCCGTCCCAGACTAGTATAAACTTAGTCCTATGGCATCTTATTGCATGCCGATACAGGGTGCGCCTTTACTACTGACTTTCGGAATAAGAATGCCCAAGATGATTACACACCCCACTAAACTTACGGGTTTTGCTATCGGCAAATTCCTTTATCTTAAAGTCACCCGTACACCATAAAAGTCCACCCTGCGGTACTTCAGAGAAAACCCGGAATATTAAATACTTAGGGCATAAACTATTAGATTTTCGTAGGCAGGCAATTATCCCCAACCATTCTTGCTTCCACAATCTTGTCGTGTCAACCAACTAATCACAATTAGAGGTACTAAACGAAATAGTTTTGAATTAACACTAACTAAGCATTGAGCAAGTTAAATTCATTCCTTTGTGCTTTCCTATGAACAGGCAAAACAGCAGTGTATTTCTGTTATTGAAAATATGCTGCTCTATTCTTTCTGCTAATATTTCGACTTTTTTGATATTTCCATGACTAATGGTACTTCTATTTATTTTTGTCTAAGGTAACTCCATTTAGATAAGACTTTAAAATGCTTCTACTTCTAAACAAATGCAATAAAATGCCTTGAAGCTTTACGCCCTTTGTTTTCATAGCATACTAAAATAAACGTTGATAAAATCCGATATGAATCAAAATATCTGATAAGACCAGTTTTCTTTTGTGCAACAAATTCTCACTTACCCTATTCACACCTACCTTCGAACCACGTTAACCACTAAACAAATTCCGCAATCCAAAAGATCAATTATGGCATACGAACACGAGGATTGCGATCATTCTTGACCCGAAAGGAATGGGTGAAAATCACGCTGTGAACTTCTTCTCTAACAAGGCGAACAGAGTTACCTCTGTGGAAACCACTCCAGAGCCCGAATGAAATACCCAAATCAGGTGGGGTCATGCAATGATAAGCACTGATGCAGCCTTATTGGTATTCATCAGTGCAGAGAAGTCAGTACCTTGATTCCGAAACTAGCTTCAAGGAGATGCCGGTTTAAAAATCCCAATTCCCGAATACTCGCTGCCATAAGAATGAGAGGCGCACATAGACTGAAAAATAGTTTCATGGTTCTCGTTTTGCCCGGTTTGAGGTTATGTGAAAGGTCAAGTTCGTGATCGCATTCAAGAAGATGAGAGGATCGCTTAAGGTACAGAGGAGACACCTTGTCTGTTAGTATTTGCAGATCCACCCTAGGACGAAGATTTCTTGCATTTCAGACTCGTCTGTAATCGGAGGTGTATCCACTGCTCCTCTTCACCTTGTATTTATCTAATAAGAAATCTCCAGCGGATCGGCAACCAATTTTATGACATTTTTCTTTTTCAGCGTGGCAGTGGCTGACATTTGCATAATTATGTGCATGCACCGAAAGATGAGCGTCAGCCATTGCAAGGGAATTTCTTGGCTAGCTGCTGCGCTGACAGCTCTTAAGGATGGGTTTTAATGTTAACGGGGAGCGTCATCAGGTTTTATTAATTAGGCTCTTTTCCTTCATGTGCGCTTATTGAATCCTCAATCAAATGAGGCCTCCTTCACGCATGCGTGAATGCCTCATATCAGTACAAGGCTGAAAAGGTAAAAGTGATCGCGTGCGGTAAATGCTTCTCCATATTTCAGCCGGCTCCTAGACACCTCGAAACCACTCGTTGTTCTCTTCCGATGATGATGATGATCGTGACGATCATGACAAACTGAACACGTTCTGAGTCAAGTTCCTCCCGCTCCTAAGATCGATTTTTTGCGTATTAAACGTGGTTTTTAGACCCAAAAGGTTGCTGTTTGCTGCCAGGACGAATAGTGCACAGTATGCGCTGATCACACACATCAAGATCACTTTATTCGATTGCTATCTGGCGGCACGGTAAATTAACACCAATAAAACGCAAAAAGTGTACTTTCCAGCCCAAAGAGATGACTGTGTTAGGCGATACGATCAAGATACGCCGGAACTGGCAGTAACCATAAGATCATGATCAACCACGGACGTCCCCTGTGTGGAACGGCACAGGTAAGAAAGGTGGCTAGCCTAACAGATAACGGCAAGTGCAAACGAGTCTAGTAAGTTTTCGCTGCATTTTCTATTCTTAGCGCTTTGACTCTACACCAAACACGCATGACCACTTAACTCTGGCTCGCAAGCGCTTAGGATGCTATTTGCTGCATTCAGGCAAAATTTAATTAAACTGATGGATGTGCGGTGATATGAAGTGCAATTATATGTTGCCTCTGCCCGTTGAGTATTCCTTGATTGATTTTGGCGATACCGGATGATCGTTGGCTTAAGAGATTTTTTTGTTTTATCTTCGCTGGCTGGCCTTGAAAGAATGAAAATTATTAGTAGCTGTGAATATATTTTTAGCTAATTGAAGAAATTGCACTAAGTGGTGAATGTAATGGAACTATTAAGTATCAATTACATTTCTGCAATAATCATAAAATATTTCATTGGTTGACTTTTATGAGTATTTTCATCTCGTACTCGTATACTGCAGGGAAACGTTAAATGTGATTATGACATAGTGGAAATTTTAGTTTTGAGATTACCATAATTTCACGAGAGTGCCAATGGAAACTATTTATTCTATAAAATAAACTTAAACCAGTAAGTATGCTTTATAAAATTTTGCAAAATGTTGGATATTTGTAACTAGCTCCAGTAAAAGCGCCTTTTTCGTGGGGACTATATTCCATAAAAACACCGTGAATATAAAAGCAAAATAGACTGATAAATTATAGATTGAAAGGTGATCCCTAGTCGAAAAAATTAAAGTATTATTATTAGAAATACGTCAATACATATTTTGTTCTACAACCGGAATACGATCCTGGCCTCTTCCGAGGGTCCTTAGCCATCGGTCTCGATTCTCACCCGATGTCATCCAATTTAGCATCGTTTACTTTTTTGGCCTATAGGCCACATGTGTTTCAATAAAATAAACACAACACATGCATTCGATTATCTCCTAAATGCAGTCGTTAACTGTCATCGACTACCATCGGTTCGGTTCAATGCAATCGAGAATCGAATTACCGCTTTTTCGTTTTCACATTCGTTGTACTGTTTGATGATAATCGGGCTAGGAGCCTATAAAAATCGTCTTCTGATCTTACCTATTTAGCCCAGTCATTTTATACAAAAAAAGGCTAAACCTCTAAAAAATACAACCGGAAATTTTCCAGCGAGATTCTGTTTAATCAGAAATAATTTCCCAAAAGTCCATAAAGCTAACTGACCAGCCACTCAAGTAAATTCTCGACTTTATGCAATTTTTGGCTAAGTAAAGATTTTTCGTGAGATAAATCTGCATAAAAATGTCTAACACACATTTACGTAGAACCAATGGTTTTTGAAATTTTTATTGGCCTAAAAAACTCGGGTTGAAGTAGAATGCAAGCAGCGTTATTTAATCGATATCCCCAGAACGCCTAATCCAAGTTATGATATAATTTTGTTGATCACCTCTATCTCTTCCACCTCTTTCAAATTGTCATCTTCAACAACACTCATCTCAGAGAAAAATAACGAAATGTGGTTGCCGTGATCATTGTCCAGCTCAGATTCAGTGGTTGTATCCTCGGACATCGAATTGAGACACGGCAGGCCCCGACAAGAGCCTTACTCAAGGGAACATTGTAATCCTACTATTCCGCATTCACCTTAGACTCTCTTTTTTACTTGAGTAGCCGAGCAGTTGGCTTTCTGGACTTTTGGGAAATTATTTGTTACACCAAAATAAACAGAATTGCGCTAGAGACTCAGGGAAAGCTCCGGCGAATAGTTGCTACAACCAAATTCCAATGTCCGCACCTCTAATGCTCCTGACATCGTCTAGAATAGTTCTCCATCTGCGGCTGACGGCCACGTGATCAATCTAATTTCTCATTCTACCACCGGGCGATACCCAGGTCGCTTTGTGTATCTTCTTGTGGCAAAAGTTAGTTCCACCTACCATGAGTTGGTGGAGCGAAAAACCTTATTCCGTCGCATATAGAACTCGTCTTTGATGTCATCTTCTGCGTCCTCAGTTGGGGCATAGCATTGCACTACAAGCGTACATGGGTTGCATTCGTTTACAGATAATATAGAAGTGTGTGTATTCAAATGCGAATGGAAGGTATGCCCAAAGTCTAGAAATTACTAGACTTTGGGTATGCCACGCAAAGGTCAGGCTACTTTCAACTTTATCTGCATTGCCGCATTCGAGATAGCACACACAAGCATAAGCACACAAACACACGAACACGTTACTTAGATTTTCGGGCTATGTGTGAAAGCCGGCACGGAACGCAACGATGTAATTATGTGTCAGAGGAAATTCGCCGGATATCATGGAACCTCTGAATGCAATGCATGTACGCTTGTATATGCCACCTGCTTTAGTCTGCGCCTGGGTAATAATCCTCTCAGAAACTGGTGACCAGCTAATGAGGCTGGACCTGACTTCTTTGGTGAGTATTACGCCAACGCCTTCCAGATTTCTTCCAGAATATAAGGGCTCACCATTTGGGCAGATATGCTCCCCAGCATCGGGCCATCTGGTCTCGCTAAGTCCCATGATCTTAATTTTATATCGATTTATTTCGTTGAGGCTGGACCTCAAGACGTCCATCAGTCGTCGTGAAATTAGCAAAAAAAAACCTGCGAAAGGATACAAAACTCCAAAATGGCTGAAAATTGGTAAACAGCTTCCTTGTGACATTTTAAGAAAAGAATTTCGGAATTCAAAAAACCGCTGGAGATATCGCGTTTTTCCCGAGTTTTCCATGTATCTCGGTTTCTATAGGCTATACCTAAAACTCAGTACGAGGGTCCAAAATGTTGACAATTTTCTACAACTTCAGTTCTTACAAAAAAGTTGACCCGATTAACCCTTTGAAAGTTATTCAAGGTCAAAGTTTTCGAAAATCACTTTTTGACCAAAGTTTCACCCAAAAACTAGAATTTTGGAATTTTTTTTTGTACAGTCAATACGAAACGTTATTGCCTACAGAAAAGTTTTTTGTCATTTTTTCGAAAACTTAGTCTTTTAAAGTTATTCAAGATAAAAGTTTGTAAAAATCACTTTTTCACCAAAAAAATCACTCAAAAACTGTTTTTTTTTGTTTTTTTTTTTTGTTTTTTTTTTTGCGAAAATTGTATTTTGTATAGGCAAAAAATTTTTTCATCTACTTATACCAAATATTATTGCTTACAAAATATAATTTTCGAAAAAAAGACAATTTTTAAATGATATTTTGGCCAAAAAGTGATTTTTGGAAACTTTAACCTTGAATAACTTCGTGAGGGTTAAGTTTTCGAAAAATTGACCTTGTTCCTTCTTGTGGAACAATTTTTTGCAGCCCGTATTTGGGAAGATGTACAACATTCGAAAGCTGCATGAGGTTTATCATTACCACCTCATCCCTCAGCACCCCAGACCCTTCCTAGACTATACTATCTTCTACTAGTTTCCCCATCTTAGCTTAATACTAGACGTTTCACCAATATTATTCGCATTAGCGACACCCAGCAGAATTGCTTCTTTAGACTCACAAGCTAACTTAAGATAAACGCTGAAGATGCTGAAGACGAAAATGTATGTAGTCAAGATACTGTTGAAACGTCATATACAAGTTGAAAAAAAAAACCTCAAATGTAGAACGGGTCTAAAGTCACTCTAGCCCCAAAGGAAATATATAAATTTATTGATTGCCCAAGGGCTGTTATAAAAAGAAAATAGTTTTATTAACAATTTGTGCTATTTTATCATAAGTAAATAAATAAAACAATCCTCGGAAAGAGTTATGCTATCTTAACTTATTTTTATATAGTTTATTGAAAGATGAAAGAAAATCGGCGACGGAAACTTCAGGAGGACTTCGAAGCTTTACAAAAAACCATTCAAATTTCCATAAATAATATCACAAGTTTCAGAGCCAACACCACAGGTATCGTCAACATTACAATCAAAATTTTCTGCTTTCTTATCACAAATTCCAAAATCCGATCAACATTTTATCTAAAAACATTTCATCGTCTTTAATTTTTTAATTAATTTTTTTGCACATTCCTTGCCACTTTTATCAATGACGTATCACTTCCGCTGGGCAGATCGTCCCAAAACAAAATGTCACACAACGATTTTGGGGGGAAATTATTAAAAAATTATCAAATAACCATAATCGATGCATCGGCACCAATTAGGCTAGCCGCCGTCAGTCTTCGATATTTCCCAGCAGCAGAGGTTTTCCCGTGTCTGGATCCCTGCCGAATTTCCTGGCGGCGGCGGCGTCAAGCGACAAATTACAGCTGAAAACTACATAAATTCGCACCCACTTACCTGAGATCATATCTAGATAACGATTTTTGTGTGCGGCTTGAATTCCTTTCGACGGACAACATTATTTAGATATTCATTGCAGATAAATTTGAAAGTTAATGTCGTTATTGCGGTTAACGGAATTAATTAAGAACAGCTTATAAATGGGGGCTTAATTAACAAATTAGCATAATTTGGCGATAGTTAGATAAGGCTTAGGCTGATGTAAAATTAAGCTCGCTTTCGGTTCGCCTTTGCTAAAAACAGATTTTAAATGATCCAAAATACAACCTTTGGCAATTTTGCGCTAGGAACAAGGTGTCATTTACATGCTCGTGTGACGCTTTTTTGAAACTTGATAATTTTTATTAAAAACAGAAGAAGAGAGAAGAATAGAGGTGTTATCGTTTGTGAAAGAAAAAACTTTTAAATTGTCGACTTAACTTTTCAGCACATCTTAGAACACATTTAGATTTTTCGAATTAATATCCTCTTTTGTGCTTCGCCCTAAACTTGGCATTGTACCATGGCCTGATTGTCGTAGAACATAGTGTGAGCCCTAAGCGCAGGTTTTTTGGTGAGGTGCTGGGCCAAACGTGCCGCGACCACTTCCTTGGCAGTAAAATATGAAGTACAAGAGGCAGTACATTAAGGAAGTGGACTCCCATATTTGTAGACCAGACCGCTGGAATAAGATCAGCAGTTTACCTAGGTGCTTGTCGCTTAGACTAGAAGACTCTCGAGTTCCAAAAAACTTTCGTCGAACAACAAGGCCCTGCTCCTTGCTATCGAGGGGCACTCACAAAGTAACTGAAAGGCCGACTCATCCTCTCCAAGGCGAAGTTTGTACTTGGAGTCCCCCGCTCTTCTTATTCTCCATAAGTGGCCATTTTGTACGCAGTGTCCGGTAATCAACCCAACAAGTGTCCTGACATATTTTCTTCTGCGGCACAAAAATTCCTTGGCCGCGTTAGAAGATGTCACAGAAAGGACCCGCTTCGAGCTGACTAGTCCAGGCCACTGACATGTAAGAATGGACGGCTCATCAGAAAATTTTCATGGGACCAATTCATTCCAAAGACAGTAAACATTTTTTTTACTGACGTACCCTTTTGTAAATATTTTTTTTTGAACTCGTAATTGTAACGTAAGAGTACAGACATTATTGTTTAAAAAAAATGAAATAAAATCGATACTTTTTCCCTTTTAAAATTATTTTTTCCGTCAATTACAAATTTTTATGTTAAAAATAAAGTTCTAAAAACCGACTTCAGAAAAAAAGCAATCCCGCGATGCACAAAATTCGTTCTTCTTCTTATCACTACTGGCGGCACCGATTCTAACCAAATTATCAATCGCGGAGGCAAACGCGTGGTACAAGCACATTGATCGAGTTTAACCAATAATAAATAATACCCCAACAAGGAGTACACCCTTTCGTATTTTAACTGGCATGGAAATGAAATTTGCAGCATTGCCAGACCTTCAATCTTTCATAAGCGACGATAACGCGACGACAGAACATGCAGGAAATGGTACGACGAGAAGCCAAACAAAATATTACTAACCTTCAGGAGAATAGGAGAGAAAGCAATAAGATGCGTAAAGCTGAAATAATCTATTAGGAGCGCGCCTTGGTTGCAGTCAAGGGAAAACAATTTAGACCCTGGGCTTTTGTCGAAAATTGTTTTTAAATCAAATTTTGATATTTCCCTGTATGATGAACGAAGATGGAATAAACTGACTTCTTACAAAATAGTTATACGTTTAGCACTAGTGGAAAATTGGCTAGTATCAGTACTGATGACAAAGCAATCCCGAGAGAAGCTAGTTCAAATAACTATAATAGTAGTAAATCCACAAGACTTTTCTAGAGAATTTGTGTTTCCTGAACGTTAGCAAGCAAACATTTCCTCCGTATTTCGTTCGCTGCACTAAAGCGGGTGTATTGAGCGGGCTGAAGCGCCATTAACAAACTGAGAAGCGAATGACTTCATTTGGAAATTCCAAAGCTTTCCGGATATATTAGCAAAACTGTAACTGTTAAGTACTTGTCAGACTCAACCAAAAAGAACAAATTTTGCGGTAACTACTGGAAATCCCGAGATGAACCGCAATTTTCTGAAACTGTATCACGTGTAGAAAACAATTCCCCGTCAAAAAGTGCTAATCCAAGGTTTGAAAAATTCGCGCTGTTTGTACAGGGTAACGAAATTTTTGCACGATTTTGAAAGGTTGTTGGATTTTGGCAAGTGATGTCATGTTCGAAGGCTATCGCTGTGCAGAACCCAAAGATCACTTAGTTTAGAACGGGTCTCATTCCATCGAGTTTATTAGATATTAGCAAAACTTGTCAATTTAAGGTCTTTCTGACAATTAGCCGGAGTTTTTCTATATAAACAAAAAAGGCCCGACCGAATATTATGAAATTTTTTTCGGAGCATTTCTTTCTTAATATTATTTTTTTGGCACCTCAATGAAGTCGATATAGTTTTTAGTTCGCGCGGTATCGTGCAGGTACAAAAGTCATAAACGTCGTTTAAACAAGAAAAAAAAAACGGTTCGACCGAATTTTATGAAAATCTTTTCAGATCATATTTTAGTTAATACTTTTCGAACGGCACCTCAACTAAGTCGATATCTTTTATAGTTCGTGCGATATCGTCCAGGTACAAAAATCACTTATGTCATTTAAACCAAAAAACCGCTCGACCGAATATTATAAAAATCTTTTTAGGCGGCTTTCACACTGAGGCAACAAGCATTAAGCAACTAGCAACTGGTGATAAGCAATACGCAACATTATTTTGACTTTATCTCGCATTGAAGCAATATTATTGCTACTAGAAATCTGTAGCTATCATGTCATCCGACGACTCCGATACGATTTTTTTAATGTGGTAGCATTTAAGAACAAAAAGACGAAAAGAAAATAATGGGTGCCTTGAAGTTTTACTTCAGCCTCAATTGCTTTCCATGCCTTTTCAATAACTTCCCTTTTGCTGTGGTCTTTTCTAGTAAAATCGTAAATGCAAGGTTATTTCTCCACTAGTTTTACAAATTTTGTATTAAAAACTGTATCGTCCGAAATATTCGACCAATGTCGAGTTGCTGTAATGTGAGACCTCTAATTTAATTCAATGTAAAATAAGCGCTACCGCTAATATTGCGTGTTGCCTATTGCCAGTTGCTTATTGCTTGTTGCGTCAGTGTGAGAGCCGCCTTAGGTTATATCGCTAATACGCTGAACGGCACCTCAAGTAAGTCAATATCCTTCGTGGTTCGGGCTATATCGTACAGGTACAAAAATCACTTACGCCGCTTAAACAAAAAAACGGCTCGACCGAATTTTATGAAAATCTTTTCAGATCATATTTCGGTTAATACGCTTCGAACGACACCTCAACGAAGTGAATATCTTTTTTGGTTCGCGCGATATCGTGCAAGAAAAAAATGTCTACATCCGTACGCACACACACACATACGCACACATACTTCCTCCCAATTTTTTGCTTAAAATGCTCCTGGGACCTTGAAACATGAAAATACGTCGAAATTTTCGATTTCGATTTTCGGGCCGATTACAATAACTTCCTATACTGGGAAGTTAACAATGAATGAAAATTTCTTCGGGTAATTCTACACGAGCTACACACGGCACGACAAGAGTCGGCTGCGTAGGTGGTTTATGAAGAAGAGAAGACGGTGAGAGAGGACGATAGAACGGACAAAATTTCTATAGCCCTCTCTCACCCCCTTCTACATAAATCACTTTTGCAGCCGACTCTTGTCGCGTCGTGTATACGCTCGTGTGGAATAGGCGTTTCCAATTCATTCAACGCGTCTTCCCATTTCAAATTATGTCATAGAACTTTTCGGAAATTTCAAAGAGAATGCAAGAATTATAAATGTGCATTGAAAAGAAAAGAGCAACATAGGGTAAAAAGATTTTTGTTTCCTTCTTAATTGCAAACTAATTACTTTGTAAAAAATTCGGAATTCATTCGTATGGAGTTAATTCGAGTTTTTCCCGCTGGGCAGATTCGCGCGCTCACAATTTGGAAAATGTTTCCTGCCTGCTCCAGGGAACTTATATCGTTTGAACAATCTTTTCGCCTCTCTAGTAGCATCGTAATTGAACACGGTATCTGCTTGCGCCCAGGCAGCTTTGGTCAATCTAGAAATTTGAATAAATGGTTGTGCTTGGGAAGTTTGTCAAGGTGTCTTCGGTTTGCTTAATTTTCCCGAGATTTCCCAAAGGGCTTTCTACTAAAATGTGGAGTTTCGAATGAATGATACATTGTATCAGTTTTTCCAGCTGCTCTAATTTTCTGGTGTGTCCAGTAAACTTTTGGGAGAATGGCGTCTGTCTAGATTTGCGTCTTGAAGGAGCTGGGCACGTGACCGCAGTCTTGTCTTCGGGTTGTTTGGCAGGAGTTTGTGAAAGCCGTTATTGGGTGCGCTCCGTGGAGCCATACAATTCCATTCCGACCTTCCTTGCCTTGGCGGCCCTCTTACTACTGATGACCCAGATAATTTTGTTAGGCTATGTGGTCATATTGACAGCCTAGGCAGTGTTTTCGGCACTTGCCTGAGGCACTATTATTGATTGCCAAGAGCGAGGTACCTCTGTCAATCTCCAGCCTGAGGTGCATACAGTATCAGACCCACATCGTCCTTCTTCCTCAGGTTTTTAAAAGTATTTGATTGCTCCATAAAATTCACAAGAGTATGGCAGCAAAGAACATGCAAGACAGAACATCCATATGAGAAGAGTATAAGGCATTATACACCTGGAGCTCCCGATATCCAGAAGAGATGGTTTGCGACAAACAAAATGGCCATAGTCACGATAGGGAAATTGAACCATGCGGAATATATGGTCAAGAGGCGCACAAATATCATCTAAACCTGTTACAAAAATGGATGATCTTTAAATGGATGATGGTACATAACGAAAATGGTAAACGCTTGGCCTTTATATGCCCGTAGTATGCTCGTGTACTCGCCATTTAAATATTTTGATCAAGTTTGGCGGTCCCAGGGCCGCATATGCTTCCATTAAAAATGATTAAAAGCTCTACGCCCATCATATGTCCCGTAAAAATCCAAGCGGCCGGTGTTCGCCCGTAGTAAGGCCATTTTTTATTTTTACTCGGGTATTCCTGACATTGTAGAAGATTTAAATCTTTTCGAAGGTAACATTACCAATCGGCAGAAGTAGTGGCACATAATTATAGTTCTTAAAGTACACCTAATCTATGCTAAATATAAAAACATTTGCGATAATTTGTGAACGATATTAAAATTAACGCCTGTTACATTTATTAATAAAGTTCTAGAAAATAATACAACTTTAAATTTCATCTATTTAATGTCTATCAGTCAGATCAAGCTTTGTCGCACAACATATGTTCTGCCACCCTTGACTACATTAAGAGTTTTAATAATATTCAAAAATAATTATTATTTATAAAACTGAAAGCAATTATTTATTCTCCAAATAAATAAAAGCATTTCCCTTAAAAGTCATATCAAAATTGTAATTTCCAAACACTTGAAGTGATCCCATTCACATTCTTGTCACATGCCGGTATAAGTGATCATGATATGTCAATAAAGTGGCACAATCCCCGGAATGTTATAATCGAAGCGCCCCGAAAGAGGAGAATAGGATAATTCCCGGACTCGGATAAAAAACCCGCATAATACTCAAAGTTGGCACATAAACGTTACAGCAGTAAATGTCACAAAACCAGCGACATTTGTTACAATTTCGTAACATTTGTTTTGACTGACTGATCGTGTGCGGTAGGTTCTCTTTAATCTTTGACGCGTTTTTGATCCTCGATATGTTCGATCTGGATATGCCTAAAGAGTGGTACCTTCGCAACTAGGTGAAGACTTAGGCAACCGAATGGCATTCGACTACCTGTGCGCCGCATATCTTCAAGGAAACTGATCTCAAGTGGCGGAATTTGTGCACGATCACTAGCTCTCAAATCCAGACGATCTTTGATTCGTGAATGATCTCGAAACAAAAGTTTAATTATCTGCGGCCAACAAAGTGATGAAGTGAAGTTTTTTTTTCTTACTTGGTTTTTTTTTTTATATGAAAATGGTTGTTGTTGCTGTTGTTGTTACTGTTGCTCTGCTCTGAATCGCTTTCAATTTATGTCTTTATCAGGGGAATGGATTTGCGGTCTTACAGATTGAATTATTGTTTCTTTAAAGGCACCTTTAATGAGGTCTGATTAATGGCATTAAGTCAATTTGTTTTCCTTGTACCACAAAGTTTCGAAAGGTGATTAGGTATCTCGGGTTCTGTCATCCCTTGTCTTGTTTTTATGACGTCGTCACTGTCAGGGAGTTGCCGAACGAGTAACGTGGGATAAAATGAGTTATTTAGGAGGGTTCGTTTCAGGAACTATTTTGACGCACCTTACTTCTTAAGTCTTTCAGAATTTTCAAGGAACTCTAAAAAGGTTTCGACTTTTGTTTTTTTTTTTTTTGACTTTTTTTAAGAATTATGAATATGCAAAAAGTATGCTAATTGGGTTCGGCACGTTGCTTCAATACGCTAACGAAACAAAACACCAAATTATCGTTGTCGCTTAAGATTAAAATTAATAATATAAGTGTTATATGAAATGCATTCTTTTCATCATAATTTAATTGAAATTGCCTCGCGTTATGGAGAAGTACTTTAATTTTTGTTAATCAATCTCTCAATAAAATGATGCAACCTCTTAATCTGATTCTGGGTATTCGAAGAAAACAAGGAACCAATCGAAAAGACTAAATGTGAATTAATTGTTTGAGAATGTTGGAACACTGCCTCGTCCTGTGGTGAAACATGGTAGTTTTGTTTGGAGCTTCCGCCGGGTTTGAAGGAGTTTGCTTATTAATATCCGCTTTATCAGAATTTGGTAATTTTGGCGCGAACCAAAAAACATATCGACTTCGTTAAGGTGCCTTAAATTGATTAGTTTTTCTAATATATCCAGGGGCGGATTGTGAATTTCTGGGCCCCCTGGGCTACTACTACTTAGGGGCCTACCTATATAGTTACCAGGGTTGAGTTGATTTTTATCAGTTGATTTAAATCATGATTTTAATCATGATTAATAGTCCAGGAGAGATAGCGGAAAAATATTTAAAAGTTGAAATAAATCTACCCTGCGATTTCTTGACGCTATAACTAAGAGAAAAATCGTAGGAATTCAATGAATGTGTTTTGGATAAAATTGGTCCAGGGGAACAGGTGGTAAAATCTTGATAAAAGTAGCGAAAACACGTATTTTCGTGATTTTGGTACGAAATAAATTTTGTTTTGGAAAACAAAAAATAGTACATAATAGTGTTTAAAACGACGAAAAATATGAGTTTTGGACCATTGAAATCGGTCAACAGGTTTTTGCAGAAAAATTCAAAAACCGTTAAAAATGGCCATTTTTTGAGATTTAATTATAGGGAGTGTGATTATCGTACAACCTTGTGTCAAGAATTTAATTGTGGCTTCTGATGGTGCCTACCTACAATAAAAATTTCATGGAAAAATAATGGTAACTTTTCGAGTAAATCTCAAAAATGTAAAAACACCTGTTTCACAAAAAAAGGTTGAACAAGGCCCACAATGGTCCTAGAAGTTTTTGATTGACCATTTGGCTCGCAAAGGGTTGCTCTACAACCCCATTTTCATGAAATTTATGTAAGGTTTGATTTAACACCTCAAATGCCCGTTTGAAAACCACCCCTTTTCCAATTTTTTGAATTAAAAACTTTACTTGTTTCGTATTAACTGATCAAAAATTTTTTTTTTTTTTGAGTTGAAATTTTGGCCTAAAAGTGATTTTCGTAAGGGTTAATCGTTAACATTTTTGTAAAAACTATAGTTACTGAGAATTCCATTGTTAACATTTCTCTCTCCTCTCACGGGGATGTATGACCTAAAGGAACCGAGATGCATGGAAAACTCAGGAAAAATGCAATATCTCCAGCGGCCATGTTTTTTTTAGATTCCGAAAATGTTTTCCTAAAAGGTTACAAGGAAGCTGTGTACCATTTTGGAGTTTTGTCTCCTTTCGTGCGTTTTTCTAATACTATAACTAACTATCATAAATATTTCTTAAAGCCTTTCACGGTTTAACCTAACCTATTGGTCGAAGCAGAAAAGAAAACATATTTTTTGCACTATTACAAAAAAATTTACAATTTCGGTTGCAGCCTTCACGTAACTTCACCAACTAGGTTAAGGGAATGTGCAGCAAACGGCGCATAATCCGCGGATTTTTTTTTTGTTTTAGTAGTGCTTGTACATCATTGTAGTGACCCGCCATATTAGCAGCGTTGTCATATGACTATCCCCTACAACTATCCAGTAGTAGACCATTTGTTTCTAAAAAGTCTTATGAAATAAATGTAAGCCATTATGACTACTAATTTTAATGAACGGTACACACCTTTCATACGCTTAATGTAATAAGTAAGCTACGTTAAGCAAAATTTATTAACAAATTAAAAACTAGTTGGGATGTGGGTTTGACCCCTTCGGTCAACAAATTCTCTAGAAAAGTCTTGTGGATTTACTACTTTTATAGTTATTTGAACTAGCTTCTCTCGGGATTGCTTTGTCATCAGTTCTGATACTATCCAATTTCCCACTAGTGCTAAACGTATAACTATTTTGTAAGAAGTCAGTTTATTCCAACTTCGTTCATCATACTGGGAAGTTAATCGTGTGTACCGAAAGGGTCAAACATACATCCCAACTAATTTTATGCCCTAATACTGACCTATAACTCAATATAGATCAATTAAAAAACAATTTTATTACTCGCCCAGATGTTAGAGTCTTCGACCCAGCACAAAATGTGATATTGCTGAAAATTGGGTCATAGGTACTTTTTTCGGTGTAGAACACGATAAAATATCTTTTCTGCTCTAAAGTGTATGCTAACTTCATAATTTCGAAAATTTGGTTTTTGCGTTACTTCTCGAAAAATAAAAAAAAATAAATCGATTATTATCGATTTTTTTTAATTTTAGATTTTTTTCACGATATCGTCTATTGTTTTCTATTGCCAGAGTCTTTTCTTATCTACGGGGCCCTGGGCTGCAGTTCAAAAAGCCTTTATACAGATCCGCCCCTGAATATATCTAAGAAATTCTTTGGAATGAACCCCCTTCTAAATGAAGTTATCCTTCCTGTATTCAGCAGAGCGATAGTTTCCTAATATGACGTTACCTGTAAACCGAGCACTCTTACGTAACCCTTTACAAATATAACTAATTTTGCAATCTTAGATCAGCACTTTTTGGACGGAGAATCGTTTTCCTCTCTCTAAAGGTGAATTAGCGAGAATTCACTAATTCTTAGTCATTTTTCACTAATTCAAAATGTGCTATGTCTGCAACTATGAATTAGTGACTTTTGACTATTTAAATTAGTTAAATAATAGGAACTTATTGAATTAGTGACTTTTACCATTTTAATTAGTGAATTTTTACTATTTGGATTAGTTAAATATACTACAAGAATAATTGCATTAGTGAAATTTGGTGCCTAAAAAATTAGTTTAATTTCTAATATGAATTAGGAAATTGGTAGAAATTGAGGATGCATCAGGAATGTATAAATATTTCTACATTTTACTGATTTATTATTACATAACAAGTAATTCATCAAAAAGATAAAGTATTTTACATAAAAGTGTATTATTATAATCAAATTAGTTATGTTAATTCAATATAATATTAATGTTAATTATGAATATCATCACTTGATGAACTTTGTTCTGCATTGATGTTTGTTATATTAACATGAATCGATGATACGACACTGTGGGCTTTAACAGGCATTTTATAAATATAATGGTCTACAAAATTATAGAAGTATATTAATTCATCTGGATACTTTAAATTAAATATGTAAAAACATTTGTACAAAATGTCAAATGCACTAATTGGATCAGTTCTTTTTGATGAATCGATGAACCATCCATCGCCTTGAATAAATGTTGATTCACCGATTTGTCCAGCAACAGCAATCAAGTAGGGTTGAATATTCGTAGTTGCCTTTTCTCTTATGCTTTTCTCGAAATGTGGTAGATTAGTACCCTCCTAAATAAATAGTTCAAATTGCTGACTGTTCTCACATACAGCAAAAACAATTCTTAACTTACCGATACCAATTTAAGTAGTAACGAATTTGGGAATTCTGCCGTCATTACAGAAGTTTCTGTATCACCTTCTGTAACTTCGTGGGTACTTCTTTGGCTGCACTTAGTTTTCCCCCGCTTCTTGGAATTAAATGGCGGCATAAGATTTAACAAATTATTCGATTCTAATAATGTTTGTAAATGTACGATTCTTACCATTATTTATCATGCTTGAAACCTGGAATATATCACGACGATTTTTTTAGCATATGCTAAAATGCGTGGGGCATAAAATGTAGAAAATTTCGATAAAAAGTTATCAGCTAACTCAGGATACATTCTCTGAAACTCTATTTCGATCTGGAAAATACAATAGAATGATTTAAATTGAAAGTACATTAGTATATTAAAATGATTTCAAAGCAAACAAACAATTAGTATAATAAATATAAAATAATACCATTTCACCATCATAATCTTGAAGTCTAGGATACATCATCAAGACTTGTGATATCGATGGACTTTTTTCGCTGATCCACTTCCTTCTCCATAGATAAGTTTCTTCTAAACCTATTGAACTGGATTTTTATTGTGACTGTTTGGATTTTTCAATTTCATTAGCGAAATCTGTAAAAGTGAACAATTAAAATTATAATTCCGTAACTAAAACATTTTATGTACACACCTTCTCCTTGATTTCTTCCAGCGAAAACCTATAATCCAGGCATACTGCCAATTTTTTTTTATTCTCAATTTTTATTTTTTTCGCTGATGTTTGGTACTTTTTTTTCGAAGGACTCAAAGACTTCCTCATCGTAATTAATCGATATTCGATGAATCCTTGCTTGGTTCCTCCATCGTAAAAATGTTCATAGCCCGTTGATGTTGCTTGATCTTTGAGCTTTGGAAACTCAGACACGATTGCTTTAGCAAGAGCAATCTTTGCAGCATTTGGTGGATAGCTGAAACAATATTTCAAAATCATAATAAAGTGAATTTGTGCCTATGATTATTTTATAAAAAAATTGTTTACCAACTATCGTAGTGTTCTACCAGCGATGATACTACAATGCGCACCAACGCTACCCGGTCTGTTTCCTAGTCCAGTTGCCACAGTCAAATTTAGGCTGAAAGCCAGCACAAAATGTGATATCGCTGAAAATTGGGTCATAGGTACTTTTTGGGGTGTAGAACACAATAAAAAAACCTTTGCTGCTCTAAAGTGTATGCTAACTTCACAATTTGGAAAACAAATTCGAAAATGTGGTTTTCGCGTTATATCTCGAAAAAAAAAATCGAAAAACTAATATCACCACGTGAAAGAGCGGAAAATTCTACTAAAAGATATGTTATAACTTATTAAAAAAATGTTTGTTTATTATTATAAAAAATTATTACAAATAAGAAAGCGAGTTCGAAAATTCGACGCGCGCCAAATCCCAGAATTCAAATATTCAAGCGAGGCGTTCGGGGAAAAACTGAAATATCTTTGCCTAAAATCCACCAACAACAAAAAACAAAAAAAGCATTTTACAGAGGACACTCTAAGCTTTTTAAGGAAGTCATTAGTTTTTAATTTTATGGGTTTTTTCCCATAGAAAAGTTGACCGGAAGTTATAATTTCTAAGATTTTTACTGATTTTTATAAAACTGATTCCTGCAACTTAAAGTTAAGCTTTAAAAAAATATTAAATATATAAAATGAAAGATAAAATCCTGAGCTTTAAGAATATATTATTCATTTTTTGATTAAGCATTCAGGTTAAAAGCAAACATTAATTAAAAACGCGTTAAAAACAAAGAGCATGCTTTGAAATATCATGAAGAAAAAAGACGCGCGCAGCGACGGCGCGGCGCCGGCAGCAATGAGTGTTTTTTGAGCCGTGTTTGTTTTGCTGCGCAATAATAAAGACATGCAATATTTTCAGCAGCAAAAGACGCGCTCCAAAAACACAGCTGACACAGAGTCAAGTCTCTGACAACTGGACTATCCGTAAAATTGGTCTTAGCAGCATTGAGTACGCGCTTTCCTTGAGAATGATTTTCAAGGATTGCTTCTACTGTTGTATGTTTCTGAAAAATTCCAAAAAAAATATTCTAATGTAATTAAAACGATTAATGATTTTAATAGGTATGTAAATTTTCAGGAAACTCACCGAAAATGATATCTGTGACAATGTTTCCACCGTCTTTGAAAACCCAGCCATCCCTTTTCTATCATCATTGCCGTTGGAAGCGGAATTTGATGATTTGTGACAGGAGAGTTGAGAGTCAGGAAATACAGGGGGATTCTGGTGGGTTTCTAATGCACCACCATTGTTGACAATAGCTGTACCAAGAACCGCTGGTGGTCTCTTTGAAGAATCTGTATTTTGTTATGCGGAGAAGCTCTTTTGCTTCTTCGCCTGATTGTAGGTTTAGGTGTTACACCTAGACCTCTGTTGATTTGCGCTATAGGTGATACACCTAAGCACTGTAAATAGTATTTTAAAAGGTGTTAATAACACGCTCAAGCTTCGATTCCGTTGGAATGAATGAATTTATTTACAGATATTACAGATATTTATACCTATGACTACAATTACAAAAATTAACAAATTAAATATAATAATAAATCAATACATAAACAAAATAGCATAAACTTAACATATTCAATTTGAATTGCTGCGTAAACAATTATTGCCCAGGTAACATACAAAATTGCTACCTAAGCAGAATTGTTTCCATAAAATCGAAATATTTTTGATCCATCGCGGCTGGAACGGAAGAGTCGTCAAATTACATGTGCGCGTGTTTTGATCGTTGTTTGTTGGTTGACGATAATTTTTTGCATTTCTTAACAGAATCTATTAATTTCATTAAAAGTTTTTTAGGTCCCATTTTAATATTCATATCTTTAAAATCGTTTTCTTTTAACTCCAAAAACGCTGCTCCATTGATGCATTCACCTATTAGGCTAGTCGGCGAGAAGGAAAAAATGACAAAAAGTGCATTTTCGGCCCATAGGCGAGATTATTATTGGAATCGGTTCGCTTTAGGGTGTAGTTTAACGCCCTAAGTTTGCCCAAAATTTGGTTGACCGCATAACTTTTTAATTAACTTATTGTGAATAAAATAGGCACTTTTTTTATATTTCTTTCAATATCTCCGTTCCTGCTAGCTTTTAGTATAACATATGCTTTGGGAAAGCTGTTCGTTATGAAATTCTCTAAAAAATGAGCCCTGTTAGAAGTCGCTACGTGCAAGTGTGATCTTGCAAACCGCTTCCAAAGTTTTCAAATTACGTTACTTTCACTATTTGTTTACTCGAAAGCAACTGCACATAGAGGGCTGAAAATTCTCACAGATGGTGTTTATGTAGTCCCGGTAATGTACAAAAAATTTCAACAAGATCGGTCCATTACTTTTTGAGTAATTAACGATCTACTTTTTTTTTTGACATTGCTGTCATTTTTTGCAAGATCAGTTTATAATTGGGAAAATCATTTAGAAAACTTAAGAAACAATTGAAAATGAAATCCCGCTGGAATTTTTGAAAAATCGCAATTTTGATCGATTTTATGAGGTTTTCCACGCAACTACCTTTTTATACGCGACATAAATATACAAATATGTTGTTATATTTTTACTTTAGAGAATACGTCCTTGCATAACTAAAAAGCTGCTATTTTTTTTTTAATTTTTGCCCTACCACACGCAGGAGACCAGTTAATTTTTTTTTTTTCACAAAATTCGTGAGGGCTTATTATTCTGATGTTCTTCTGGACCATCTGTTACTGATTGCGCTTCTTTTCGATATTTTGTGTTACAAAAATCGTGATATCTAGCGTTAAAATCTACCAAATTATTTATAGAATTTAATCTATGTAAGACCTGAAAGCTTCTAGGTTCCGTACTTCGTTCTAAAATATTCTTTAACTGAGCATGCGTACTTAAATGTGTAATTTTTCTAACAATAAATTCTCTTTTTTTCTTATTTTTCTGCTGAGCTTTCACAAAAGCGTCCTCACCGCAAAACAGGCATTTGTTTTCAAAAAATTTTAATAAGTAAGATGATCTCGTTACAGAGGTGGTGACTTTTTGTGATGTAGCTTTGTTACGTTTAATATTATAATGCTTCGCACATGATGGGTAATAATGGCCGAATATTTTTTCAAAATGAGATGTTTTTTGTCTTTTCTGGCTTTACTTGATGCCAGGGGCGGATGGGCCATACGACGAACCGGGAAATTTCCCGGTGGGCCGGCTGTTCAGAGGCCGCAGGGCCGGTGGCTGAAAGTACGTCTAATACCGAGTTTCCATGGGAGTCGAGTTGAGTTGAGGTTGAGTTGAAATGACACTTCAACTCAACGACTCAACTCTATGCGTTTCCATGGCTGACTTTTCTGCCTGTGTACAGACAGCTGAATGTGCGCTTGTATTAAGCAGCAGCTGTTTTTAAATTTGACGTAATATTTTTGTTATTATAAAATAGTGATCATGGACCATAAAATTAATATATTGTGTTCGTTGTATAACAGAAATGTTATAAACAGGCGCGACATTTTGACTTTTTTAACATTTGACAATCCCGTTTGTAGTTGTGTGCGTGAACTCTGTTCAATCTACCTATTTTCGTTGAGTTGAGCAGAGTTGAAAATCTTTAACGAAAACTCTTGACTGCGACTGTTTCCATGGAGTTCAACTCGGGTTCAACTCTGGTTGAACTCTCATGGAAACTCAGTATAAGTCAAGGGTGGGCAATCCTTTTATAACATGGACAAAAATAAACTTTACGTTTTTTCCACGGGCCGTAATAGTTAATTGGCATCTTGTTATGACCTGTAATTTTTTAATCTGCATTTGAAGTGACAGATCTTTAATGTGGTAAATTACACTATCCATCACTGGGTCCTAAACTCAAAAACGTTTCTGTATAGTTTGGATAGGCACGCACCGCCCAGACTTTTTACAACAGTGTGTATCGGCCTGTGTGCGTCTTGAGATTCGAAGTCATGACAAAATGGCCAAGTGAAAGGAAACGTATCGTTGCAGCTGCGGCCTTACTGGTATTATTTAGAACTAAGAAATTAAGGAAGAAATTAAAAATAAGCTCGTTCGTTCACTCTATTGTTCATGCTCGTCTGTTTTTATACGGACGACCGCCCCGCCCTACGCCCCGCTACAGATATACCAGCGCTTCCACAAAAGGCACTCGTCCCATGGTGCTCCGTCCGCCTCTGTTTCTAATATCACGCGCCGTGGAAGTGAGCTTGAGAATTAAATTGACTACGAAGAGGTTTAGAGCGACATACTCGCGTGAGCAAAACGAGGACACGAAGGAGGAAGATCGACGATAGTGGAAATGGCAAGGACTTCTAAGATTCCAAAAGAGAACCAATTTTTTTGTCAGTTTCAGGAGAAATTAGTGAAGAACATGTCAAATGGCACTTCGAAATCCTGAGTTTCAGAAAGACGCAATGGATGCCAGTTCAATATTAGTACTAAATTATGAACATATGTACGTGCTGCTAAGTGCGTTTAATTTTCAATTTAAACTAGACAATTTACATAAAACAATTAAAATTTAGTTATAATTTCTTCCAAAGTTCTAGCAGGCTGGATAAAAACTTTCGCGGGCCGGAGAGAAACTTTCGGCTTTGAAAGATTTTTGTACATTTTTTTCTATATTTACTCTATTATTTGCCTATATAAACAAGCAGCAAAAAATGGAGTTTTTATATATCTCCTTCCGATTGCACATAAATAACTCTCAAACTTTCATGACATTTGGCGCACGCTGGAGTACAAAGCTCTTAAAAATGCTAAAAATCTTGACCAAAGCTTCATTTAGCTCCTCCTATCAAAACACTTATTTTCATTTAATCAGCCACGGCTGCGTATTGCTAGAGCGAGGTGTATTTTTCTGGCGCTTTAATGATTATTTAAAAAATTTACAAATTCTGAGTGAAAAACGTCGTAACACCCTGTAAATGTATACTTTAGCCATATCCGGAAATTAAAAAAAGGGCCGCTCAGATGTTATTTCCCGGGCCGCTCAGATGTTACCCATCCGCCCCTGCTTGATGCTATACAATTTGCAATACTTTTAGCTTGTAATATCCTTACTTCTTCGTTTCCAAATTCATTTTGACATAAAATGCATTTAATGCTCCATTCATCTGCTTCTTTCACTTCCATTGCTGAAAGGTATGAATATTTTTCACTGTAGAATAGCAATTAGAATAACAAAATTACATTAAAAATGCAAAATTTTTACCTCTATATATTTGATCTTCTGTATGACGTATAAGAAGCCCTCACGAAATTTTTGAAAAAAAAAATTAACTTATCTCCTGTGAATGCTAGGATTAACTTTTTTGTTAAGTTTGTAAAAAAATATATATGCAAGGACGTATTCTCTAAAGTAAAAATATAACAACATATATGTTTATTTATGTCGCGTATAAAAAGGTAGTTGCGTGGAAAACCTCATAAAATCGATCAAAATTGCGATTTTTCAAAAATTCCAGCGGGATTTCATTTTCAATTGTTTCTTAAGTTTTCTAAATGATTTTCCCAATTATAAACTGATCTTGCAAAAAATGACAGCAATGTCAAAAAAAAGTAGATCGTTAATTACTCAAAAAGTAATGGACCGATCTTGTTGAAATTTTTTGTACATTACCGGGACTACATAAACACCATCTGTGAGAATTTTCAGCCCTCTATGTGCAGTTGCTTTCGAGTAAACAAATAGTGAAAGTAACGTAATTTGAAAACTTTGGAAGCGGTTTGCAAGATCACACTTGCACGTAGCGACTTCTAACAGGGCTCATTTTTTAGAGAATTTCATAACGAACAGCTTTCCCAAAGCATATGTTATACTAAAAGCTAGCAGGAACGGAGATATTGAAAGAAATATAAAAAAAGTGCCTATTTTATTCACAATAAGTTAATTAAAAAGTTATGCGGTCAACCAAATTTTGGGCAAACTTAGGGCGTTAAACTACACCCTAAAGCGAACCGATTCCAATAATAATCTCGCCTATGGGCCAAAACTACCATAAAAATGCCTCGCCGATTAGCCTATATGTAATATTTTCAAATTTTTTATTAGATCATATTTACATTATTTACAAAGTAATATAACTCAGTATTATATTATAATTACACTCGTCACAACAAAATGTGACGAAAACTTATATACAAATTATTACAGCCTGGTTTCGACCAACACGAAAATGGCTTATAATGTGATAAATCAGATATTTTTAGAAAGCGGTGGAGGTCTTCTTCATCTGCAAACAACAAATTCCACAGAGGAAGTCGTGCATGATATCAAATATTTTATTTTGTGCAATATGGAAATATCGAGAATTATGTAAACACGTAGGACCTCGAATACCAGTAGCTGATGCCATTGTCTCATTCGATAAATGATTTCTTCGCAAATTATCTAAATGCTCTTCATAAGTCGCTACAGTCCTTTCTCGACCTAAATTAAGAACGCGATTATGTAAATCATCTCTACTAAACATACACATACGACAAAAACGATTAGCAGACGGTCCTAAGAAATTATATATTTCATGAACTGCAAGTCCATCGACGCAAAATGCAACCAATGAACCACGTAAAATAAAATCGTTTCCTTCGATATTTATGAGGACACCATCATCGCTCTCCAATTTAGCTAGGTCTTCAAAAAATGGAGCAAGGATTGCTTGGAAGCCATATTTTTTTATGTCTACACTGGAGCATAAAGAAATAACATGTATTGAACTAAGCTCAGATTTCATATGATACGGTAAATTTTGAACTGTAAAATAAAAACCTCCGATTTTGTGAACGCCGGTTTTAGATCCTAATGCATCAACGATTTCAAAATCATCGTAATAAAGCTGGATACGTATTGCATGAGGATGCTTCAATAAAAAAGGATGCATTTGAGCATGTTGCCCATCTAAAAATGACGCTAGTATTCCGTCTGATGATTTTTGTTCTGAATGAATAGCAGTGTATACTTCAGGACTTGAGAGCATTAATTTTAAAGTTTTTATGATTGATACGTATTGACATGTTTCCATTACCATGGTCGGCCTATACGTACTACTCCTTCTATTTAATGCAGAATCCATTTTGTATCCAAGAGGAATATCTACTGGCATGATGCATTCGCAATTGTCTTCTAATGCTTTAATTTGTTGGTCCAATGTCCTCAAACCATTAAAAGGGTTTTCAAATTTAAAAGAGTTCAAAACATTAACTGCTTCGATATCATCTAACAGTTCTTTACTCTCTATAAAACTACGAACTTTGTAATGTAGGAAATCTCTTGTAGACAATAACAACTCTTCAAATTCATCTAAGACCTCTGTTAGAATTTTCCCCGTCATTGATTCCTTACATTTGAGTCGAGCAAACATTTTTATAACATTAATTCGTAAGTTGAAATTAGAAAAATCTTCATTCTTCTACGTTCAACGGTTCATGGGGATGAGTATAATCTGTGTCCGGAGCAATCAAATCCTCCATGTTTTCATTAACCCCTGAGGGAAAATGACGTTGCCTAATGTGTCGTCGTAACGTATAAAAATTTGCGAATCGTCTGCGGCAACCACCTTGAGCACATTCAAAACCTTGCTCATCTAATCCACGCCTAATGGTTAAACCATGAGTTCCTTCTAAATGTTGACGTAACTCATTTAAACCCCCCCGAATATTCCGATGGCACATAAAACAATTTAAAGACGTCTCCATGTTAACGATGTAATAAATTATTTCAGTTCTGCAAACAAATAAATAGTGATTAGTTAATAATTAATGCACTTACTTCGGAAAATCTCGAAGGTTGCCTCATCATTCAAATGCTCTTTTAATTATAAAATCAAAGGTTCGACATCTAGTAGATTAAATTCTTCCATAATGAAACTTCTAATTGTATAGTTCGTTTTTAAACACTATCTATTCACTGTTTTATCACTAACATTCTGATTTACATACTAAAGTCACGGTAAACACAACTCGAATAAATTACTGTTTCAAATACTGGGTACGAGCTCAATTCTTCTTAAAGGGCCAAATACACGAGCACTCCGTTCCACCACGTTACGCCAAAGCAACAACAATTTGTATGCATTCGAAATTTCGCATTGGAGCAGGGTGTGGAGTGATCAACACGAGAAGCGAAACTAACGATTTTTTGAAAAGAGTCAAATTATGATACATTACACGGGGTCAATTTCTCTTAAATAGGAAAAAGGAACGGATGTGAGAAAAATAGGAGGCCAAACTTTTTTCAGAAGTACGGTGTAAGAGATTTTGAAAAAGGTTGAAAGAATTTGTTTGTATGTATACTAAAGATGGTCGAAAATTTCTTAATATGACGAAATTGCCGGATTAAACAGGACAGAAATAAATATAAATATTTTGGGATACAACGCACTTTAAAGCTGCATTTTTATGGTCAAAAATAATATTTTAAAGTTTATGATTAAAAAAACTCTCTTATTTATTTTTAGTGAGATGTTTGGGTTAAAAACTTGAATTTACAATCTTTTATCTAGTAAAGAAATTTTAGAAGGAAATGCCTATAATTAGGTATAGGTGGTTAATGAATTTCATGTATGTTGGAATGAAATGAATGATTATTGAATCATTTTATATTGTATTAAGTTTTAATATTAACTGAAAATTTACTAATATTTTTTTATTTATTCAGTATTTTAAATATTGTTCAGTTAAAGTTATGACAAAGCTACAAATATTGTCATTGAAAAATAGCACATTACTTTAGTTTAATGAAAAAAATAATTAAAGTTATTATATATGATAAATAATTATTAACTTATCAATGCTAGAATAAATAAATTTCAAGAACAAGTAAATTTAACTAATTCGTTTAGTTAGTATAGACCTTTTCACTAATTTTTTAGTGGATACATGAACTACTAAAGTAAATAGTGAAATTTCCACTAATTCACTTTTAGAGAGCTCGTCCTACAGATTCTGGAATTTGGAGTTCATCCCGGAATTTCCAGTAGATACGAAACTCTAATCAGTCTTTATCTGACGTCATAATCAAGATTAAGAGTGCTGGTGTGTCCTAGGTATTATGCTTCCAATTTACTTTCTGCGACATAGAAGTTGAGCTTCAAAAAACTCCTGATGAGTAATTTAAAGCTGTTATCTCTGTGTTTTATCACGAGTATTTTATGATACGAGACCGCCGAAGAACTCTTCTATTCTTCTAATTTGAAACAAAGAACCAGGATCCTTGTAGAAGAACCTGCTACTAATCTCGTGTTATCTAAATTCTTCAGAAGCTGCAACATAGTCACATAACAATTCAATAAAAAACATATATTTGCCCAACATTCATGTCACAAGTTTTCTCTTCTTTCTAATCTCTCAACAATTTTTTTTCTTGTAAAAATCTTATGAAAGAATTCAAAAAAATTGTAAATTACAAAATCGAATCGATTTTGTTGTTTTCGTATTTTCGTTTTTCTATTCGCCATAATAAAAGATGACAAGACTCTTTGATTGACATCAATGCATGTTTCAGAGGAAATTTGCGAGGCAAATTGGATACATGCCAACCCTAAAGGTATTGTCTTCATCTATCTTTTTTCGAAAAGGTGAATGAGACTAAAGCCCAGAGATAATCGTTATTTATTTATTCTTTAAAAACCCGTTGGGATATTGGGACAATAAAAATGGCAGTTTTTTACCTTAAACTTAGAATAAGTAGTTTTTTCTTCGCTTAGTTCAAAATTCACATTG
This sequence comes from Thereva unica, assembly GCA_949987705.1. Lineage (NCBI taxonomy): Eukaryota > Metazoa > Arthropoda > Insecta > Diptera > Therevidae > Thereva > Thereva unica. Next base: position 58,904,354 of record OX465281.1, on the reverse strand, counting down.
AATATCCATGAGGTGTTAAAGTTTTGGTATGTTACACGGCCGAGTTATATCCTAATTAAAATTTTTGACTGACTATCACAATGTGTCAGTTTTTGTTCATTTCGATCATATTAAAGACCTTTGATCTGAGTTATAAATTTGAAAATATATAAAAAAAAATTAATCCATTGTCACAGTAAACATTAGGATTTCCATTTATTTTGCTGCTTTTAAATTTAATGTCTTATGAGAATGTTATCGTTTTTTATTATCAATTTGGAATTTTTCCATTTAAATTTCTCTGATTGATGAATAAATTTATCATAGGAGGGTGTTTCTCTGTAAACTGGTAAATTTTTGCAAGAAATCTGTCCCAGTAACTTTTTTAAGTGAATATGAAAAAAAAATATACAATTAAATAGATATCTATCTGGTGGATAATAAACAGTAAGGGACCCAAATATATTTGTTTTATTTTAGGACTTATTGAGTAAATTTAAAAAATTCATATGTCAGAGGACTGTTGCATATGTCAGAGGATTGTATATATAAGTGAAATGAGCATTTATTAGTAGTATATATACTTTAAAAACATTCCTCATGACGCATATATATAAAAATAAAACAGTCTTCTTTGGTAGTTCCAAGTTCTCTGTGTGGTTCCAAGTAAACTTGTGAACTTTTATTTCTTCCTTAGACACTTTCTTCTTTCTCGCGCCATAATTAAAAGATGGTTATATACCTAAAACAAAGGCAAAAGTACAATAATAGTCCCATAATAAATGAAACACTCTCCTGTTTCTGTATGTAGCGGGGGACTGTTGACCGGGGACTGTTGGCAGGGGACTGTTTAATTTGTGTAATTGTTACGGTACCATAAAATTCCTTCATTATGACTTTATTTTGTTTTATAGAAACAATATAAGCCATCTTATTTAAAACGATGCACAATAGAGAAAACTGGAACACTTTAAAAAAAGAAAAATAACACTTACTAGGGGACTGTCGAATGTTGCGTACCGATGCGCGCATGTGCCCCTCTAACTCTTGTAACACTAAACAAAATGAGGTATAGCTACTTTTGGGGGTAACAAAGCTAACTTCATGTCGTTCACGTTTCGTTACGCCCATTAACAAGTCTGTCTTTACTGTAGATGGCCTGATGCGTCACTCGAAACCTTGGGCAGAGGACTGTTCATGAAATTCGGGGACCAACTTTAGGTTAAATTAAACTAATCATAAAATAGTTTAAATAAATTGATATTAGAGTCTAATAGCATATCATTTCATATTGATTAAATTGTGTTATATAAGTTAATTGTTTTTAAAATATTAGTTCAATTATTGAACTCAATAGAAAATATTTTGGTTTGGTGACCGGCCAGGGGACTGTTTTTAGACCTAAAAAATACGTTATTTAAACCATATAGGTTTTTAAGTGAGATATTTTCTATATTGTATACTATAGTTTAGATAGTTATAAATTGAAATTTGCAGAAATATAAATATTTCTCGCCATAGTTTACGTAATATTTGCCAAGGACAGCGATTTTACCACTTTGGTGAGAAACACCCAGGAATAGAGCTGTAGTAGCGGCGCAGTTAAAGATGCCTCGAAATTAAAACAGCAAAAAAAATATTATCGATTATAAGAAAATAGTTAAATAATATTCAAACCATTAGCCGAATTCCAGGAAGCATCCTAATAGAGCAGATTTGTGATAAATGAATTATATAAAGGAATATTCCGTTAGTAATTTTACAACATAAAACAATTGGAGTTTTTACTGCAAATATGAACCATCATAGAACTTATAACCTGTGGCTGCCTTCCGCCTGTCACAATAAAGCCGGGGTATTTGAATAAGAAAACTTACGTCGCGTTTCTTTTCGTCGGCAGTATGTCCTACTCAAGCGAATGCCGAGACGCATGGACATTAACATTTTTAGTCATTCGGTAAAATGATTGAAATACAGAATCATCTTCTGATTACTCTCTGGCAGTAACAAACCATCTACAATTTATATTTCTTTCGATGTATGGATGAGACCAACGCAATCTACGACCGGTTCGTTGTCTTCTAATAAAGTTGTGTGCTATAATCATATCTTCATCATCACTTGACACTTTTCCAAACCAAGACGTGCTTTCGTGATGCTACTTGAAAGAAAAATGAAACGTTTTGTAGCTTAAATGTCGAGTGTATGACGATACATATCACATAACTAACCCACCATCAAGTGTTACGCTCACTCAATGGATAGAGGTCTTCAGGACGCGGAAGAGTGTATAAGTGTCTCAAAGAGCTTGACTGCAACAAAGCCATCGGCCCCGACGAAATTCCTACTATGGTTCTTAAAAAATGTGTCTCGCCTTGGGGTAAACATTTGCGCAAACTTTTTGTACTTTCATAGTTCTCCGGAGTTTATCCTGACTCTTGGAAACTGGCTTATGCTCAGCTTATACCGAAAAAAGGTGAAGCTAGTGACCCTGCTAACTACCGCAAAATAGCAATGACTTCTAAACTCTCCAAAATTTTGCATAATATATAGAAAACTCATGGAATATCTTAAATGCAACCAACTATTGGATGACAAACAATACGGGTTTAGATCGAACCTACTACCTACCTACTGACCTACTGGCGATCTCCTTGTTTGCCTAACGGAGTACCTCAGCCGAAGTATAAACTGATTTGCGGAATCTGGCCTGGTTGCTCGGGGTATCTGCAAGGTTTTAGACAAAGTATGGCACCCCGCTATGTTGGCTAAACTCCAAGTTATTGGAATTGACTCTGTTCTAAAGAACTGGATTTAGAGCTTCCTTTCTGCCCGTTCAATCAAGGTAGTATTGGATGGCGTCGAATCAAACCTCCACGCCATCTCCGCAGGTGTTCCCCAGGGCTCAATTCTATCACCGGCTCTCTTCATAAATGACCTGCTCTCAATCCCCTCCACTTCATAGCTTGAACGATACAACGACGACGACGATACTCCACATTACTTCTTTAGTTTCGATAATGTTACACAAGCACGCGCCAGATCTTGTCTGCATCACTGCCAACTCTGGCCCAATTCAATCAACAGAGACATCGAACGAATTCTTGATTCAAGAACCGTGTTGAATATAATACTCGTACATTAAAAACGAAATACTGCCTTATCTCCAATAAAACTTGCACCTTCCTTTCTTTTTCAGTGGGCTATAAGATCGTAACCCCAGAACCGTCTCTAAACATCCTAGGCATAACATTAACCGAAAATCTGCGCTGGAATAACCACATATTCCAAATTGCTCAACAATCATCCCAGTCCCTAGAATTCCTCAAAAGGTGCAAATTCTTCCTTTAGCCATCTGCCAGGGTTCTAATCTACAAGTTCTACATTCGTAACCTCCTCGAATACAACTTGTATATCCAAGAACCATCTGACAAGGTGCAAAATTGCGCTCTCAAACTTATTGGTGATAGCCTCATTTGCTCTTCAATAGATTCATTAAGCTACCGTAGGAATGTAGCAGCTCTTGCAAAATTTTATCGCTTTTGTCACAATGACTGCTCCATTGAAATAAGTAACCTAATGCCTCCACGCCAACATTTCTCCCGATACACAAGACTTGCCTGCTCGGATCACCCCCACAGTTTACAGCCCTTATCTTCGCACAAACTCCGATCTAGAAATTCATTTATAACGAGAACAACTCGTCTGTGGAACAACCTTCCAAAGTCAGTATTCCCTAAAAACATGCATCGCGCAAGAGCTCAAACGACAATAACGACTGTTCCTCCGAAATATATAATCTCCTGCCTTCACGGCGATGTCGATGTCGGCTCATCCTCACTATCTACAGCCCTTATTTTCGCGCACACACCAGTTTAATAATTCGTTCTTTTCGAGAACAACTCGACTGTGGAACAACCTTCCACAGTCAGTTTTCCCAAACTCATATAACACCCAAGAGTTTAAACGCAAGGTTAATGTCCACCTCCTCATGTACCCCCCAGACTCCCTTTAATCTGTTTTATTCCTTCTCTATCCTTCGAGCTAAGCTTTCTACCAGACACCTGACGCTGACGTGTAAGACATGACGGACTGGTAGTACAAAGGGTGACACCTGAGCTTAGACTTTCACATAAAAAAAACACTATTTCATCCAACACCCCCTTGACTCCCACTAACCTATTCTAACCTTCGAGCTAAGTGTACTACTAAACATTGTACCATGACTTATACGACATGACGAACTAGTAGTACAAAGCTTACCTGAGCTTACACTATCACATAAAAAAAAATAGACGTCGCCGTAGATAGTGCGCCTTAGCCTAATAAGGATCAACAACAGCCCTAATCCTTCGCCATTCCTTCAATGCAAACTTATACGTGTTGTAACCCGTTGCACATCCTTCGCGACGCCGTAGTACTCCTTTAAAAGTTTGCAGCACTCCCGTTACCATACCATCTCTTTATACTGTTTCAAAAGCGTTGTAGGACCCTTATAAAAAAGCTTTTTAAAAAAGAAATATTCATGGACACTTTTGGATACGCGATTCGGTATCGAAAAGCTTTTATTTTGTTCATCTTTGTGCCTGTTTAGACGGGTCGGGCCCACCACCTTTCAACACGAAATTTGTTGATGCGGGGAGTGTTCGGGTGGGAGGGAAGTGCGTCTCGATTTTAAAGCGGCTAACGTTCGCTTTTTCTGATCAGCTGTTTGTTCTAATTCCATTTTGTATCACTTTAGGGTTCCATTTTATTTTTGTTTCAGCCGCCGTGATGAGCAGACATGTTTTAATGAGGAAGGAGAATCTTTCAACATAAAAGTAAACATTTGTTAAAATAAAAGGTTTGCGGAAATATTTATTAAAACGCCTGAGCTGAAGCAAAATGTTAAATTAAAAAATTAATTGAACTATTATTATAAGAAAATTGAATAAAATAATAGTCAAAACATAATAATAAAATCATCATTTTTATGAAACTTTGGTAGAAAGTGTGATAATTTTTTTTAGAAATGGATTTTGATTGCGTATAAGCTATTGAATTTAGCGAAATCATAATAATAAGGACTTTTTTGTAGAGCATACGATTCTCTACAAAACTGTTATGAAGACATATTCGCTATCTTTATATGTATATTGACAGTTTTGTTATTACATTAGCATTGCTTTTTAATTTAACTAATTGTCAGCCAGTAAATTATTTTTGTTTCAATTGGATGTTATAATTTTTCTTTAAACAAGAATAGAAGATATTTATTTAATTGGAAATCCTTGGAGCCAACCAACTCTTGCTGCTAAGTTCCTTCTATTACTATGTTGTTCTTATGAAAAATCTAATGCTCTCCAAGTTTATTTTTGCTATTGTTGAAAGAATTTTTTAGTTATTTGTACAATTTAAAAAAAACACTCGAGTATCACTTAAAAAGAAATATTGCTTTTTTTGTCCAGCCCTAGTTTTCATTCCGTTTGTCTAAACAGATTTTCGCTTTGGGGCGCCCCAAAAGGAGAGACAAAGCGAACCGTCTAAACATGCACTTTTGCAACCGCCTTTTGCGTCCCCAAACGCGAGCGTGGCTTTACCAAAGCAGCCCCCCAACTAAATCCTAACCACTTCCAAAGCTGCTTGTCCTCCGTATCGAATGAGAGCCTGGCTATGGAAAATGCTAATGCCAAATTTTATGGTCACGAAGATAATTGCCCGCTTTCCTTTTTTCTATAAAATTTATGAAAACTGCAGTAAAACTCCCTCGACAGCATATTTAACAGCGCTCAAAATAAGGTTTCCCGAGCTGCGCTCCCAATTTTCCCGCTGGAAGTAACGAATAAAACCTTCTGGAGTTCTTCGAAAGAAAAATCCTTCGCACCATGGCCAGCTGTTGATAGGTAGGATAGGTTTTAGTTTGTCACACGGTAACAGTTTAGCCGCCAGAGCGTTTTGAAGTCTCTTCTTTAAAGCTTTGCATAACACCCTTTTTGCATTAGCCCGAGCGTACACGTCGAACATTTTCAATTCCACTTTGTTAAACCAGGTTAAGGCCTACTTTTTGGGGGTTTTATTAATTTTAATTTTATTAATTTTTAATTAATTGTTTCTGCCACTATTTTTCCGTGAGTGTCGAGTACTTAAAGTATATTATATCGTTAAGACCAGGTGGTTAGGGTCACATTTTTTCGATTTCATCCGACACTTTATTTCGTATGTATGTATGGTTGTATGTATGTAGACAAATCTTGTTTTTGACCCAGTTCCGTATAGGGCATTTTCTGTCACCCATACATGCAAGACATCCGCAAGGCACAACAAAGCTCTGACAGCTGTCAGTTCCGTTTGATTTTAAGATACGATACGAATTTATTATTTAATTATTACATAAAAAGTAAGTTTATTGGAAATGAAACTAATTTAGCAACTAAAATAATCTGTGCCTTAATTTATATTACTAGTGCCTAGTGTTTGTGGTGTCATTGGATGCAGTAATCGGGGTGGCCGAGACAAAGTAAAATTTTTTAAATTCCCGAAAATTGACAAAAGAACACCCCAAAGATGCAATTTATCAATATTAAGGCAGAAAAGATGGTTAAAAGCACTAAAACGAAACGATTTAAATCCGGGCATGTTTTCGTCAACTGTATTGTGTTCCGCTCACTTTATCTCAGGTTAGTTTTTCTTTGTACGTTTTGTACATAGAACGGGATAGTAATGCATTAAATTTTAGGTCGAAGTGCTAATTTGTTAGATGATATGAATCCCGACTGGATTCCAAATCTTAATTTGGGATATAGTAGCACCAATTCATCAATAGAAATGGAAACAAATAATCAAGCTGTGGATACAGGTTTTAAAGAAAATCAAGCTCCTGCTCATGGAATTCCTAGTGAGCCATCTACGGATGAAAATGAAGTGCAATTATTAAAGCAAGAATTGGGAAGATTAAAAAAGAAATTAAGTGCTACGAGTGTGACAGCGGCGCAGCATCCTTTTTTTGCGCGAACATTACAAGAGTTTGGCGAGAGTGACACCAAATCGAGATATTTTACTGGGCTTAACTGCAACACACTAAGATGTTTGTATGAATATTTAGAATCTTATTTACCGGAGATTCCTGGGAAACAAACAAAACTTCAGATGCTTTTGTTAACATTAATTAAGCTAAGATTAAATCTGGACTTCACACTATTAAGTTATTTGAGTGGAATAAGCATAAGCTCTGTATCCAGATATTTCCATAAATGTATTTACATACTTTTTCAAAGAATGAAGCATTTAATCAGTTGGCCGTCACGTGAAGCTTTACACAATGCTATGCCAGCATGTTTTAAAAGGAGATTTGGAAATAAGGTGACAGTCATAATTGATTGCTTTGAAATATTAACCGAAAAACCATCTGGTATATTGCAATCCGCAGAGAGCTGGTCAAATTATAAACACTGCCATACAGCGAAGTATCTTATTGGTATCGCTCCGAATGGCACCGTGATTTTTATTTCCAAAGCTTACGGAGGTCGAGCAAGTGACAAATATATCACACAACATTCTGGATTTCTTAAGAAGCTTCGAAAAAATGACTGTATTCTTGCCGACAGGGGTTTCTTGATACAGGAGGATGCATCAAATGTAGGAGTTCAATTACTTTTGCCTTGCTTTACAGTTGGTAAGAATCAGCTGCATCCACTAGATGTAGAAAAATCTCGGGTACTCTCGAATTTAAGAATTCACGTGGAAAGGATTATTGGTCTTCTACGAATCAAATACAAAATTTTGTATAAAAATAAGTTTCCACTGTCCAATATTATGCAAACTTATAATTTTTGCGATGTACCTCTAATAGACCGAATTGTGACTGTATGTTGTTGCCTTATAAATTTGTGTCCGTCAGTGGTTAATACAGAGTAAAACATAATTAAGTACTTATTAAGATGTTCAAAACCTGTTTTATTGAAATATCAAAAAAATAATTTTTTTCATTATATAAATATCGAACAATAAATTTATCAAAAACAAAAATAACTTTTTTCATTATCAAAATATATAAATATATCCAAGAGAAATAAACTTAAAAAAACTTTTTTCATTATATAAATATCTAATAACAAAAACTGAAAAAAAAACATAAATAACTTCTTCATTATAAAAACATAAATAACCGAGAGAAATAAACTTAAAAAATTTCTTCATTATATAAAACAATAAAAAAAAAAACATAATTTTTATATAACATAACATAAATTACTTCTTACATTATAAAAACATAAATATCCTATTATTCTTCAAAATAAATTCTTCATTATATAAATATATAAAAAATCATAATTCATAACATAATAGCCGATTATCACTTAACTCTATAATAAACATAAAAAATTTCATATTTTAATACTGCAATATTCGGCATTTCTTAAAACTCTTATTAGGTACTATTATTCAGTCTTTTTTAGTTCACATATCACTTGATAATAATTCTTAATCATTATTATTATTGCTACGAGTATAATATTGAGCCAACAGCTCAGGCATTATGGCATTTCTAAAAAATAATTCAGCCTTCAATAGTTCATGCTGAAGGAATAGAGTATCTTTTAAAACTCTTATCACAGTTGTATCACTTTTGTTCCAAATAATAAAATCACAAAAACTTAAATCTAAAACGTACATTTGCATTTGTATTTGATAGAAATACTGATGACCAGTCTCCATTTGATAAGCCCCACCGATGAGTTTAATTGGACAATCTCTTTTGCCAGCGTAAGTCTTTAAGGACGTTCCCTCACGAAGGCAGTAAGGACACTTAATCTCCGCCACTCCTTTCCCACAACAATCACATTCTGTTACTGCATCCGGCGACGCTCCAAAAAACGGCTGCGCTTGGTACACATGGAACCCAGTCGTTGAAGCACTGAAATTCGTATGCTTGTTTTTAGCAAGGTCGATGAATTCCTTCAAAGCATCCTGTTCATGAGTGCAACCATATCTTGTGGCTTTTGTCGTAAAAGTGTAGTTTTCTGGATAGCAGATTCTTTTTATAAGTGAAAGTGAAGGGGCATCGATGCTCGTTCTGGTAACAGCCTTAAAAACTGACGCAGTTATTCTTCCTGCTCGAAACTTATTCCACCACCAGCTTTTATTTTGCCCTAGACTCAATTTAGTTATTTTAGCTATGTCTTGACTTGAATAATTTAATCTTAAAATTGTTTGTCTGCCTAACTCTCTCAGGCGCATTAAACTACTCTCAGACAGACGAGGGCTAAAAAATTGGCAAAAGAATAAATGTATCATATTAATTTCGGTGGACATATCGTCATTAGACGTGGGGGAACTTGTTGGGTTCTTTGGGATTTTTAATGTAGCGACAACTGGTAACTCTCCTTTCTCACTCAATTTCACAACAAAATCAATAATTTCTTTTGCAGTTGCTTCAGGCACTTCAAAAATCGATGCAACTTTTGTTTTATATTTGTAAATTTCTTGGATGGTGCCAAAATTTATTTTTCTTTTTGGTGGAACCAGCCACTGATTTAACACATCCGTACAAGATTTTTGTTGTTCTTCATTGAGGTCTTTCCTAGACCAAGCCTCCAATGCGAAAAGGGTGGCCGCAATATGTGTGCATGCTTCGCCTAGTCCAGCCATGCAATCACAATGAGCAACTTGAATGGCTCCATTTGCCGCTACAGCAACCCAACAAGCTGTAGGTTTTAAATTTAATTTTTGGGAATGTTTAACCTACAATTAAAGGTAAGTTGATGCAGCTAGCTTATGGCTTGAATTTAAAAATCTTACTTTGGCAAATACGATATTTCCAGTTCTGACAGTTTTACTACCCAAGTACTGGATCCATCCACTTTCGAAGGTTTTATATGCTTCCAAACCTTTGAAAGCTCTAAAACTTTCTCTGGTATAAGCACTTTGCCGATCTATTAAATATTCCACGATGTCAAAATAGTGGACATTTTTTGGTAAATGACTTCGAGAGAAATTGTTTCCACTTAATCTATACGGATCCAGGCCGTCGCAATATTTTTCAATTTTATATTTATACCGATTTTGAACACTAAAATAAACAAAAACGAAAACACTTAATCAAAAGATAAACTGGTGTTTAGATTTCATATAAAAAATTGAAGCTATTATTTCACATTTTATTTTCTAAAAATAACTAATATTTAGTTTTTTTAATAAAAATAATTCATACTCCACACTTTCCCTATCCATTTTGCCGGCCTGTCTTTGAACTGTCATTGAACTGTCATCTTTGTTGTGCCTTGCGGCTCTTCACACCGATTAATTGTCAGAAAATGCCCTATAACCGATCAGCTTCAAATTTTGCACACATGTACACTTCAAGTGACAATTCAATCTTAACATTTTATAAAAAAATCAAGATGGCTGTTTCAATATGGCGGCCGAATTTCGCAATTGTGCTCGCTGACCGCCGAAATGGGTATCAAATGAAATGGAATGATAAGTATAATATAATTATCTATTTGGTGTCATTCCAAATTCAAAATGGCGGCCGGAACAAAATGGCGGCCAACAAAGATGGCAGATTACTTTTTTATTTACATCACGATCGGTATGGGTATCAAATGAAAGGATATGACAAGTAGAATACTATTAACTGGGTGGCGTAATTCCAACTTCAAAATGGCAGCCAACACAAAATGGTGGACTACCTTTTTTTACAACGCTTTCGGTATGGATACCAAATAAAAGAGTATGATGAGTAGTATTTTTTTTATATGAAAAAACCAAGCTTAGGTGTAACCCTTTGTACTACCAGTCCGTCATGTCGTTCAGTTCATGGTGCAATGTCTATTAGTAAGCTTGGTTTGAAGAATAGAGGAGAATAGGAAAGGTTAGAGGGGGTCTGGAGGGTGTAGAAGAAAATGACGATGAACCTATGAGTATTTTAAATATCGGTCACCTGCTTTTGTTTAAAAATGAACTAAAAAGTAAAAAATTATGTTGAATGAAAACTTTTTTGCTCAAGCCAGTATATAATATATGGAGCGCTAGCGAAAAGTTGCAGTATTAATAAAATAAGAATATAGGTAAAGTCCCACGCTTTTTAACATTTCGAAAGGTAGGTTATTTGGCCAATATGATATCAGGACAGTAGCACAGATTTCGGCAACTTTACTCACATGAGGAAGAACAGCTATGCTTAAGATACCGATCGAAGAAGATCATATGGAAAATCCTGCGTGGAACAAATCTAAAAACCAGCGTGGAAAAAATCTAAAGTTTTACAAGACTGCATGATGGATTTCTTGATATGCGATGAGTGTACTATGGCAATTAAAGTATCTATTAACAGAGGATAGGCTAATATGATCGGGCTAGTCCCTTCCAAGTAAGGTCGGCGTGAGGCTAATAACCTCACCCGTAAAAAACAATTATTACGGAACGAGCAACATGCCTCGGATACTGGAATAAACGACGACGACCACGGCAACGAAAAAGGCAAAACGATTTACGAATTTTTTCATGGAACGTTCGAACTCTGTACAGAACTCGAGCTTCAAAACATCTAGCCGATACCCTGTCAAAGTATAAAGCAGACATTACCGCCATTCAGGAGATGAGGTGGACAGGGAATGGTGTTTTGCAAAAACCTGAGTATGACGTATATTACAGCTGTCATACAAAACACCATGTTCTAGGAGTAGGTTTTATGGTTAGCAAAAGAATGAAGCCTACCATTATCGGCTTTAAAGCAATAAACGAAAGGCTATGCTCCCTTCGTGTGCGAGGTAAATTTAAGAACATCAGCCTCATAAACGTTCACGCACCTACAGAAGAGTCCCCGGATGATGATAAAGAAGAATTCTTCGAATTAGTTGAACGGGAACTTAATGCCTGCCCCAGGTATGATGTAAAAATCATACTGGGAGATCTGAACGCCAAAGTAGGCCGGGAGCCCATATACAGACAATATGTCGGCAACCACAGCTTGCATGAAAACACTAATGACAATGGACAGCGAGTTGTAGAGATGGCAGCAAGTAAGAACTTGGTCGTTGCAAGTACTAGATTTGCGCGTAAAGATATCCATAAAGCCACCTGGGTATCTCCTGATGGAGCCACTCGCAACCAAATAGATCATGTGTTGATAGACCGCCGCCACCTTTCGGGTCTGATGACGGTACGAACGTACCGAGGTGCCAACTTCGACTCGGATCACTATCTTGTTGGTATGGTGCTCCGAGAGCGCATTACAACGCTGAAAAGCTTTGTATCCGCTGATCAGGCTCGAATCAACACAGCTGCACTACGCAATGAAATGGCCAGAAACAGCTACGGTCATGCATTAGAACTCGCCCTAAGTCCTGGGGATGAGATGCCGGGCGTTGAAGAGAACTGGACCCGCCTTAAAAATACTGTCATTAGTACTGCTGATTCCATCTTAGGCAGAAGTCGTAAAGATCGGAACGACTGGTTCGATAATGAATGCAAGCTGGCAACTGAACGTAAGAATGCTGCGTACCGAGCCATGCAGCAGTCTCAGAGAACACGGGCACGCGAAGAGAACTATAAAGAGCTCAGAAAAGAAGAAAAGAGAATTCACAAACGGAAAAAGGAAGCCTGGGAAAAAAATCTCGTCTGTGAGCTAGAACAGTACAGAGAACGACGGCCGCACCAGGCGCGGGAGTTCTACCAAAGAGTCCGCAGTATGACGCAATTCACACCACGTTGCACATACTGCAAGGACAAAGAAGGTAATCTGATCACCGATCCTAAAGGCATCTTGGAGCGATGGGAAGAGCACTTTCATGAATTGCTAAATGGCGAGCTAACTGAGGATTCGGAGGCTCCACCAATATCTGATGACAATGCTATGCTGCCGCCACCAAGCATAGAAGAAGTTAGCAGAGCCATCAGCCGGCTCAAAAACAACAAGGCCTCGGGTGCAGACGGCATCGCAGCGGAGCTGGTTAAATATGGAGGGCCTACATTACACCAAGCGATTCATGAATTAATTGTGCAAGTATGGGAGCAGGAAGTGATGCCAGAAGACTGGAGAAAAGGCATCCTCTGTCCGGTACACAAAAAAGGAGATATCACAGCGTGCACTAATTATCGCGGTATAACGTTGTTGAGTACCGTGTATAAGATATTCTCCGCTATCCTACAAAACAGGATGGCCCCATACGCCAGAAACATCATAGGCCATTACCAGTGTGGCTTCAGCCCAGGCAAATCAACGACTGATCAGATTTTCACCTTGAGGCAGGCTATGGAAAAATGTCTAGAGTTTCAAAACTCAATTCAACACCTCTTCATAGACTTTAAAGCCGCCTATGATAGCATAGCCAGGGTAGAACTCTACAAAGCCATGAGAGAATTCGGCATCCCCAACAAACTGACAAGACTATGTAGGTTGACCATGATCAATGTGTCAAGCCAAGTAAAGGTATCCGGAACACTGTCCAAACCAATCAACATCTATAATGGACTCCGACAAGGGGACGGTCTGGCCTGCCTCCTTTTCAACCTGGCGTTGGAGAAAGTGATCCGAGATTCGGGCGTGACATCTAGGGGTACAATCCTCCACAAGTCCACCCAATTACTGGCTTACGCAGACGACATTGACATCATTGGAAGAACAACAACAGCTGTACAAGAAGCTTTCACTCAGATTGAGCAAGCGGCAGGAAATCTGGGACTGCACATTAACGAAAGCAAAACAAAGTACATGGTGGCCTCGTCTGGAAGAACACCTAACATTGGTCCCACAATCAAGGTAGCGGAACACGAGTTTGACGTGGTAAAATCATTTACCTACCTTGGGTCAATAGTAGCAGCCGACAATAGCATGGAACCAGAAATACGCGCACGACTGCTAAAAGCCAACAAAGCCTACTATAGTCTGTCAAGGCTCTTCAAATCCAAATATCTAACCATAACGTCTAAACTTTTACTATATAAGACGATGGTCTTACCCGTTCTCACATATGCATCCGAAACGTGGGTGCTTAGCAAAAAGCACTCAAACCTCTTGGGCGTGTTTGAGAGGAAAATACTTCGGAGGATTGTTGGCCCCGTATGTGAGGAAGGACGATTCCGGAGACTCTACAATGACGAGATCTACGAGCGCTATCGCGACATAGATGTTGTGAAGAAAACAAAGCTCGGTAGGCTCCGGTGGGCAGGGCATCTAGCTCGTATGAGTGAAGATGAGCCTGCTCGGAAAGTTCTCTGCGGTAAGACCTATGGGGTGCGACAGCGAGGGAGGCCCAACCTTCGCTGGAAGGATGGCGTGGACCAGGACGCTCAGAGTTTAGGGATGCCAAACTGGATGACATCGGCTCAGAATCGGGACCGGTGGAAAGAACAGTTGCGCGAGGCCAGGACCGGATCCCGGTTGTAGAGCCGTTAAAGAAGAAGTAACAGAACACCGCGAGATTTAAGATGTAAAAACCAATTATTTTGGGGAGTACCTGTTTTATTGGCATAGATTCCGGGCAAATGTTGCCGGCTGTGCGGACGATGATATTGATGCATGTTTGAAATGATCACTCATTTAGGGACATATTGGAAAGCGTCATTTAAAGCAAAAGATGAGAACGCAATCGGAAAATTCAGAATGCAGTATTATTCTCCTCAACATAGGATAGAATAGAAAATGTTCTGAGGTTAATGAGAATGATGACAGTGAGCTGCTGGATGTTGTTTGAAAGTTCGTAATAGACGAGGAAATTTTGATGAGCGACATTTATGCCGATTTCGAAAATATTAATTCAACTAAACAGACTCAACTCAGTAATGTCACAAACATTGCAATACTTACAAGTGAAACATCTAGCATCGTTTATAAACAAGCGTTACAGTGGATTGTTAACCAGTGCTGTCCGGGCGGTATGACCGGAAACGACGAAACACGAAACCGGGAAGCTGCAACTGTCCGTTTTAGAATCAAATTAGTAGTATCGTCTTAAAATGTTGGCAATCTTCGTCCCAAGTCATGTTCGCCATGGGACAAGTTCAGGGGGCCAATTATCTGAGAACGTCAAAATCTACGCGCACAAGACATATTCTGAATAAAATTGGCTAGGTAGCTTTTGTGCACGTAGTATAAAAGTTTTCCGATAGGTGATGATTAACCTCGAATTTTAAAAAAAGTTGTAGGTAACATATTTTTATAGTCAACTCTAAAGTTTTTTACGTATCCAAAATTATATCTTGCAGATTTGTTCTTTGTTTCATTTATACCCTTTTCTTATTCCGGACTATGCACACTTAATTTTGTTTTATTAAAAGGCGTTGGGACGCACGCTGGTTTTTGCTAGTATTTAATAAAAACAATATATTAAACCTTTTTGCGGGATAATAACAGCTGACTTTTTTTGTATTTTCTAAAGAGAAAAAACGCGGTGACAGGTCCTTTTTTGCAGATTTGTCCTTTTTTCATTACATCTTTTTCCTACGGTGCACAGTGCATATACATATATACGCGGGTTTTATGCTAGTACTATTATATTTCTGGGTTTATAATTAAAAATTAGATTAAAAATCCTGAGTTTCTAATCGTACTGGTTCAAATGAAAATGAAATGGCTGTAACATTCACGGTTAGCGTCTCTACCTTTGAAAAATCTGTAAGATTAACGTATTAGTAGTTACGGGTAAACATTTGAAGTAATTACTGAATTTGAGACCTTTTATTATTTAGCAATTTGTGATTAGTCGCAGAAGATACGATTTGGTAGCAAAACAAAAAATGCATTAAACCGACATTGGTTCAAAGTATTGATTCAAAGCATTCATTGTTGGTGATCGAAAATATAAAGCCCAACACCTACAGTGCACAGCGAACTCTCGACTCCAGCAGCGCTATTCAATTTCTGCAGTCCAAGCACGTCACCATAAAGTTCATAATCTCAACAAAATTCTGTTTCGAAAACTTCCAAGTTGAAGCCTCGTCGATTTGTTCAAATTATTTTCATTCGTTATAATTCATTTTCACTGCAGTTTTCATCCAAACATTGTGAAGATCAGACTTCCAATAAATTTCCCATATATATCCACCTAGTTAGGTCGATAGAAGAAAATCACGGTGGACCTGCCTCCAGGTGAAACCTCCACAGCAAGAGGTGAACATATTGGCAAGACACGGCAACACGGAGATAAGCCAGACAAAACGGAAAATTTATTCGCCCATCTTTGGCTAATCGCGCGATCATTTCTCCTGTCTTTTTGGGAAACGTTTTGCAATTTCGCGTTTTTCGTGTACTTGAAAAACTCCCTGCAAAACTAGCAGCAAGAAGATCCCATGGGAACCCGGTTTTGTGGGAAAGCAAGTCTGGGCTCGCCCCTGGGACCGCGACTATTCTTCGATTCGACTGAAATCCAGTAAATAGAATAGAACTCCGCCGCGCGACTAGACTTCTCTTGTGCCACCTTAGAACCCTAGAGATGATATCGTAACGTGCAAGATCCGTTAAAGAAGTTGTGGGAAAGCGGAAAGTTTATCTACACCATGGTGCATTGCGCGGCTATGCACTCGCGATGCGCCGTTTTCGCTATGGGATTTCAATAAAACAAAGCGATTTACGCATGCGTGCATGAGCCGAGGCCTTGCCCGTCGGCTGAATTTGTTCACGAGCCAACTGAGCACAATTCGCGATAATTTCTACCGATAATGGATGGCCAGAACGGTTGAGTGTGTAAATTTTGAAACTTAATTAGCTCCACGGACAGGTGGTTCCAGGTAAGGCACCCAAGGCGCATAGGCTGAAGGCTATTTGTTTCCCGGCAGCTGGAAATCCAAATCACTTTTCATTGTGGTTGTAAAGAAAATTTTATTGTGCGATTACTGATAGTTGTACATAATTATTACCTGAAAATTTATAGTCAGAATTTCAACATACATATGCTCTGCGAGACATGCGAGTTGAACTTTCAATTTTATCGTTATGAAGTTTTTTGAATACTTTTGAACATCAGTAGATTGAAACTAGTGCAAAGTAATTTACAAGAAGTAACCTTTGGTTTTGGCAAAGTGAAACTATTATTTTTGACAAATATTTTTAAAAGAAGACTGACCCCCAAAATTTCCATTCATGTACTTGAAGCAAACACACAAACACTGTCAATCATAGATTATTATCCTTCTTTTTGGAAGAAATTCTAAATGTTAAATATTGATACGATACCCTTTTATTGCTCTTTAATCCCTCATGGGACGCAGGGCGGAAACAGTTGCTCTCCAGCGGGTTCTGTTTGTGCGTTCTACGTTCTTTTAGGTCTTCCGGCTCGTGGCCAACACAATTCCATTTCCTTCGCTTGATTTGGTCGGCTATCTTTTCATGGCCGGCACGGCGCCCGCCATAGCTCTTCTAATTCATAGCTCTATAATTGTACAACTCTGGCTGTAGACAAGCAAGCCTCTTGGCTGCTCTTACCTACTAAATTGAGCGAATGTGCTGAGTAGTGATGAGCAAGAATGGTCTTGAGCTTGCAGTCTTGACTTGGTCTATGCTCGCGAGACCAAGACCAAGTCCAAGAATAACTACAAGCCTAAGACTATATCTTGCCTGGTCTTGTTCTTGCGTTTCCTAATCACTAGTGCAGCAGGCCAGAGAACATACTTGGTAAAGGGATAAATCTCCTTTATTTTAGCTTATAGGCCGTTGTATATGCCTGACATGTTGCCATAAGATTGCTCTCGGCAGTTGGAAATTTCAATTCCAAATTCAGTTAATGTTGAATTAACGCCATTTGTCTTTTATTGTGATTTACGGCCTGTGCTTGGAACAAACTTGAGGAAACCTTCTGCAGGTGACCTATTAGGCAGGACATATGTCACTACATAAGTGGCCTGGTTCTTGTGAGATATATTGGGCGTCGAGTCAATGATCAGTGAACAATATTTAACTATTAATATTTCCATTTCAATTGTCTTCAAAACGTTGTGTCTCATAAGAAGAATGAATTTTTCACATGTTTTTGAAGAGAGATACCTCGTATGTGCTGAGCCTGGATTCCCATAACGTGTAATCTGTTTGGCTAAGAATGTATCGAACTCAGCGATAAGTTTTAAGGACATCAAATAATTTCCATTGCGCAATGAACATATTTTCTCGTCGTTTCCTCTGCACGACAAAGCACGTGATGCAAGCTTTTTCACACACGCAACTACCCTTTTCAGAATGTTTTTCCAGTAATTTATTTCTTCATTTATTGCATTGTTAACGCGCAGTTAATGCGGCCTAAAGCGTTGCCCCTATCCTTCATAGGCAGGGCAGATAATTTGTGAGAAGACGTATTCTCATGAGTTGATACTCCATGATAAGAATTTTTCCAGTCATTGTCTAGCTGACTCTCCTCGCAAGACAACGTCCACAACAAAATGAGTATTTACCTTATAAAATTAATATCTCATGAACTAATGCTCGTAGAGAGTTGAGTTAAAGCTCATTCTCTGTATCAAGCGATTTAGAAACTGTTTAAATAATTCCCCAATTACAACTATTGTCGATGGGAGCGGCGCGGCGCGGGTGGCGTGATAGCTTTCACGGAAACTCCTGAGCGTGAGTGCGAGACCGGTGGCGGTGACGTCTTCCACCGCATCCGTCCAACGAACGAATGAGTGTTTTTAACACAGAATGTTGTTGTTGTTATCATCAGTGTAGTTCAGGCTCATAAGGAAAAGCTCTGGTTTCGTGACGTCACTCAGATCTTAGTTCATAAGGGAAAAAAGCTTTCCCCTGACGTCATTCGGATCTTTTCTCTAACAAATAGCATTTAAGCTTTTCAAGATGGAAACAGAGCTTTTCGTTATGAGCTTACCTTATTGTACCATTGACCGCCCCTAATATCTGGCCACCCTAGGCGCGGGCCTACTGGGCCTTAGGGCAAATCCGCCTCTGAAGGCCTTCTCTGTTCTCCGCGCTTTGCTCACTGACTTGCATCCACGCTCTACATTTATTCATTTTATTATCTCGTTTTCTCAACTCGGAAAACTAAACCGTCATTAATTGCATTTTTTTCAATACCATTCGAAAAAAACATTAAATTTCCGCATTTTACAACAGAAATATTTCGTAATGAGTTGAAAAAAGTGCATACATTCACTCTTACATCGATTATGCGATATCAGAAGCACTGTTAATTTTTTAAACTCGAAATAAAATCGTCATTTAGGAAGGCATTAAGCCAGAAAATGATGCTCAAAATGAACAGCTGATTCCGTAACATTCACCTGATTAACATAAATAAACACGACAACTTAATTATGAAGTATTTAAACAAAAACTCGTCGGATTGCATAAATCCATCATTCACCCAGAGACTTTCCTGTCGTCACAGCATCTCTCTTGCGCACTTGAAACTATTTACACCTGGCCCCGGACAGAGTATGTGAAATTTAAAAAAAAAGTAACTAAACCACAAAAACATAAATATTAAAGAATAAATAAAAATAAAAATAAAAATGGAGAATGGATGGTGTGTGAGGCTCTCCGGTCAGCTTATCGGGTACCGGTCAAATCTTATTAAAACGCCACTTAACTTTGATGTTAATTGAACGGTCCGATAATTTGTGATCGTCAACATTCACCTCACCTGTCCTCAGGTGGAGCTCAAGTGACTGCTAAATGTCGGAACGATACAGAATGCTTCAACGATTGTGAGCTGAAAGGAGTTTTAAACACGCTTCGCCACCCTTGTTGAAGGTTGTTGAGGACTTGTGCGAGGTGCAGGTTATTATTAATGGCTTCATTTAGATATACATGGAGAGACCACGAGATCACCTCTCGTGCTTTAGTGACTGCTCCAAATTGATCTCGGTCAACTCTTTAAAATCTCTTAAGTGATATGACTTTAATAAGTAACACGGCATCGGCCTGACGAATTGCTGTACTAAACGAGATCTGCTCAATTTGCGAAAAATTTTACAAGGTGTGAAAGTGTGCTGCCCCAGGTCTGGTTTGAAATCTTTATTTATATTGACCTTAATTTAACGTAATACAGTGAAATAAATATCGTAAATATCGATATGTTATGATTATTACGTTGTGGCCAGTATCGAGTGTTTTAGGCTGTGCACCTTTCAGGAGGGCAGCACTATAAGGCCGCGGCCGTTGGTTGGGCTCATATAATGCTAAATTTTAAATTCACGAAACATTTTCAAGACGTGAACTTAGCAGGTGGTAACAGCTTTTATTCAACGATTTATGTATGCTAGGTGGACATAACAGACGTATTTATAATTGGTGTTTTGATATCCTTTTAATACATTGCGTGCCAAGTGAACTTCATGAATATTTTCCCAAAGGCATAGAAATCTTGAAATAGCAGGGTACAGGCAGTATGACAGAATTTATTGCTTGTCGCGAAAATTGCTAATGGCACGTTTTTGGAGGAAAGGTATAATTCCTTATCTTTCTTTCACCATGAAGATGAAGGTACGTACTCAAGCATAGAAGTGTTTTTTTTCTTGTTTTCTTTCTTTTTGTGATGTTTTGGGTCTATTGTGCTACAAGGAGCCCGACTTTATCAGAGTTGTAAACCATTCTGCTTAGACTTGTTTGTCAATCAAAGTCCCGCAGAATAACGACACCTTGTCCTTCATTATCGCGGGATAGTCACAAGGAACATAAGAGGCAGACCCGTTCTCCTCACGTCATAACCTGCAGATGGGGTAATTCTCTGGACACGTTGGCCAAAAATACACCGCTTGGATTTAAAAAGGCCAAATCTGAACCTCCAGTGTTTTTCATCAGAATCGAATCGTCTAGGGTCCAGGCTTCACCAAACTTTTGGGTGCCGCAGTACCCGAATCAATTGCCACCAAAAAAAAACAGCGCCAGAGTCCTGTCTGGCCAACACGTCGGTCTTTTCAACTCCCACGAAGACATGACGCCCGGGGGTTCATTTAGGTCCGATTAAGAAGATCTAGTTCATTTACAACATTAGCACTCCCAAATTATTTCGGCTTGATCTTATCGCTGGCGCTCGGATAACGATATAATTTTTACCATAGGCCGTTCTTAAATTTTCAGAGGTCCATAACAGTATAGCGTCCATCTCCAGTTGCACGGGTGCCCATGCTGAACGTTCTACTTTCACTTTCACCTCAATCCCAACACTCCGTGAGAGCCCTTTAGTTAGTTCTTGTTCTTCAACGTCTCCAACCGGGAAAGCTTTCTGGCCTCTTGCAACTGGACTCTCAACTGACTCAAAAAGCACTGTTTCGATGGGCAGCGAGAGTCTCAAGTCTGATGTGTTTGTTTAAGAATGCAAATAGGCAGCTCATTCATATACCTACTCAATATGCCTGCTCAATTTCTTTCTGTTTTGATGCAGGCTTCACTTTCTGTACTGTTTAAATCTGTTTGGTCTGTGTACTAACTTTTCTTTTCTTTTTACGATCAGTTGCCTCCAACTTTTTCGATGTCTTCTTAACATAAAGTCAGCAGCACTAATGACAGTACATATTTTTAAGGCTTGTCCAACTCTTGTCGACGCCCGACATCTCGGCTCCAGGACTTACTTTTCGTTCAGAGCTAGTTTTAACGTATGGCCGTAGGTGTTTCTGGGCATTTAATTTGGTAGTGAAACTGTATTGATTCAGACCTGATTCGCGGATGAACAACTTTTCAGTGTTGTTATGCGATTTCGGTGAACCATATCAACACCTCAGTAGTTCCCAATGTTTTAAGCATTTTCAGGCTAGTTGTGGTTTCCAATATACTGCCTATACAGGGTGTATCAGTTAAAATGACGAAACACCTGACTGTGAACAGGTCTTAACGGAGGTCTTAACGAATCATAACGGTTTAGCGGCTAGGGCGTTTTGAAATTTTTTGGTAGAGGTTTACATATTACCCTTATTTTTGTAACCCTATTAGATATTTTTATGAATAGCAATCTATGCAGAATACTCCCACCTATCTAAAACTATAAAAGTCAAGGGGTCAACCCACCAAGGTCCAGAGTTATGAGAAATCTCAAATATCAATATTTCATATCATTGTTACAAGCCACAGAGTGCATATCACTTGGGTATTAAATTTTTCCATTTTGTTGTAATGGAATCGGAAAAGCGTTCGTTCACTTTTGAACAAATATGTAAAGTTCAATGAGGAAGAATATAAATAAATTTGTATACGGCGGTGAAGAGACAAATTATCAAGCAAAACCGAGACGTATGTATATATGTTTTCTACGTTATTCGAAACAATTCATTCAAACCGGAACAGATTCGAGAATAGTTGCTTTGATTCTTACCTTAACTGATCAGACACAAAACAAACCTTTTCGTATATCTCAAAAATATTCATATCATTTTTTAGTAATAAATTATTTTTTAGTAATAAAATAGAGTGCCCGAGCCATTATGTCGCTCAATGAGCCAAAAAAAATTGCTCCGGCTCCAAACTCAACCAAAATTTCGGCTTTTTTCTACGAAAAAATTTCTCGGCCCAGCAATACCCTGTAACTCCGCCGTGGCCTGGTCCCAAGCCCAGGGTGTGAAAGGGGGACGGTGGTCGATCTGTCGAATTGACCAGAATCGGGAAACCGAAGAAACTAGGCAAGAAACCGCATTTTACAAAGCGGCACCGGCAGCAGCGTATCCGTTGCGGGGACGTCCTGTTCAGGCTGCCAGCTAACGGATCAAAGAAGAAGAAGAATACACCCTGTATAGGGATGAAGTTGGTCTGTAGTGTCTCCGATCCTTGTTGCCATTAGGGTTTCAGAGATTGGAATAAGCTTGGCATTCTTCTATTGTCTAGTGCCGTGTTTCTCAACTGGTGGTACGCGTACCCTTTGAGGGTACGCGAAAATATAGATAGAAGGATACGCTAGTTACATGCTAGAATATAATTGTTACAAAATTTCTTGAATAATGATTCAAAAATTTGCAGCCAGCAAACACGATGCTCATTACTACTGCATTTGTGGTCGTAGTATTTCCAAATATGGAACACTGAGTTACAGACGCTGGGCTATCGGCAAACTTGGGGCACGCATAATGATACATAAAAAGGGGTACGTGGGTTTAAAAAGGTTGAGAATCGCTGGTCTAGGGAAACAATCTATATTTAGTAAACAATTATTGAAGATGAATGTTATGATGTCTAGGGCCCTAGAGAGAAAGTTTTTTGAAGTGAAAACTTCTTTAGCCGCGTTGGGCACTTTTTGATAGGGGAAAATGTTATGGGTTCGCGTCACCGACATGCTCATGACTGGCGCACGCGCTCAATCGATTATAATCAAAAACTTTTTGATTTTGAATAAAAAAAACAAATCTGACCGCCTACTATTATTCAATTAAGTATCGAAAATGAAAATATAAAACCAGTCATTTTGAACGTCACACTTCATTACTTCATATATGGACATACATACTAAATTCACTAGAGGCATTGGTGTTAATGTTTCTGATATAGGCGAAATATGCGTTGCTCGTTGCAGTTCCGAGAATGGGCAATACATATTAATGGTTGCCGTTTATATTTCGCCTGGAAAATCTATGAGACAGATACAACAATTTTTATTCGAAAATTTGATGATTTATACAAAAGAAGGTTCTGAAATTCTCGGAAAAAGATTCGGCGAAAAGTATGATAATGTGTACCGATGATTTTAAGTGGAGACTTCAATATTAACTTTGCAGATGATAAAAATCTACCATTAATTGAATTTTTAAATGCAACACTTAATTCAAATATGTCCAATGATCGGAAACTTAGTACTACCAAATATAAAACGACGATCGATGCGGTTTTTACGCGATACTTAGATAAATTTGAATCACATTTCATTTCTTACTTAATCACATTTTCATTTCTTACTTTAGTTACCATAACCCGATTGTATCTTTTTTACAATAAGTGCTAATGAAATAGGATGGGCAAAACATAATTTAAAAAATAATTCTGAGATATCGGTTGAAGATGCAGCAGCATTAAATTTTATAGAAAAAAGTACACTTATTAATGAAGACGCAGTTACTTGTGCTACATATTTTAATAAGTTGGTTAATGTCCTAATGAAAATACTGCAATCAAAAAGATTTAGTCCTTTCAAGAAATATAGAATTTTGTATTACTTCAAAAGAATCGAATTTCAACATCTAAGTTCGAAGTTTTCACTTCTATCGGCAGTCCCTATAACTGCCAATTTTTTTTTTTTTATAATAAAATTAACGATTTTGATTCCGGATGCAGCCAGGAGGCTCTTGAGTTTCTCATGAAAGGTAAACGGCGACAGAACGGAGCTAGTACCAGAGGGGTTTTCAGAATCTAACTGAAAATAACAGAGTTACCTGGTAAAATCGAGATTGAGCGCATCAAAGCTTTGTTTACTAATATGTTGTTCGTTGATTTAAATTGTGCTAATATTTTCGAAAATCCCTGGAATTTTGTATCACGACTTTTGCCCACGTTTTCGCATATACATATGTATTATCTCTCGCTACTATACTTTTATTTCAATGTAAAACTCAATCTCAGAGTAAATCTGCAATATGCAAAAGAAGTGTAGAGTTATCAAATTAGCCGCAATCTTGGGTTTTATACGGTGTCAATTAGATAGATATTCATGTAAAACTTACAAATATAGGTTAACTTTGTGTATGTATACAGACGTAGTAAAATTCTTCTTTGTGTAAGTTGCCGAGGATCAGCAACTTTTGATTCCAGCGGTTGCATTAAAGAATTTCCTTTCCTGTCATCAAGTGTTGGCTTGATTTTTCTGATGATGTTTGTCTGTAATCGCATGTTTGTCTGTCAAAAGGATTCTTCTTGATGATTCATACATTCAATATATTGTCATCCGAGGCAAATGGGAGTGTATTCGTCTCAAGGGTGATCCTAGAAGGAATTTTTATTGCTGTCGGGATATTCAAATTACCTGCTCTAATAGCAGGAAATGTCAATTGTAATTTCCTTGTCTAGGATTAGGTAGGTATATGAATTTCAGAGAATTTCAGCACTGTCAACCATAATCGTAATGGAACTCAACTGCTGTATTTTCCAACTCATTAACTGCGGATTCCGGAGTAAAGTGTCGACTATACGTTAACGAACCAGTCTGAATTCTTTATACATTCTAAAGTGTGCTGTTAAAAGGTGTAGTTGCTCGCTAGTCTCTAGGAACATGAGCCCATTTGTTTGAATATGGCATCCCACCATACTACTTGACACCTTTTTTGTAAGGTACCGGCCTTGTTTTCATAGTATTTTCGCTCCTTTTTAAATTATCATTTAATTTTGCACTTTTTTGAATGCCGTTTCTAAGAAGTTTCATATTTATGATGATTTGTTTTTAGCATTCAACGACACCTAAAACAATGCCATAATTATGTCCTTGTACGTCAATCGCTATCAGCGTAGATGGTTACATATATTTTATGGCATTTAATAAACGTACAAGATTCTTATAAGCGATTCCCCTTAAAAAGGAAACTTAACATCAAACTAAATCTCTCCATCTACAGAACCCTAACCTAAATCCATCGAGCGAGCCTGTTCCAGTTTCTCATAGTTTCCTGTAATACATACTTAAAATTCCTGACCATTTGCTCCTGTCAAATAGTATCACAATGAACACAATGAGGATTAGCAGTTCCTTAATTAGAAATTAACAACATCCCGACCAATCTCCGATGTCCATATGCAGAGCACGTTGCATTGTCTTGCGCAAGTCTCCAAGTCAGGTAAAAACTGGACCGTGTTTTGTGCAGGTCATGATTTATAATGTTGCTTCCAATTTCTTATGGCCGCTTCGCCTTGAAATGAAATTTTGTTAAAAAATCGCTAAAATGTGTCGAACGGAAAAGGGAAAAAATTATGTTTATGCTCGCGTCATTTAATTAGCGCATGGCTACGTGATTAACTGGATCACCTTTAGCTAGGACTTGCTCGACGCATGCGCTCCGTGCTCGGTTTATAAGTAAACAATACTCTACCTGCGGATGGATTGTATTTGGCATTTTATTATCGGCAGATATCTACAGTAAAAAGCCAGAAGTGCTTAAGTGCAAATTTGACGATTTTGAGTTTATTGCATTTTTGTATTCAGTATGTTATTCTTAATCATTGCTATAATTCTTATCTTAAACTGAGCTGTGGTTGCTGAGTTATTGAACCGGCAAAAGTGGATTTGTGCACAATTCTGTATCTAAAAAAAACTTTGAGGGCGATTTTCTCGAAACGCATATTTTGCACTTAAGCACTTCTGGCTGGGTACTGTAGATATGGTTCTTGTTCAGGATATTTTATTGCGGTTTGGTTGTGTCGAATCTGGCTGGTCTGGTAGGGGATCGGGGTTGCGTTCTGCTGTAGTGTTGGTTGGGTGAAATACTACGACCAAGCCTTTCTCTTTTTAGATTATCATTTTTTTTTGCTAGACCAAAAGTTCGCCACCTTTAAAGTTCAGAAACTCGATCGTGGCCTATTTGACCAACAAATCCACTAAGTGAACCGAGGTCTGTGCCTATTGTGTGCCCGAGTTTTTAATTACAGGCCCATATATGCAGGAATTGTGAAAATTTATCGGCGAGAGTAACCATGTGTGAACAGGCTATTATCAAGCTCGTACAACGGCCAAGTTTGCGCACTTGGAGCCACCACCACCGTCTTGAGATTATTCTATGGCGGTCGACTGTGTGGCCGATCTGCAAGCTAATGCTATTTTGATTATATGGTAATGAAGGTCGTGGGAAACTTTTCGTTGAGCATAATTGGAATTTTTCATCGAGTAAAATGGATCGCGGGGTACATTTTAATTTCCAGCAAATTTATTTCAGATTTATTACTCGCTTAGCGTAGTTATTTAGAAAATTAAGTATTTTGAAAGATTTGATGTGTTTCGTGGGACAATCTCGTAATTGCTTTGTCTTAAGTGAAGTTTTGACATTAAGTCAACAATCGAAGTCACGATTCCAATGTTGATTATATTCAAAAATGACTGTAGGTATACTGTAGGCGACAATTTTGTATTGGGTGCAGGAAACTCCGATTGGCATGCTAGTTGAGAGGCATACTGTATCTGTTATAGGATGTAGTCAGCTTTTGATTGAAAACGTAGATTATTTAGTTATTTAGTGATTGATCAGTGTCAGCTTGACTCTTGGCTCATTGGTTAGTTCATTAAATTTACGTGAAGCAAATTAATTGATGATTTATCTATGGTGACAAGCCCAAATCATTATGGTCTCAAGCTAAAAATATATATTTTAACTGTTGACACTTTTCAGCTTTTAATTTTTAAGTATGAAAAGACAAGGACATCTTGATGTGAGCGAAATAGTCCAGTGGATAGCGGTTTGGCTCCGAATTCTTTCGGACAGCACCGATTGAGGCGAAAATTGGGCAGTAAGTAGCTAGAAGTTCAAAAAATAAAAGATATATTGTGTTGATGTGCGCTTTTTTCCTTAGGGAATGCCACCCTATCTAGGGGGTGGAAATTGGCACACTCAAAATAATTGCTGAAATCGATAGAGGGATGGATGAAAGCAAATAATCTTATATACACGTTTTTCTATAACTCAATATTTGCCGATTTATTCACGACTGAAATTGTTGATTTTTATCTATAAAATGCATGTTTTAGAGCTGTTTATCACGGATAACTTTAAGAACTAACTTTTCAAAAAAAGTTTTGCACACAAAATGAAGCTTTTAGAATAACAAATTGATTTGCGTTTTATTTATTTCTGTACACGAAATACAACTCGAGTTATGAGTTGTTAAAGATGACCATTTGCTCGCCGAAAACTGAGCTCGCACCATTCGACGTTAAATAAAGAGAAAACGATGAACTTTTGGAGAAAACCTCATTGAACCTAATTTAAAATACTTGACAAGACCTTTAAAATTAGCTTTGGTAAAATTCATTAGCATCAAAACTTACGGATAGTCCAATCAATCTACGCAAATCCATCTAGTAATTGCCATCAGGAAACAAAAAATATGGTCATATAGGAAAAAAAATCTAAAAAAGATAGCGTTTTCTTTTTGGGAATTTGGAATGGCGAACCTAACCTAAAAAATCCCGGAAAGTGTAAAAAACGCTTTTTAGCGAATAAAAGAAAAACGTGACCTCGGATTGAAAAAAATCAAATTATAAAGTTGTAGCTATTCAAATTATCTTTCGATTGATTTATATTGAGTTATTAGTCCAGGAGAGATAGCGAAAAAGCAGTTAAAAGTTGAAATAAATCTACCCTGCGATTTCTTGACGCTATAATTAAGAGAAAAATCGTAGGAATTCAATGAATGTGTTTTGGATAAAATTGGTCCAGGGCAACAGGTGGTAAAAAGCTAATAAAAGGAGCGAAAACGCGTTTTTTCACGTTTTGGGTACGAAAAATATGTTGTTTTGGAAAACAAAAAATACTACATAATAGTGCTTAAAAAGACGAAAACTATGAGTTTTGGACCATTGAAATCGGTCAACAGGTTTTTGCAGAAAAATTCAAAAACCATTAAAAATTGCCGTTTTTTGACATTTAATTATAGGGAGTGTAATTATCGTAGAACCTTGTGGCTGGGCTTAAATTGTGGCCACTGATGGTGCCTACCTACAATAAAAATTTCATGACAAAATAATGGTAACTTTTCGAGTAAATCTCAAAAATGTAAAAACACCTGTTTCACAAAAAAAGGTTGAACAAGGCCCACAATGGTCCTAGAAATTTTTAGTTTGGCATTTTGGCTCGCAAAGGTTTGCTCTACAACCTCATTTTCATGAAATGTATCTAAAGTTTGATTTAACACCTTAAAAACACGATTAAAAACCACCCTTTTTCCAGTTATTTTGAATAAAAAGCTTTTCTTTTGAGCTTTCTTCGTGAGCTCTTTGAGCTTTTTCTTAAAAACAAACAAAACTGCGGTTTTTCAACACTATAATTAAGAGAAAAATCGTAGGAATTATATGAATATGTTTCGAATATAATTGGACCTGTAGAACAGGTGAAAAACAAACTAATAAAACTGTCGAAAAACGATTTTCAAGAAAAAGCTCAAAAGTAAAGTTTTTAATTCAAAAAAACTGGAAAAAGGGTGGTTTTTAATCGTGTTTTTAAGGTGTTAAATCAAACTTTAGATACATTTCATGAAAATGAGGTTGTAGAGCAAACCTTTGCGAGCCAAAATGCCAAACTAAAAATTTCTAGGACCATTGTGGGCCTTGTTCAACCTTTTTTTGTGAAACAGGTGTTTTTACATTTTTGAGATTTACTCGAAAAGTTACCATTATTTTGTCATGAAATTTTTATTGTAGGTAGGCACCATCAGTGGCCACAATTTAAGCCCAGCCACAAGGTTCTACGATAATTACACTCCCTATAATTAAATGTCAAAAAACGGCCATTTTTAATGGTTTTTGAATTTTTCTGCAAAAACCTGTTGACCGATTTCAATGGTCCAAAACTCATAATTTTCGTCTTTTTAATTACTATTATGTAGTATTTTTTGTTTTCCAAAACAACATATTTTTCGTACCCAAAACGTGAAAAAACGCGTTTTCGCACCTTTTATTAGCTTTTTACCACCTGTTGCCCTGGACCAATTTTATCCAAAACACATTCATTGAATTCCTACGATTTTTCTCTTAATTATAGCGTCAAGAAATCGCAGGGTAGATTTATTTCAACTTTTTTTCTATTCTTCCTGGACTATATAGGTTAGGCCACAAAACATAAAGAAAAATGGGAAAAACTGTCGAAAATCAGGTTTTTTTAATTTGTTAATAACTTTTGTTTAACGTCACTTACATACCTATTTGTTATAATTGCCTCATGCTAGCTAAGTTTTTAAATTTATGAAAAGAAATCCCGTTTTCCGTAATAACCTAAAAACTAAGTGAGATGAAAAAAATGACGAGGCACAAAAATGAAGGGCTTTTCTTAAGGAAAATTTTGGTTTTTGTTTCGATTCGTGCGACGAAAATCAATTGAGATATCTTTGTAGTAAGTTTGTAGTGAGTGCGAAGACCGCCTTACCCGAGCAATTCACTTTAAAATCTAGATATCTTCAAAATTGAGGAAGTTATCGTTAAAAACCCAACCGCAATTTTCGATGAAATTGTCAAATCAGGTAAATCGTATTAATCTCGACAATTTACGGAATTTAGAAACATTTCTAAACAGATATGGCCGCATCTATATAATATGTCTATGGCTATCCTCATAGACAGCACACAGTTATAAACGTATTTCTTGTTGTACAGCATTGCGCCAATGACATAAATTGTAGATCGCAACGTCTTCTACATGTTTTGTTGAATAAATTTTTCTGTAAAATGCATACAAATCGAGGAAAACGAACTTTTTTTTCGCTTTTTTAGAGTTTTCCAAAAAACTACGAACTGATGCCCATGCCCATCGCAAAGGTAGCTTAGTCACATCATTTTTCAACGAACAAAACAACTTTCACACTTGGGGCACTAATTTCAGCAGTATACCTACAGATTGACTGTACTATATGCACAGATGTATGAAATTGAATGGCTCTTACTTTTGGTTTGGAGCCCCAACTCCCCCCGCCCTTCGCCCCCTCTTTAAAATTTCTATTGAAACACTCAAAAATCACTCTGAAAACCTAAACTAAATTCAAGCAATTTTGCCTTGGACCTTGTTTTACCCACACTTTGACGATGACAAAATATGCTTCTTGCGCCATGAAACTACTTTTGGGGTACTCAAAAATCACTTTAAATGCCTGAAAAGTTTTTTGGTGCGATCTTACTCGGGAGCCCTAATTCTAAACATTTACTGGAAATTTAATTCAATTTTACAATTGAATTAAATTGTTGCAATTTTATTTTACAAATTTCGTTATATGGGGTAGTTTTTACAAGGTCAGACGTTGCAATGAATTAGAAATAATTATATTATTATTAAATAGAGGATTTTAATTTTTCATAAATGCACGATTAAAATTTTTAAACCTTTAAAAACTAATTTTGTTGTGAATTTTGTCATAGGGATTCCGGAGGGGAGGGCTGAAACCTTAAAATCAATCATAAATTACATTCCAGTATATGAAAGAATGTTTATTTTACATATTTGCTTAAATATATTGTTTTTAAATTTTTTGTCAAAAGGGGTAGTTTTCACCCTCTAAAAACAAAAAGCACACATCAAGAACATATAACTTTTGAATAGGAGGGTGGAATAAGCTTATTTACCAAATTTCACAAAAATCGGTGCTGTGCGAAAGAATTCGGAGGTAATACACTAATTTTACGGCTATACACTGAACGCGACTTTGTATTTTCGTGCAGTTTTGGTTCTATAACCTAATAATAAATACTTTTTCGTATCTAATAGACACATAATATTATCATAATCGCATATACTCATTTTCACTGAAGGCACAGTATTATTAATGACGAACATTCAATACTATCAACCAGGGCTGCTATCCAAGACTGGTGCACCACTAATAAGTTGCATGTTAACATCAAAAAATGTCAAGCAATTACCTTTCTCTCGTAAACATAACACACAGAAGTATTATTATCATCTCAACGACACGGAGTTGAATCAAGTCGTTCAAATTGTCGATCTAGGTGTCGTTCTGGACCAAAAACTTAATTTTAATTTGCACTATGATAATGTTACTGCCAGAGCCAACAAACTTCTTGGCTTTATAAAGAGAAGAGCTAAAGAATTCGACAACATTTGGGTCACAAAAACTCATTTACACATTTTCTCGTAGGAATTGCCATTTCTGAGATATTGTCGTTTTAATAAGTTAAAATACTCATATTCTATCATTCCCAACTTGTAAAGGTCATCAGAAATTTAATAAATCCTTTGTTGGAGTACGCGGCTAATATTTTCAGGGGTGATTCCTGGATGTCTTTGGAGAAAAAAATTGTTCTACAGAGGGCGGCTATCTCCACTATCCACTAAGATACAGGGTGATTAGGGAAAAAATGTTGTTTTTTTTTTTAAATTTACTGAAATTTGAATAACTCCTAATAGTCCAGTCAATGCACGGTTTGCCTGGCAATTCCACCAAACAGCACCGATTGGCACCAAAATTTGGCTGTAGGTTCTACTTACCCTCTACTTCAAAGTTGTCAATGTGCCGACGGTTGCTTTAACCCTGGGGGTCGACGCCACCCCTTCTAGGGGGTTAAATTTTTTTTAATAAAAATAAGTATGGGAATGGATAGATTGACTAATTCTAAGCAACTTTTGTTATATAAAGTTTTTACTAAAAGTCAATACTTTTCGAAATACTCGAGAGTGAAAACGTCAATTTTTCAGCAAAAAAAAACCGTTTTCAGACGGTTTTTCATGAATAACTCTGAAAATAAGTATTTTATGAAAAAACCATTCAGAGTAAAAATGTAGCTTATAAAAAAACAAAAAAAAATACTGGGTTTAAAATATCACTAGACCTAATGCTAACGGAGTAATAGCTTGTTAAAGGTTGGGTCTTCTTCGTCAAACGCCAAAATCGTAAGTTTCAACGTGAAATATCCGAAAAACAACGCATTTTTCGGGGAAAACTCATAAAACTTTTTTTGTAGTGCTTGGAAAAACCTTTAATTTTCTTTTTTTTTTAAGTTTCTAGTACCCAAATTAAGCGAGTTATGACAAAAACAAAATTGATCCCCATTTTTTTGGCAGCAAAAAAATGTGAAAATCACCTCCTAATTACCACCCCAATTGAACATGATCGTTACCACTTTACAATTTACTTCATATATGTACTTATAATATGCCCTATAAGTTTGACCGGTTTTAAGTGCTTGGTTAAAACAAAAATGAGCTTGAAGTGAAGAGAGCTTTTTTGCAAGTTTGCAAAAAATTGCCTTTCTTTAAAAATAACTCAAAAACTATGAAAGATACGCAAAATTTAAAAATGTGAAAAATTGTAGGTTTTCTTTTTCTAAAACTTCTGGTTTTTTTACTTTTTCTGTACGATGAAAATTGAGGAAGATATGGCCGTTTCAAGTTTTCACATGTTCGCAAATGCAACGTTTTGAAGCTGTTTCAGCTCAAACTTTTTAAAAAATAAGAGCTTACAAAAAAATTAGTTTACATCAGCTTATAGCTCTTGGAAAAACCTATAAAATAGTTTTTTGTTGAACTTGATAGCTCAAAAACTAAGGGAGTTATGGTAAAAATACCCAATCACAAATTTTTACAGTTATCAACACACGTATATAACAACCTAATATAGAAGATTCCTTCTTCTTTTCACACCTTCCCAGCCGGAAATTTATCAAGCGCTGTCAAAAGAAATAAGAATGCAGCGCTTCCAATTCATATGTTGTGGAAGTTCTTCGGAAGCACGCACTCTATACTTCCATTTTTGTGCTTTGTTTTCCTCAAGTTCTCATTTATCCCCCTCAGTTGGGAAATTTGTGATTTTTCTAATAATCGCATCACTTGTACTACTAATACTATTTTTAGTGAAAACAAAAGCTTCAGGAGCTTCCCAAGAGCTTCAATTTCCCAACTTCGACTGCGCTTCTTCAACAACAAAATATAAACGCTTCGCTCTGATGACATGTCTGTGTTAAAAGGAAGGGAATTGGGATATAAATAGGAAGCCGATATATCAAAGCCAGTTCAAAATTTATTATATTTGCTCATTGCTTTACTGGATGTGACTCTACTTCTGCGTTTTACAATAAAGGAAAAACAAAAATCATTGATATTTTAGATAAACGACAGGACGTTAGAGAAAAGGCATCGATTTTTTACAACAATCGTTCAACCGTATTGCACTGTCATTTTGTACGGACTTGCCAAGGATACTCAATGTAATAAATTGAGAAAGGTTACTGACTTACCTGCATATCTCGAAAAAATTAGATATGAATTTTTTATAAAAGCCACCACCAAAAAAAATGCTGTCAAGTTGTCCTCGCTCGTTCCAACAATTTGCAAATCCAGTTATGGCTGGGTAATAAAAATATTAATCCACTTGATTGGGGTTGGGTTAATATTGAAGGAGTATTTGCTCCAATTAAAAATATAAATCAACCTGCTCCTGAAGAGCTGTTAAAAATGATTTTTTGCAGCTGCAAAAAGGGTTGTGGTTCAACCTGCGGTTGCCGAAGAGTAGGACTCTTCTGCAATTCAACTTGCTCAAGATGCAGCGGAGACAATTGCCTGAATAGTGCTCCAATTGTAGATCAGGAGGAAGACGAGAATGAGGCAGATGAGAGTGAGGATGAAGAAGAAAAGAATTTTTAATTATGGTTTTTGATTTTTTTTGTGTTTTTTATATCAAAAAATATATTTATTGTTTTAATTAAAAACTTAAGAAAATTTTTAATTTTTCCTATTTTTTAAATCAAATTTTAAAAAGTAGGGGTTGTTTTTATAGGGGTTTTTTTTATAGGGGTTGTTTTTATAGGGGTTGTTTTAATAGTGGTTGTCTTCATAAGGGTTGCAACTTGTAATTCATGATGCAATGAAAATTTCGATCGATTAAACGCTTGAATCTACAATTTTACACTTATTTTCGAATAGGGGTAGTTTACACCCCTAAAAAATAAAAAGCAACCGTCGGCACATTGACAACTTTGAAATATAGAGTAAGCAGAACCCAAATCCAAATTTTGGTTCAAATTGGTGCTGTTTGGCAGGATTGCCAGCTTTCGCCGTTTTTTCCGTGCATTGACTGGACTATAAAGTAATTATCATAAAGGCGTGACAGGGGGTTTTCTTTAAAAAACGGCTTTTACAAGGGCTTTTTTGCTGACATACCAAGTTTTATTCATAAAATAGATAAATAAATAAAGTCTTCTTCCAGAAACAAATTAAGGTGGTGTTTTGGCTAGGCCCTTATAGAAGCTGTTTTTTTAAAGAAAACCCCCCTGCTTAAAAATTATATCTGACATGGTAAAAAACATTTCTTCCATGACAGGCTTATTTTTATGGATAAAGGACATCTTAAACTTCAGTTGTTTTCTTTTGGAGCAAGGTGTTCTGAAATGTCAGTGGTTGATCTTGATGCATTGATGCTGCGCATTCAAAATTCAGTCTGACAAATTTATTAACAAAAATTGTCAGCCAGACAAGCTTTAATAGACAGAAGAAATCTTGAACTTTATGTAAAACAAAATTCAAGGAGGTGTTATGAAGTGCATTTTTATAAAGAAAAAGAATTTATAACATAAGGTCTGTCACAAGCTAATTAACAAAAATTGTCAGACAAACAAATTTTTTCAAAAATGGTTCACTATTTACTACAAATTGTATAAATTTCAGACAGGTGTTTTGGAAAGTAAAATCCTTGTTTTTTAACAAAATTCAAAAATTCTTAAAAAATAGCAATTAACAAATTTTTACTAGTCTGGAGGGCTTTACATGTTTTTTACATGTTTTTCAGCCAATCTCACTTTATTGTTTTGAGGTGTTCGATGGGGTACCTTTTTTGCTGTGGGATCTTAGACTATATGTACAAAAGTAAAAATTTTGGAAAATCACCTATGATCCAATTAAAACTTGAACAACATCATCGAAATTTATTAAAAAAATAGCTGTTGCGTATATAAAGGATTTTTCCCACTAGCTTAATCAAACAAAAATGTTGACATTTTAAAGAAACAACTATAGCCAAAAACTGCTTAGGTAATTAGCCTTGAGGGTAAAGTTTTAAGCTCCTCACAAGGCACATATTTACGGGTAACATTAGATGAGAAACTCCATTAGTACTAGAAAATAAACAACCTGTTGATGGGCCCCCAAAATTACCGTGGCGCTACTGCGGTGTCCCACATGGTGTTTACAACCAAAAACCATGATCTGCATGTACATATCTCTCAGTTTAGGCCTCTGTCAGTCAAGTTTACCTTGTTTCTTAAGCTACCGTAGTATACCGTAGGGTTTGTACATAGTATGTGTGAGTGAAGCGGGACCCCCTTTAATCGGAGAGTGATGGCGCAAAGCCCAAAATTTAGTGCATTTTATATGCTAAAAATAAGATGGGGGTGTAGCCTTACGTCACACTACCCCCCCCCCCCCCCCCCCTACTCATTAAAATGCAATGGGGAGAAAAATTTAAAAAAAAAAAAAAAAAACCATATTGCACGTAAAATTTAGTGCACATAAGATGCTACGGTTTTTGATAGACCTAAAAATAGTGTCTCGTAAATCTAGGACTCTGTCGCCAGCAAAGATCGGTTGCTCCCGTGTCTTGGGGCTGGAGGAAGGCGGCGTAGCTGGAATCGCAAATCGCAGTGTAATCATAGTAACATTTTTCGACATAACCTCAGGTAGAAAAGTAATGAAAAAGTACGAAATAGCGCTTTATATTTTTTGGTTGAAGTTGAGATTTTATTGATATAAAACAACAAAATTTGGTATTTGACGACTCGTAACTCTGGAAGTTGGTGGGTTGAAGCCTTGACTTTTACCGTTTTAGATAGGGGGAGTATTCTGCGTAGATTTCTACCTTACTCAAGAAAATATCTCATAGGCCATTCATACACGAGGGATCATGGTTCTGCAACCAAAAGCTTTGTTGCAAGTCTCCTGAAAATACACGGAGCAACAGCAAAAGAAGCAGCTTTTGTGTTGCTACGCAATGATTGTTTGTATTAGTGAGATGTCAAATATTTTGACTCTGGTCGGGTGGGTGTTTATTTAAATCAGTTCATTACTTATTACTTTGAAACTCTCCGCTTATTACATCTCCGCACGCCTCCCTTGCCAAAAAACACCTACTGCATGTCATAGAAACTCAGAGGTAAGCCCCTTTTGTATTATGGGTGGTTCTTTTATCATAGAGCGAAATATTAAATATCAAGTGTTAGTAAAATCTTTTCCGCAACCACTAAAAACCGTAAACGACTTTTTAAATATAATGACACTAATAGCAGTTAAGCCGTGTCGGTTACTACTTAAGCCGATACATTATACTTTAATTGAATTTTGTGCTTTCAATATTTTCTAAAGTGAAGTAAATCTGTTAAAAATCCCATTTAAATTCTGAACGAGTGCCGCAAAATTATAAACCCCAACTTCTGTGATCAGTAATTATTTTATGGTAGCCACACGTTCATGACTGAAGACCATCAACATGTAATTAATGCGTCATCTCTCAATAAACTGCACAAACTAATTAAACCGTCAAAGTGTCTCTGCAACAAAATCACGAACGTCTCTTGTATAGTTGATGTATCTTGCATCCAGGACGCTGAACATTGTACTTTTCAACGGGCAGTCGTATACAACGACATAATCACAGGTTAGCTCTCCTAGAGCTCCCCTATAAAATGTCAGGAGGCACGCAATCTTGGTGTCAATTAATAAATTCACCTGGCAAAAACACAAAATAGCAAAAATAGACACCAAGTAAATAAAACTACCGGAGAGATATGTCCATTCAGCACTTCACAGTAAGTGCCCTGTCGGAGTTGGACCCATGACGATAACAACATAACCTAAACATCAGGAATTTGCGATCGTGCACCATGCGAACGTACTCACAGCCGCAATCGGCTGGATGTTGGGCCTCAAAACGTCGACAGTGCCAACGACATGTGAATTCCGACTTAGAGAGAAAAGAAATTTGCGCATGCGCAACCGACTTTAAAGTGTTAATCACAAAATCGTCGGCGAAGGTAAATCTCGGATGGCGGCTTTAAACTCAATTAAAACATGAAAAGCCAACGGTGCTGATTATTGGTGCGCAGTGCTCTTCGCGCACCTACCGAGCAATTATTTCGAGCAGTGCAGCAAAGTGTCATTTGAATGGCGCACCATTGAGGCTCCATTCTGAGTTAAAAAACGACGAAATCGCAAATCAAATGCGCGCGCATTCAAATTGCATGCAATCGATGCACGCATAAATTTTTCAACGGTTTTTGTTTTCTCATTATTTCGTTTGGTGATTGGCGATATTTAAGCACCTGCTTGTGAAGTTTTCAAGCGGTTTAAGGTGAAATCGCTGGTAAACTGATGGCTTGATTGGTTTCGTGGCTTTTGGAGATAAAACGTCGTCTAATGGAGGCAATAAAGTTCCCAAGTGGGTAAAGGGGTTACTGTTGGCGGAAGGAAATTACTGTGCGCTTGAAAGGTATTATCTGATCGTTGGCCTTAAGTGTTTAAGCGATAAGAATTTAAATTTATAACTTTATATGCATTATAGTTTTAATCGTGCAGGGTTATGAATGCATTTCATGTTCGCTGTTTTTTAGCTTTTGAGATTACTTTCTTTGGAAGTGAAACTGAAGAAAAAGTAATTACTAGACGCGAATTGCAGAGGATCAATTACATTGGCGCGTGCTGAAAGCCGTCTGCGTTGCTGGTCGATCTATGACATGTTTAAGACGATTAAACTCCCAAATCAAATATGCAGGGTAACAACATAAAACATTTTCAAGAGAAATTGGCTCAAAATTTCTGTATTCAGCAAATAAGTTGTTTTTATTAATTCTTGAATTGACTTAATAGATGAGAACCACCACCATAACTGATTTTTTTATGTGTGACAGTGCTAAGCTCAGAAGTCACCCTTTGCACTGCTAGTCCGTCATCTCATTTGTCACGTCATGGTGCAGTAGCAGTAAGCTTAGTGCAAGGGTGGTGGGGGGGGGGGGTTATAAGGGTATGGGGGGGTGGGGGGTATTGAAGAAGGTGGTGATGAACCCGGCGTGTGAACTCTTGGATGTTATAGGAGCTCGGAAATACCGACTGCGAGGATTATTCCACAGTCGAGTTGTTCTATTTACAAACGAATTCATATCCTGTTGAGTGCGTGAAAGGGGAAGTTGCAGGTGGAGGGAATGAGACGAGTAGGCTAATCAGGTGTTGCGGTTATAAGATTGCCGTGGAGGCAGGAGAGCGTTTATTTCGGAGGAACAGTCACTATGATAGTAGCGATAAAATTTTGTCAGTGCTGCCACATTCCTACAGCCTTTCAAGGGGTCGATGGTGGAGTAGGCGGTGTCGTCATCAATTAATTTGAGTGCCCTTTTTTGCACCTTATCTAACCATGCCAAGGTGGTTATTTGAGCGCCGCCCCAAACGAGGAAGTTATATTCGAGAAGAGGCCGAATCTAAGATTTATAAATAACAGCACGGGCCGATGGCTGGAGGAGGAACTTGCACCTCTTAAGAAATCCCAAGCACTGGGATGCTTGTTTGGCGATTTGGAATATGTGGTCATTCCATCGCAACTTTTTGGCTAATGTCACACCTAAGATGTGTAGGGATGGGTCGGCCTTTAGTTCAACGTCATCCACTGTCTAGGATGATGAGGTGTTGAACTTATTTTTTCAGATAAGACAGTACTTGGTTTTGGCGGGGTTGAATTCGACACGATTCTTCTTTCCCCAATCTAGAATTAGCTTAATGTCATTTTTAATAGATTTGGACATTAGTTCACGATCATGAAGACAGCATCTGGCACGTCTCTGTCTTGTATCGAAGCTGTACGAGTAACGTAGAGTACCGTCGTCAGCAAAGCTGAGAAGTGGGTTGAAAGGGATTGAAAGTAGGTCATTTATAAAGATGAGAAAAAGGGCCGGTGATAAAATTGACTCCTGGGGACCCCCTGCAGGTGCATTGGGAAAGTAGGTGTACACTCAAAACATTTTATGTCTACATTTTTTATGTGGAAGACTAGACGTTCAGGAAAAGCCCTTTATACTGTCGACAATCTATTTTCTTCGTATAGAGTGCACTGTCGAACAGCAGCTCTAGTCGGGAAGGAAGGAAACAGCGACAGAATGTGTGTTTAACTTTAACCCCTTTTTCTACAAAACTCATATTATAAAAAATAAATAGTTTAAAAAAACTAAAAATATGCTTTTATTTCAAAATGAACCAAAAAGTAAAAAAAATAATTTTGAATGTAAAGTTGTTATTGCTGCAGCCACGTACTTAAATGTAAAAATCCTTGGGGCGCTCTTTATCTATCTATTTTGTTTTTTTATGGTGGAGATTTTCGTTAGCGCCCCACGATTTTTTTACATTTAATTGTGTGGTTAAGTTTAATTAAAGTAATTATAAGTTGTGTCCTGTACTTTAAAGATGACCAGAATCTTTAGAGGAATTCAGTTTATTATCTATTGACATACAAGATCAATGGTTCCAGAGGTGTGATTAAAGATTAAAGCATCGAGGAATATGTGTGTGCGTTGGACGATGGACTGATATATATTGACGAAAAGACTGATTTGAACCAGCGCGTTCTAAGATATTCGCTGGGCGCCATCTTCGCAACGTCTAGAAAGTAGTAATTGAGTTTCTTCTTTAATGTACCAAATGATAGGAAAACTTAACAGAGGTTGACCAATATATAAGGGCTATAAAAGAGTCCGCTCATGAAGATTTTTACTTTAAACATGACTTTATTTAGGAATCCAGGGGAAGAGTAAATTGTGATTCCCACATCAATGGAAACGGAGATCATTAAACCTGCTCACAAGCAGGCCATTTTTGCTGCTAAGACCCGAAGTCTTAATCAGGAAAACCTACTTTATTCCTGAAGACTCCATACATCCAATGGCGGTAGAGCCCAAATCTAGCTTTGGCTTCGTCTAGAACATTTCCGCAACTTTGATAGTCCCTTGCAGTATGTCTCCAGCTTCGAATGTTAAGCCTCTGTTATCCACTTGGGTCTACCTCCTGCTGTATTTTGATACCATAAGCCGTTTTTGTGTTCTCCATCCTCATTACGAGGCCGACAAGTCTCAATTTTTATCAAAGTGAAGTGAGAATAAGGTATTCCAGTTAGGCAAAAGATGCCTAGAATGCATAATGGCAGAAGGCAAGCCTGGGAAACAGGATGGCCTAATAACAGAACTTGATAAAAAGGATCGTTTTCTTCAGACATTGGATTTAGATCATATGTATATGTATGTAAGTCCAATGAAAGAAACTAAGAAAAGATACATCCATAGTAGTAGAGTGTGGAGGTTGTCGACTGATTGATTAAGCTGACATCAATTTTTGGTTACCCAAGAAGGATAATACCGGACAGAGAAACAGCTTTTAGAGCCTAACTCTTTCAAAATGGCCGCATAGAAGACATACCACATTTGTAAATCACTACGCGTGGTACAGTTCAACCAATGATAAATAATACCCCAACAAGAAGTACGACCTTTCGTGTTTTATCTGGCATGGCCTTGCGGTGTAGTGAAACGGCAGAATCACGACCGTTATGAATTGGAAAAGAAAGGTGACCACAAAGAACCCAGGATAGCTCCAACCGCAGTGGATGGCCTTAAAGGATGGGGCTAATCATTCGGGATATGATACGTCAGAGTGACCAAATGTGAGATCTGAATCGATTTACATTCAAACAGCGAGGTTTCCGAATACTATTGAAATAAACTAAAATGTGAGTCCTAGAAAGAGACAAGGTGATTAGAAAGACGCATTTTGTCGAAAATCATTTTTGTGTTAAATTTTGTAAAAAGGTGGTGTCAATTCGCAGAAGTGCAAATTTTAGAATAACTTTGGAGTCGATTCACCAAAGCAGATCCTCACATACACATATGAATTTATAATATTTTCTTTTACATTAGAACAAGTAATTTGGTTATTTTGTCATGAAAAGATTTTAAATTTAAATAAGAATAAGTAATAACTAAAAAATATAACACCAATAATAATTGCTCCCCCGAAAAGGCTGGCGCCCCGGGTTGTAGCCCATTTAGCCCTGTGGCTAACCACATGCTCGATGACAGACTGACTGGCTTAATTATTCGATATGCACAGTCGCTGATTTTTTTACTATTGTAAGGAATATGAGCACTAGGCGTTTCCTCGCGAAAGGCTTCCACGTGAAAATTTCGTCGAACTTTATGATTATCTGCGGAATACCTGGAAAAGCGCTCAATAGTAATAAAGCGTCATTAGAACTCCAGATATGTAGCTTTGAAAAGATTTCTAATAATTTGTGAGCAGCCTTAAAATGAAATTCATCTAAAAAATTTGAGCGAATCAGAAAGTGCACTTTTCAATCCTAGAGTCGGGAGAATTAACGTGAAATCAAAGATCTGTATTGTCCGAATCCCTTCCTGACTTTAACCACTATTTTTGAACCACTTGCGATCCGCGTTCGGGACACAATAAGCTCTATGTTTCTGCTGTTCTGCTGATAAAATCAAACTTTAACAACTATCAGCTGATATTTTTCGTGCATTTTCTTCGCGCTGAATGTACTGTAGTGACCGCGTAAAGTTTAATTACCAAACTTTACGCAATGTCACACAACAACTTCCGACACGATCAAAACGATCAGTCGGAACACTCCATCGATCACCGAACGATAGTTCAGTGATCTTGCCATATCCGGCATCTCCAGTTTCTCTCACTCTGTCCAAAAGTTCCTGGTGCATAAGCCCGAAGTTCCGTCG
This sequence comes from Thereva unica, assembly GCA_949987705.1. Classification (NCBI taxonomy): domain Eukaryota; kingdom Metazoa; phylum Arthropoda; class Insecta; order Diptera; family Therevidae; genus Thereva; species Thereva unica. Next base: position 58,862,076 of record OX465281.1, on the reverse strand, counting down.
CGCACAATCCAAAGTTAAAATTGCATTAAAATAAACAATCGAACAAATATATATATTTGTTACAAAATGATATTGTAAATATTTAAGTTGAATTTTCTTCATACAAAGGGTGTTTCGGGGGGGGGGGGTTTCTCCGATGGTTAGGGTTGTTGTCCTACGCCACTGCATCAATCTTTAGGCTTCGTTTTTCATCCAATTTTAGCTATTTACAATTTTATATAATCTCTAAGCCCAATTTGTAATATCAAGGATATTACCATTTTCCATATTTCCTAACACTGCAAACCTGAACTTTAAAAAGCATCGTATTTCAAAACAATTAGACCCTCCGCAGACTTTTCCATCATATCAAAATAAAAACCGGTTTATAGGCTAGTGGTCGCAGGGAAAACAGTTTTCGTCCATCCTTTTCCATTAATAGTACACCAAGCATTTTTTGGTTGTACCGTCGATTTTGCTAACCCAAGCATACTTTTGAAATAATTCACCATCAAAGCTGAAATTGCAGTGAATAAGTACTAATGAAGTGTACAATCAGTACAAATTTAAACATCAGTAGCTGTATCTACCCCGGAGTATGTTGGTATCACTTTTGTTGCTCATAGCTAAAAATAACCGCCGAAAACTAGCCATACTAGTTCAGAATGTGAAAGTTTTAATTTTCTATATTTATGCGTAAGTAAAAGTTTTTTTAAAATCATAACGAAGCGAACAAAATGAAGCAAAATATTTAAAAAAAAATGTTTACTCTATTCAAAATTAATTATACATAATTTTCTCAACAAGTTAAGCTTGAATTTTGACCAACTAAAAGGAAAAAACGATCGTAACCACCACAGCGAATATCCGGGTTTAAGCTTCTCACGATCGTGCTAGAACCACCCATCAATTTACCTACATTTACCCTCTCCAGTAACGTCACATGAACAGTAACAACGAAACTTATTCCAATTACTGCGAATAGATCTCTCGAGTCATTGCTCATCGCCAGATACTAGACAGCAGATCAACCGGCCCAGCACGACAAGCAATTTACCTTGAGATCGGGCCGTGGCAAAGGTGGAATCAGAAGATCCAACGTTAAAACACGTCTAGCGATTGGGCGTGTCAGATGGATGATCGGGGATCGATCGGGGGAGCATCATCACTCTTTCTTGTGAACTGTGAACGGAACCGTATTTTACAGACGCCAATCTGCACCCACTGCCATTGATATCAAATTATTTGGACGTTTCTTTTCAGTGAAGATCGTTGGATAAACATCCAAAAGACATGAACCGAGCCACAATGTCTCATTTAGCCGCGATGACGATCAGTTTTGGTGGCTGCAGACACGGCGGCCCATATTGGTTTCAGGATTCCCATTGTCTGGTCGTGGATAAGCCGAAGATCATCGTGGGAAAGGTTCCACTAAATGCAGTAAAATTTTGCAAATTAGCAAACTAGGAAAGCGTCTTGCAGGTTACAGCAGTAACTTAGCGAGAAGCAAGGCCAATGGAAGGAGTACATATATATGCGGGCTGTTTGTTCCTGTTCCCCAACGATCGATTGTACAAAATGACAAGTATAAACAGCCAGAACAACTACAACAGCGACGACATTGATCTGGCCGTCCGATATCGATTTGTTAAACATGGCTCAGATATACTCGTTGAGTTAGAAGCCCCGGTGCTGGCTAAAAGCGTTTCGCTTTTTTTACTACATTTTCTGTACGATCAGTCTGATTGCAGCAGATTGGGTGAACACCGAGCTGTTACCTGGGCTCTCGACCGTTTTGTAGACGAGAAAGGCTTAATTAATTGTGTGAAGTTGTACATGCCGTGCTATGTGCTCTGAATCCGTAAACAGATGTAAAACCAGAGCAGGAAGTCAAGTGGGAGCTATGTAGGTTTGGACTAGGTATAGGGATGGAACAGGCACGAGTGCTCACTGCCTATGAGAAAATATTTTTGCGAAAAATATGAAAAGGTGAAAAATTGCTCTATTTGCGTAATAAATTACCACTGCAACTACTGCGGTTTTAATTTTAATTGCGTGAAATTTTTCAAAAAATTGTGATTTATTTGATAACTGGTCCTTGGACGTTTATTATTGAGTCTTTAGATGGTGATAAAAGATTAACGAGAGCGAAATTGGATGTGTGTTTTCGGGTTTTGGTAGTGTAGTATGAGACATTTTAAAAGGTGGCAGATTTCTTTTTTCATTTATTCATTTCGAAGACATTTAGTATTTAATAATTGAAGAGCGATATTCCAAAACGTACTAAGTCAATTTTTGTTTAATTTTAATATTGTATTGCTTTCCAATCTATGACGTAGTAGTTATGCATTCACATAAACATTTATCTCAAATCATACTCATTCCGATGTATAATGGGTCATACAAATGAATTTTCCATCAATTTCAATAGCTAGTATTCATATTGAATTTTTTAATGTTTTTTTTATATTAAAAATAAAGATTTGAAAAATACTATTCTTTCTTTTGCTGGGCTGAACTTTCTGAGGACTGAAAACATTTACCATAGTATCATAATTTTACTATGAAATTTTATTTCAAAATGTACTAAGTAATTGACTTAGTACATTATGAAAATGAACCACCATAAATAAAACCATTTTTTTCATATAAAATGTAGGAAATTTATTTATATTTTTATAAATAATAGTTTCTTTTATCGGTTTTTTGAGAAAGGAAATAATATTACAGCCCTTTAGGCGAGAGTGAAAGTGATATTCAGTTTTTTTTTATTTCCCACTAATTACATCATAAGAACTTAGCACGTTTTGGAATATCGCTCTTCAATTATGGAAAAGATTTTAATACGTATATATTTTTTTAAATTCATGACCACTTGAACCAGAAGATTTCGTGCAATAAAGAAAATCTCATAACATCTGTCTTGCTGATTAATAATATGTGACTAATAATATAGTCAAAACTGTGATTAATAATACATATAGTCAAAACTGACTTTGAATTAGAACTGACGAGAACTGCGGCCGGTTATGTTAACAGAAATTTTTGAAGTTTAAAAACTCAGGTGGTTAACCATAGTAAGGTTTTGAAACAAACGCTCTCCGTATCGTTTTCAGTCGACGTCAATTTGTCTGAACTGGCCGTTGATCTTGCGGCTCTCCTTGATAGGGGTTTGGAAGAGATTCTGCAAACTCCGCTTCATTATTGTAGATGGTACACGTTAGCGTAAGAGGCAGTGGTGAACCGTTTTTGTGGGTTTGAAACGAGAAAAGAAGGGAACAAGAAAGACCCACATGGCGAAACTTTAACGAACGAATTTTTACCCAAAAATTGCATTTCTTTCTCTTCTCAGATCTATAAACAATCCCGCACTCTAACTCAAATACAAAGTTTAAAGAATTACTATTAAGAAGAGGACCACCTGCTGTAGCACTAAATAATCAAATTAAAACCTGTTTCAGACCAACTTCTCGTGGAATCGTGTAGCATGTCCCGTTCCGGGTAACTCATTCTACTAAATCTGTGAAGGCTAGGCCCAACAGATGGTTTAATCAGGAGTGTATGCATGCAATCAGAAACAAAGAAGCCGCCTTTCGAGCTTACAAGAGCTCCCCGAGTGAATCGCTCCGTGAAGAGTATATAAAACTAAGAAATTCCTGTAAAGTCACCATCAGGAACGTCAAAAATTCATTTGACAGTAAGTTGAGAAGTAAACTCTTTAATGCAACCTCTGGTAGCAAAAACTTCTGGTCCTTGGTAAGTTCCATAAAGAAGAATTTCACTGCATCTACAACTTCTTCATTCATCCACGATAAGAAAGTGATAACAGACAGAAAATCCAAGGCCGATTTATTAGCATCTCTGTTTGCTTTAAATTCTTCCCTATCCGAAACTGATGCGCTACCCCCAGTTCTCGAGCACAATGCTCATTTAATGGACAGGGTTTTCTTCAGAACTCGCGAGGTGTACAGGTGCCTCAAGGAGCTCGATGTCAACAAATCCACTGGACCCGATAATATACCCTCTATCGTCTTAAAACAATGCGCGTCACCTTTGGCTAAACCTCTGCGCAAACTTTTTGCCCTATCATACTCCTCCGGAGTTTACCCAGACTCTTGGAAACTTGCCTATGTTCAGCCAATTCCGAAAAAAGGTGAAGCCAGCGACCCCTTAAACTACCGCCCAATAGCAATTACTTCTATTCTCTCCAAAACCATGGAGACTATAATCAACAAAAAGCTTATGGGATATCTAGAATCCAACCTACTCTTAAACGACAGACAATATGGCTTCCGCCAGAAAAGATCCACTGGCGATTTTTAGTCTGTCTTACAGAACACCTCAGCCGTAGTCTGCATGGATCTGGCGAGTCTAGTCTGGTTGCTCTAGATATCTCCAAGGCTTTCGATAGAGTTTGGCACTCAGCCCTGTTAGCCAACCTCAAAGCTATTAGAGTCGACTCACTTCTACAGAAGTGGATCAAGAATTTCCTTTTCGGCCGTTCAATCAAAGTAATACTGGATGGCGTAAAATCCGCATCCCACCCGATCTCGGCGGGGGTCCCCCAGGGGTCAATCTTATCTCCGGCCCTATTCCTTATCTTTATAAATGACCTTCTTTCAATCCCCTCCAACCCACTTCTCAGCTTCGCTGACGACGGTACTTTACGGTACTCGTACAGCTTCGATACAAGGCAGACTCATGCCAGATCCTGTCTTGATGATCGCGAACGTATGTCCAACTCTATTAATAACGACATTGAACTGATTCTAAAGTGGGGAGAGAAGAATCGTGTTGAATTCAATCCCGCCAAAACCAAGTATTGTCTTATCTCCAAAAAGAAGTTCAACACTCCTCCACCCTTGAAAGTGAATGAAGTTCAACTAATGGCTGAACCATCCTTACACATCTTAGGCGTGACATTAGCCAAGGACTTGCGATGGAATGACCACATATTCCAAATCGCCAAACAAGGATCTCAGTGCTTGGGATTTCTTAAGAGGTGTAAGTTCCTCCTCTAGCCATCGGCCCGTGCTGTTATTTATAAATCCTACATTCGGCCTCTTCTCGAATATAACTCCCTCGTTTGGGGCAGCGCTCCAATAACCACCTTGGCATGGTTAGATAATGTCCAAAAAAGGCTCTTAAATTAATTGATGACGATACCGCTTGCTCCACCATCAACCCCCTCAGCCACCGTAGGGATGTAGCAGCACTGACAAAATTTTATCGTTACTATCATAGTGACTGTTCCTCCGAGCTAAACGCTCTCCTGCCTCCACGGCATTCTTATACCCGCAACACCAGATTAGCCCACTCGTCTCATTCCCTCCACCTGCAACTCCCCCTTTCACGCACTCAACAAGATATGAATTCGTTTGTTAATAGAACAACTCGATTGTGGAATAATCTCTCGCAGTCAGTATTTCCGAGCTCCTACAACATCCAAGAGTTCAAACACAGGGTTCATCACCACCTTCTTCAATTCCCTCCCGTTCCTTTATAACCCCTCCAACCCCCCCCCCCGTACTAAGCTTACTGCTAGACATTGCACCATGACGTGACAAATGACATGACGGACTAGTAGTACAAAGGGTGATTCCTGAGCTTAGCACTGCCACATTAAAAAAAAAAAAAAAAAAAAAAAAACTCTGCGCCAGCCCATATTCCGAGGATGCTTGATAGTGCCAGAGGATCGTGTTGGGCTCGGGTGGGTAGTCAAACAAACAAACCCTCTCCTAAGAAACTGTTATTTGGTAACAAACTTTGCTAAAATGGAAAGATGGTAGGTCACTTCATTGTGAATCGGAAGAAGGCGGTCTGCAGAAAAACATGTGGTGTCCTGGGATCTCTTTTTTTTTTTATTATTGCAACTTATAAAAATATGTACATAGTGATTTTATTTACAAAGTATGGTCTAAGTTAGCCCTCACATAAGAAAACTTGTGTGTGAGAGCCCTAGCAGTCTTAACTTCTTGGAATTTCTTATATCTAGGTGCAGTAAGTTCTAACTATTTTCTAACTTTAAAATTTAGTGGCGTATTATTGATATTATAACAATTGAAAGTTGATTTGCCTAACATAAGTATTTTAAAAGTTCATGACTGTTTCTTCGGATAACATACTTAAGGATACTTCTAAAACTGGATTCGTTCAATGATTGCCTTATATCAATAGAGAGTTCATTATACATCATCGGACCTAAGTAACTGGGGTGTCTTTGAGATACCACTTTTCTGCATTTTCGTATTGCAAGTGGGCGTGTTAATTGTCTCCTGGTTTGGTAGCCTGAGCAGTGCACAGGAAATAGCCTTAAATTTTTATAAGTAAATTTAAGTAAATTATAGCAATAGATTTGTCGGACAGTCAGTACATTAAAAGTGGAGAACGCTTCAGTAGTGGAAAAGAATTTAGAATTTTTATGCACATTTTAATGATTTTCGACTGTAAATTAATTAACGGCTTCATGACATTTGTGTATGCAGAGCCCCAAGCTATAATACCATATTGAAAGAGTGATTATATTAACGCAAAGTATACTGATCTCATCGTTGGTCTATCAAGAATATTTCGAAGCAGCACAATTTTGTATTTAGTTTTCCTTATCCTTTTACATATACCAAGAATATGTTTATCCCATTTAAGACGATCATCTACAATATTGTCACACCTAGGTATTTGATATCTGGAACACGTTTTTTTTTTATCGCATACCTTAATCAAGTGTTCATTGAGTGGATTTGCATTATGGCCGAACATAATATAATGTGTTTTTTCTAGGTTTAGCGCGAGCTTATGCAGACATAGCCACTCGTAGAAAGTTTTCATTCCACTATTTGCTAAGCTGATCGTCGTGTTCCAATTATCGCTTTTAAACATTAAGACAGTATTGTCAGCAAACGCTACGACGTGTCCATTTGAGATATTATGCTGCAGATGGAAAATATCATTGACATAGACGAGTAACAATAAAGGACCAAGCACAGTTCCTTGGGGTATCCCACAACGTACTAAACTAGGCTCACTTACTCTATTCCCCACTTTAACGAGCTGCAGTCGTTCGTGAAGATAGGAATTGAAAAGCGATAAAATTCCCCCGTTTAAACCTAGCTTTTCAAGTTTTTTGAAGCTGATGATTTACTGTATCAAAAGCCTTTTTCAGATCAAGGAAAATTGCTAAGACTTTCTCATTTCTGTCCACACTGGCGCTAATGAAGGATGTGACGTCAAACAAGGCATGATCTGTACTCGTATTCGATCTAAAGCCGTATTGATTTTTTGCAAGGATGTTATTATCATCCAGAAACTTCAAGAGGCTACTCTTTATGCACTTTTCGAAAATTTTGGCAATGTTAGAGAGCAACCTTATTGTCCTATAATTGTTCGGGTCACTTTTACTGCCAGACTTATGCAAAGGGACAACAACAGCGCATTTTAACTTGTTGGGGAAAATTCCCTTTTCCGTAGACAAGTTGAAAAGAGGATGAGAGGGGATGTTTGACAAGGTGTGAAATACATTTCAGAATTCCCGCAGTAACTCCATCGCTCCCAGGAGCTTTATTTATTTTTAAATTGTTTATGTGAAAACATATTTCTTCACAACTTATCGGTGGAAACTCTAGAGGATAGCGAATTGGTGTTTGAGGGATATGGATTATATCATTTACGGCAGAGGTAGGAACATTATTTGAGATTTTCTCGCCTATACTTGAGAAATGATCATTTAACTCGCATGCAATGGCATACTCATCTTTCGTGATAGTCGCGTTCTTAGTTTTAAGTTCAGATATCACACCATCTGCTTTATGGGTGGATGTAATTTCATTGATTTTCTCCCAAAGCTTTTTTGGGTTACCATTTAATTTAAAAAGTTCATTTCGGTAATAAGCAGATTTAGTTATTTTAATGAGGTTACACAATTTATTTCTGTAGTTTTTATACTTGGTGTGAAATTGCTGGTTGAAAGGTTGCTCCCTTAGGCTTCTAGCTAGTTTATCCCTAGTTCTTATAGATGTTAATATCCCTTTTGTAACCCAAGGTTTTGTTGCTCTCATCTTCGAGCTAGCTTGTGCGACACGACAAGTAGTCGAGGCTGTAACATAGCTCTCTAAAATTTTGAAAAATTCGTCCGAGGAAAGATTTGGGTAGCTTTACGCAGTGCAAGTGTGGGCAACAGCGTTTAATAAAGCTGGAGACAGAAACATGCGTGCGTACGGTAATAGACATTGTACGAGAGCATGACTTCAAACAAGATTTGGTCCACTTTCATCTGTTTGGCATTGCCGTAATCGACATAGCCCCAAATGCTCAAACACAAGAACACACACACCCAAAACATATGCCCTTGTCGTTTAGGTTTTTGGGATATCTGTGAAAGACAAGACAAAACGCAGACACGCAATTTTATCTGCTACTACATGTTAGACATCGTCCTACTACTTCCGGGCTTACTTGGCCAAGGAGACTTGCGTTGAAAACCAATTCGGCCAAGGAGTAAGAAAATAAAAAAGAAATATAAATTAGGAATGAATGGAATAACGAAAACACGAATTAGCTTTGAAAAGTTTAAAGAAGATTACAAACTAGTTTTGGGCCATAAGTTAATAGATAGTACAGGAATAGTACACATCCAATAGTAATGTAGCAGGTTAAGTGTTATGTAAAACAGACAAAATAAACCTGGTGAAACTGAAATAGTTGGTTTGAAATACTTCCGCATATTTCGCATTGGCCGGCCGCACCGCACGCATGCATGTATCTGTTTTCAGCTTAACAGCAGAAAATGGAAGGCCGCATACAGACTAAAGCTCGAAACTTGTACTTGCGTGCATATATAGCGTGCGGTGTATTCATTGAATTTTCGCTGATAGACAGTTGTGTCCTTGGGTTCCGCATAGTCTTCCGCATAGTTGTCATATTTGAAACTATGGCTAATCCCGCAATGCAGAAAAGTTGGAAATAGACCAACTTTTGCATTGCATGCGCTCCTTTTACGTTACCATATGTCTATTTGCATTTGAATGCACGCACTTCTATTATATTAATCACCGTACACACCATCGTACGTTTGTATCTTTCTCCAGCTTTCTTTCGCGTTTCTTGCGCATACCATACCAACGATTCTGCGTATGCGATAGCTTGAATTATACCCATAGAGATACTGTCAAGAGAAGGCATGCGTCTCTATGATTCAGAGTATGTTATAGGGAAGATAAATTCAGTGCAACGGCAGATGACGCACTGCGAGTGTGTAATTTAATGCGAGGCAGGTGAGACGAGCCTGTTAAGAGTCGGTCGGAGCCCTCAGACATATCCCAAACATAGATGCGTTACTAAGGAGTGTTGGGAAGTGAGTTACGACCTCACGCAGTTCTAGATTGCCATCGTTTCGAACACGATGGCTCAGCGCTGTGATTGGTATAACTTGGTATCCTAAGATAACCCAGAGTACGTCTTCTTTTAATGTGTGAGATTCAACGAATATGGGCCAGGACCAAAGGCACGGTAGACAGAATCAAGATAATGTAAAAGATACTGACAGCTTTGAATACCATGGAAAATAGTCAACAAGTGATGTCGGCACTAAAATGACGTCACATTATCCGCCGGCTATGCTGCTGGAGACCATCGTGGTCTTTATCCCAATTAGAGAAGAAGATGATATAAGAAAGCAAAATCCTATCGCGCCATCGGCCTTCTCGCCTTCTTTCTCCTGAAAATGATGGAGAAGGTTATTAGCAAGGTTCTTAGAACGAAACCATTCCACGGCTTGCAAATTCACTACAGGCCAAGTATATCTACAGAGTGCCATTCATGTGCTAGTGCGAGATATCGAGATGTCCTTCCGAGCTATGGAAATCTCTTTCTGTGCTTTTGTAGATATCGAGAGTGCGTTTGAGGACGCGCTGCTCGTGTAAAGATCATATTAACACTACCTCGACTACGCGGTTGGTATCTGTTTCCTAGCCCACAGACACCAGGATCTTAAAAACATGTTAAAAATTTGGCAACAGAAAGTGGTTCAGCAGGCTTAAGGCTAAATCCGACTAAAACTAAAGAAATAAAAACAACTGCAAATATCATTGAACGGACAGCGCAAATTCTGGTATCTCGGTATTACTATTACCGAAAATGGCAGAAGAAGACGTCAGTTCCAGAATAAATAAACCACGAAGCGCATATTTCAGGTCTGTTCCGCATATGGAGATCAACGGAGATCTCAACTAACACCAAATTACGGTTATTCAACTCCAACGTTAAGGCAGTTTTTTGGTGCGGTTTGAGAACATGGAAAGGTTTCACAAGTTTTCATCAACAGATGCTTGCTTCGTATATTAAAAATCCGCTGGCAAGGTACAATATCAAATGAAGAACTATGGCGTTGTGCCTGCCAAGAAAGTATAGACGACCAAATCAGGCAAACGAAATGGAATTGGATTGGCCACACCTTGCGACGCGAAAACGAAAATTCAGCCAAACAGTCCCTTTACTGGAATCGGCAAGGATCCCGTCGAGTTGGAAGACCTAGAACAACTTGGAGGAGAACCCTACTAGCAGAGGCCGTAACAACTGGGATATCCTGGTCGGAGTTGAGAGCTGTCGCTAAAAACAGAGTACGCTGGAGGGCAACTGTTTCCGCCCATGAGGTCCCATGAGGGATTTAAGGAGTATAAATAAATAAATAACTGCAATTAATACAAACTAAAGGTGGGGAGCATGCCATACTAAAATTAGGCAGTAATAAAGGAGACCGCATAAGTTGATACACCTATAAATGCAACTTTTATAAAAATACAGGATACTTTTTCAAAGGCCACAAGAAATTTACGGCGGTCGCAGGCTCCCCACTTAGGAGACAAAACATATACCTAGTTTACAAAAAAAAATTACCATTAAATATTTTTTATTTACAAATAAATTATTTTATTTCTTTTGGATAAATACACATATGTGAGTGTTAACATATTTATTTATTCTTCTAACTTTCATAGTAGAAAAATCTTGTATTGTTATTATCCTCTTGGGAGCATAGGGCTTCCACAAAGCTTCTCCATCGGACCTTGTTTTGAGCTATCTTCTTGGTTTCAATCTAGGTTTTGTTCCAAAACTAGAGCCAATATGCTCTCCTTCCCCTTTTAAATTTCATCTCAAGAGGTTGGAGGTGAAAATGATAACAGGGCTCCTGACGGGCTCCTGTTCACTCAATTATCACCTAAGTATAATATTTCTGATTGTAGCTGTAGGTTCTGCGTGGCGGATCCTGAAACTGCGGAACACTTGCTATACGACCCTGATGTTTAGTCATGCAGGCTCTGCAACGGTGATTGTGTAGCGGTATTTGTTAAATAATAACGCATATAACCTTCGTTCATAAATTTATTCTTATTCGTTTTAATTCATAGCAGCAAATTTCACATAATTTATTAATAACTAAAATGTCAAATTAAACTTATATTAAATTAAATAAAATATTTCAATATTCTTTAATAGATATTGCACAATCTTCTTTAACATATATCAATTCAACAACTAAATCCTATCTTCAACTAAGTATTAATTTCGATATATTAAAACCCAAAACCACCCAAGTTTTCCCGGTCATGCACCGAAACCGTGTCAGTTAGGTATTTCTGGATAAAATGCCTAGCAAGCTAGCATTACTTTATCTTCATACCTTTCTGAATCGTATGTAAACTGCGAATGAAGAACCTGAATGATGTCGCATTTTTATATCTTCCTGGTTGTCCACCGCCATCTTAAGGAAGAACTGCTTTATTATAATATTAGGGTGCGTTGGTCGATAAACTGGGCTTACTTGCCGATAAATTTAACTTCATCTATAACTATAGGATTCTGTATTCAGCCCAGGATTATTTTGCATCCAAAAATTGCTAATATTGTATATTAATTTTTACTGCCTTAAATTTTGCATTTTCAATTTTATTCCTTTTATAATTTATTATTATATTTTTTAAATGTCGATAATGCAGAAATGCAGATTGACATTAAAATTAAAAGCTATTTTATCGACGAATAAATCATTCCTTCTCCTTTTAATTTTCTTTCTCTTTCCCTCTTATGGGATAAATTAATAAATTTAAATATAATTATTATCGCGAAATTTCAAAGCCTTTCGCTAATTGTGGCTTTACTTTCGGTAGCTTTCGCGAAGTACCAGCTGACTGTCAATTCAAACCATGAATGACAGTTCGCGTTTTTTATTTTCGCGACTCGCGACCGTCGTCGGTTTTTCGCTGTTTTCCGCGCGTGTGTTAACAGGTGCAGGTAGAGATCATTATTATAAGGCACAGGTAAGTTTAATATTCGATTTTGCGTGTTTTTTACCTTGTATTTAGTCTTTTAACATGACTTATGTTGCATGTTCTAACCTAACCTTAAAATCAATCTAAATTCAAATTCATGTTTTTTCTTTTATTTATTAATTCAATTTGCTTTCATTTCCCTTCTATTTTCTTAAATTTCTATCCTATTCTATTTCCTTAAATTTCTAATTCATTAATTCATTGTATTTCGTTTTAGTAATTCTTGTTTTTATGTTGTTGTTGTTATGTGAGAATTCATGTTTATTTTCGTATTTAATTCAATTATTATCGTATAATAATTCAATTTTATTTAATCTAATTTATTTTAATTCATTAATTTTAATTTCTTTCTTTTCAGGTTCATTCTAACTATCCAGGTAAGTATGGTTCTGGCATTTGTTTATTAATTGAAGTTTAATTACATCTATTTTTAGGTACTGCGCTTAACATTCTCCCTCCCGTTGAACCGCCTGGTTCGAAAGTTTTTTAAGAAGACCTCTCTTGTGGTAGTGGAAGAAGGTGAGGCTGCCGTCTGCTTTTACCTTTACCCTGACTTGGTACCGCTCGGGTAAATTCAGCGTTTTCTCCCGTTTTTTAGTCTTGGCGATGGCTTCGAAATCTGTTCTTTGCAGGATGTCGCGAGTTAGGAAGATATCAACTCCTTCCCTGGTCACAAACTTTTGGTGGCTGTTGTTGATCCGCATCTTCAGTTCCTTTATGGTGGTGGTCGGCCTCAAGATTGCCAATGAAGGCTCTGACGCTCCGTTGATCAGCGCTGGCTGGGATGGTGTCGGTTTGGTGTGTCTCGTCACGTTCGCTAAGCGGCTGGCAGGATGATCTCGGGATTTGTTCGTGGCCCTAGATGCTTGGGTATGGTGGACGTCTACCTTAGCTGCAACTGTTGCGGAATCACATCTTGGCCTTGATGACCTGGGATCAATATCGCCGTCGGAATCTGCAAAAATGTCCGGGTCTGCTTCGTCGTGCATCGAGAAGAAAATTCGCTCGGATAAGATGAGGACATCTTCATCATATTCGTATTCCATCTGAAATTATACTTATAAGTTATTAAGTTAAGGTTTTAGGGACAACACGACACAATGAACGGACAACACGTGTCTTATAGTTAGTGTTAGTGGACTGCTTCTATGGGTAAACGGCATAGTTTGGTAACTGGTCGCTGGAAACTGCTTGTTTGGGTTTTTATTTTTGCCACTCTTACCAAACCATCTTGACCTGGGTAAACTTCCTTCACAAGGCCCAGTGGCCACTTTGCTGGAGGCATGTTTTCGTGAGTTACTAGTACGACGTCGCCAACTTGGAGGTTTTTCTCACGATGATGCCACTTATTTCGGGTTTGGAGCTGATGCAAGTAATCCCTAGACCAGTTTTTCCAAAATTGGTTAAGTTTTTGTTGGAGCATTTTCCATCGTTGCCTGACTGGAATATCACAGCTACCGCCTGGGTCTGGTGGCGTATTTAAAGCTTGCCCTATAAGAAAGTGTCCTGGTGTCAGAATTTCCGGATGGTTGGGGTCTGTGCTGACATAGCACAATGGACGAGAATTTAAAACGGCTTCCACTTGCGTTAATAACGTTGTATATTCTTCAAACGTGCATGTTAGGTTTGCTAAACTTCTACGTAAGTGAGTTTTCACCGAACGTACACCTGCCTCCCAAAGGCCCCCGAAATGTGGAGCAGCAGGAGGGATAAAGTGCCAGTTGATAGCCTGATTTATGACATATTTCGCTGCCTCTTGGGTAGATATTGTAATTGCCGTTTTTAAGTCTTTGTCCAGTTTCGTCTTGGCTCCAATGAAGTTGGAGCCGCAATCCGAGTAAATATCCGTAGGTAGACCTCTTCTTGCGATGAACCTTTTGAGTGCTGCGAGGAATGTTTCAGTGGTTAAATCCGAGACGAGTTCAATGTGCATAGCCTTGGTTGCCATGCACACAAGAATACATATATATGCCTTTAATATTGGCGCCTTTCGAAGGTGTGACGCTTTTACCATGACTGGCCCAGCATAGTCTAGACCAACCTTGGTAAAAGGCTTAGTGATATTAACTCGTGCTTCTGGGAGATCTCCCATCATCTGATGGCAGGTTTGTTTTCGGAATCTGGCGCATACAACACAATTTTGTATTCGAGTGGTGATCGCTCGCCTGGCATCGATAATCCAAAATTTGTGTCGACTAGTGGCTAACACCAAAGTAGTTCCGCCATGTAGAGTTTCTTGATGTAGTTTGTCTATAATCAGTGATGTTATGTGATGTTTCTTTGGCAGGATGATTTGATGCTTTCGATTATGGACGATAGTTGCATGTGATAGTCGCCCTTGTATGCGTAGAAGCCCTTGCTCATCGATGAATGGACTTAATTGAAGTAAGTTACTTTTGTGAGATATTGCCTTGTTGTGCGACAAATTATGGTACTCCTTGGGAAAGCTCGCTTTTTGTACGAGTAGTAGAATAGTTGTCTCGGCGTCACATAATTCCTGGGTAGAGAGAAGTCCAATTTGTTTTTTGCCATTCTTCTTGCAGTTTTCCTTGAAACGTAGAAGTAGTGCTGTTATTCTAATTAGTCTGCTAAATGATGAGTAGCGTACAAGCAAGTCGTCCTGAAGTGCGGCAACGAAGGTTGCGGTAGTAGGTTTCCTTGCCTCCAAGTCAGTTACGTCCTCACATTTTCCAAGCCTTGGCCAATGATTGTCACTCTTGGAAAGCCAGACTGGTCCATGCCACCAAATGTTGTTAGATAATAATTCGTTCACGGTGGCGCCTCTCGAAGCCAAGTCTGCTGGATTGTCCGCGGTGGGAACGTGTCGCCAGGCATCGTACCGTAAGCTTTCTTGGATTTCAACAACCCGATTGGCTACGTAGGTTTTCCAGCGTGACGGGTGTTCTCTGATCCATTGTAACGTTATAGTAGAATCCGTCCACGCGAATATCGGAATGTTTTCTAAATTCATATCCTTGATAGTGGTTCGTATTAGACGTGCTAGGATTAGCGCCCCGTTTAATTCCAAACGCGGTATTGTTGTTGGCTTAATTGGTGCTACTCTAGTTTTTGCCGTGAGTAACATAGATGTTATGCTGCCATCTTCCTGTACCGTTCGTAAATACAGCACTGCGGCATATGCCTGGGTCGAAGCGTCGCAAAACCCGTGTAGTTGAGCTCTAGCAGTTGTTGTATACTGTATCCACCGAGGAATCCTAATACGAGGTAGATGTTCCAAGTCCTTCTTAAAGTTGTTCCATTGCTGGTTGATGTTGGTTGACAATGGAGCATCCCAAGTACATCCAGTGATCCACATCGCTTGCATGATCATTTTTGCGACGATTATAACTGGCGCTAACCAGCCAAGTGGATCATAAAGCGAGGCGATCTCGGAGAGCACGGATCTTTTGGTTGGAATTGGTTTCCCTGGTTTCAATGATATTTTAAATGTGAAATAATCCTTTGTTGGGAACCATTGAATCCCTAATGTTTTGACTGATTCCATCTCACCAATGGCCAATGCCTCTCGTAATTCGCAGTACTCTGGAGGTAGATGTGCTAACAGCTCTGGCTCGTTGCTGGCCCATTTCCGAAGATTAAATCCACCTGCCTTCATCATCTCTATCATTTGGTGCTGGAGAACCTTGGCGCTTGTTGTATCATCGGCTCCTGTTAAGAGATCATCCACATAGAAATCCTTGAAGGCTAGTTTAGAAGCTAATGGCCAGTTTTCTCTTTCATCTTCGGCAAGTTGCTGCAATGTCCTTATGGCAAGATAAGGAGCTGCTGAAGTTCCGAAAGTAACAGTGTTCAGTTGAAAATCTTGTATCTCACCAGTGGTTGGATGTTTCCAAATGATGCGCTGGAAAGCACGTTGTTCGGGATGGACAAGAATCATCCTGTACATTTTTTCAACGTCGGCAGTTAAGGCTATTCGATATTTTCGCCAGTTCATCAGGATTGCAAATAGCTTTGGTTGCAATGTTGGACCCTTGATAAGATGTTCATTTAACGATGTTCCATTCGTTGTTTTGCAGGATGCGTCAAACACTACTCGCAATCGCGTAGTTGTGCTGTCCTTGTATACCGCGTGATGTGGAATATAATAGTGTGGCTGATCGTGTGCGAGAGGAGGTGCTTCCTCCATGTGACCCAGCTGTATGTATTCATCTAGGCAATTACTGTAGTCGCGAGCTAGGTCGGATTTTTTGCTAAATTGCCTTTGTAAGGCCATAAACCGTGACAGGGCTTGAGGACGTGATTCTCCTAGCTCTGGTATTTTATTGTTTACAAATGGCAGCTTAACTGAATACTGACCATTGTCCATTCGCGCATGAGAGGTCTGAAAGATGTCTTGACACTCTTGCTCCTCGGCCTTGAAGATTGGGTGTGAAGGAAATTCTTCAGTTTCGAAGAATTGTTTAAGCTGGTCGTTCAACTCGTTCTCCGTAGTGGCCATGAAGGAAACTGTCCCCTTATGCACTTTGTTGGTTGTTGGTCCTACTAAGATCCAACCGAATAATGTTTTTAATGCTACTGGAGTAGTTTTGGTCCCTCGTACAATTCCCTCCTGGATTATCTGAGCATAAGCGTTGGCTCCTAATAAGACATCGATTGTACCTGGCTTCCAGTATGTGGGATCGGCTAGTCTTAAGCCGTCTAAATGTTGAAAATTTCCCTTGAAAATTCGATGTTTGGGTAGTAAACCAGTAATCTTTTTTATGACTAAAAATGTTTCAGTTATTGTGGGCCCGGTTAATTGACTGGACTGCAAATGCAAAATTGTTTCTTTGCTTGAGGTTGCAGCAGAGATGTTTCCTATTACTTCTATGCCCATAGAAGTAGTATAGCATGGGGTGGCTAGTCTTTGGCAGGCTTCCTCTGTGACGAAGGAGGATTGTGAACCTGGGTCGATGAGACATCGTAGCTGGACTGTTTGACCATGATTACCTTTAGCAACTACTAATGCCGTTGATAATAGTGCTTGCAGGTTTCGTCGGGACATGAAGGCTTGGGTGACATTACGTTCGGCAGGGCTGTGGCCTTTGCTTTCTGGATTGGATTTGGCTTGTTCATTATTCAAATCCTGTAGGTGAGTCCCTTCAACCGGTTGTTGTGTGGTGGATTGATTCCTTACATTGGGTGGGTGCAGAGAAGTGTGGTGCTGTTGTCCGCATTTAAAGCATTTGTACTTGCTTGTACATTCCGATTTGATGTGGGTTTTAGATAAGCAATTAAGACAAAGACCTGCAGCTAGAATAACCTCCCTCTTGGCGTTGGTAGACATGCCCTTATATTTGGGACAGCGTAATATGAAATGTCCCTTTCCACATGCAGGACATCCCCCCTCTTTAGCGCTATAACATGAAGTTGTTTTTTCCCTCGACAGCGTTCTTGTCTGATGAGGTGTAGTTCTAGTCCCTAAAACATCAGCAATAGATTCCAAAACCTTCAAGCGATTGTTGAGAAAGGTTTTAAAATCGTTCATTGTTGGCAAATTCTCATCAGGGCCCTGCTCCTCTTCCCATAGTTTAAGGGTGTGAACAGGTAGTTTCTGCACCAGAACGTATATTAACAAAGCATCCCACGTACTGGTATCTACCTTCAGGCTCTTTAACTGCTGTAAACATTCTTCAGTGGTATCTACCAGCGATTTAATTCCCTTACTAGTTTCAGCATGCAGACTTGGTTGATTAACTAACAGCTTGAGTTGGTGGTTAACCAAAATGCGTACATTTTCGAACCGTTTCTTTAGCTTATTCCAAGCTGGAATATAATCAGACTCCGTTATGGGTGTGTGGCGCAACACTCTTTCAGCTTCTCCTGTTAGGCACGACTTCAAATGATGAAGTTTTTGTACCGAAGATAACCTCGAGTTGTTGTGCACTAGAGCCACAAACATATCCGAAAACGATCTCCACATATCGTAATCGCCATTGAATTTAGGTAGTGATATTTTGGGCAGTGGTGAGTCTTGATGGACTACTGTGGTTATGGATGTTTCATGTGCGTCAGATAAACCTGCTTGATTTGCTTCAGCCTTGACTTGACGTAAGCCTTCTGCTAAATCACTTAAATGATCGAGATAACTAGTCTCAGTATTGACATAGCGATCTTCTGTAATATAGGGAATTTCGGGTTCCTTTCCAGATGCATCTTCACTTAACGCCAATGCGATGGACAAATCTAAAGTAGAATATTCATCCCAAAATGTCCTTAACTGAGACATCCGTGTTTCATAGAAGCCTTGTGTTCTTTTAGGAATGGGCTGCTTTTTGCCATTCTCAATATACCGCACAATTTTATTCCTTAACACCCTTTCCTCTACCAGAAGTTGTTTCAAATTCGACATTTTATTTTATTATATGCAAAAATAATACTGCAATGAATTAACTATATAAATTCTGAACGGGTTATATACTGTTCCTGGATGGAACCACCAAAATGTTTAGTCATGCAGGCTCTGCAACGGTGATTGTGTAGCGGTATTTGTTAAATAATAACGCATATAACCTTCGTTCATAAATTTATTCTTATTCGTTTTAATTCATAGCAGCAAATTTCACATAATTTATTAATAACTAAAATGTCAAATTAAACTTATATTAAATTAAATAAAATATTTCAATATTCTTTAATAGATATTGCACAATCTTCTTTAACATATATCAATTCAACAACTAAATCCTATCTTCAACTAAGTATTAATTTCGATATATTAAAACCCAAAACCACCCAAGTTTTCCCGGTCATGCACCGAAACCGTGTCAGTTAGGTATTTCTGGATAAAATGCCTAGCAAGCTAGCATTACTTTATCTTCATACCTTTCTGAATCGTATGTAAACTGCGAATGAAGAACCTGAATGATGTCGCATTTTTATATCTTCCTGGTTGTCCACCGCCATCTTAAGGAAGAACTGCTTTATTATAATATTAGGGTGCGTTGGTCGATAAACTGGGCTTACTTGCCGATAAATTTAACTTCATCTATAACTATAGGATTCTGTATTCAGCCCAGGATTATTTTGCATCCAAAAATTGCTAATATTGTATATTAATTTTTACTGCCTTAAATTTTGCATTTTCAATTTTATTCCTTTTATAATTTATTATTATATTTTTTAAATGTCGATAATGCAGAAATGCAGATTGACATTAAAATTAAAAGCTATTTTATCGACGAATAAATCATTCCTTCTCCTTTTAATTTTCTTTCTCTTTCCCTCTTATGGGATAAATTAATAAATTTAAATATAATTATTATCGCGAAATTTCAAAGCCTTTCGCTAATTGTGGCTTTACTTTCGGTAGCTTTCGCGAAGTACCAGCTGACTGTCAATTCAAACCATGAATGACAGTTCGCGTTTTTTATTTTCGCGACTCGCGACCGTCGTCGGTTTTTCGCTGTTTTCCGCGCGTGTGTTAACAGGTGCAGGTAGAGATCATTATTATAAGGCACAGGTAAGTTTAATATTCGATTTTGCGTGTTTTTTACCTTGTATTTAGTCTTTTAACATAACTTATGTTGCATGTTCTAACCTAACCTTAAAATCAATCTAAATTCAAATTCATGTTTTTTCTTTTATTTATTAATTCAATTTGCTTTCATTTCCCTTCTATTTTCTTAAATTTCTATCCTATTCTATTTCCTTAAATTTCTAATTCATTAATTCATTGTATTTCGTTTTAGTAATTCTTGTTTTTATGTTGTTGTTGTTATGTGAGAATTCATGTTTATTTTCGTATTTAATTCAATTATTATCGTATAATAATTCAATTTTATTTAATCTAATTTATTTTAATTCATTAATTTTAATTTCTTTCTTTTCAGGTTCATTCTAACTATCCAGGTAAGTATGGTTCTGGCATTTGTTTATTAATTGAAGTTTAATTACATCTATTTTTAGGTACTGCGCTTAACACCTGAGGCTACACCGAAGAGGGGCTTGAGTGTCTTTATCACGACTTTCCTGCTCCTTGCCCAAAAGTAATTTTATGCTACAACAAAAGCCTTAACCTGGAAGGTTTTTATTGATGGGGTTGGCACAATGGATCAAATAAAGTGGGTCGCAATACCCACTAAGACATCCCTCTAACGAATGAATGAATGAACAGACTGCCATATAGTTACATAAATGCGTTACTCACTAGAGCCGTTAGAAAACGGTGCACTTTTAGTACCAATTGGGTTCCCACTCCCATCCTTGGTCCTTAAACGGAATGAGCACGAAGCTACTTCTTTAGAACTCCTACTGAAGTTCTATTAACGTTCTGATAAGTGTAAACAAAAAAATCATTGGTTGGATCTTCTGACCAGTTTTAGTTATTAATAACAGGATTGATATTTTATTATATCAAGTTATAATAATATAGTCTAGCGTGTCTCAGATGTTGCATTTCGATGGTTGAACCAACAAAAACAATATTCCTGGAAAGTGATCAGTGAAAAATATGATCCATTTACTAATATCCAAGATTATAAAGTGTGGTATACTCGTAAAAACTTTCCAATCGCACTCGCTCACAATTTCGTTCTTGTCCATTAACTGATCCCCTTTCGGGATCTGCAAAACTGAATTAGTAGCAAAATAATCATAAAATCTTTTTTTTATTAGTAATAGCTTAGACTTATCGAGCGCCAGAAACTAATTGTAGACACGGTAGCGCCAAAAGTCCCCGCTTCAGCTGGAGCGTAACTTTTTCATCTTGGACAAATTTCAATGAAACAGCGGCGCGGCGGCGGCTCATATTCTTTAGTAATTACTGGTCATTACGCGGTCCATTAGCGGCTTTGGAAAATGATTTTAATTGGCTGCCAGCACTTGCTCGAAGGCTTATTATTATTAGTGTACGGCCATAAAAACCAATCAACGTCAGATGATCCGGCTGCAAGTGTCGACGCAGTCTCCGCCGAAGAAACTGCCTCGGCTAAAATGATCATTTCCCAATGGAGATTTCCTTCTAATTGATCCGTAAAATTGCTGCAAGAAAGATGATCGACTAGAAGAGTCGTGCCAGCAGTGAAAGGTCGGGAGTGTACCTTGCGGTAGCTGCAGACCATTCTTGTTTTTTAAGTGTGATTACATCTTTCCTGTGATTTGCAGTGGTCCTAATTAGTTTTCCTATCGGCTTCTGAAAGGTGATTTGTTGCAGAAATAACCCCAGCGATTGCCAATAATAAACATAAATCCCGGGCGAAAGCTTGTTGGATATTAACGAAGAGGTTTCCGATGTGTGGGTTGAGACTGAATTTAACATAAAATATGTTCTAACAAGTTAATTTCCAGTCTGTGGGGGGCAAGCACCAGTCAGAGGCCATTGCGCGATAATAGACTTGAATTTTCCATTGGATACTTTTATTTAACTCCTGGTTAAGCGGAGGATACTACTGGGCATCGAGCACTTAGTCGTGGACAACCGCGAATTTAAGATTAGGTTTCGAACGTGGCTGGAGATATTCAATTGGTTAGAAGGGTCCTGCTTTACCGCTGTAATAAAATCCGTTGCTGGTGGTTTAAAGAAGAGAGATGAGATGATTTATCATCGAAGACTTTTAAAGTCATTTTATGTCTTTATGTCAGGTCGAGACTTGTGTCTACAGGCAACGGTTTGCAAAACAGCAAAACATAAATTATATCTGCCATGCCATTAACAGCAGAAGGAACATAGTAAAAACTTAACCTCACTTTAACTCCCGAGTTGCACATTTTTCTAGTCATGTATTTACTTTACTTTTATGTAAACTCAAATTTCTTTATGTATTTAACAATAAACGAAAAAAAAAAATAAATAAAAGTTCACTCTTTAAAAAAGATCTGTGCATGTTCATAACGACCAACGATCGTGATCCATTTAGAGGTACTTTTTTCAGCAGGGATTTTATGATAGATCACAAGTGAATTGTGTTAAACTGTCATAGTATTTTTATACAATATTAGCAAACACCCGCGTAATAAAACAATTGTGTGTGCATAGTCCGGGATAAGATAAGGGTGTAACAAAACAAAAAACAAATCTGCAAAACATGATTTTGGGTATAGATTTTTTCAAACGTCGTGACATTCCGCGCATGTACCCCAGCAAAGCTCTTAAAAATGTTTAGAAGCTAGGACAAAGCTTTATTTAGCTTCCCCCATCAAATCACTTGCTGCCATTTAATCAGTCATGACTGGGCATTGCTGTCGCCCGGACGGCGGTCATCCGAGAGGTGTATTTTTCTGGGCTTCATTTGCTACAGAAATAATTTGTAGCATTTCTACTAAAGAAATACGAAATTTTTGTTTTTATCACTTTGATTACTAGACGCAACGTTACCGTTCTCCTACATATGTAGTAGTTTTACTACCCTTTTAGAAAACGATGATAATCTACTACACTACTACATCAAGTTATCATTTACTACATTTTTTCGATAATTCTATTTTTTTTATTTATGGCTAAATCGATCACAGCCTTAGAATAAAGAACTTCAGGAAAGGCCTTCGCCTACCACATACGTAGTGAAATCTGGGGTCCGTCCCGAATAGCAGAATAACTTTTAAAGCATCGGATATTCTACAAAAAAAAATTATGAAGAAAATTCATGTTCTCAAACATTTTGCATGGAACGGCGTTTTTGATGATATCACGATATGTGAGTTGTAATAAAAGGATCGAGTGTTGCTCAACACGCTGAAACACCTCCAGCGACGACTTTGTGCAGTTTCTTTTCGATTTGCCCAAACGATCCGTTTTTGCACGAAAGTTGCTCTCTTCTGAGATGCCACTTTATTACACTTGAAGACCCTCATCGAACGGAATTTCAACATCGGGAGTAATGCAATGCGGTTCCTGATCATATGGATGTGCGTCCTAATGGTTATCACTCATTTTAATAAAATAATAACTTTAACAGGTTATTATAACTTTCAATACAAACGACAGCTGACGACAAACGTGCGAGCTGCCTTGCTAAATGATCCATCTACCGAAGATTTGTCTAAGCTGACTATCGGAAATGGCAGTGTTGCTGTCGACGAATCGAATGGATTGATGTCGTTTCCGCCGAATTTTTGCAATTCAATTTCTTGCCTTCATCTGGACGATTAACAAATCACAAGGCCAATACTTGAGTGTTTTTGATCTGAATCTAGAAAATGAATGTTTCTCTCACGATCAGTAGTTGTTCGTAGCATGTTAACGTGTCGGCCAACCATCCGCTTTGTTCGTTCTCGCACGTTACAACAAAACGAAAAATGCCGTACAATCAAAGCTTCAATGAAAGGAATTGATCCGAGTGCAACTTATTCAGCAAATAGTTTAACAGAAAGCAGTACAATAATGCCATGCGAATCATTTCGACTAGCCGGCCACGTGATCACGATGGAGGACAATCGCATCCCAAAACGGCTTATGGCATCAGAAATTTCAGGAAGTAGGCCAGTAGGTAGACGCAGGAGGAGATGGATAGACTCTGTGACGGCTGACGCAGAGTCAATGCTCAACATCCGGCAAGGCCGTACCCAGAGGGGGGGGGGGTGAGAGGGGTTGAAACCCCCCCCCCGAAATTTTCCAGAAATAAGTATTTTCAAACACAAGTTTTCCTGAATTAAAGAGAATGATATTTTCTTGATATTTTGCTATCTGTAAGTAAAGTATTTCATAATTTAATTAATTAATGGTGTTTATGAATTGAACTGACAACTGGCCTGGACAACAGGTCTCGCGAGGTCTACTCTTCATATATTAATTCTGTTGGTGATAGTATCATAAGTGATCCTAAAAAATTCTTTGATTACGTTAACATTCTTGAACAATCTTGATATCAAAAAAGGTAATGCTCCCGACAATCTCCCTCCTATTTCCCTGCAGTGCTGCTCACAACACATCGCATTTCCTCTTTATCTCATCTGCAACAAATCTTTATCATTAGGAAAGTTTCCCAAGCTGTGGAAGGAATCCTACCTAACGCCAATCTATAAATCCGGTGACAAGCACTCGGTAGACAACTATAGGGGCATTGCAACTTGTTTATGACAGGATTGCTCCTCTTATCGATCCATACCTAAACGAATAACAACATGGGTTTCGTAAAGGACGTTCAACAACTTCTAACCCTATGGTCCTTATTTCCGAATTGTTATGCGATATGGAGAGCGGCCATCAATTGGATGCTGTGTACACTAATTTCAGCAAGGCCTTCGATCGAGGGGACCACGCCATCCTAATCGCAAAACTATTAAAGTTTGGTATATCAGGTTCTGCCCTGTAATGGTTAAAATCATATCTGAACGGAAGAACACAGGTTATCAGACTCAAAGGATTTCTAACTAATGAGATCGTAGTAAGCTCTGGCGTTCCTCAGCGTAGTCATCTCGGCCCCCTTCTCTTCAATATTTTCATCTCCGATCTTTCCGATAAATTAGCAAATATTCCACATCTCTTTTACGCGGATGATCTCAAAATTTATAGTGTCATTCAGACCCAAACTGATGCTTCCTTCTTGCAGACAAAGGTCAATGCCCTACACGACTGGTGCACCATGAACAAACTGCAACTTAACACCAGCAAATGTCATGCCGTTACCTTCTCCCACTTAAAAAACACACGGAACCATAACTGTTATCTCAATGGCATAATGTTGAATCAGGTTGATCATATCGTAGATCTAGGCGTCGTTCTAGACAAAAAAACTCAATTTCAACCTGCACTACTATAATATAACTGCCAGAGCGAACAAACTTCTTGGTTTCATTAAGAGGAGACCCAAAGAATTTGGTAATGTATGGGTCACAAAAACACTCTTCTGTTCTTTAGTCCGCCCAATCCTGGATTATGCGTGTCCTATCAGGGATCCTATATTCCAAGTGAGCAGTAGGAGGATCGAATTCATTCAAAAGAGATTTCTTCTTTTTGCCCTGAGACATTTACACAACCCCCATGACTACCAAACCCTGCCGCACTACTTGGACAGGCTCAAAGTGCTTGATCTCTTGCCGTTGTCTAGCAGGAGGAAACTGCTCATATCTTGCGTTGCCTTCAACGTCCTAAGTGGAAAGCTTAAAGTGCAGTTTCTGTCGGACAGAATCAAATTCAATGATGTAGTTCGACACACACGACACACTAAACTACTTAGGGAATATCCACACCGCAACGATTACGCAAGGAACGAGCCCGTCAACAGATGCTGTATGGTTTTTAATAGCCATAGCTCCTCTTTCTCCCCTTCACTCAACAAGGCATCTTATAAAAAATACTCAGATCCCTACTAACACAACCCCCTTGACAATAGTAGGTTTTTTAGTAGCTATCAGTAGTTATAGTAATATTATATTATGTTATAAAAGACTGTACACTATGTTTTAATCTAAGTATTATACCTAGTTTAAGTGTGCCTTGTTTGGCGAATAAATAAATAAATAAATAAATTTTTTAGTCAAAATTCTCGAGTCAAACCATAGTTTTTTTGCCTCTAAACTCTGGTTAATTAAGAGTTAAACTCGTCCTAAAAATGCGTCATTTTACCGTCAAACTTGGAGAAATGCCCTAGAGGAGGTCAAGGCTCGATTTGGGCTGTAGCGCCATTGGATGGATGGAATCATTTCGATCCGATTTTTGAACATTTATTGAACTTAATTCATTTTGGGTATTTATTTTATCATAAAAAAATCTAAATTTAATTCAGCTAATAAGTTAACAGAACATTCGTCGCTTATCAAGAATAATGGCACAACTCAAAAATTTCCAATTTCGAGTTTATTTTGAGAATGTATAGCTAAATATGCATATTTTTATGTAGCAAAAATCCATATTAATACTTCTACCGCTGGAAACTCGCTGGAATCCAAGATCATAACATGGGCTTGTATGAAACTAAAAACTTTTAAATGGCTCCCCTGTAAAATCCTCTTGATAAGCGACGATTTATTGATTCTTTTTTTTTATGTGGTAGTGCTAAGCTCAGGAGTCACCCTTTGTACTACCAGTCCGTCATGTTATTTGTCACGTCATGGTGCAATGTCTAGCAGTAAGCTTAGTACGGGGGAGGGGTGGGGGAATAGGTTAGGGATTATAAAGGTACGGGGGGTATTGAAGAAGGTGGTGATGAACCCTGCGTTTGAACTCTTGGATGTTGTAGGAGCTCGGAAATACCGACTGCGAGAGATTATTCCACAGTCGAGTTGTTCTATTTACAAACGAATTCATATCTTGTTGAGTGCGTGAAAAGGGTAGTTGCAGGTGCAGGGAATGGGACGAGTGGGCTAATCTGGTGTTGCGGGTATAATATATGATAGTAGCGAGAAAATTTTGTCAGTGCTGCTACATTCCTACAGTGGCTTAGGGGGCCGATGGTAGAGCAAGCGGTATTGTCATTAATTAACTTAAGGGCCTTTTTTTGGACCTTATCTAACCATGCTAAGGTTGTTATTGGAGCGCCGCCCCAAATGAGGGAGTTGTATTCAAGAAGAGGCCGAATGTAGGATTTATAAATAACAGCGGGCCGATGGCTGGAGGAGGAACCTGCACCTCTTAAGAAATCCCAAGCACTGGGATGTTTGTTTAGCGATTTGGAATATATGGTCATTCCATCGCAAGTCTTTCGCTAATGTCACGCCTAAGATGTGTAGGGATGGGTCGGCCTTTACTTCCACGCCACCCACTGTCAAGGATGGTGATGTGTTGATCTTTTTCTTTGAAATAAGACAGTACTTGGTTTTGGAGGGGTTAAATTCGACACGATTCTTTTTTCCCCACTCTAGAATAAGTTCAATGTCGTTATTAATAGAGGTGAACATTAGTTCACGGTCATCAAGACAGGATCTGGCATGAGTTTGTCTGGTATCGCAGCTGTACGAGTAACGTAGAGTACCGTCGTCAGCGAAGCTGAGAAGTGGGTTGGAGGGGATTGAAAGTAGGTCATTTATAAAGATAAGAAATAGGGCCGGTGATAAAATTGACCCCTGGGGGACCCCCGCAGAGATGGGGTGAGATTCAGATTTGACGCCATCCAAAACTGCCTTAATTGAACGGCCTTAACTACCTTAATTGAAACTCTCAACCCACTTATAGAGAAGCGAGTCAATTCCAATAGCTTTGAGTTTAGCTAACAAGGCTGGGTGCCATACTCTATCAAAAGCCTTGGAGATATCTAGAGCAACCAGACTAGACTCACCGGATCCATGCAGACTACGTCTGAGGTGTTCGGTAAGGCAAACTAAAAGATCACCAGTGGATCTTTTTTGTCGGAAGGCGTATTGTTTGTCGTTTATAAGTTGGTTGGATTCTAGATATCCCATAAGTTTTTTGTTAATTATCGTCTCTATGGTTTTGGAGAGGATAGAAGTGATTGCTATTGGGCGGTAGTTGGAGGGAAGGCAACTCCATTTTTTCGGTATTGGCTGCACATGAGCAAGTTTTCAAGAATCTGGGTAAACTCCGGAAGAGTATGATAGGGCAAAAAGTTTGCGCAGAGGTTTAGCCAAAGTTGAGGCGCATTGTTTTAAGACGATAGGGGGTATATTATCGGGATCCGGGTTCTGAGACGGTATGAAGTTCGCCGGGTCAGCTAGTGAATATTATGCGTAAATTTTCGTAGTGATTTGAAATCAAAAAAAATTTGCTACCTCTTTTTTCAAAAAGGTAATAGATTTTACTACTCTCAAAATCCATTTTACGGTAACATTGACTAGACGTTCCCTGCCAGTCGCATGCGCGCTTCTGCCCTGGGAGGTTGAGTTGCTCGCGTCTGCGGGGAACTGTCGTGTTATTCAAGAGAATTTTTTCAGCATTTTTTTTAAATTATTTTAAATTTAGAAATGAGAAATATTTTGCTTAGTTATAGTAAAATTGTGCTTATTATGATGAATAAACTGGCTTGGTTGAGCAGGGGCTTTACATGTATTGTATTTAAAAGCTCTGCTCAATAAAGATAAATTAACTTTATTCATTCGACATGCGCGCATCCCTTACCAAATTATTTCTGTGTTTTTTCTGCGTTTTTTGCCGTTTTAACTAAAAAGAGGGTTAATGGTTGAACAATATTTATAAAATTTGACAACGAGGTGCGCAGAACTGCTCAAGCTTTTTGTGTCACGGAGTTTGAAAAAATCTATACATAAAGAAATTTAGATACCTATAAAAAATATGTTACCTACAACTTTTTTTAAATTCGAGGCTGATCACCACTTATCGGAAAAATTTGGTACTACGTGCACAACGAACACTTAGCCAGTCATATTTAGAATACATCTCGTGCGCGAAGATTTTAACGTTCCCAGAAAATTGGCACCCCGCTCCTTCAAAATTCTTCCCAAAAAAGCTCTAAAAAAGGTCATCAATTTTACAAAATTTCCGTCCATTGTGCAGCTCAAAAATGAACAATTTAGCGCCCCGAAAAAAATCGAGTAAATGCATTTCCGCTTAAGAGGAACATTGGCAAGATTATAAGACGACACTACTGATTTGCTCCTGAAACAGGCTGTTGCTGTTTCGCACGAAACTGGCAATACAAAATTGTGTAAAATATGTCAATGCAAGGTTAACAATTCACTGTAATACCATGTTCGCACTGAGCCGAAATTAGGTGATTTTGGAAAGTGATTTTGAAATTATGTAGAAATTATGTAAATTATGTTCGTTTGACAGTTTTTTCTAGCACTACTCATGTCTTTGATTTTTTCTGCCCAAATTTCACTAGCAATTTTTCTTACAGCAAAGCCCATACATATATCTATATAACTTGGGTTTATGTTCTTGAAGAATGTTAAAATGTGAATCCCATATTCAAAATCAAAACTGTGTCATTAAAATGTGTCAAACTGACAATTTCACCATCAACTGGGACGCGCTGAATTGAGGTGAATGCGATTTTCAGGTTTGAGCATTGGCTTCGAGATGATTGGCCAAAATTACGTGGTTTGAGATGATTTTGAAATCATAGAGAAATCACATGATTTTGAACGTGATTTTGGGCGAAATCATCGAAGTTGCCAAAATCATGTAATTTCGGCTCAATGCGAATATGGCATAACGCTTCTTTATAAACGATGCTCGATGTTTCACTTGTGAGTATAACAACGTTTGAGGTATTACTGAGTTGAGTCGACTTAGTTGAGTCATCATTAATCTCAGAGCATTTTCTACATCAAATATTGAGGAAAATAGTACTGAATTCTGAGTTTTCCGCTTGCGCTCTTAAATATTTTGTTTTAAATGAATTTTAAATTAAATTAAATCACGTTTTTCAATCTGTCCCTAAATTAGTGATCATTTTAGACGTGCATTAATTTCATCGTCCCGGGTATCTGTCGGGACAACTGGCAATTTAGGCTTGAAATCTATGCCAATAAAACAGTTCCTCAGCAAAATAATTGGTTTTTACTTCTTAAACTTGCATTGTTCTGTTAACGGCTTCAATAGATGCTATATTGGTCATGGTACATTCACCCTATTCCCAGACAATCATGCAGTCTTGTAAAGCTTTAGCTTTGTGGCTGTTTTTAGATTTATTCTACGCAGGATTTTCCATATGATCTTCGATCGGTATCATCAATATAAAATGAGCTGTTTTGCTTATGTGAGTAAAGTTGTCGCAATCTATGCTAATGACCCTGCTGCGGTATCCCTTTTATCTGTACGTATTTTGGCCAATATGAGATAAATTAAGAAAGTCATGTCAGTGACTCCTGGTGGGCCTAAAAAATTCACCGGTATTGCCATTGTTGATGATGCGTTTATTCATTGTGTTCCATATATTCTCTGTATCTGTATCCTATTTTCTGTATGCTTTCATATGATACCCATGACGGGGGTCGGGGAAAATAATTGCAAAATACGGCCGCCATCTTCGAACAGCAACCTTCATTTTTTTACAAAATGATCCGAATGCATTGACACGCAAACTATGTGCAAATGTGCAATATTTCAAGTTGATAAGTTACATAAGTTATATTTTATACTACATATTTATTCTGTTATGTCTTCCGCCATCTTGGATTGGCCGCCATTTCGAATTTGAAATCATACCAAACAGCTAATTGTATTCTACTCGTAATACTTTTTCATTTGTCACCCATGTCGGGGTTCGGGAAACGTAATTACGAAACTCGGTCGCCATCTTGGAGCCGCCATTTTAATCTTTTGACTAAAATGTCATATTGCATTGTCATGAGAACTATGCATATGGACAAAATTTGGGGTTAATCGGTTAGATGAAAGTGGGTCAAAATCAAGTTGCAAGAGGTTTAGAACGCAAAATATGGTCAAAACTCGTAGTATTGTATTAATTAATTCATTAAAAAAAACTAATTAAAATATCGAAAAACGGAAACTTTCTTCCTCCTGCTGGGGTATCCATGCATCTACAAAAAAATCAGATTTCTATCTCCTCTAGTTTGGTCCCAACACGTGACGGTACGCACAAGCAGACACACACAGGCAGACACTTTCTTTTATTATTATAGAAGATTATTTGACATGCCATTATGGAAAGACTTAGCACGATACAGGTGTCTTTAAAGCATTAAGTTGTATTACCAAAATCAGCGTCTTACGAAGAAGGTGTTTCGTGTGATTACAACATAATCGTCCTTTAATCTGCTGTACCCCGAAAAAATTGAAACACAATTTTCATTAGCATGGGGGTGTAGACGTGCAATGAGGCTAACCCCAATGCCCCATGTGAAACCTATTTGTAATGCTCTAGAAGGCCCACCACTCGCCCTGCACTTAAATGAATGCCCCGTGTGGCCCCGTGAGGAAGAATGATTGCTGCTTGATTTGTACATGAAAAAAGGATGTCAATGTGTGCTTATGTGTATAATAGTTATTATCCACGGGCTGCCATTTTTAAACGTGAGAGTCGTTTTATCAAGCGGTCCCCCAACTGAGTACTAATCACATGCAATGCTGTTTGACCTCCGCAATCGAACGAAAGCCGGTCTATTAAGTATGCCATTTTATGATATCAAACATAAAAAAATATGAAGCAGGGCACAACACAACAACAAAAATTAAATATTTGTATGAGTCAAACTAAAGCTTAAGGCTATTACTTTTAGCTTTCGGAATTCCTAAGGCAGATATTGGGTTGCCCCATTTCATTTGTAATTATGTTTGTCTCATAAGGTCCTTATGAGCCACTGATAAGACACACCTCACTTCAGTATTTATCATTTTTTTTGTGTGGTGCTCGTGAGGAATCTATGGGGAAACCGCTATTTAGGCATGCCCCTCATTTGCCACAAGGGCCCCACCCGCTGCAAAAGGCATGCCCCTTTAAATGCTAGCCATATAGTGAAAAAATCATAGCCGCTGTAGCTGAGATTGCCAGATCACTGTCATACCCACTGACATATAGAATGGACTGCTTATGAAAAATTTTTCGTGGCACCAATTTGTTCCATAGGCTAAAAACCTTTTTTCACTCCATGTAAACACCGGAATCACTTTTGAAATTTCCTTTTTTTTAAATATGTACTTAAAACATTAAAACAACACAAATATTTTGTTTAAAAAAATTAATAAACACTATTTTCACTTTTTCACCTTTTAAAATGCCTTTTTTTCATTAATTTGCAAATTTTATGTGTATCTGATTTAAGTTCTTAACGCCTGTCTTAGCAACTGACATTCTGTATGTCAAAATCCGGGGGCTTATGGGGAAAAGAGCAAAAGATATAAACATCACTATACCCGTCTATTTTTTTCTAATTGATTTTATTTCTGAGTGCTTCTGTCAGTTTGGGGGCTTATGGATGAGCGAGCGACTATACCTTTTTGGTGCCATCGGTTTGTATGGGAATAATTGCTGATGAGCAGTCCATTATTATATGTCAGTGGTCATACCTTAGAGAAATATTCACGAAACTAGAAGATGAAGCTAAATGTTAACTCACTTTTTTTTTTTTTTTTTTTTCAAATAGTTTTCAGTGAGCAGTATATGCTAAAAAAAGTTTCGGAAAATTGGTTGTGTGTACCCCTTAAAATCACCCTCTAAAAACACTTCCGTTTTAATGCTTACAAAGTTTGTAGATCAAGCGATCGATTATCTCCAAAAAATTATATTACACCTTTTCCCGTACGAATTGCTGTTCATGAGTTTTACGAAAAACGGTTGAACAAGGACCACAGTGGTCCTAGAATTTTTTTAATGAGTCTAATTTATTCGCAAAGAGTTGCTCTACAACCCCATTTTCGTGAAATGTATGTAAGGTTTGATTTAACACCTTAAAAACTCGTTTGAAAACCATCCTTTTTTCCAATATTTTGAATTAAAAGCTTTTCTTTTCATGTGTTATGTGGGGAATATTCACGCCTGAGATAAATTTGCAATTGGGTTGAATTCTGACTCGATTCTACGCTATAAATACTGATATGAGTTAAAGTACTCGATCAAAAGTATCGAATACTGATATGAGTACAATCGAAGCCAAATACTTATATGAGTAACAAATCGAAAAAAAAAAATAGTTAATTTGTATAAACTATACAAATATGTCAGGGTAGAAATTACAAGATTTAGAGGATTATAGGGCTATCTGTAGGGCACTCAGGGGAAAACGCACTAATGATCTGGCCACACTCAGGAGGCCGTGGCGGGGGCCACCTGCAAGAGAGTGTCCCTTACATTTTATTTGTCCGCGGCGCCTGGGGAGAAATTAAATGTATGGGCAATCCTTTCGCCGCCGCCTGCGCGCCAATCTTTTTGTGTTTTAATGAGAAACCTATAGGGAAATCCTCCTATTGGCATGCCCCTATTTGCCACATATACATTCTAATTGGGCTCCTCAGAAGGAGAAGGCGAAGCATGGACGCAGTAAAGCAAATTTTTATATCTTCCTAACTGGAATTTCTGGAATACTAACTTTAAATTTAAAAAATGTAGTTTTCTACTTGTTTTTTAATCTCCAAAATGTAGATTTTTTAAGAATATCCAAATATTTAACATTTATTTAAAGTTGTCATGCTTAAAACCCCAACCAGAAAACGATTGCTTTGACTAAGATATCATCAATGAATGCATTTTCTCCTTACTTCCCATGCAATTTCAAAGTATTATCAATATTGAAAGCTATTCGAAACCTATTTGCTGAATAAGCCAGACCAGGTTCACACTTTACGGTAAGTACGACACGAGTTTTATGTCAAACAACACATGAAAATGTGCAGCTTAAAAAAAGGCTTAAAAGTAAATCTGTTACTACTACGGCTTTTATTGACTATCGTGTCATGAAATCATTTATAAACAAATTGCTTAATGAGCCCGCAGAACCTATAAAGGAGCTAAGTAATTTACTATCTCCGTTATCTAACTAAAGGCAATTTCATAGTTAATTTAAGTCGTATTTTTACGTGTAATAAATTTTTAACAGTATAGCTATAAAAATATTATTTAAATAACATATATGCATACACTTGGGAGTCTGGTGGGCGTAAAACTGCCTCGTGCAAATATAAGTCAATTATATTGAAAATCAGCATAGAGAGTGATACAATCGTTTCTATGCAAATATTCAGCTTCAGAATGACAACTTTGAATATATTTGAAAGACGCAAAAGGCTCATAAAACTGTTCGGTGGCCATGTATATGTCGGTATAACTGCTGAGTGGGTCTCCGCCCCATACACTACTAAACTAACAACATTCAAAAGAAGAAAATTAACGACGCCACTATCACAAGTCTCGATAAAATTTTATTTCCTTGCTTGTTCTCCAAATGCAATTTAAAATAATAATTCTTCCCTTTTTTTCTCCTGGTTATTTTTTTTACTAGTTTGTTTTTGTTTATTCTGCGCATGTACAAGTAGCTTATAGTGAGTGACCTGGATAGGTTTCCTGTAAACGTTGTTACCTGTGCCTCCAGCCAGGACAACTGATACATGTAAAGTGGTGGCTTTGTTGATTTTAATCTCAGACTCAACAAATGCAGTTGCGCAAATCAATCTCTGAAAAATGTTGCAGTTTGATTGATTGGTCCGCTGGGAATGCGAAACGAGGTGGACAGATTGTGGTCGTACACGTTCTCACAGCGTAGTTACTGGAAAAACATATAAGATCAAAACATACTATGATCATGTAGTAGAAAGTATGACACGTTTGCAATAAGTGTGTCTGACCCAAATCCATGTTGTTTTCTCCTTGATATTTTTTTCCATATCCATCTATTGTTAATACTTAACATTTAACCCAGCATCCATCCCAACTAGCATGCGTGATGACAAAAACTCATCAAACGCCAGTCAACCTGAACCGAATTCAATTACCAGAAACCCATGCACATGATCACTCCAGCTGTTGGCTCTATCACTTAATCTGACCACGTCTATCTTAACCTCGGCTGCACTGAACATAACCTTTCTTCTGTTCAACAATACGCCCACCAGGTACAGAAACCGCGATAACTGCATCTTTTTAACCACCGCACAGCATCCTCATAGTAAACAAAAAGGTTGCGGAAGATTGCGAGACGTCGCGGTTAATGGCTAAGCAAACAGCCCGTGGAGCTCTAGACATGGGCCCCATTCCCCATAACCAAAGTCCGCCAACAACGTACCCAGACCCCAGCCAGCCTATTAGGCATTCTCTGCTCAGACTTCCAGGCCGTTCAAACGTAACAAAATCTCGTTCCGCTCACTTGGCCTAGTCTGTCAGACGAGCGCCGAGTCCGTGAACATTTATCTACCTGGCTGTGTCTTCGCGCAGAATTCGCATCTGGGACCTGCAGGTTGCAAATAATCGCTCCGATGGAATACAATTTACCGGGAAAATTGCAATAATAAATGTGTCAATAAATAAATGTTTGCTGGGCCTCGAAATGTTTACTCTGACGAAGCAAGCGGCCGACTGTCTTCTGTAATCACTTTTCTCGCAAAACTGAGTTATTAGTTTATCTAGACGCCAATTATGGTGAAATTTTGTATATATTTGCGTCTTTGATAGCCTGAACGTTATGAATTTATGATTTATTCGCAAACACTGTGCTAAACCAGCTGCTCGGTACCTCAGGTGAGCCATTCTTGGGGTGTTTTGAAAAAAATTCGAATTATTCTGGTAAAGCACAAATCAAAACCTTACTTCTCGACCGCAACAGTTATTAATAAATCTGGGCTACTGGAACCATTATAAAACCAAGAGAATTGAGATTTCCTGAATTTAAAAATAAATAAATCAAAATTAAAAATTATTACTTTCATTATAATTACGACCTACGATAAACTCTCTACCACTTAATCATATAAATGACCTGCACTTGTTTGGTCTGATGAACTTGTAGGGGTGGGCAAAGATCACAATTCGTCATATGGTTGGACGTCTTGAGTCAGATATTTTACTGTTGATAAGGATCGAGTATAAGCCGCGTAGAGGTTCGTTTATACAGTATATACCTCGATGTCCAGTTTTTCGTCTTTAATCGATTTGTTCCGTAAACTTGAATGCATAGGTTAGGTTAGGTTTAGGTTCAAGCCCATACACTTAGGCCAGAAGGATAGGCCCATTGTGATGCCATAGTGATCCCACTTTAAAGCTGATGTTAAAATGTCGTTTCTTCGTTAAAACCATCTCGAGGAAGTAATGAATCTTCTAAGATCCCAAACTTCGAGATTTCCGCAAGGTTGCTTAGAAAGGGTTCACCAAATGTGGTTAACCTTATCCTGCTTAGGGCCGGGCAGTGACAGAGGAGATGTAGTACACTTTCCGCTCCTCCAGGTTGTTACAGCTTCTGCAGAAATTGTGGGTCTCAAGACCTAAACGGGTCGCATGCGTCCCTATCAGACAGTGTCCGGTCAACACTCCCACTAATACTGAGAGTTCTTGTCTCCCGAGGCTCAGTAATAGGGTGGTTCGCCTGAGGTCATAGGAGGGCCAGGTTAATTTGGCCAAAGTGCATTTATTCAGATCCCTCCAATGCTTTTTCGTTTGTGTGATTGTGTGTTGCTTGCATCGGAGTTTAAAGGTGGCCCAAGGCATACCAACTCTTTTCTTTTCTGGGAGGAGAGTAGCGGTCGTGCCCTCTCCTAGCCAGTTCGTCAGCTTTAAAATTTCCCTCTATATTTCGGTGACCGGGCACCCATACGAGGAGGGTCCTGAACTGCTGAGCCATACGACATTCAGAAGTAGTTCTAGAGCTGTTTGTTTAGGAGCGCAGGGCTTTCAGAGCTGCCTGACTATCTGAGAAGATGTAGACAGTCCGGTTCCTATCGCCTTGCTGGTTGATTTGCAGAACAGCTTCTTGTATGGCTAGAACCTCCGCTTGATATACACTGCAGTGATCGAGAAGTCGGAAGGAGACTTCAACCCCCAGTTCTGGGGAAAATACTCCTCCTCCCACTCGACCCTCGAGCTTTTATTTTTTTATGAAAAAACCAAGCTTAGGTGTAACCCTTTGTACTACCAGTCCGTCATGTCGTTCAGTTCATGGTGCAATGTCTAGTAGTAGCTTGGTTTGAAGAATAGAGGAGAATAGGAAAGGTTAGAGGGGGTCTGGAGGGTGTAGAAGAAAATGACGATGAACCTCACGTTTGAACTCTAAGATGTTGTACGAGTTCGGAAATACTGACTGCGGGAGATTATTCCACAGTCGAGTTGTTCTATTCATAAACGAACTTCTAAACCGTATTGTGCGTGAACGAGGGGGCTGTAGGGTATGGAGGTGAGCCGAGCGGGCTAGTCTTGTGTTGCGGGAAAAGTATTGCCGTGCAGGCAGGAGGTCCTGAATTTCGGTGGAACAGTCGCCATGGTAATAGCGATAAAGTATGGAGAGGGCTGCTACATTCCTACGGTGGCTCAAGGTGTCTATGGAGGCGCGAAAGGAGCCATCACCAATGAGTTTGAGGGCTTAGAGCCATCAGTAAAAACGTTTATGGCACCCGGAAACCTGTGTGGTCTATTATCCACTCACGACGTGAAGAGATGTGAACTCCGTAGTTCCTCGTGAAGGTAATTTCGGGAATGCAGAAGTCGGTTTTTGTGGGGATAGTAACTGAGTTCAGTACCTTCGTGTGCTCTCACCTGATTCCAGTCCAGAAACCGGATTCTTTTATTCTAAGGGCTGCGATGGTTGCGCTTTCCCTTGCCACAAGATTTAAAGGAGGGAGGTATAACATAACATTTAAGGCCTCTGTAGGTGTGGAGCGAAGTGCTCCTGTTATGCATAACTCCGCACATCTTTGTACTCTTTGTAATTTGTTTAGCACGTTAGATTTACTCAGAGTTGGCCACCATACTAAAACCCCGTAGAGGATAATTGGGCGGATCGATCGCACGAAAAGCGCGATGTTTGCTTTCTTAATGCGCTCTTCTGTGTTTTCATGCCAGAGGAGTTTCTTGTCCAGAATTACTCCCAGATATTTGGTACTGTTGTCAATTTTGAGCCTAACATTGTTAAGCCGGGCGGCGTTAACGGAGAGATCTTATACTTCCTTGTGAAGAGGACCAGCTCCGTTTTAACTGGGTTAACGCTGAGTCCGCGGGTAGCAGTCCAGCTTGAGAGGGTTTGTAGCGCTGCCTCCATGAGATCACAGAGAACTTGAGGAAATTTTCCTTTTTTGATGATAACAACATCATCCGCGTACGCCAGGACGTCATGTCCCTCTGCCTGCATGCGTCGCAACAGCTTCCGACTAGAATTTAGCTGAGGAAAAACCAGAACATATATCAGGTTCTGATCAGGCAATGGTAAGGCATGCCACACCAAGTTTTCCTAGTCGGGACCTTGTCGGGTCCTGATCAGGAAATCCTTATCTTATGATAATGAGGTTTTCCTAGTCGGGACCTGGTCGGGTCCTGATCAGGCAATCCTCATCTTATGATAATGAGGTTTTCGTAGTCGGGACCTCGTCGGGTTCTGATCAGGCAATCCTCATCTTATGATAATGAGGTTTTCCTAGTCGGGACCTGGTCGGGTCCTGATCAGGCAATCCTCATCTTATGATAATGAGGTTTTCCTAGTCGGGACCTGGTCGGGTTCTGATCAGGCAATCCTCATCTTATGATAATGAGGTTTTCCTAGTCGGGACCTGGTCGGGTCCTGATCAGGCAATCCTCATCTTATGATAATGAAGTTTTCCTAATCGGGACCTAGAGAGGTCCAGTTCATGATATATATCATGAACTGGAACTGACTTGTTCCCGACTAGGAAATATCTCATACTTTATTTTTTATAACATTAGGATATCCTATCTTCAGGAAATCCTCATCTTTATTAAAAAATTAAGTACATGAGGTTTTCCTACTCGGGGCCTAGTCAGGTCCTGATCAGGAAATCCTCATCATTACCATTACCTTTTTTATAAGGTCGAAAATCGAAAAGTACTCAAAGTTTTCGGAGAAGGAGCTTTTGTAAACCAAGAAAGAAGAAGGCGTAAATTCCATTTGTTTGTTTTAAAAATGACAAGTGACAGTTGCGAGTTTACCTTTGCTGTGAACAGAAGTGTGTTTGTGAAAACAATTGGATTTTGTGTTTTTTCATAAGTTTTGTGAAAAGATTTTGTTTCAGTTTTTTAAGTTCGTTAAAAACGTTGGATTTTGTGTGTTTTTCATAAGTTCTGTGAAACAATTATGTGAAATATTTGGTTCTCACTTTTTTAATACAGCTTGGTGAGAATATTGGATTTTGCTTTGTTGAAACAATTTTGTTTTGAGGTTTTTAATACGGTTTGTGGAAAGAATTGGATTTTGTGTTTTTAATAAGTGCAAAGTGCCGAAAATGTCAAGGAATCATCGAGCGTGTACAATCCGTGAACTTAATTGGCAAAGAGTGCGCCGACATCGTACAGCTTTAAATACAAGAAATGGAGAAAACATCGAGAAGCGGACACTTTCTTTTAGTAATATAGATATATTGGGTGAATTCAAAAATTCAACACTGCCGCAACACTGCAGAATTCAGCTACAGACTTCTAATTGCTGAATTGTACAATGTTTTGGAAGTGTTGAATTTTTGAATTCACCCATTATCTCTTTTTCACCCCACAATTTCAGATTAGAATAGTCTAATTAATTCCAAATCGAGCAATGCCGGTCAAACAAACCACAACAGTTCCTGATCAGGCAAACCCCATTAGTTCCTGGTCAGGTCCGGTTCCTGATAAGGCATTCCTGATCAGGTCCTGATCAGGCATTCCTGATCAGGTCCAGGTCAGGCATTCCTGATCAGGTCCTGATCGGGCATTCCTGATCAGGTCCTGATACGTTATCTGCATTACATGCCTTGCACTTTCCTGATCAGGCATGCCGGATCGGGTCCTGACCATGTTCAGCAAAAAATTTGTAGTCTATAGTTACGACCCATAGCAACGCAGAGAGTACTCCTCCTTGCGGAGTGCCTCTATTTACGGCCTTTCGGACCGAGCTATCGCCCAAGATCGAGCTCACCATCCTGCCAGTAAGCATTTGGTGAATAAGGGACACCAACGATGTCTCGATCCCATGTTCTGTCAAGGCCAGGGTAATGGCATCCAGCAAAAAAAAACATTGTTAAATGCTCCTTCTATGTCAAGAAATGCTACTAATGTGTACTCCTTAATCTCGAGGGATTTTTCAATGGTTGAGACCAGTGAGTGAAGAGCAGTATCAGTAGATTTGCCCTT
This sequence comes from Thereva unica, assembly GCA_949987705.1. Lineage (NCBI taxonomy): Eukaryota > Metazoa > Arthropoda > Insecta > Diptera > Therevidae > Thereva > Thereva unica. Next base: position 58,822,205 of record OX465281.1, on the reverse strand, counting down.
TGTATAGGCGTGTTGTGAGCCAGAGAGTTCCGAGGTCAATATGGTCTGCCTCAGACATATTTCGATTAGCCTCTCCAGAGTCTTTAATAGAAAGGATGATAGGCTGATTGGACTGAAGTCTTTGGGTGTTACGTGGGAGGCTTTTCCTGCCTTAGGTATGAAAACTACTTTAACCTCTTTCCAACTAGAGGGAATGCAGTTATATTGGAGGCACCCAGTAAACATGGCCTGCAACCAGGGCCTAATATAACTATGGGTGTGCTGCAGTTGTGCCGGCACTATGCCGTCAGGGCCTGGTGATTTATAGGGCTGGAAGGTGTTTACAGCCCATTTGATTTTTGCTCTACTTATGATAGATCTGATCAGCTGTTGTGAGGCTGAAGAGTTTACCGTGATAGTTGTATCAACTGTAGTACTACTCGGGAAGTGGGTGTCCATAAGTAGTTTCAGGGATTCTCTGCTTGAGTCAGTCCAATCGCCGTCTTCCTTCCGTAAATAGCTAAGCATTGTTGGCGCTTTAGTTAATATTTTACGCAGCCTTGAGGTCTCCGATGTGGACTCTATATTGCTGCAAAAGGTAGCCCAGGAGGTACGTTCGGCCTACCTTATTGCCAACTTATAGCAGCCCCAAGCGGTTTCGCTGTTACTGCATCTCGCTGAATTAAATTCCTTTCTGCACTCTTTTCGGAGTGTCTCAAGTTCGCGACTTATTAATGGCGTAAGTGCATCGTTTCGTGAAAATGTCCACAATGCTGTCGAGTTGTTCCCGGGTTTTGGGAACAAAGGGAGGCTTGGGGAAGGTGTTTTGCGATAAGCCTAGTATAGTAACCCCAATTTGTCCTTTGGAGGTTTTTTATTTTGGAAGGGGTGGCTGGGCTAGAGTCTTGCAGTTAGAACTCTATAAATCTATGATCTGAAATGTACCATTTTTAGTTTTTGCAATATATCTCGCAAACGAAACAAAATTTTGTTTATTTAATTTTTTTGTAGAGAATTAAATTTCCCATGAAAGCGGCTTATTTAAAAAATTTTCCCTTTAAAATGATGGGTCATTTTTTTATTTTTATCTCTTTAGTCCGGGGAAATTAGCATATTAAGGATACAAAACTCCAAAATGGCTGAAAAGTGAACCACAGCCACAAGGAATTTTTAAGAAAATAATTTCGGAATCACAAAAAAACATGGCCGCCGGAGATATCGCGTTTTCCTTGTATGTAGGTTTCTATAGGTTATACAACCCTTTGTGAGGGTTCAAAATGTTGACAATGAATTTTTTTTTCTTCTACTTATACCAAATATTATTGCCTATAAAATACAATTTTCAAAAAAGAAAACAGTTTGGAGTGTTTTTTGAACTTGAATAATTTCGAAAGGGTTAAGTTTTCGAAAAAAAAGACAAGACTTCTGTCTGACTTGTTTAACTGAAAATATCTCGTAATATAGTTTAAATAACTTTGTTGTATTTAAATCACTGCTGAGGTAAACCCTGTGGGTAGTTTTTGAGCGGCAGTAGTTCTATGAATCGTCTCACATTTGTATGCCGAGTCATTAAGGGTAAATCAAAACTCATTTTATTTAAATTTTCTGGATATGGCGAGTTTTGAATTGACAATATGAGAGGATAACGCTAGTTTTGAAATGGAAGCTTTTTTTGCCGTGCTGTAACTTCGACATAAGGCAAGTTTCGATAAACAGATTTGGAAGACTCACAAAGTGTACCATAAACAACAATTTATCATTATCAACTCAGTTTGTGCCATAGGGTGGATAACACGAGTTTTGAAACGGAACGACTCATATGGTCCTCTGCTATTCCCTTCTTTTTGATGTTGGAGCATTTTGGTTAAGCAGGTCTTCAAAGTAGCTTTTCCATTTATTTTGGACCCTTGGGTTACTAATAATACCGCCATTGTCGTCTCATGACATACTAGTTCTGGGTTTAAATTTGTCAGTAATCGACCTTATATCCTTGGCTTTCCTAATGTTTTTGTTGCTTAAACTCAATCTAGCGTCCAAGATTCTCGCATTTTGTTGTTCCCTCTTCTTTTTTCTTAACATGCGATCTGCGTATCGTCGTTTTGCTTTAAAGGTTTCCATTTTAGTCCTGATCGGTCTGGCGGTATGACTTTTATTTCTTTCTTCTAATGCTGCTTTGCATTCTTCGTCAAACCAATCGTTCCTGTTTCTTCTTCGTACTTATTCGGTGGCGTCTTCAGCAGGAGCTTTTAAACACTATCTTTTAAGCCAAGTTACCAATAACAATGGTGAGCTTTTCGTTGACTTTTGTAGTTCCCACCAACTCATGGTAGGTGGAACTTACTTTTGTCACAAGAAGATACACAAAGAGACCTGGGTATCGTCCGATGGTAGAACGAGAAACCAGATAGATCACGTGGCCGTCAGCCGCAGATGGAGAATTATTCTTGAGGATGTCAGGAGTTTCAGGGAAGTGGATACTGGAAGCGACCATCATTTGGTTGTAGCAACTATTCGCCTTAAAATCGCCGCAATCAGAAACGTGCAACATGATGCTAGAACCCGTACACGGTTTAACGTAGACCTTCTGCGGGAGAGCGTTAAAAAGCGGGAATTTGCTGGAGACCTACAAGAATTATTAAACCAGCACAACGTTTCTGACGGCACAAATATTGAAGAATTGTGGAGTACGACAAAGGGCGCGATATTGACGGCTGCGGAAACGAGCATCGGTTATGTCCAAAGAAACCCTGGATCTCGGACACAACAACACTGGATCTCGGACACAACCTGGCAAAAAATAGAACGCAGAAGGGCCCTCAAAAATAACGTAAACTCTACAACTCGGCGTGATAAAAGCCAGCAGATAAATGAGCTCGCAGAAAAAGCGGAAAACGCGGCAAACTCAGGCAACAGTAAGGTGCTGCACCAAATCACTAAACAGCTCTCGGGAAAGCACTCTACTAAAAAGCATGCCGTTAAGAGTGCGGATGGAAGGCTGTTGTGCAGCGACGAAGAGCAGCTCCAAAGATGGAGAGATTAAGGAACCTCAGGAAAACAGCAACACAGCCAATAAGAATCACCACCCGGGCCCCATCCAAGACGGAAATAGTAACCGCAATTCATGCGATGGCCAATGGTAAAGCAGCTGGGAAAGATGGCATCCCGGCAGAATTGTTGAAAGCCGACTCAAGCCTCATAGCAGATGCGCTTCAGCCAATCCTAGATATAGCATGGAACACCTGTATCTTTCCGGAGGATTGGACGGAAGGTATCATAGTCAAAATACCAAAAAATGGGGACCTAACAATATGCGACAACTGGAGAGGCATCTGTTTACTATCGACAGGGGGAAAAATTTTGTCCCATATATGTACATATTACTATCTAGGATAAGTGAGGCAGTTGACCGAACGCTTAGGAGGCAGCAGGCCGGATTCAGGAAGGGCCGCTCCTGTATTGATCAGCTATTGAGAATAATAGTGGAGCAGTCCACTGAATCCGATCCCCCATTTACCTTGCTTTCGTAGATTATGAGAGAGCGTTCGACTCGGTCAATAGGAGCTTTATATGGCAGGCACTACGGGGACGTGGACTGCCTGATAAAATAATAGAATTGATAAAAGCCCTATATAACAATTCCAAATGCAAAGTTCCCCATAATATAAATTATCCGACAGCTTTGAGGTGAGCTCAGGAGTACGACAAGGATGCCTACTTTCGCCATTACTATTTCTTATAGTAATAAATGACATCCTTGTCGGCGCTCTAGATAATAGAACAGGCGGCATACAATGGGGTTTGGTAGACCTCGTTAAGGATCTCGACTACGCCGATGATATCTGTCTGCTGGCCCACAGGCACCAGGACCTCAAAAACATGTTAAGCAATTTGGCAACAGAAAGTAGTCCAGCATGCTTAAGGCTAAATCCGACTAAAACTAAAGAAATGCGGATAAATGTAAACACCATTGAACGGACTGCGCTGAATAACCGTGACGTGGAACTGGTAAATAGGTAGCATTATTACCGAAAATGGTGGGGCAGAAAAAGACGTCAGTTCCAGAATAAATAAAGCCCGAGGCGCATATGCATGCCTGTTCCGCATATGGAGATCAACGGAGATCTCAACTAACACCAAATTGCGGCTGTTCAGCTCCAACGTTAAGGCAGTTCTTTTGTACGGTTGCGAAACATGGAAAGTCACCCAATTCATCACAGGGCGCCTACAAGTCTTCATCAACAAATGCCTTCGTCGTATCCTAAAAATCCGCTGGCAAGATAGAATTTCAAACGAAGAACTATGGCACCGTGCCGGCCAAGAAAGGATAGACGACCAAATCAGAAGGAAATGGAATTGGGTTGGCCACACCTTGCGACGCGAAAACGAAAATCTAGCCAAGCAGGCCCTTGACTGGAATCCGCAACGTTCCCGTCGAGTAGGAAGACCTAGAACAACTTGGAGGAGAACCCTACTAGCAGAAGCCGCAACAACTGGGAGATCCTGTTTGGAGCTAAGAGCTGTCGCGCAAAACAGAGCCCTATGTCCCATGAGGGATTAAAGGAGTTTAAAGAAGAAGAAGAAGAAGATATTTCATTTACACTATCTGACTGTTGCTCTAGCCTTTCGGAGACTCTTCTTCGCATCAATTCCTTATATCTCGTTCGTGTTTCTTCCAATTTTAAATTTTCCACATTGATTTTTCCATCCTGGGCGTCCTTTGAATCATTTGTGTCGCTATTCGCTTTCTATACCTGATTTTAACCATGAAATGGTCGGAGCCACAGCATGCTCCCCTATAGGATCTGACAGTGTAGTGTTTTGCTGTAGGCAGTCCCTAGGATTTGTGATCTTCACACCCTGAACGTGTAAACACTCTAGGACCTATTGTCAGCACATTCACCTCCTTTTTTGAACGATTTACATTTCCTAATTTGGTCCATGCTTGGACTTTATTAGGTAATCGTCATGTACCTTATAATTATTATAAGATAAGTATATCAAGAACTAGACTTTACTAGCTCCTGAGAAGGAATACTTGTAGTGTCATGCCTAACCACTGCCTTTCAGGACTTGGAGCGGGTACAAAAGCATTACTATGGTTAATCATGGTTAAAAACAACGTCAGCTACAACATAACTACAAGGTTAACTTTTTGACGCTCAAAAACTCCCTTGGTTAACCGTAGTTAAATTTTAACCCAGCGCAGGATCAAGAATAGCGATACTTAAGAAGAAGAAGAAGAAAAAACACTCTCTGACAGTTATTTTAATAACAAATCAAAGTGGAATTTATGAAATTATTGAAAATAAAACGCTAATATATAAAACAATTGAAGCAAGTAGCAGAGACTGTTTTATGGAATAAAAACTTTTCAGTTTCTTTCACTTGTAGTTAACCACGGTTTGTTCAAAAACCTTTAACTTTCGTGATTAATTGAAGTGATGCAGCTAACGACAGGATACCCCTAGTGTGGAAGAGGAAAAGTAGGTACTAATGAAGGATATCGTAGGGTGGAGCTTTCAAAAAATCCCACATTATCACATGTACGATAGACTATAGTGCTACAATAAGACACCAACACACTGGTTCAAGTATGGAAGTCACAGTACTAAAGCTTCTCAAAGGTAATCCACTAATCTTCATATCTTGTAGATCCTGAGCGGTTGAAAGAAAGCACTATCCAGCTTCGTCGTTCGAGGTTCTAAAAGTAAAGTTTTTGATGAGACTGCCTCAGATGCGGAAAATAATAAAATGTGAAATGTAAGGTAAAACTTTCTGACGAGACTGTCTTTGGAATCCGGGAAATATACCGTGTGCAAAGAGACTTAAGTGAAGGTCAAGTGAAAGCTGTTTAAGAAAAGGCGGTGCAATCATTTTTAAGAGGAGCAGTGCAAGAAAAGACAAAGAAAGTGGGAAATTACCAAGAAGTGTCTCGACCGTCAACATGAAGATGAAGGTATTCTCCCACAAAAAAAGTACTCACAGTATTGTTTATATTAAAGATTTATCGAAATAAAGAATATATGATATATTGAAAGGGAGTGCTTCAGTTTTCGCGAAAATGATGATTCTAAGCTACTATTTCCCATTATTATAATTTTCCAAAGTAGTTAAATAACCCAAAATATAGATAATTCAAGGCGTTATATAAAATTCTAATTCATCCGACACGCGAAACTGGCTGGAAGCGAGTTATTCGTCGAGTAGTGTCACAACCTTCGCTGTTGACTTTTCACCCGTTATGTCGCGGACATGAAACTACATAGAGTTTCGGTCAATAGCCCATTTGAAAATATTTTAATACCCGTATTTCTGCTGTTTACTACATTATCATATGAGCAACCGTTAAGGAGATATTCAAAAAAAAAAAAAAATGCGTTATCAGTTATTTCAGGCACGTGAAGTGCGAACTTTGGCGTTGGATTACTCGCAAACTATACAAGCGAGAACGATTACTAAGGGCTTATTCTAAAGGTAATCACTAGCACTATAAGTTTGGTAATCGGCATTAACTCACCCAAATTAATATCTTACGAGTTAATCGCAAAAAACTGCATTCAACCTCAACCTCCCGAACAAGTTCGAATTTTGAGCGGCCATAACTTTGAGCCAAATTAATTTACAGACCTCGTTAAGGGCTCATTTTGTAGATAATTTTATTCTCTAATGACCTTGTATTGATCATTTTCAGCTATCATTGCACACAACCGAGTTATTTGGTATAAACGACCTGTACCTCTTTTTCAAGATGGCGGCTTTTCCCATCACACTGAGACCCCACAAACTTGGTTTTAACATTGTCAGATGTACCCGAACAAACTCCAAAAAACAAATTTTGTACATCATGAAATGCAATTTCATGCCCTTTTTTCGACTAATTGCACTGGGCTAAAAGGAAAACGTAAGATTGAATCTTGAATTTACTTTACTACTGCGGTGCTACATGAATACATAAACTATGCATGGAAAATTGGCTAGAAGCTACATTGCCTTCAAACCCCAATTCCGTAAATTTGCTAAAGCATAATAAAAAACACCAGTGATCTTCCAAGTCCAGCTTAATACCACTAAAAATCAGTAAGCCTCGCCCTCATTCAATTGTTTCCTCGTCTTCCCACTGCATTTTGGCCAGAGTAATAGTATACCTACCTGCATATCACCTCCATCTGCGCACATTAACATTCACACGGCTACATTTCCGCCAGTTAAGAGTGCAAAAAGGCTCCCGGAATCTTAAATCACTGTCGATGGCGCAGCGCTGATCAGCGGAGCATTTTATCTCAACTAATGCGCTAATTGTAATTTACAATCGCTCAATATTCAATCAATCGCTTTGTTTTTACCTGAACGGTGCACCTCGGGCTTCCTTTTATCTCAGGTCCGCCGATACTTAATTGGTTTTAGTTTTTTTGCTCTATCGTTGCTAATATTGTTGGGAACTTGCTTCCATTGCACATGTCGTGGCCGAGCAACGTGGAGGGCACTGTCTGTGTCATGTACACAGAAAAACAACTGTTCAGTAGCAAAGTTCCAGTAGCAGTAGCAGTAGCAGCCACCAGCCAGCAGTAGTAGTAGATTTTCAGTCCGACAACGTCTGCTTTGGCGCGGTTCTGGCCATTGACGACGTTGTCATTGATTGGCAACAAACACCGAACGTTTACATAAAATGAAGTAATTAGCGGGTGAAAGGCTCTTTAGCTGATGATGTCTTAAAATGGCCACTTTTTCATCGAAAGTAATTCCATTGCCGAGGAAAGAACCAATTGGTTATGCAGAAAGGAAGTGAGTAATGAGTCAAAAAGAAAAGGGTTCACAACGTTCTCTTTTGGAATGGCCAGTAGCACCAGTAGGGAACCTTGCAGCAATTAAGCAGAGGTATTAATTAATTACCACTAGCTTGATTTATGCAATGCCGTTTTGTGCAGGAAATTATTAATTTCCAAGGTATTAATCAAAACTCTCGGCTAAATCTTGCTGCCATATCCTGTCCGGAATTTCATTTTAATCTGCTCACAAAGCCCGCCCATAAATCATATCGAATATTTCTATTGTCATCTCTAAATGCATCAAAAATTTCAAAAGTTCAATATCTTCAGAAAATTTATTCACCTCTCTCATTCATATTTCAAAAAAAAAAAATAATTTCTTTAAAATCATAAATAATATTTAATTGGCGTACCACTGGGAGATAGATAGGCAACTAAATAGTCGCATCTTGGTCGGTAAAAAACTCATCATAGTCGCGGATCCACGGGGACATCTATTTCATTTCATTCTAGATAAAGATCTTGATCACTTGATCGCTTAAGTGGTTGTTGTTACCTTCAGAAGCGAGCCTACCTGTCCCTACCTGTCTAGTAAATCACAAAATTATGCAAGGCGAGTGACTTCTCTCTCGTGCAACACCTTTTTGAAAAAAACATAAATAAATAATAAATAAAAAAAAAAGAAACGAAATTCAAACGAACTCCGACGACTATTAATCACGGAATTACTGTTAATGTGCCAGGGAAAGATTATCGCATTTGATTAGACTATCTATTTACCTGATGGATTTATGGCTGTTGGTAACCGATAAAAGATTTAAGAGGTGCCGGTTCAAATCCTATTAAGAGGGAGTTGACGCTTTCCCATTGAAGTTGATAGCTTGGACCGTTTACAAGATTTTTCAGAACTTGAATTTTGCAGGTTAACCGAGGATGTGGGTGGTTTTTTGTTGTTGTTGCATTTACTTCTTTCTTTTCCCTTCCATAAATCCATAATTTTTCCCATATGAAAAATTATCTGTCAATTGTTTTTTTGGGCTTATCATATTTATTTTTGCATAATTTAGATTGTTAATAACTTGCAAGATTTTCAATATTGACCTCAATGTAATCGAATTTTGGAACAGAGTATTTCCGATCCCAACGCACTCAACGAATTTGTGTAATTAACATTGAACTATAAAAGTCCTGATTCAGATCTTAAAATACTCAAGACTGAATCAGTCAAGGCAATGGATTAATTTTTCGGAGCAACTGTTCAGTTTTTGGCTATTCTAAGGACTTCTAATTTATCCTTCTTCTTCTTCTTATGCTCCTTTAATCCTTCGGGGGACATAGGGCGGAAGCAATTTCCCTCCAGCGGACTTTTTTTTTGTGCGATAGTTCTCAGCGCCGTCCAGGGTCTCCCAGTTGCTATGGCCATTGCACAGGTTTCGTATCTGCCATTATATAAGAAGAATCTACCGTCTGGGCAGATATGCTTTCTATCTTGTCTCGCTAAGCCCCATGATCTTGATATTATATCGCTTCTATTTGTTGAGGACTTTATCCAGCCGTCTATCAGAAAGTAACGTCATTACATTTCATATGACAATTCATGTCCTGGTTCGAAAAGCAAAGGTCGTCGTTGTATTATCTATCCGGTTCCGAGGTATTTTCTGCCGATTTGCAGCAAAAGTGTTTTTGTGGGAGTTGGCCACTAACCCTAACTCTAACCGACTTAAAACGACTAATAGCAACTGCAATTGTTATCAAATATTATTTAGTCAACAGACTTATTCTTTACAATTATAGAACTTACAATTATTTTAGAACTGATAATTTTTACTTCGAGATCTTGTGGTAATTTAGCAGTTTGGTGTAGGTATTGTATCAGCTAATAATACAGATAAAACCGCATGTTGTTAGCTAGCTTTTAGAATAAAAAACAAAAACCCTGCGAACTTAATGCAATTTTCCTTTGCATGAAATATTTTTGGATGGCGTCATTTCTGCCAAACAAATATTCTAGTGGGCATTTGATGAAATTTTAATTGTGAAAATGTCGTTAACAAGGCAGCAACTCATGTGTGCTTGTTCCCTATTAGTTTTGAGGGAATTAGAGTGTATGGAAAAAGAGGAGACTGAAAAAAGAAAAAAACCTAAATATTGGATAAATCCGTTTTTATTGAAACGTGCTGAATTAAATATCGAAGAAACTCTGTTAAAAGATTTATTGTGGGAAGAAAATGAATACAACAATTTTTGTCGGATGAATATTCACAAATTTGAAGAACTTCTTGTTTTAGTGAACACAATTAAGAGTTATTGTTTTGAGTTCAGGCTTAATATTTCTTATTTATAGGTGGACCCTGTGATATGCAAAAAAGACACGACCATGCGGTATGCAATTCCTTCAAGGACACGATTGGCAATAACCCTGAGATATTTAGCGTCAGGTGATTCTTTTCGTTCCTTGGAGTTTTTGACACGGGTATCAAGAAAAACTATTAGCGCTTTTATCCCAGAAGTTTTATCAGCAATATATGATGCACTTCCGCCTAAATACTTAAAAGTGAGACAATCATGAATTAGTTCCATGAACATAACTTCTTAGCAAATAACTATCTTTCAGTTTCCAAGAAGTGAACAGGAATGGAAACAAATTGCGGATGATTTCAATGCTATTTGGGATTTACCGCATACATTAGGTTCATTAGACGGAAAGCATATCAGGATTAAGCCGCCACCCAATTCCGGGTCTTCCTTTTATAACTACAAAGGATTTTTCAGTATTATACTGTTTGCTATTTAGGCTAGTCGGCGAGAAGGAAAAAATGACAAAAAGTGCATTTTCGGCCCATAGGCGAGATTATTATTGGAATCGGTTCGCTTTAGGGTGTAGTTTAACGCCCTAAGTTTGCCCAAAATTTGGTTGACCGCATAACTTTTTAATTAACTTATTGTGAATAAAATAGGCACTTTTTTTATATTTCTTTCAATATCTCCGTTCCTGCTAGCTTTTAGTATAACATATGCTTTGGGAAAGCTGTTCGTTATGAAATTCTCTAAAAAATGAGCCCTGTTAGAAGTCGCTACGTGCAAGTGTGATCTTGCAAACAGCTTCCAAAGTTTTCAAATTACGTTACTTTCACTATTTGTTTACTCGAAAGCAACTGCACATAGAGGGCTGAAAATTCTCACAGATGGTGTTTATGTAGTCCCGGTAATGTACAAAAAATTTCAACAAGATCGGTCCATTACTTTTTGAGTAATTAACGATCTTCTGTTTTTTTTTACATTGCTGTCATTTTTTGCAAGATCAGTTTATAATTGGGAAAATCATTTAGAAAACTTAAGAAACAATTGAAAATGAAATCCCGCTGGAATTTTTGAAAAATCGCAATTTTGATCGATTTTATGAGGTTTTCCACGCAACTACCTTTTTATACGCGACATAAATAAACAAATATGTTGTTATATTTTTACTTTAGAGAATACGTCCTTGCATAACTAAAAAGCTGCTATTTTTTTTTAAATTTTTGCCCTACCACACGCAGAAGACCAGTTAATTTTTTTTTTCACAAAATTCGTGAGGGCTTATTATTCGTCGTACAAGGACCAAATATGTATATGGAGGTTGAACTTCAATACGAATACTTTCAATAAAACAATATTTTAGCCCTTTATTGTGTTTAACAATTAGGTAAATCTGATTTCTTCATTAACAGACAAATTAAAAAACACAAAATTCTATAATCTATAGAATCGATCAAGTAACACAAAATTCGTAAAAATTATAAAATATCTTAAGGAACTACATTAATTTAGTTTTTTTTAATGGCATAACGCACTCTTCTGGTTCTTCGGCGGAGGAATCGTCACTGTCAAGTGAAATAACATCAGAAATTTCTGAACATTCTTCCTGCTCATTGTCGTTTTCCTCATCATCGTTATCGATGCCACTAATTGTCGGTTGTTCGCTATTAGAGCAATTTTGCCCGGAACAATTTACACAAAATTCCGAACACCGCATGCCTTTCTTAAAACAGCCACATGCTTTTTTGCAATCTACAGCGCAAGTACACCGAATTTGTTTTAATATATTGTCTGGGACCAGTTTAGATTTACAAAAAATTGGCTGCAGACCATATTCTGAATTTTTCCAGCCCCATGATAGGGGATTTAATTGTTTACCGAGCCACTGTTGAATTTGAAAATATACTCTATAACAATGTTGGACTGCACCTGATTCTGTTGGGGGTAAGTGTTCTAATTTAAAAGTATTTTTTAAAGAAAATTTTTTAAAACAATCGTATCTAAATTCATTCAGTTTAACATTACATGTTTTAGAACCGTACAGAGACATTATAACTTTAATGCCAATTTTTTCTATTTCTCTGCGGTTACAATTTGAAGAGTAAAAAACTGATATTTCATCGATTAATTTAGGATTTGTTTGAAATATTTTCATAATTTTTCCTTTTCCTTGTTTGAAAAATGCAGAGGTTGTGTCGCACCCAGTGAAAGCGTGTATAAACGCAATGATCTTCTTTAATTTTTTGTTCATGAAACTGTGAGTGTCATAAATTGTATCGGCAACGTTACCTTTGCCGGGCTTACAGACGTATAAGAAGCCCTCACGAAATTTTTGAAAAAAAAAAATTAACTTATCTCCTGTGAATGCTAGGATTAACTTTTTTGTTAAGTTTGTAAAAAAATATATATGCAAGGACGTATTCTCTAAAGTAAAAATATAACAACATATTTGTTTATTTATGTCGCGTATAAAAAGGTAGTTGCGTGGAAAACCTCATAAAATCGATCAAAATTGCGATTTTTCAAAAATTCCAGCGGGATTTCATTTTCAATTGTTTCTTAAGTTTTCTAAATGATTTTCCCAATTATAAACTGATCTTGCAAAAAATGACAGCAATGTCAAAAAAAACAGAAGATCGTTAATTACTCAAAAAGTAATGGACCGATCTTGTTGAAATTTTTTGTACATTACCGGGACTACATAAACACCATCTGTGAGAATTTTCAGCCCTCTATGTGCAGTTGCTTTCGAGTAAACAAATAGTGAAAGTAACGTAATTTGAAAACTTTGGAAGCTGTTTGCAAGATCACACTTGCACGTAGCGACTTCTAACAGGGCTCATTTTTTAGAGAATTTCATAACGAACAGCTTTCCCAAAGCATATGTTATACTAAAAGTTAGCAGGAACGGAGATATTGAAAGAAATATAAAAAAAGTGCCTATTTTATTCACAATAAGTTAATTAAAAAGTTATGCGGTCAACCAAATTTTGGGCAAACTTAGGGCGTTAAACTACACCCTAAAGCGAACCGATTCCAATAATAATCTCGCCTATGGGCCAAAATTACCATAAAAATGCCTCGCCGACTAGCCTAATTGTTGACGCTAACAGCAAATTTATTTATATCAATGTTGGCGCAAATGGAAAATGTTCGGACAGCACAATATACAATGAAAGTTTTATTCGTCATGCATTAAACAATGGGAGGTTAAAGATCCCAGCACCAGCTATTATAAGACCCGGGAAACTCGAAATTCCCTACTTCTTTGTCGGGGACGATGCATTTGCTCTTGACAAACACTTAATGAAGCCGTATAGTCGGCAGTTGGATTTAACCGTGAAACAAGAAATTTTCAATTACCGTCATTCACGGATCAGAATGACAATAGAAATGGCATTTGGAAGATTGGCCCAAAGATTTCGAATTTTTCATCGTCCCATCGAAGTTTTGCCCACTACTTGCGATGCTATCGTTATGTGTTGCTGCGTGCTCCATAATTATTTGTCGCCGTCAATGAAAAGAGGATCAAAAATACCAGACAATTTTGTACCTGAAAGATTGCCAGAAACGTTTCGTGTAATTGGACCGCAGATCTATAAAAGCTACAAACATGCATGCAAGATACGAGATGAGATAAGTGTTTATTGTGTAACAGATGGAAATGTAGATTTCCAATGGAAAAAAATAAATAAAGTAAACACATAATTAGAGTCTTTTAATTTTGAAAATATATTTTGTCATTTGCATCTGTTCCATTTTCTAATATTTTCGAATTATAACATGCAATTTGCAAGAGATCATTATCGTTGTTACTGTCTGAAACGGGAGTCGAATTTCTTGTGATATGTGGTAAGGATGAAGAACTTGAAAGATTTGAAAAGGACGATGAACTTGGTGGCCTTAAAATTTTATTGTCTATTATGTTGATACGGGTTGTGCTTGCTTCCTGAATTAACATATCCTCCGTATACTTGGAAACAATTGCCTGAATTTCTTGCATTGCTTTTGCAGAACTGATACAAGGCAAATCCCAAGGCCAAAAACCGTATATTTATTTTTATTCTCTGGTTGCTGCTGTGAAATGGAAATCAATTTTCCAACCGCGGCATCATCTTTTGACCAATCGTTGTCCAGTTTTCGTCGTTTTTATTTTCTCTGCGAATGCCATGTATCTTGAGATTTTTCTTCTGTGGGGGAATAACTATCATCCACATTTATTTCCTCAATCACTATATTATCTCCATTGCCATCTGCTGTAGCCTCTTCGTTCTACAAATATGCAAACATTAACAAACAAAATGAATAATTCCAAAAATAACTCACTTTCACATTCGTTAAACTCTTTCTAGTAAGAATCGATTCGTTTAAAAACTGCATCTCATTAAAATAAAATAAATTTGGAATATAATTATCCCCCCCCCCCCAGATCCTGATTTTTTCGAATCTTCAACTTTATTTTTCTTAGCCACATATGTGGTACGTAGTGATCTGATTTTTACAGAATCTTCTGAAACATGAAATTCTTGAGATATTGCGACCCATTCTTTTTTCTTCAAATCTTCTCTTCTATATAATTTTGCTTTTAAGTTCCACAAAATTTCTTTACCTCGATGAACATTTATTAATTTAATTACCTCTTCCTTGGTCCACTTATGTTCCGCCATTCAGCTTCCTACTGAGGTGTAGTTGGCCAGCTACCCAGCGTGCCGCCTCGGCGTTCGTACTATTGTATTTTCCAAATAAAGACTCAAATAGAACCAATCCGCTCCGTCTGCTCCGTTCATTTTTTCTTGGTTTTTCTTTGACATTCCGTCCACTTGATTGTGGCTACCACTCCGCTCCGCTCATGGAAAATTTATAGAAATCTCGAATTTCCAAATAACGGACGGAACGGATTGGTTCTATTTGAGTCTTAAATCATTCATATGTAAATCAATTTTCCGATTTTTCCTGTTTTCGATGTGACAGCTGTCAAAAGAAAGAGAAGAATTTTGCTTCTCTCTGCTCTTACAAATTTGATGGAGCAGATAAATGAGAACTTTGAAACCAGCGCAGATTAAAAGAACACACAGCAGGGTAATTGAGAGAAGAAAAGAGCTGTCAAAAAGACTCAATGAACGCAAATTGCTAATTTTTATGAATTCATCGAATCGCCACATCTCCACATCGTATCTCTTGAAACTGGTCACTAAATTTGCATTGGAAAAGGTCGGCCCACTCAAACGTCAAATTGCTATCCTAACCAATTGCTATCTATTGGGCAGTTTATCTTTAACAACTTTCGTAATGGAAAATGCCCTCTCAACTGAGGCATTTGAAAATAGCCATAAAAACAAACCGGTTGCAAGTTTGCAAATACCGTTATATTTAGGCTCATTCCCAGCATCTACTTCTTCTAGAACTTTCACACAGATCACGTCTGTAGATCATACATATTTTATTTCAAAACGATGAGGAAGATTCCATTCCTTGATAATTGCGAGGACAAATCTTTTATGTCGGAATTTTATCTGCGTTGAAGCTGTGGGAGTGGAAATGCTGATTACCTCTAAATGGAAGCTATTCTTTGGTACCTTTTGGCATTTCTTCCTTTAGTTTAATCAAAAAATCTGCATCTTAGACTGAAAACAAAGTAACGGATCACAATTTTTACTAAACTAATTCATATCATATCCATAGTTGTATATTCGACCAGCGACAAGGAGTTACGAAATGGGGATTCACTGAACGAGTTTCTGTTTTTTTATTTTCAACTATTGTTTTCTAAATTGACTCGACTAAATCAATAATATACGTAAAAACTCCGCGTAAAAATTAGCTAAAATTCACCAAAATTTAGGGCAGATTCCCCTGATCTGGAAGCACTGCATTTACATGAAGTATACAGAAAACTAAATAGACGTATGGTTGTAAGGCACAGGCGAGCCATGGACAGTGTTCTCTAACACTTCCTAGTTCTAGTAAAATATATTTTCCCTTTTCTAAGGATTCCGTTAGTATATCTGCGACTATTCCTACAGTTGGTACATAAATAACTGATAATATTATATCCTTATACATTTCCCGAATGTGGTGATGTTTTACACCAATGTGTTTACTCCTCTGATGATGCACAGGATTCTTTATTAGTTGCAAGGCACTTAAATTGTCTCCATTCAACACGGTAGCACCTTGCACAAATTTTCCACATCGCCACTGTTGACATTGCAATGTACATACTCCGCTTCTGTGTTACTCAATGCCGTCGATCCAAGCCTTTCAAGACACGGCTGATTCCGCCACCATGAAAACGTATCCAGTATAGGACTTTCTATCCTTTACATCATTTGCCCAATCCGCATCTACAAACACATGGAGTGGCTTACCAATTTGCTTATAATGCAGTATTGTATTTGCTTGATACTTAATACCTGTTTTCCTGACGAGGTTCCGAATTAAATTGCGAAAGTTTGGTGATGGTCTTGTGCTTGTGGCCAAGTATATTAATGAACCTATAATAGATTGGTATTCTTTGGTATCAATCCTTTCAGATGTTTGGGAGCTTCCTTTAAACAAATGGCACCAGTAGAGCTCTTTCTTTCAATTTTTTTTGAATTTCTCGATCAATTCTTTATTGGTGCCACCCACATTAAATCATCTGCGTTTACCGTAATTATGATGATGCCCTCGTCCGCGTTATTTCCATATAAGCAAGGGCCACTTTCGTATTGTTTGAACCCGTTCTTTTTAAATTTTACCAAATTTTACATTCTATTCTTTTCCTGGCTATTTTAGGCCATATAAGGCCTTCTTTAACTTTAGGACCTTCTGCGGGAACTGCGGATCTATAAACTGCTTGAGTTGATACATATGTATATGTACACGTCTTCGTGTAGGTCCCCATTTACGTGACATCAATCTATTGGATGTGCCACTATGCCGAGTATTTGACAACTGGGGAGAATTTCCTATTGGCTTCTGGCTGTGCTTTATATCTCTCAATTTCCCCAATCTTATTTCGTTTGATGTTGAAGATCCATTTGCTGCCAACAAGTCAATGCTCGTCCGGTAAGTTCACTAGCTCCCACCTACCTTTGTTGATTAGGGATTTGTGTTCGTTTTTCATTGCACTGATCCAATTATATGCACCTGGTCGCGAGAGCGCTTCTTTGACATTTGACGGATTAGTTAAGTCTTGCTCTGGACTGGCAACGTTCAATACATTGTATTGTTTGGCTGGCCCTCCTGATTTGCCTGCTCTTATTTTTCTTGGGCGTCCTGGTCCAATTCGTTCCTTCTTTTGTGCTTTATTACGTTCTTCGGTACAACTATCGTCTTCATCAGCTTTTCTGCTCTCTTCTGCGCAGTTATTATTTTCGTTATCATTTTCGCTCTCTTCTGCACAGTTATTATCTTTGCTCTCTTCTGCACAGTTATCATCTTTCTAGTCATGTGGTTCAATTGGATCTACAACCACAAAAGGTTTTACTACATTTGTTTCTTTAGGCTTACCGTATTCCTCTATGAACAGCATATCTCTGCTGACACTCAGTTTATTGTGGAATCTCCCAGAGGTTCTCATTAACTCCTGAATTTATTAAAAGACACCTAGCTGCTTTCACAATTGTTCGGTTAGCTTTTCCGCTACCCCGTTCTATGTGGTGTATACGGTATTGTCAACTGCCTTTGGATACCGCACTCATTTTAGTAGTTGGAAAAATCTTGACTCAAATATTCTCTTCCATTATCGCTCCTCCCAATAATATGAAGTTATTAAATTATACAAATTAAGTGAATTAGCGAAAAGTGACGATAATCTTATTTCGAGGTTTCGGTCCGATACGAATTATATCTATTGGACTTCGAATTCAGACTTTCGTCAATATAAACAATAACATTAATCGGCAAAGCTCAGACACAAATTCTTTGCCATCAAAGAGTTTTCGAAGCACTTGGCAGTTAGTTAGTTTTCTCCTAGAAAAACTGCACTTATCTCAGCATTTTCTTTGTTCTTAGGCTAAAGTCTAATGCCGGGTTTCCACCAAACAAACAAAACAAGAAACAGAAACAAAAACTGTTTTTGCCAACAAAAATGTCAATGTTTTGTAAAAATCGAACAATTTTGAAAACATTTTTGTCGGAGAATAGTGTTTTTATAAACACCAAAACAAAACCAGCAAACATTTTAAAAACAAAACAGTTTTTTAAAACTGTGTGATGTAAACCCGGCATAATACAATATGGCGTTGTTAATTCTGTCAGTCTTCTCTCTACTATTTTTGCGACTAGAGCTTGCTTTTTAAAATTGTACTCAATGATAAAACCGTCAACCGAGGACATTACCTCCGATCCCTAGTCTTTCACATAAAAAAAATAAATAAAAAAAATACTATTATTAATTACATTTCTTTTCCTTTTCAGGTAATGTTAAACGTGTCTTTAAAAATACTAAAAAGAAAGTAAGTACATTTATTCAAAACGTACAACAAAATAAAAGCACATCAAAAATTTAAATTTTCTGCTGATTTTTATATCAAAATATTTATCAAAATTTATTAAAGTCAAGGAGCCATGAAAGTAATTCTGCTTTAAATTGGTCTTGTACTCTGCCCATTAATGCTCGATTCATTGTTGCGGGTGAGTCGCGCCACACAAATTTCCCAAAAAGAGACTCAGCTGAACTACGATTCATTGTTGTGGATATAGTGCGTCACAGATTTTGAGGGATTTAATATTTTTTCAAAGTTTTGTTGGTAGAATCCTAAAACTAGTGGAGTCAGATAAGCCGCAAATTTTACTGAAAAAATAATTGCTTCCAGTCTCAAAAATTTTTATTAGAACATCGAATATATAATGGAAATTTTCTGCCTCTAGCAACCGTCTCGCTACGTTAGTTATTATGTCGAAAATTTACCATTTTGTTCGTTCTTTCTAAATTTAGATGCGTTTATCTCGGTATGTGTAGGTCCGAAAAAAGCGAAAAAAAAAGACGCTGTTCGTTATGATATTGGCTATCAGCGGTTACAATATAAAATTTTTTTCTGCCACATAACCTCAAAAAAAATCAAAAACTGAATAAACTGCTGCATTTGGGTTTTTTGGTGATAGCTTCGGATATTTTAAGTGAAATGTGATGAAATTTTCAAAAGTTATACTTTATGATGAGATTACAATTTCAATCATATGAAGGCATGAGAGCTAAAACTGCAGAATGTCCAGTCATTTCGTTATTCCGCCTTTAAATATGCTGTCCTTTTCGCACCTGTTATTATTAAAAAAGCATCCTTTATTAATCAAAAGTCCGAAATATGATATTAATTTCCCATCTGTAATATAAATAGTAAACTTTATATCGCTACACGTGCTTACGCCGTAATCAATCTAAATAGACTGAAAAACAATTTAAGAAAATCGTAAGAAAACCGATTTTATGAAGGAGAGGGTGAGACAGGACGAATGTTCGGCTGCGGCTTCAGCATTTATCCTCGATAATGAACAAAGGGAAATGCGTGCATGTTCCTTATGCATAACACTTTGCAATACCATTCCTTCCCATAGTCATTGATTCACATTGCTTCTAATATCTACAAAGATATACTGCATTCCGATTTCATGAATTCGAAAATTCCCTACTGGGTCGAGCCTGATCAGCGAATACAAAGCTTTTCAGGGTCGTTATGCGCTCTCGGAGCACCATACCAACAAAATAGTGATTCTAGTCGAAGTTGGCACCTCGGTACGTTCGTACCGTCATCAGCCCCAAAAGGTGGCGGCAGTCTATCAACACATGGTCTATTTGGTTGCGAGTGGCAGGAGATACCCAGGTCTCTTTATGGATATCTTTACGAGCAAATCTTGTACTTGCAACGACCAAGTTCTTACTTGCTGCCATCTCTACAACTCGCTGTCTATTGTCATTAGTGTTTTCATGCAAGCTGTGGTTGCCGTCATATTGCCTGTATATGGGCTCCCGGCCTATTTTGGCGTTCAGATCTCCCAATATGATTTTGACATCATACCTGGGGCAAATATTAAATTCCCGTTCATCTAATTCGAAGAATTTTTCTTTATCATCATCCGGGGACTCTTCGTTTATGAGGCTGATATTCTTAAATTTACCTCGCACACGAAGAGTGCATAGCTTTTCTTTTATTGCTTTAAAGCCGATAATGGTAGGCTTCATTCTTTTGCTGACCATAAATCCTACTCCAAGCACATGGTGTTTATATGACAGTTGTAATATACATCATACTAAGGTTTTTGCAAAACACAATTCCCTGTCCATCTCATCTCTTGGATGGCGGTAATGTCAGCTTTATACTTTGACAGGGTATCGGCTAGATGTTGTGTAGCTCGAGTTCTATAAAGAGTTCGAACATTCCATGAGAAAATTCGTAAATCGTTTTGCCTATTTCGTTGCCGAGGTCATCGTCGTTCATTCCAGTATTCGATTCGATTCGGTTCCCTAATAATTATTCCGTAATTTTAGATACCCCTTAATAAATTATTGATGTTTTTGGAGGTTTCTTCTAACAGCGATTTTCCTTTTTAAGATTCCCGTCTACTTTCAGGATTTTCATTGACATAATAAACGTCTTCGCTTTAAAATATTTACTTAAATTCGTAACTACTAATTTACTAACAATTTCCGCTTTTAGTCTCGAAAAAAGTGTTTAAAATCTGACGAGGTCATGGCAACCTTAGTTAACAATGTAATTAGTAAAAGTCGCAAAAAAATCATAAATAATCCTTAAAATCTCCTCAGAGTTCTATTAATCTAATAACATTGCTGTCCTACACTTCTGCCTTCTATTTTCACCTTGGAATCACACTTTTGTCGCGCTATGTATAAGCCCCATTTATAGTATCAAATATTTTATTTGACGTAAAATTGCTACAATCGAAATATCGGAAATTCTTTCAAATATTTACTATGGTTCGGTTTGAATTTTTTAAGTAGCTTCGAGTAAATATGATCTTTCAAACACTTTCTTATATGCGGCGTAAGCAATCAAATCCTAAAGTAACGCTTTCTAAATTATTTACACTAACAGAAAAACTCTCAGCTCATTTCTAAAACATAAGAATGAAACAATCACAATTCCCATGCCACACAAGAAGAAATTGAATGGCTTCAAAATATTTCTAATTATTAAAGTAATTGAGGCTAACTCTAGACCCACTAGCATCAAGACATAATCGGTGAAAAATTGGAAAGAATACTGCCACTGGCGAACGTCTTGATAGCTTCCAATGAAAGGGCGTCGCTAATCGCTTTTTAATCGGCGTACAGAAGTTCAAATTCTTAAATGCCGGTAGTAAATTCATAAACAGACATTTCTTTGAAATCAAAAAGCTTTCATTTTTCCCAAGCGTGAAACACAATCCAAGAGTGATCGTGTCGTCTGACAGGTGATCGTAAGACGACTCTGTAGATGGTCGAAACGATCGCCTTAACGTTTTTTTTTTCTATAACCAGCAGTATGAGCTTCCGTTATTTCTTTTATTTTATGATTGCCGTGATCAGCACGTATATTCGTGTTCATATGTGGCCATAACTAATCACTTACTTAGAGTCAACTAGTTTTTCTGCACCCTGATCACGAGATCGGGCAGAACTCAAGGACCTGATGCCGTCACCATTGATCCTCTTAGCGTCGTCGCATTCTGGCCGTGATGGGTCTTGATCTATGACCATCATTATAATAATTAATGCTTTCTAGATGACAATAATTTGCACTCGATAAATAGATCAGTATCAGCTATTCAGAATCGCAAACCAAGGGGACATCTATATCCAACTGGCCAAGGAGAAAGATGGTTCTCTGCTGATATAATCATCGGCCGTTCATTTTCTTCCTCATTTCAGTCATTCTTAGTCGCGAGAAATGATTTATGGTGATTAACTTCGCTTTATGTTACTGAGGATATGGCGGGGCCGAAGCGACATAGTGGCGCGGTTTTGAGTGGTTTTAAGGTTCTGCACCAATCAGATTTAACTGCTCGTTTCGAGTTAATGCTGATTGCTTCATAAGCATGAAAGGTTTTGAGATGTAAATTAACACCGTTTGATAAGATCGATCGTGATGGCTTGTGATTGAGACATTCTTAAAGTTTATGCTATTCATCTTCTTGCTATAGTTGATCTGTTTTTCCCCGATGCCAGTAAAGTTCCCACACAAAACGCAAGCTGTTGATTCAGAAAAGGAGTTGTAGAAACAAAGTGATTTAAGACTCAGGCTATGCTACACCTGCAAGAGTTAGTATTCAGTAGTCCCAGCAGACAAACTCGAGTACGTGTTGATCCTGAAATGGAAGTTCAGCTCACTGGCAATTCAAATTGCTCACCCAAATTTAGTATAAACTATTAACCAAGTTGCACCCATGATTCTAAGAGCATGGGATAATTTGTTTTTATCCAGTATGCTCGCTGTCGATATATATCCATGATGGAAACATTCATGCTGATATCTGGCATCCAACCGAGCTAGTTGCGAAAGATCTCTGCTGCCAGTTGGAAGTGCCAAGTTAAGGCTACTGTTGGTGACCATTTAAATGTACTCTAATGGCCATCACTGTGGTGTTGTCTTAGATTTATCTCCACTTTCTGAATCTGGAGAAGGTGTGAAAAGACAACTTATGTGATCTGACAATCTCTTTATGGTGGCTTAGTTTAAAAATAAGGTTTATTTTTTTTGTTGCACCACCATAGTCTATGAACTATGACGATATTGGAATCTCGATTTTTTTGCAATTTTATGCGCATTTGTTAAGTGTCAAGCGTCTTGGGTCAACGCTGTGACAGCACCTTACCAAAGGAAAATCGTCTTCTTAGAAGTGATTCTGCAGTGACATTATAATTATCCAGGGGAATGCAAAAAAGTATCTACTTTTATAGCGTCGATGTCAAAGTATATACCTGCAGGAAAAAACTCCACAGTTTCTTGCCATAGATATACTATGCAATTTTATGTGGAAAAACGCTTCGGTGTTGAGTGTATATTTTGAGCTATAATGTTTTAAAACACGATTCATTAAGAAATTGCAGTGTGCTGTTAGGTTTAGAGATATTGCAGTTACAATGACGCGAAATGCTTTAGTAAAACGTTTAAACGTGCTTTTGCACATTAAATAAAGAAGTTAGACCCGTACTGTGGCGCATACAAACAAACACACATATTTTAATCTCGATAATGTTATGGCGGTGCCATAAAAAGAAGTACGTGCACCTGTGCACTTGCGCCAGATTATTTAACTGTAGTATTTAATTAATTAAAATTGACTAAAATCGGGATTTGTGCTTGTATCAAGTCAAGAAGTTTATGTGATAGCATCGGAGAATTTTTTAAAGAGATTGTTAATTTGGTACAGATTAATTTTGATGGAGGTGAAGATGTTTACCAATGTAGTAGAAAGTTGGAAGAAATTATATTTTGATTTTGCATTAATTCTATAAATTTAATGATGACTTTTATAAAGGTATTAGGAGCGGTATATTATAGTCTCTTTTTACTACATGACATCCGTAGTTGACGATTTTAAGTGTGGAAAGGAACCATGTTAATCAAGCACGAAAAGTCAAACGATAATGGAAACAGGATTGCTGAATTCCATCGCAAGCAAGTTCTTTTTTTAGGAAGGAGGCGAGAATCTTACATCGGTCTGTGCTAACTGTGTAAACCGAATTAATAAGTTTACGCAATCCACAGTAAACATTTCCCCAAACCTTAATATTTCTTACTATCATAGGTAGCCATACTATCATAGGTAGCAGGTGGCTAGGAGAATAATCTTCCGATTCAGAAAAAAAATTAACGTCTCGTCTCCATATGTAATGGTTCGCGTCCAGTTTGTTACAATAATAATGACCTATGTAATCAAGTTTAGTATTCATGAAAAAATATAAAAACAAGAGTCCCAATAGAAGTGATTATAATTGGATACCAAATTTCCAAAAGTTACAACCAAATTAGTCACACCAAAAATGGAATTTAAATTCGCCGCGTGGAATGTATGAACAGGACATCGCGTCGGTCAAAAGGAAATCATAGCAATTGAATTGTTGAAATTCAAATATCAGTTGCTGCGCTATCGGAACTATGGCTTACCGGAACCGGGACATTGACGATCGTCCCGCTAACAATCGACGAAACCATGACGCTTTACTATTCAGATGGTGAGAGACGAGAGGTCGACGTCGGTGGTCGTGGTTGATCGACGAGGTGCCAGCAGCGTTATCGCATTCCAACCGATATCCGAGCATTAGTAGGTTACAATGATCAGTGGAACGATCAAGACCAATATCGTATCCGTTTATGCGCTACCGAGACCAGCACGGACGCGAACAGGGACGAATTTTACAATCAGCTTCCACAGACGCTGATTGTTTGGAGCAGCATTTTCCGCCATCTACTCAAACACCAACCCACCCGGCGAAATCCATTCGGAAACGACTCGGCGATGTTAGACTGCGTTTTGATCGACGCAAGATTCCGATATACGCTTAAAGACGTACGTGCAATGCGTGGTTCGATTGCGGATCGGACTATTATCTAGTTCGAGCGAAATTACAGATGCGATCACAACGAGCGAAGAAAACGGAGCCCTCATTTTCCAAGAACGAAAAAAAAATAATTTGGTTTATTTACATTTTTTTATTTAAGCTAGGAACTGACTACAACGACAGGTTGACAACAACTAAATTTGAACATTATTATTTCCTTATATAGGCTGGAAATATTCCATCGCCTTCTTAAATTAGACGATGAAATATCTCCAGCCTGCTAATTAATGGTTTCATATGGGTGATTGTCATGAAATGGGAGTTTTTGAGATTTGAACAAAAATTTGTGAACAAAAAAAAAAGTGCTGAAAAAAAATTTTTTCATGTGTTTTCAACATTATTTTGAAGTACTTTCTGTATATTTCCACATAAATACACACGAGGTATAGACAGTGAGAAGTTTATATCGAAAAGCCGAAATTATATGGCTTCGGAGGCGACAATTACGGTAGCGACATTTCATCGAAAAATCCGTCGCTTTCATGATCAATGAGAGCAAACAATTTTTCCGAAAATTTGCTTGCTCTACAAATGCAAACAAATATACCGAACCGAGTTAAAAGAGATTTGCAACACATATCACAACGAAAACACACATTACGGAGGCGACAGTTTTTTTTTCTTCGATAATTTTCTTGAGGGTTGCTCTCTTGTTTATAAATTGTTCACAGTCTAAACGTCCGGCGAGGATAAACATTCATAAAGAAACTTGTGACGATTCGTTTTCACTACTTAGTGCCACTTGACAACCAATTTGTCGTTGCGTGTGCGCTATTCTTATAGTTTTTATTGAAATTTGCAACAAACAACAGTCAGAATGTAAACACTGACATCTAACTAAGCAGGTATCCGCCCGCGTAATACATACCGGTGATCAGTTTCGGAACACTGCTGCTATCGTTTGAGACCCTAGGCGCGCGGCAATAATGCACTGTTTTTCCGTAAACGTAGTGCCGTGACGTAAAAGCGGAAAATGGACAGGTTACGGAGGCGACATTTTCGGTGGTCGAAGGGCCGCCATTTTGTTCAAGAGTGCTTGCCGCGGGAGGCGATGAAGGAGAGAATGTTTTATTACTGGATGGAGATTTTCACCCCAGAAAAAATTTGTTTGAGGCGTTGTAGCTAGAGAACAACGGCCAGCCAGCCACTACCCCCATTTCATGACAATCACCCATATGGGACACCAGGTAACTGCTGTCATAAACTACCTGGTTCCCCATATACTCCCCTTCCACCTGTGGTGTTATGCTGCTATTAAGCGGAGCATCATGCGGATATTTCTTAAATCCCCTGCTAAGGCGTTCAGATAGAGAGCTGTCCCTGTAATCAGCTGAAGATCTTTCTAGATGTAAGCCGGTAGAGAGCTGTCCCTGTAATCCTTCGAAGAGCCGTTTAGATGTAGACCGGTAGAGAGCTGTTCCTGTAATCCTTCGAAGAGCCGTCTAGATGTAGACCGGTAGAGATCTGCCCGTGTAATCCTCGAAGAGCGGTGTTCGAAGAGCCGTTTAGATGTAGATGCCAAATAAAGATTATAACCCCTTCCTTTTCTTTGCTACTTGAGGTCCAGCAGAACAGGAATAAATCAGGAAATGTATTTTATATAAACAATGGACAACTTGCCACTAACGAAAAAATAATTAATTTTTTTTTATTTACATGGCACGAATACCAGACGCTGTACCAGACAATCCGCCGGTTAGGCGATAACACAACATCGACAAACGACAACATCAAAAATTGGGTGGAACTGCCGTGACTTCTCCCAAAGGTGCCTCCAGCGGTGGAGAGAATTCTTCCATCAGCTGTACAAACGCAATCAACCATCGGAAGTTAAGAAGTTCGAGGCCTTCCAAATGCGATGCTTGAGGCAGATCCTCGGTGTCTCACTTCGCGATCGTCTTCGAAAGGAGACTTTTTCTTTGATCCCTCAGCCTGCGGTGCAAGTGGGACGTCCCCGCAACGGATACGCTGCTGTCGATGCCACTGGGTCTCGAACACTATTCACGATTCGTTTCCATTCTTGCCGGTTTGGGCGATGTCGAGCCTCGGTGACTGATAATCGTTGATTCTTAAGGTCGCCCTTGATATTCTTTAGCCAGGTTTTCTTCGGTGCCGATCGCTGATTTCTCCATTCTGCGGGCCGGCTCGCCAGCGAAGTTTACGTGGCAAGCGGTTATCATCCATTCGGCAAACATGTCCAAACCACCGTAGTCGATGTTTTTGCATTTCTTCCTCGATCAGTGTCTGTCGACCGCATCTTTGTCAAACTGGCTCGTTTCGAAGGCCAAACTGTCTCGTTTCGAAGGCGATCGCGGAGAGACAACGAGGATCTGCCCCAAGCACCGCATTTGGAAGTCCTCAGGTTTCTTAACGTCCGGTTTGAACAGTGTGCACAATTTAGATCCATAAAGAAGAATCGGAAGGATCAACGTTCGGCAAAGGCGTACTTTTGTTTTGATGGAAATGTATGTTTGTTTCCACATACGCAACTTGAGTGAGGCGAATGTTGCTGTTGTTCGATTTGGGTTCCATCGAGGTGAACATTGAACTTCCCCGCACTGGTCTTTTCCTCATTGATTTTTAACCAGTATGACTGGGCGATGCGAGAAATATCGTATAAGATGTCCGTTGCTTGGGCATCCATGTCGCCGAAAACGACTCTATCGTCGGCTAACATTAAGTCTGTAACGAAATTGTTGTCGTCGTTTCGAACTCCGAGTCGTCCATCGAATGCTTCACACATAAGAGGACGTTTAGAGTTAAAGAGAACTGGCGAAGCGACGTCTCTCTGTCGGACATCTGTTTGAATTCGGAACTCCTCGGATAAGTCGCTTCGAATACGAACGCTGCTGGTTGAGCCATCGTAAGACGCTTGGAGAAGTTGGATGATTTTCAATGGCACGTGATCGTCTAGGCTTTCCACAAGCTGTTCCAATCCATGCAATCGAAAGCGGATTTGAAATCGGCGAAAACGCCGACAGTTCGTTTGCCGCAACGAATTTTTTCTTTCATTAGCTGACGGAGAGTGAATATTTGATCAGTACATCCTCTATGTGGTCTAAATCGCGCTTGTTCTTTCCGCCTCGTTTTCTCTCTACGTCTCTGCAGCCTCGATTGTATGATTTTCGTAAATACTTTGCCGTCCAGAAAGCTATCCGAAATCCATCTCTGCGTTCGTTAAAGTATAGGTAGATACAACTCCATTGCACACTTCACAATAGACTACGACAATTGGCTTTGCTCCATATCGATATCGTAAGATATTATGAGCGCTGCGAATTTTTTGGGTAATGCCATTTCAAATTCTGGCGCGATGCTCGAGTCCCTTGGCACACCCAATTTTGCTTGGCTGGTGGTAGCTCCATTTTTTTCGCTCTTTGTAATCGCATCTGTAATTTTGCTCGGACAAGATAATGGCCCGATCCGCAATCGTACGAGACATTGCTGAGGTCTTTGCCGTAAATCCGTACCGTTCCTAGGTTTACCTTCGTGCTCCACAACAAGAATTGTTTTTTGAGAAGAGATTGTCTATTTTTAACACAAACCGCTACTAGAAGGACCAGTGCGTTGTTTTCTTCGTTTTGATGGTCGAAACAATCGCTTTTACGGCTCCTCCATTTAACAGATCTAGCACTCTCATATACAGGTGTAGGTAGAAGTGTAGTAATATTAAGAGGTGTAGGTAGTAAGTATTATGTAGCATGACTGTAGAATGTACACCGTATTGTTCTCCCTTCGCAAACGCCAAAGGTCCCTTAGTCAGTTACTGCCTCTTGACCGCAGTTAAACAACAATTATTCCTCCAAAATGGCTGAAATAGTCATAGGCATCTTTCAGATATTATGTAATTAAAATATCAGAATGGTTTTTATGAGTAACGCCACCTTCATGACAAAGCTCAAAACTTTTCAGCTTATCCATTTATTGTGCCTCTTTAATTGATATATGTTCCTTTCTCTTACATTCTGCTATGGATCTCAAAAAATAACGCAATTCAAATAGGCTCAGATTATTTATTGTAATACTCAAAACCACTAATCTTCCATATTACGGATTTCTCACTCTTTTCAATCATGAAATGCACATAAATCTTCTGCCACCTGCTAAAACTTCAATTTGTTAAATTACCTCACGTCCACACCTGATTTGACGTCCCAAAACTGCATCCACTTAGCAATATTTTGGCGACTTATTACCTCTAACAAGGCACATCAGAAGTTTCGCAAGAAATCGCTACAAGAAGATGACGGGTGATTCCCATCCGTCATCTCCGTTGTGAGTCGTTTAATTGTGGAGAATTGTAAGCCGCGATGTAATAATTCTCCGCATCTGGAACAATTACTTATGGTCGTTAAGCGGTTACCATTCACTCTGGACGTATTTCCGCGAGTCTTTTATCTAACTTTTGTCAGATGGATATAAATGCATACAGCAGACTTGGTAACCGTCGAGATAAATATTCAGCGGCGCTGCACAGAGTTCGCCCGGTAATTGCATTTGCTATAATCGATTTACATACGCCCGGAGTGCGGACTCGCAACTGATATGAGTTTTCTCACTCAGTATTTATGTTAATGGAGCTTAGCTTTGACAATCGATTAAAAATTTCGCCTTTTCTTATCGAAGGTGTTAATTGCATTAAAGCTTTGGAAATTTTGCATTTTCTGCAGTTTCTAGATTCTGATAAAAAAGCAGTTGCGAATCGTGAAGCTTATTTTATGGAAATAAATCAGTCCATGTTGAGGAATAATATGCATGATTTTGAAATTGATGAATGCGGCCAGTCGGGCCGGGGAATGATTCTTAGCTGGAAAATTCCTCATGTTAAAATCCAATGCTAGTGCCTTATCAGTTTCGACCCATTACGATGAATGACTCTGTTTGAAATTCATGCCATAGAAACTCGTACCGAGGAGAATTTTCCTTATTGCCTCCGTGAAAGTCTGATTAAATATTCCGCCTCGATCCATGGGAACTGAAGCAGTTGTTCCGCGGGGGCTCAGTGTTCTTATCTCAGCCTTGAAAATTTCATACTGTGTGGGAGCCCCAGCTGCCGCCCACTTTTCCGCCAATTTTAATTTTCTATTCAAGACGTCCGACTACCGATGAATATTGCCTGAAGAAAGCGCCGTGTTTTCGCCCCTTTGAAGCTTTCGCCTCGGTCCCTGGACATCAGTCACGTAAAATATTGATTCCACAGGCTAATGGCACTGATGACGTTGGTCGCTGGTGTGACGTTTGAATTCGTTTAACCAAAGAAAGGCAACTCAATCTGTGATGAACTCATTCCACCTTGATTAAGTGGACCAAATCCAGCTGAAGCCTTCTCAGGCATTCTCTGTACCTTGGTGATTTCCTCACCAGAATTTCTGATGAAATTTTAATCCAAGCTTTATGCAAGCGCCTGAAAATAATCTTTGATTACTTATTATTGATTCGGAATGTAATTAGCCTTCGATTTTGAAATTCATTTGCAAAAGTTATTCTGCTCGCACTAACCCACCTTGGATCTTCACTGCCTGAGGTGTGATGAATGGAATATAATTGAGGTATTTGGAAATATTTTTCTTCACTTTTTTGAGAAAATTTCATGTAAATTATACGTAATTAGCGGTATGCAGGAAAGTTAGCGAATTTGTATAAATTTTGAAGATTTCTCAGAATTAGGCAAGGTGTTGCGACATGACGTGGCAGAAACAGTATCACTTTAAGCTCAGTTTCTTTTGGCAGTGGCCGAATAGAAAACATTTAAATGCAGTTGCACGAAATCTTTAAAGTCGATCACTGATCAACTTTAAAACCAATTGACGAGTCGAATAAAATTTCTGTGGTGTTTTTATTTATTTCATGATATTCGAATTAAGATTGGGACAGTCTGCCGATTACATATTTAAAGTATTTGGAATAGGAATCCTTAAAAAAATTAACAACATTTCGACTTTAATTAAAAAAAGATTAAATAACACAAAAATCGTTTTGCATGGAAGATGAAGAGAGAGAGAGAACAGGAGAGAGACAGACAGGCAGAACACCAACACTGAGAATGTCAAAGAAGTGATGATGAAACTGAAAAATAAGAAAATAGAAGGCCCAGTTCCATTTGAATTCCTCAAATCCAACATTGAAGTAATATCACAGATACTAAATCCTATTTTAGAGTAGACATGGGACGAAGAAGACGAATAGCACTGGCTAATAAATGCTGCTTTGGTCTACGCAAACACCTGTCGTCCAGAAATATTTCAAGAAAGACAAAATTGGCACTTATCCTGTCCTACTATACGGTTCGGAAATGTGGACATTGAAAAACGTAGACGAAGCATTGGTTGGAAGATTCGAAGGAAGATTAGGCGAAGAAGATACAAGAAGATACACAAAGGGACCTAGGTATCGCCCGATGGTAGAGCGAGAAATCAGATAGATCACGATGCCGTCAGCCACAGATGGAAAACTATTCTGCGGGATGTCAGGAGTTTCAGGGGAGCAGACACTGGAAGCGGCCACTATTTGATTGTAACGCCATGCTATAAACCGTAGGCGGTTTAACATAGACCTTCTGCGAGAGAACGTTAAAAGGCGAAAATTTGCTGGGAACCTGCAACAAATATTAAACCAGCAAACCGTTTCTGATGACACAAATATTGAAGAGCTGTGGAGTACGGCAAAGGGCGCTATTTTGAAGGCTGCGGAAAGGGGCATCGGTTTTGTCCAAAGAAACCAGCAACACTGGATCTCGAAAGTAGAACACAGAAAGGCCCTCAAAAATAAGGTAAACTCTACAAGTGACCCGGAAAGACGTTACCAACTTGAACGGGAACACACCCAATTACAACGGGAGGTAGAGAAATGTCCGGCGTGATAAAAGGCAGCAGATAAATGAGCTCGCAGAAAAAGCAGAAAACCCGGCCAACACAGGCAACAGTAAGGTTCTGTACCAAATCACTAAACAGCTCTCGGAAAAGCACTCTACTAAAAACATGCCGTTAAGAATGCGAATCGAAGGCTGCTGTGCAGTGACGAGGAGCAACTCCAAAGAATGGTTCACTTACACAGGAACCTCAGGAAAACAGCAGCAATGTACAACCAATAAGAATCACCACCCGCACCTCATCCAAGACGGAAATAGAAACCGTAATTCATGCGATGGGCAATGGTAAAGCAGCTGGAAAAGATGGCATCCCGCCAGAATTGTTGAAAGCCGATTCAAGCTTCATAGCAGCCAATCCTGGAAACAGCATAGAACACCTGTACCTTTCCGGAGGATTGGACGGAAGGAATCATAGCCAAAATACCAAAAAATGGGGACCTAACAATATGCGACAACTGGAGAGGCATGTGTTTATTATCTACTGTGTGTAAAATTTTGTCCCACATTATATTATCAAGGACAAGAGAGGCAGTAGAACGAACGCTTAGAAGACAGCAGGCTGGTTTCGGAAAGGGCCGCTCCTGGATAGTTCATATCAACACCTTGCGAATGAAGCTGGAGCAGTCTACTGAATTACGATCCCCCTTTACCTTGATTTCGTAGACTATGAGAAAGTGACTCGGTTAATAGGAGCTTTATATGGAACTACGGCAACGTGGACTGCCTGATAAAATAATAGAATTGATGAGAGCCTTATGCAACAATTCCAAATGCGGAGTTCTTCACAATGGAACAAACCCATTTGTCTATCTCATATTTTAATATAAGTTTGGAGAATAATCTTAAAAATGCTTCTGAAAATGGTTCATTCTAACACGAAAAAATCTGTAATGACTGGTCTATCTAACAAAACTCAATAATTACAAAACTCCTCGTTGGGAATATGCCAACCATGATAATTGAATTTTCTTTTTAAATGTTTGGTATCTGTTGTAGGGTGTCATTGCCGAATTCGAAGGATATAGTCATCCAATAAAACAATCGCCGAATTCCAGTCAAATCTGCTTCGGAACCACACCAAGCGATCGCCGAAAATTTGTCTGAAATTGATGGTCCATTCCATTGCCCGATCTCACCATCTTCTCAATAAACCACGTTTTCACACATTTTTGCTGTCTCGTGTAGGTGTAGAAGGGAGCTTTGTAAAAAGAAGGGAGAGCTTCAGGGGTTGGCTACATTTTTAAAAAATTTCTAAGGAAGTGCTGCTGCCACTGCCACTACCTGCCCCCCTTGGCGACGCCCTTGGAGTCAGTAGCTCGTGAGCTTTACATATTTTTGAAACGTAAGATTAAGTCACGCAGGTTGTTGGATGCCTCGACGTTAAGTTATCTGCATAATCCAAAAACATATTTCGATTCAGCGAATGAATACCCCAACGTCTTTTTGAGATGAGATGAAAAAACATATTGTGGATGTTCACAATATCAGAAACTATTCGGATTCAGAATCCACACATGATGTTTCTGTTCTACCAGACAAGAATAAGAATGACGATTCCCTTTCAGTGCCACTGAAGAAATAATTAGAATTGGCATCATTTGATTGATGTTTGTTTTATCTAGAAAACAACCGCTTTTATTATTCGTATATAACCCTTTGGCTCTATTGTCTAAACCGTACTAGCTAAATCGTCTAACTAGAGCCTAGTCGGCTGCTTTGTAAACTTAGCAAATACACTCTGTATAACCATGAATAACAGTCATATAAAATCCAAAAATTTCGCCACGATTTTTCCGATAAAGGTCTATCCACGCATATCCCTGACCTGACGGCGACTTCAGTGTAGCACCGGCGCAGCCGGAAAAAAATATCGGCACTATGTTATTCCAAGCAAACAGTGGTACACCGAAGTTCAATACCCTACAGGTGTCCATAAAAAACGCGCAATATACGTTACCACCGATATTCTTTAATTTACCCCGCAGTGGAACAAATGTTTTTTAAATTAAACGGAACATTTTAAAAGAATTCAACAAGTATGAAATGTAAAGGTATCAAGCTTTGATGTAAGGAATGGTCAAATGTATTTCACCATTCTAAAACATAAATATACAGGCTCGTGTGGATCAACTACTCCATTTTGTTAAGCAAAGCAATATTGCATTTTGGCTCATGCTAAATTATTCCTAGAATTTAGTTTCGTGCTATATAAAGTTGTGAAGTCTCCTTCTACATCCCGAAGAGTCCAAATGAGATGAAGCGGCTCTTTTTTTATTCTTTTCGTCCTCGAGTTAAATTCCATGATGCTCTTGTGATCACTGCACATGTTTCAAAACTAAAAAGATGCCATTGAACATTTAGCATTGATACGGAAAAATCGGTGCTGTGTAAATCTCAGTGAAAAAATCATTACGGAAGCCACTGACACGGAAAGCGTCGGTGGCGTGGCGTCAGGGATATGTGTGGATCGACCTTAATAACTGAATTTTACGACCGATTTGACGGAAGAATATAGAACCCGATCAAACATGTTTGTTTTCCTGTCGTCTCCATTCAAATGGTTGGATTTTTATCTTTCAACCAATATTATAGTAAGGAGGTCGCAAGATTGTTTACTTATTTTTTTGGGTTTTCGGGAGTCGTAGCACTAAAAAGGCTGAGAAACGATGCGTCTAACCACTAAACTCTCATGAAAAGTTGATATTAAATTACTAACTTAAATTTACATACAACTTCTCTAAATCTCGAAAATACCAAAATACCGGTATTTATTTGAGGGCAGTATCGAAATATCGCTTTCAAAAAATGGTACGGTATTTCGACCCCTAGTGAGTATAGAGGGTCTATTCTGCTGCAATATAACCAGTGAAATGTCAATTATTAATGCAAAACCCCGACAAACAAACATTGCACATTTTTAGTTATCTAAAAAATACAATCCACAATCGGATACAAAATTCATTTACTTAAACACTCACAATGATCTTCGCCTTTGCTTCCTTAAAGATAACGTAACTAACTTACGCTTGAAAACCGCCGATGAATCTCTAGTTAATTGACACATTTACAATTTCCTTAAAATTGCGATCGAAACACGGATAGAACTCGTGTTATTTTTGTCTATAGATCTACACTGCATTTAGGATCTATAAAAAATAGAGAAGCAAGAAGTCACGTAATTTACAAGCAGCATTTAACAGGCGTCGATATGATCAGAAGTTAACCTCCCACGGGTGCATTAAAAGCAGTTCGCAGATACTAGTCCAGCCCATTCCGTATTAAGAGCCTGCGGATACCTGTGCAAAGGTGCGCATAATTTCAATTGAATTTGCATCTAACAAAGCGTTTCAGGTTCCTATCGTCGAGGCTGCCTTAAATCGTAATCAGAACTAATTTATGGGAGCATACGCGATGCAAGAGCCGATTACGGCACAAAGAATCGCGCAAATGGTAGCCTCCGAGGCGCAATATCGTTAACGCGTTAAAATATCTACCGATTATTAATTATGAATAATAGAGTTGGTCAGCAAGAAACTGGCGCGTGGATTAGCTTAATCCAAGTGCAGTTCACCGTCGATACTTAGCAGAAATGAGGTCTTTACCAGTTTCTGATGGGAATTTTTCTATTTCTTCTCTCGATATATTGCAGGAGTCTTCACCTTCGCGAATGAGATTTGTTGAGACCATAAGGTTAGGAGCTATTCCCGGTATTTTTGTGCCGCAAATAAAAAACACATCTGACTCCTATTCGAGACTAGTAAAGAATAAGAGGAATACCCGCACCACATGCCTGTCTATCATTAACAGCACGAGTTGCTCATTAGGCTCGAGCGATCCTACTATTCCCGTTCATTAAAATTCTGTCCATTCTAGCGAAGCCTCACTAGGCCATAACTCTCCCTAGAGCCCCGCTGGACACCGTACTACAGTCCGGTTGGGGCGATTGTTTTTTCCGCATATGCGCCGCACGACTCTCCTTCCGTTCAGTCGGTAACCTTTCAGCATATTTACGATACCACGATAGGAATTTGACAGCGAAGCCATTAATCAAAGACCGCATTTGAGCTGCACGGAAAAAATATGACAAAACTGCCGACAACAATTGAAGCAAATCGCGCCCGCCGGTGCAGCAGTGTCTCGCGGTAGCAGCAAATGCAGAAGTCAGGTAAATGGTGACACAAATAATTGCACTACAATGTGTGCCGCAGCCTGTAGTTACCTACCTACCGCGTCTTGCTGTCTTAAGACGTCTATATTCATTCAGCGGCAATTGCGATTCCTTGGCACATTTTTGTGGTCTTAAGATTTTTTGGGGTGAGACGCCCTTTGCCTGATACCGACGACGACGAGGAGATGGCTGGGGCTTGATTTATAGTGCGGCTTAAGCTGCCAAAAATGTGTCGCCACAGTCGTGATTTAGGCGTTATAGGGGCCAAAATGCGCATGACCTGACCATAGGCTTAAAAGTGTCCGACCGTTTAATCCTCGTTCACGTCCGCCTTGCAAATGGCACTTCATGACTGATACACCCGTAACAGATTCATGAGGGATTTTCGAGGCCCCCAGACGATACACGGTAGTAAAAGTCCAAAAAAATTTAAACGAATTTTATGGGATTATCGCCTTGTTGGACACCAGATTTTATCATATAAATGTCCAAAATCGTGACATCAATTCACAATTTTATGTCATAACAATTTCACATAATTAAGGCTTTTTTATGTAAGCATTCGCACAAATTATCAAATATTTTTCAGTTTCGAGCGTCGTCGGCTTAAAATCAAATTTCAAAACATATGTTATGCTTTTCGCAGCGGTGGCGGGACTTTTGTATTTTTTTTTTCTGTTTTAAAAGTAAAATTATGGATCTTGCCAAAAACTGGTTAGAAAGAAACTTAGCAACTTTCCAAGTGTCAATCGAATTGTGAAATACGAAGTGGTTCTTCCCAAAAAAATGTGTACAATGCCAACAGATTTGATTGACTTAAGTGACTTGTTTGCAGCCTGATACGTCGTGGTATGTAAATGACAAGAAGTACCTCCAATTTTAAAACAGAACATACCACTCCTAAATACCCACCTGATAGTAGCAAAGTGTATTGCTTAATAAATGCTCATTTGGTTGGCTGAAAACTTTACAAAATCCAATTATTCAAAAGTTGACTGAACTGAATCTAAGGAAGAAAATAGTTGTGAATGCGATTTTTACGGCTGAATATTGAACTAATTTTTATCACAGAAATAGTTTTTGGTTTAAAATTATCGAAAAAAACTAAACAGTGCTGGTGCTGTTACTTAGCATGCTTACTTACTGTAACCGTTTCACAACCAGGATCCGATACTAGCCTTTCGCAACCAGTGTCGTAGGATCGTGTTAAACCCGGGTAGTCAGACAAACACACCCCCTCCTCCTATTATTCGGTAATAGCCTTTTCTAAAAAGGAAAGAAGGTAGAACACTTCATTGTGAATCGGAACATGTGCCAACGGAGTACAAAACAGCATGAGATGTCCTGAGATCTCTCCTGTGGATCTGAACGTATAATGATGTGTTGAGGCTACGCCTCGATGAAATCGAATTACATGTGAATGAAGCTATCTAAGATGTTAAAACGTGGCTTGAAAGGCCTTGTCTGCCGTTTGCTGAACACAAAACTATAACTCTGCTGACCAACAAACTGAGAAAAAAAAATATGAGTGTGCTTAAGACCACACTTTAGAAGTAAAACTTTTGTGCCCAACGGCTAGTAATATGCAATAGATATAGTGGAAAGTCTGTCGGATCTATAGTACGCTTGAGAAAATTCAGGCCAACGACAGATGCTGAAAGAATAGTGACGAATCTACTGACGGATATTTATGAATTCCTATTTACATTAAAACCTAAAAGTAACCGAGTAAAAATAATTTTTATTGGCTAATTTTCGTATAGCATATAAGTGCGCATCCCACACGGGTATGCACGCTTCCGCTGCAGGCATGGATACTACCCCCACAGGCACGAAAATCCAAACATTCGCCTCATGGAAGTAAGCTGGTGACATATGCAAGCGTACATGCATTGCATTCAGAGGTTCATAAAATTGCTTGGTTTTTTTCCGCCCCGGCTTTCACACATAGCCCGAAAATCTAAGTAACGAGTGCATGCAAGGTGCATGTGTTTGTTGTGCATACTTGTGTGTGCTATTTCGAATGCGGCATTGCAGAAAAAGTTAAAAGTAGTCCGACCTTTGCGTGGTATGCATTCCATTCATGGAACATTCCGTCAGGTCGCATTTGAATACACACTTCTATATTATTTATCAACGAATTGAATTCATGTACGCTTGGATATGTCACCAGCTCTATGCATGCTCCGCTCCCGCTACATTCATGATCATTAATAATTGCATCCGCATCGGCATAGACTATTCCAAACCCAGGTATTGTTTTACCAAGCCGTCCGCCAACCACATACAATGAAGCTTTACCTACGCGAGCCGCTTTACCTACGCGAGAGCCAGTCTACTTGAGTATGGTATTGGCACCCTTTATGGCCACCTAGCCAATTACCTGATTACTTCGTCCCATACAATCTTTTAGGGAGCCAATTAATTTTAAAGGGAGCAAAAATTCTCTTCTTTCTATGCGTAGTTGAAAATAATTTATTTTGGCTGATTAAACCGAATTCGAAGCATAAAGTTGAAAAAACATTTTTACAAACCTTTATATTATTAGTCGATGTAGGGATAGTTTCAGCCCTTTACTATTATCCCTTATCATAAAATTTGCTTTGTTATAAATCAACCACTTTTGAATATAAATATTGCAAAAAATGTATTTTATTAGATTTAGTTTTTGATTATAATTACAATTCTCGCGAAAACACTTAAAAAGAGGAATTTTTAAGCATATTTAAAGGTGACATCCATAATTTAAGACTGTGGGACCCTGATTTTCGTAATCAGCGACCCAAAAAACATATCAGGAACGATTTTCACAACAGTGTAATGTTTTGACATAAACGATTCGTCGATTTGTGCAAGTTAAAAAAATTGTAATTTAAAAAGGGGAAAGGTCCAGCACATCTCACCAAAGGGGAAGTGGGTGCCAATTTTAAACAACAGCACCTCACACATTTAATTCACCACTCCCTTTTGGTATTCTAGCACCCAAACCACCGCTGAAAATTCTTCTCGTATATGCCGCTTCCAACATGTCAGTCAACTCCAAAGTGTCCGCGGCATAAGCCCGGCCAGTGACCAAACCACAAGAAAAATCTGAAATAATTCACCTCTACAGAATGGTGAATTTGTATTCCTATAATGAGATAAAGCAAAGTCCAGGCGACAACGTAGCTAACATGCCAGAAAATCTATGCAGTAAGGCAGAGTGTATTTTAACTGTTGGACACACAGCCCCGAGTGTCATCGTCTCTTGTACCCCGTCCGCCCCTTTTCCCATCGTTATACGAAAGTTCTGACGATTTTTCATGTGTGAGAGCGTTACGCGAATGAAATTGATTCACTCACTCTCATGTAAATTTTTTTAAGCAAACGTCCCTAAAGAAGTTTTACTTCAAAAAGTATCCGTAAGAATCAAGATATGGAAACAGATCATTTACTCACAGTCCCCCTTAATCCACTTGGGAAGGGGGGACATCGCGGATAAAGCTTCCGCTATTTGTTCAGCCATTCCAAGAATGCTGCCTAACGTGGGGACCAAAACCGATCCGTCGCCTCCTAATGATGAGGTAGTTAGCTCAGTCTAGCTTTACGCAGTGTGGGTAGCAGCGTTGAACAAGAGGACTAACAAATGGAAAATGCATACAGGCTAAAGATACTTGCGAGCGTACAGTGCGTGCGATGTAAGCGGTGAATTTTGGCTGGTTGCGTGCTTGGGTTTTATCTAGTTTTCTACAAATAATCAAAAAATCTAAGCGACGAGTGCATGTGTCGGTTATGTGTTGCGTGTTTGAGACTATGTGTTGCATGGTTGGGACTATAGCGAATGCAGTAATGCAGAAAACTTTGGAGTAGACTAACTTCTGCGTTGCGTTTACGTAACTATATGTGAGTGCGCATTTGAATGCACGCACTTCTATTATATCAATCACCGCACACAATAAAGTACTCATTATCTTTCTCCTGCTTGCCTCCTTCGCGCGTGCTACGCATACAGGAACCATATCCGACGGTGCGTTGCGCGTGATAGCGGGAATTATACCATACTGGAATGTGTCTCTATGATCAAGAATATGTTAGAGGGGATACAAATTCAGTGCGGCGGCAGTTGACATAAGTCTATCACATAATGACACGGCAAGTGAGACGAGTCTGTTAAGAGTCGGTGGACCTTCAGACTTATCCTAAACTTGGATAGATGGGTTGCGACCTCTCGCAGCTTTTTAGTGGAAATGTAATATTTTTTTTGTTGTTTTTTTTTTTTTGAGAGACTGGAGTCTTAGGAAAGGCCCTTTATACTGTGTCGACAATCTATTTTCTTCGTATAAAGTGCAGCAGCTCTAGTCGGGGAAGGAAGCAACTGCCACAACCTGCAATATTTTTAGTCTACCTACCCCAACCATTACTGTCGCGACTATGACATCGGGGCATCGAGAAACAACTCGCTGGATTGTTATGCCTCCTGAAATGAGTTGAACCTTATCAACCAACCGATGACATGCGCTTGGTGGAGCGGGAAAGGCTAAGAAAGGCGATGGCAGGAGAAATCAGGAATGTAAAGAGGGAATAGCACTTTCGTTTCGATCAGCACGGCTTAACGCTGTGACTGGTATGACTAGGTATCCTAGGATAGCTCAGAGCACGTCTTCTTCTATTGTGTAAGATTTTGCGAACCAGAGGCTTTCGTTATGCTATGTTCAGTTACTCTCAAATTTTCTGAATGGGTACTGTTACCCACCATACCCACATTATCCGCCGGATATGTTTGCAACTAGACTCTCCATGGGTCCCAATTCTGAGCCGGTGTCACCTCTGAGCTCTGGGTGTACTGGTCTACGCCATCTTGTCAGCGGAGGGTGTCTCGTAACTCCATTAATCTTACCGCAGAGAACTTTCCAAGTTGGCTCGTCTTCGCTCTTACGAGCTAAATATCCTGCTTACCTTATAGGCTAGTCGGCTAGGCATTTTTATGGTAATTTTGGCCCATAGGCGAGATTATTATTGGAATCGGTTCGCTTTAGGGTGTAGTTTAACGCCCTAAGTTTGCCCAAAATTTGGTTGACCGCATAACTTTTTAATTAACTTATTGTGAATAAAATAGGCACTTTTTTTATATTTCTTTCAATATCTCCGTTCCTGCTAGCTTTTAGTATAACATATGCTTGGGGAAAGCTTTTCGTTATGAAATTCTCTAAAAAATGAGCCCTGTTAGAAGTCGCTACGTGCAAGTGTGATCTTGCAAACAGCTTCCAAAGTTTTCAAATTACGTTACTTTCACTATTTGTTTACTCGAAAGCAACTGCACATAGAGGGCTGGAAATTCTCACAGATGGTGTTTATGTAGTCCCGGTAATGTACAAAAAATTTCAACAAGATCGGTCCATTACTTTTTGAGTAATTAACGATCTACTTTTTTTTTGACATTGCTGTCATTTTTTGCAAGATCAGTTTATAATTGGGAAAATCATTTAGAAAACTTAAGAAACAATTGAAAATGAAATCCCGCTGGAATTTTTGAAAAATCGCAATTTTGATCGATTTTATGAGGTTTTCCACGCAACTACCTTTTTATACGCGACATAAATAAACAAATATGTTGTTATATTTTTACTTTAGAGAATACGTCCTTGCATATATATTTTTTTACAAACTTAACAAAAAAGTTAATCCTAGCATTCACAGGAGATAAGTTAATTTTTTTTTTTCAAAAATTTCGTGAGGGCTTCTTATACGTCATACAGAAGATCAAATACATAGAGGTAAAAATCGATGAAATATCAGTTTTTTACTCTTCAAATTGTAACCGCAGAGAAATAGAAAAAATTGAATTGGCATTAAAGTTATAATGTCTCTGTACGGTTCTAAAACATGTAATGTTAAACTGAATGAATTTAGATACGATTGTTTTAAAAAATTTTCTTTAAAAAATACTTTTAAATTAGAACACTTACTCCCAACAGAATCAGGTGCAGTCCAACATTGTTATAGAGTATATTTTCAAATTCAACAGTGGCTCGGTAAACAATTAAATCTCCTATCATGGGGCTGGAAAAATTCAGAATATGGTCTGCAGCCAATTTTTTGTAAATCTAAACTGGTCCCAGACAATATATTAAAACAAATTCGGTGTACTTGCGCTGTAGATTGCAAAAAAGCATGTGGCTGTTTTAAGAAAGGCATGCGGTGTTCGGAATTTTGGGTAAATTGTTCCGGGCAAAATTGCTCTAATAGCGAGCAACCGACAATTAGTGGCATCGATAACGATGATGAGGAAAACGACAATGAGCAGGAAGAATGTTCAGAAATTTCTGATGATATTTCACTTGACAGTGACGATTCCTCCGCCGAAGAACCAGAAGAGTGCGTAATGCCATTAAAAAAAACTAGATTAATGTAGTTCCTTAAGATATTTTATAATTTTTACGAATTTTGTGTTACTTGATCGATTCTATAGATTATAGAATTTTGTGTTTTTTAATTTGTCTGTTAATGAAGAAATCAGATTTACCTAATTGTTAAACACAATAAAGGGCTAAAATATTGTTTTATTGAAAGTATTCGTATTGAAGTTCAACCTCCATATACATATTTGGTCCTTGTACGACGAATAATAAGCCCTCACGAATTTTGTGAAAAAAAAAATTAACTGGTCTCCTGCGTGTGGTAGGGCAAAAATTAAAAAAAAAAAAAAAAATAGCAGCTTTTTAGTTATGCAAGGACGTATTCTCTAAAGTAAAAATATAACAACATATTTGTTTATTTATGTCGCGTATAAAAAGGTAGTTGCGTGGAAAACCTCATAAAATCGATCAAAATTGCGATTTTTCAAAAATTCCAGCGGGATTTCATTTTCAATTGTTTCTTAAGTTTTCTAAATGATTTTCCCAATTATAAACTGATCTTGCAAAAAATGACAGCAATGTCAAAAAAAAAGTAGATCGTTAATTACTCAAAAAGTTTTGTACATTACCGGGACTACATAAACACCATCTGTGAGAATTTTCAGCCCTCTATGTGCAGTTGCTTTCGAGTAAACAAATAGTGAAAGTAACGTAATTTGAAAACTTTGGAAGCTGTTTGCAAGATCACACTTGCACGTAGCGACTTCTAACAGGGCTCATTTTTTAGAGAATTTCATAACGAAAAGCTTTCCCCAAGCATATGTTATACTAAAAGCTAGCAGGAACGGAGATATTGAAAGAAATATAAAAAAAGTGCCTATTTTATTCACAATAAGTTAATTAAAAAGTTATGCGGTCAACCAAATTTTGGGCAAACTTAGGGCGTTAAACTACACCCTAAAGCGAACCGATTCCAATAATAATCTCGCCTATGGGCCGAAAATGCACTTTTTGTCATTTTTTCCTTCTCGCCGACTAGCCTATTACCAAACTCTTGTTACTCTACTTTGCGGGATCAACTTTAGATGTCATTGCAAAGAGGGTCACCCCTTGCCCTTTGTCTTGCTTTCGTTGATGTGCAGTCTAAGTTTTATTACCGCCGCTTATTCTGGCTATAATATCACAGGCTGCCTTAACGTCTAGAGGAGATGGGGAATTGCGTTTTGAAACTCGACACATTTTTCCATCGCGAACCTCGCGGTCAAAATCTGATCGGTTTTTGATTTGCCTGCGAGATGCGACGAACGCTCATGCGAATGTTGGCATCCAACGTTTGATTTAATACCGGCAACAGCCCGAACGTGTTCAAACACCAACGTTGGATGCTTGACATCGGACATTCGTAGTTCGAGCATATCGGCCAAACGATGTGTCCCACCATCAAGCATCCAACATTGGAGGGTGCTCATAGCATTGTTTAGACCTCGCTTTAGCCTATGATGTCAATCCTCTCTAGCGTATGAGTCAATCCTGTTTTGTAGGATAGCGGAGAATGGAATTTTATTGGCGTTTTATAAATACACTATGTCGTTTTATAAATAAACTCTAGGAAATTCGCCATCTACTTGTAGAATTAAATATATAGTCTAAGAGGTGTTAAAATGGCGGAAAGTATTAAAATTTGACTGAGTTTTACTTTATAGTAACAAGACTGTCGCTTGCATATTTTAGAATATTACATTATTATTATTGAAAAATAACATTGGCAGATAGCTACGATGGTTCCACGGTCATGGAAGACAGGAGTATTACTCTAGTTACTTTTTCGAGTACCTTCTGGGGCCTCTTAGATCTGTTAAGCTAAGGCTGATTTTACAATGGAGAGATTTTTCTTTTACTATCAGTCACACCTTCTATGGATTTATTAGTTGGTAAAGGCACCCTCTGCCTTTAGAGAACTCTCAATTTTACTAGTGGTAGGTGTTCTTTTTTCATATAACGTCTGATAGTACCACCTCCATTCCCTGCTATTGTAGGGCGGAGAAAACCATCACTTTCAGATGCTTTTGCGAAAATTCTGTCAGGAATGTTTGTCGATTCGCGAATACATATTTCTTTTGGTGGTT
This sequence comes from Thereva unica, assembly GCA_949987705.1. Lineage (NCBI taxonomy): Eukaryota > Metazoa > Arthropoda > Insecta > Diptera > Therevidae > Thereva > Thereva unica. Next base: position 58,778,120 of record OX465281.1, on the reverse strand, counting down.
GATGGTCGTTTGTTGAAACCGTGCAACCAAAAAAGTTCGCGTGCCATAGTAGTTAGGTTTTATCCTCCTGATTGTTAGCGTCACTACCAGTGCAGGATTTACGTAAGCTAAATAAGGTATAGCTTAGGATCCCCACTTTCTTGATGGCCCCAACAAATTTCCAAGTGAGCAATTATCATATATACCTACTTAAATATAAGCTAGCCTGTCCAAGCCTCCCAAACGGTTAATGATAGATCGTATAGTAGACAAAGAATGATCGACGAAAAGGGGGGGGGGGTTGTAGGCTACCTTTATCAGTTTTCAAGATAGGGCGTTTTGAATTTTGGTTTTGAGGAAAAAATGTAGTTTAATGATTTATAATAAAGAGGAATGAAACAACGGTCTATTGTTACAAATAGGGTATCTTGCAATTTTAAAGAATGCGGCAAAATAACAGTGTCCATTGGAAAAAACAGAAATAAAGGGGTTTATTTGAAAAAAAAAATTTAAAAAAAAAACTATTTGTTTCCATTCAAAAAGTAGATCGTTAAAGTGCTTTTTTCTGAACCTTTTTAATATCCCAAAAAGGTATCTGAATATGACTCCAGCTGGCTTGGTTTTTTGATATTTGTCATTTCAAAATAGGTATCACTCGCTGATCTTTGACGATCGTGCCCAATGCGCATTCCCTAATGTATGTACAAGCAATTTTGAGATTGTTGTTTCTTAGTATGATGGTTGCACCAAATTTTGCATACCAGAGATTGCCTTCACGAAAAACTACTAGGTCGACATCCCTCCACGTCGTGAATGGAGAAATAGACTCACAAAGTATTCTGGATGCCATAAACTTCTTCACTGGTGGCTCTAATCTCGAGGGTCAAGTAGAAGGAAGAGTCTTTTCACCGGAGCTTAGGATTCTAGTCTCCTTCCGACTACCCGATCACTGCAGTGTATACCAAGCGGAGGTTTTAGCCACACATAAAGCTGTTCTGCAAATCAAGCAGCAAGGCGACAGGAACCGTACTGTGTACATCCTCTCGGATAGTCAGGCCGCTCTGAAGGCCCTGCTTTCTTGCACTAACGAACTATCTCTGGATGCCCTAGATCACGAGATGATTCAACAGTTCAGGACAGTCCTCGTATGGCCCTGTCACCGAAATACAGAGGGAAATTGAAAAGCTGACTAACTGACTAGGAAGGGCATACCGCCACTCTCCTTCCTGAAAATGAAAGGGTTAGAATGTCTTGGGCCACTTTTAAACTCCGAACAAACAGAGAAGCATTGGAGAGAATTTAACAAATGCACCTCGGGCAAAATGACTTGGCCCTCCTACGAACTCAGACGGACCACTTCACTACTGAGTCTCGGGAGACAAAACCTCTCACATATAGTTGAACTGCTGACCGGGCGCTCTTCGATAGGAAGTATGTCCACGATTTCCGCAGAAGCTGTAAGAATTTAGACGAGGAGAAAAGTGTACAACACTTTCTCTGTCACTTCCCAGCCCTAAGCAGAAGGAGACTAAGCACTTTTGGTGAACCCTTCCTAAGCACGCGTGCAGAAATCCCAAAGATTAGGATCTCAGATTCATTACGTCTTGGAGGTGGTTTAGCGAAGAAATGACCCTTTACATCAAGTTCAAAGTGGGATCTCTACGGCATCACAATGGGCTTACTCCTATGTGTGGTTGAATTGTACACCAGCAGTTTAGCTATATCTAACTTACTCTATGATGGTTCAAAAAAAAAAATTTGCATGCTAGACAGGAAATTTGGAAATTTGACTATGCAAAAAAATTGAATCCAAGGATGAATCTTTGACTATTGGATAAAAGAAAAGAAATGCAAGAATCAGATATTGAATCAAAAGTATTTGCAGCTTAAAAGACACTATTTGCAAAATTTTGTCCAGCACTCAATAAAATCTCACATAAAAATTAACCTCAACTGACTGGCCGTCTGTGAATAAAAATATTGATCGAAAACTACATTTATACAAAACGTCACTATCGTAGTACGTTAGTTCAGTTCGATGATTCTTATTCAAATAATTCCATTAAATCAGCTCTGTAAATAGAGCTAGCAATTTTCTGAGATAAAACAGAACTACATAAGAGGAATTACATCAGGCCTGGGGACACATTTCTTAATTATTCTGAGCCAACATCAAATCGACATGAGAGCAAACAACTCCAATCGAAAGTAAATAAATTCAGTTAAGCCGCAGGAGTAATGGAATAGGGGAAAATTTGCATTTTACATCAAAAGGTTCGCCTACACCCATCCTTGTAACAAGACTATAGCGAACACTCCAATAGCCGCCGGCCAAATAAAAACTATAATATCAAATGCGCAGCCAATCGAATTGCATGGTTAATTGTGGTTAATCTCCAGTTGAAATTTATAACCAATGGCGGAATATTAATTGAAATCAAATTTTAACACCTTTCCAGGTAAAAGAGGAGGCTACCTGTACTTATATGATTGAGTATGCATGACTTAATTGAGCGGGCGACATGCGGGCCCCTTGATGCCGAACAGGAGTAGCTGAAGTTTTAAGAATAGCCAAGCTCCGGTTGTACGCGTTCACCTCTGGGTATGGCAGCTGTTTACGACAGGTTGGCGTCCAACATATAATTTTATAATTTATATTCACAGTTTGAGTTCATGTGCAGTCTTTGGAAAGCAATACCGGGACTAACATCTTCATTTGAATGCCAACTGAACAGAATATTATAATTAAGAATCAATTTTAGAATTTTTTGCAGTTAGGTCAGTGTGAGTTTCGAAAGTTTTAAAATTGTATTATTATTTACGCTGTCGAAAGTAAATTAGGCTGCAAGTAATGTCAGATAGTCCGAGAGCCGACTGCAGAAAACCCTATGTTATCGGGAAGAAGAAAACGAAACCTATAGTAAGTAACATTGGAGATAGGAGAATATTTTAGGCTTGGTGTGCCTGAACTAAAGTGTGGCCTAAGGTGAGAAATTAGGTAATATTAGTGGTGGATTTTTAGTCCAACCCTATGTTATCGGCAAGAAGGATAATTTTTGTTTTAAAATGAAGTATATACCTAATAATTACAAAAACTCATGGTGTGCCGCGCCCTGCCTGTGGCCGGACCTTTGGCAGACCACTATTTGTATAACGTTTTTTGTATGGAATTTTTTTTAAATCGCGATATCTCCAAAACAGTCACTCGTAGAGAAAAAAGTGTAAAGACCTTTTTTGTAGAGAATCACATAATCTACAATCCTGGCATTACCTCTTCTGTGGTCACACTTACCGTTTACGAGATATTTGTAAAAAACTATTTTCGCAACCTTTGACATTGAAAACCTTTTTTTGTGCACACGATTTCGCAATGGGCGTTTGACACAGTATGTCTGGAACCAATATAAAGATAATTCCATTAAGAAACCATTACTTGCATTATTTTCGCAGATTGCGCTTTTTGGTACATAATGTCGAGAGTAAATATTGTATTACTATACTGTACTATATTTATTTATTTATTTATTTATTTATTTAATTATAACAACAACACAATTAAGTACAGGGACTTATAAATATGTGTAGGTAAAAGGAAAGACAAATAATAAAAATAATAATAAAATAATTTAGATACAAGAATGAAAAAAAAACGATATCAAGAACATATAATACTAATTTTGAATAAAAAACAAAAAGTGAAAGGAAAAAAGAAAAAAACTTAATTAAATTAAAAGAGAAAAAAAAATTAAAAAAAAATAAAACTTCATTAAATTAAAAGAGAAAAACTAGTGGACTTAAACTACATGATCATCTGCGGATATGCATAAAAAGATGTTTTCGAAAACTAGGAATGCTGCTGTTTCGCTTAATATTGATTGGCAGAGTGTTCCAAAGTCTGATAGCATGAATAAAGAACTGTTTTTCAGTAGTTCGGTGATTAAAGCTGGGTATTACTAGGTTCAGCGTTCTTTGAGAAGACGAGAAATTTAATATTTCGAATAAGTATTGAGGCTTGTGATATAAAATCAATTTCTTTAAAAAAACGATTGTTCGAAAATTAATATACTTTTGCAGAGTACAGCCCAAGACAGATTCTACATATGCAGAAATGTGCTCAGAACGTCTAAGGCTAAGAACATAGTGAAGCAGAGAGCTAAGCAGCGATGATAGCGCAGAGCAAAGCGGCGAAATCAAACGAGTGAATTCCTGTTAACACGCGCATAGTGCTGCAGTATGCTCCACTATGCGCTTGTTAACAGGAATTCACTTGCTTGATTTCGTCGCTTTGCTCTGCGCTTTCATCGCTGCTTTGCTCTCTGCTTCCACTATGTTCTTAGCCTAAGCATGAAGCAGTACCGAATGGCTGAGTTAAAAGCTACATTTAGTTTTCTCAGTGTGTTGCAATCTAACGAGCAAAAAATTTCACATCCAAACGTTAGCACAGGAATAAGAAGTATTTTTACTAGGGCAACGCGAGTTGAGGCAGGAGTATAGGATGCAGATATAGATAATTTTCTAAGTATCATGTATATCTTGGAGATAATACTATTAATATGATTACTCCAGGTTAAAGTATGATTAAAAATAACACCAAGGTTTTTAACAGATTTATTAAAAGGAATAACCACGTTGTCCACGTGGTTATCAATAGACCATTTGTACATTTTCTTTAAGTCATTGTTCATGAGTCGAACACCTTCAACGAGTTGATCTCTAACCTTGCTAATGTATAATTGAACATCGTCAGCATACAGGTGAAATCGACAAGAGCTAATAACGCCGGTAAGATCATTGATAAACATTGAAAATAATAAGGGACCAAGGGTAGATCCTTGAGGGACGCCACTGATAATATCAATCAGGTCAGACTTTTTGTCACCGAAGCACACGCGTTGTCGTCTATCTGTTAGATAGGATTTGATAAGTGTACAAGCGTGGTAAGAAAAATTAAAGAGAGATTGCAATTTATTCACTAACATAGCATGATTAACTCTGTCAAACGCTTTGGAGAAATCCAACAATACCAGCAGAGTTAGTTTATCGTCAACCATTGCCTGCCGAATATCCTCGGTGATTTTGAGGAGCGCAGAGCTGCAACTATGTTTTGGTCTAAATCCAGATTGATAGGATGACAGAAGATTGTTTCCTTCAATAAATTCAGATATTTGTTCATGGGCAAGTTTTTCAAACACTTTTGAGAAAAATGGAAGAATAGAGATCGGACGAAAGTCTTGCGTGCCTGATTTTTTCGGTATTGGGATTATTTTAGCCAACTTCCACTTAGTAGGAAAAGTGGAAGACCATATTATTGAATTAAATATATGAGTAACGTAGGGAAGTATCAATGGTAGGATCATCTTTATAAACTTAGGATGGATGTCGTCAAGTCCCACGGAGTTGGATTTAACACTTAACACTGCCCCGTATACTTGATGCTGGGAAACATTGGAAAATGAGAACCCTTGAGAAGGATCTCTATCAATGAGGTGGGTAAGACTAAGAACTTCATCATGAACACCAACATACTGATTCCGACTAGATTGAGCGAACTCACAATTAAGCTCATTTAAATCCCTTGCAATGTCATGAGTCTCAGATTTTCCTAGGCCAATGTCCCTCAGGTTATTCCAAAGCTTTTTAGTTGGTAATTTAATATCAAATTTAGTTTGATGGTATTGAGTTTTGGAATAATGAATTTCATAGTTAACACGATTACGCAGAATACGATAAAGACTCCAGCAATCAGAGGTTCGAAAGCGTCTCCATCGTTTATACGCTAAATTGCGTTGCAAAATTAGGTTTTCTATACGAGCTGTAAACCAAGGGCAACTAGGGTTAATTATGCGTTTGGTCTTCAAGGGTATAAATTTATCAAAAAGGTACTTCACCAAACATTCAAAGAAAACAACTTTATCATCTATAGATGTAATTGAATAAATAAGATCCCAATTTAATTCAACAGCTTCAGCGTACATACAATCGTGATTAACATGATAAAAGTCGCGATAAGAAAAGATACTTGGTCTGATTTCTACATTTCCAAGATTATAAATTAAAAAAATTAAATCATGTTTGGAAAAGGAAGGAAGGGAGATTTGGTTATTGAATTCAACTAGTTGAAGATCATTCACAATAAAGAGGTCTAAGAGCGTGGATGAGGTTTTCGTAAAGTGGGTCGGAATAGAGTTCACAACGTGTAAATCAAAGGATTGTAGGAGGTCTTTAAATTGCCTAGCAGTTGAATTATTGACAAGTAAATCTACATTAAAATCACCACCAATTATTATATGATTAAATTGGTGACCAATTTCAGCAATAATTGCTTCAAGAGGACCAAAATTAGATACGTGAGGCGGTTTATACACAGTACCAAGCAGACATTTTTTCTTATTTAAACAAACCTCGACAAAAATATATTCAATTTCTGAATTAATTTCGGACTGGGTTACTAATTTGACATGAATTGAACTTTTTAGAAATATAGCGACACCACCACCAATCCTATCAGTGCGATCATTTCGAAATACCTTAAAACCATTCAGATTAATTAGGGTGTCAGGGATATAGTTCTTTAGCCAAGTTTCTGACACACAGATGACATCAAGAGCGATATCATTGAACATGTACCTAAACTCATCTATCTTGGGAAGAATACTCTGCGCATTAAAGTGACAGACCTTAAGGCCTTTACCTCTTTTAGCCATGACATTAAGTAAGGTACGCGACTTAATAACAGCATTATCAGACGAAGGAACATTAAAATTAGTACTAGTAATCATTATAACGTTGAATAGTGAACTCAAAAACAGCAGCATAAGTTTCCATATGTATAAAACTTGAAAAAGTAAGCTTTCGTATTATATACAGATTAACCATATCAGCAAATACATGAAATACATACATATATAAAAACAAAGAGTAATAAAAAAAAGGGTAGTAAAAGAAGTCCTACATTAATAAAATTAGCAATTATAAGAATTAAAAAAAAGACAATTAATAAAAAATACAACAAATTAATACAAGAATTCATCTGACGATGTGGTCACCTCAAGTAAAGTAAACAGTAAATCTCATAAATACTTGATAGGTTATTGTCCATCGGCTCCAGGAACACCAAACAAGTGATCTAAATCCGCCAATTTGCAAATCATTATCGATCGCTCATTAATTTCTTTACGCACGTGAATACGGCCAGCAATGGAGAAAACAGATGCATTTATTGAAACAAGTGCCTTTTTGTTTCGGGAGACTCGCCACCAATTCGACTGATCGGTGAACGTGTTTAATAATCTGAAGTACTTTTATTTCCAACCCAAGAGGCATTTTCTACGTTCCAGGTCTCCTCGCCGCCAGTTACAATTTCAGATATAGCTATAGTAGTTTTAGAGATGAAATTGGGCCCGGACAGACAGAACCGTTGTACGAGCTTTTTTCTTGAAAAGGGTAAAAAGGATCAACAATTTATATCACAAGTAGATAGGGTGTGGAACGGAAAAAAATAAAAATACGAAAACAAAAATATTTTTATGTATTGTATTCAAAGAAAAAAATGTGTATACATATAGAACTACTTTTGAAATCTTAAATTATAATTACATCTATAGTTTTTAATGATCATCATCATCTAAATAGTTTTTAAAGCATTGCACATCATCATCATCTTCTTCATCACAATCATCATTTACATCATCATTTTCATTTTCTAATAAAATTTCTTCTATTGACGATGGAGTTGTTTCTCCATCAAACCAAAGCGGTTCTATTTTATTATTATTTAAGATCCAACCACAATTTTTAAAATCTAATTTTATACAGTCTTCTTCCGTGGCATGTTGCCACATGGAAGTTACATAGATTGTACGCAATATTTTTTGCTTTAATGATTTCCAACAGGGAGGAATGGTACATGAATTAAATGATTTTATATTTTTTTTTTTTTTTTTTAATTTTCTGTAGTGCATTTCATTGAGAATATATTTAAAAATAACATATGTCTCGCCAAGTTTACGTCATCACATTTCGACAAGCCATATAAAGTACAGGTGAACTCTTGCAATATTTTCATTTTTTGTTCATTTAAAATATCTTCAGGATTAGTCAAGCTTTGGAAAATTGTTTGGACGCTTTCTTGTTGGCGTAATAAGTTGAAAGGTTTCACTTTACCTTTACGATAAAAGCTAGCAGTATAATCACTGCCAGTAAATGCGTGAAAACCAGGCAAGTATCGGCAAAAATTTACATTTAAAATTTCTGCTAATTTACTTACATTAATGCAGTTGCTGTCGCCAGACCGTGTAGGACAGCTTAACAGTCAAATTTCTTTGTCTAAAAATTTAAACATATTACCCAGTAATATTATTAATACATCTGTATCAGACGCCTTTATCATTATTTTGCAGCTTGGCGCGCACTTATTTACATGATATTCAATTCTCGTGTCTGCTTCTTCATGCTGACAAACCAAATCTAGTTCTTTCGTTAATATTATTTTATTATTAATGGATACAAATGAAAAACAATTTTCCTCTACAGTAAGAAATACTTTTTTGGCTCCTAAAACCGACAACAGTTCAGGATCTTGCCAATGATCATATAAAAATTTTACAAGACTTTCTTTAAATTTTTTATTTTTTAAAATTTTTATGAAATCGTTTGGTCTTGTTTGAGAAGGGCCTTTAATTGTATATTGTATGTCGATTTCTTCCCTACGTTGTCTTTCCATATCTTTTAATGACGGAGAGAAATACCTGTCAAATATTATACATATATATTTGTGAGGCATTTATGTTACAAATTTTTCTCAAAATCAACTCCGCTATTTTTCCAAAAGTTTGAGGTACTGAAGGTCCTAACCTATGTAAGAAGTAAAAACCGTCAATAATATCTACATCTATTTCATTTGGAAATTGAGGTTGTGTAAAAGATTTAAGTTTTACCCCAAGAGCTGCTTTATCTGCTTTATACATTTCACCAGTACAATGACATAAATCGGGGGGAGCTGGAGATAGAGGAAAGGATCAACAGAACTGCATATTAACTTTTTTCTCTAGTGCTATTGCTAATAGTCGACCAAAGATGTCGCGTTCCATTTTCATTAATATGTTTTTTTTTTTTTCATCATAACTTTTCACGGTTTTTTTGACACATTCCGCAGCAAAATTTTGTACTTTAGTACGCTTGATAGGTTTCTCAAACCGCCTAGCATCGACATTACACTCTTCTATAAATTGTAACTTTTTTCTTTCACCTATTTTATAAGTATTTAGCAAAAAGTCGGCAGTTTCATCTGTAACTGCCCTCCCCGTTGTGATGTTGAACAAACATTCAAGGTGCATTGTTCTGTCAAATGGACTCATGTTCTTTTTGACGTTTTCTACTATACTTTGTAACGCTTTTCTATCCTTTTCTATTCGATGTATTTGTAATTCATGTGTAGTGTCGTCTTTTTTATTTATTTCTAATTCATCAAGAATTCTTGAAATTATTCTTGTTCTTATACTATGGCTCAGTGCCCAACGCTGTCTGGCCGATATCGAACTACTAAAATGACAAATTCCTGTTAAATTATTGGAAGCATCAGCATTGATCGTTTGCTCTAACGTAAGATCAACGGGTGCTCTTGCTAGAGTATTATTTGTCCTTCTGACTCCGAAAGCGCCTTTCCGAAACTCTTCTAATAACTCTGAATTTGTTATTTTTAAGTTAATCAAATTACACAAATATAGCAATATCCATCTGGAATAATTTGGCTGGTTGAAGACAAAGAAAAGATTAGCTATATTATACTACTATAGCTATATCTGAAATTGTAGCTGGCGGCGAGGAGACCTGGAACGTAGAAAATGCCTCTTGGGTTTGGAAATAAAAGTAGGTACTTCAGATTATTAAACACGTTCACCGATCAGTCGAATTGGTGGCGAGTCTACCGAAACAAAAAGGCACTTGTTTCAATAAATGAAATATAGTACAGTATAGTAATACAATATTTACTCTCGACATTATGTACCAAAAAGCGCAATCTGCGAAAATAATGCAAGTAATGGTTTCTTAACGGAATTATCTTTATATTGGTTTGTATTAGCATAATGGCGCGATAAAATATTGGGCGCCACTTATGCGAGGTATTACCCCCTTAGCCATAAGCCCGGAAAAGCATGACCAAGGAGCCAATACCATACATAAGAAATGAAACAAAATTTCGGAACTGCTACGCCGGCCACACTGAGTCATCTAGCTCGCCGGAGGGGTCGTGGGGTGTGTGGCCGGGCCTTACCGCGGTTGGTTCACCACTTACCTGTGACTAGGAAAATTCATCTTCAGGTCCAATCATCCTTTGAGCCTCGCCTGAGCCGTGTCATTGTAATCTATTCCCTTGCCAGTTGATAATATGAATAATCATCACCTGACAAGGAAATGCACCACCTAAGAACCCGGAGAAGAAATAAACTCCGCCCCCCCAACCATTCCAAAAAAAAATCTAGCAATTTGAGTTCATTATTATAAACATTAAATTTTCTGTTTTATTTCCAGTACAATTATTATCAACACCAGAACAAAAAGAGTTATGAACAAAATTAATCGTTCAAGGCAATGAACTAGGATCCTTGTCAGATACAACAACTACGAACTCTCTAATTCAAAAAAAAGAACAATAATAAACAAGTACATATATTTATATGACGACGAAGGATTAAAAAAAACGCGTCGCAAAGGTACCAGTACGTAGCGTTTGTTTTTTTTACAAATGACGATACAACTTTAATCTGAGTGACCGTACAAACTACAAAGATTGTTAGGTGGCCACAAAAAAAAACAAACCAAATATAATTTGACCACAATAAAATAATGTCATGTATGCGTGAAGGTGTTAGACAACAATATTAGTGCAATATTAGTTATAATGTATAAGGGAAGAAGTAATAACATACACCAAAAACATTTAATTATAATAAAATAATGAAAACTCACTCAATCTTGTATGTCCAACAAAATTAATAACAATAAAAATTTAGGAATTATGTTTTGTTTTCAAAGAGCAACAAGTAGTCTTAAAAGGGTACATTCCAAAGTGTACTAGTTAATGGAGTGTAGATATTCATAAATTGTATTGAAAAAAAGTAAATATGTTTAATAATAAGAGTAACTACGTGCCATGCAACTAACTCTTCACTATACTTAAAAGTTACTTATCCATATCTGGTTCTGGTTCTAGATTCTAAGTTGGCCTTCAAACAAGATATCGTGTATGGCCTTTTATTCAAATAACTGTTGTTGTCGATTCACTTCCTGCCGTTCAATAGCCCACAATATAACAATTTTGTCAAATTGGTTCTGCGGTTGTAGAAGACGTTAGCGAGCTAGCGATATTAGTTCCTCCATGTTAATGCATTTGTTTTGGCTCATTTGTACCTTAACTACACTGTTATATGCAAACATACGCCTGTAGATGCTAGTAGATCTGTCTGGCCCAGTGAGTACTTCTCGTCGCTTGCCTCTTCAACCGGGTTCCAAACTATCTCACCTTGTCGTACGTATTCTATTAAACTACCCCTACCTCAATATATGTGTCTCCTTCCTGTCCAGTCAGTCAGTCCAGTTAATAGAACATCTATGGCCACCTCCCAAATAGATAAGGGGCCTCCGTTCCCCGCTGTACGCAGCTGTTCACGTTGGAATTTTATCTGAATCACACCTGGGTCTTCTCTTGCTTGCGACGACCGATCGACTTCACAGGATTCTTCCAATACCAGTTATTGCCAATCGCTCATCATCTTTTTCTTTCTTGCCTCGTTTACCACCAACTTTTTCAATTAACTTCAGTATCTCCTGTCTTTTCGTCAAAAACACAACTGTATTTTTTCCAAAATTAAAAAAACCGTTTTCCGAATTTCAAAAACTCACTCTCTATTTTCAATCCCCCAAAACTAACTGACTTCCATTGTTATTTTTTTTTCCTCCAAAATTTTTCTCGCATCCCTCGTTTCAATTTTCCCTTTTCCTACCAAAGTGATTTCGAAAAAATTTTCCCTTAACTACAAGGTGATTTCAAAATAAATTTCCCCACCAAAATAAATGTTACCACCGACCGTTACAGGTTCCAGACATACTGTGTCAAACGCCCATTGCGAAATCGTGTGCACAAAAAAAGGTTTTCAATGTCAAAGGTTGCGAAAATAGTTTTTTACAAATATCTCGTAAACGGTAAGTGTGACCACAGAAGAGGTAATGCCAGGATTGTAGATTATGTGATTCTCTACAAAAAAGGTCTTTACACTTTTTTCTCTACGAGTGACCGTTTTGGAGATATCGCGATTTAAAAAAAATTCCATACAAAAAACGTTATACAAATAGTGGTCTGCCAAAGGTCCGGCCACAGGCAGGGCGCGGCACACCATGAGTTTTTGTAATTATTAGGTATATGGGTGTTTCTCACCAAAGTGGTAAAATCGCTGTCCTTGGCAAATATTACGTAAACTATGGCGAGAAATATTTATATTTCTGCAAATTTCAATTTATAACTATCTAAACTATAGTATACAATATAGAAAATATCTCACTTAAAAATCTATATGGTTTAAATAACGTATTTTTTAGGTCTAAAAACAGTCCCCTGGCCGGTCACCAAACCAAAATATTTTCTATTGAGTTCATTAATTGAACTAATATTTTAAAAACAATTTACTTATATAACACAATTTAATCAATATGAAATGATATGCTATTAGACTCTAATATCAATTTATTTAAACTATTTTATGATTAGTTTAATTTAACCTAAAGTTGGTCCCCGAATTTCATGAACAGTCCCCTACCCAAGGTTTCGAGTGACGCATCAGGCCATCTACAGTAAAGACAGACTTGTTAATGGGCGTAACGAAACGTGAACGACATGAAGTTAGCTTTGTTACCCCCAAAAGTAGCTATACCTCATTTTGTTTAGTGTTACAAGAGTTAGAGGGCACATGCGCGCATCGGTACGCAACATTCGACAGTCCCCTAGTAAGTGTTATTTTTCTTTTTTTAAAGTGTTCCAGTTTTCTCTATTGTGCATCGCTTTAAATAAGATGGCTTATATTGTTTCTATAAAACAAAATAAAGTCATAATGAAGGAATTTTATGGTACCGTAACAATTACACAAATTAAACAGTCCCCTGCCAACTGTCCCCGGTCAACAGTCCCCCGCTACATACAGAAACAGGAGACTGTTTCATTTATTAGGGGACTATTATTGTACTTTTGCCTTTGTTTTAGGTCTATAACCATCTTTTAATTATGGCGCGAGAAAGAAGAAAGTGTCTAAGGAAGAAATAAAAGTTCACAAGTTTACTTGGAACCACAACGAGAACTTGGAACTACCAAAGAAGACTGTTTTATTTTTATATATATGCGTCATGAGGAATGTTTTTAAAGTATATATACTACTAAATGCTCATTTCACTTATATATACAGTCCGCTGACATATGCAACAGTCCTCTGACATATGAATTTTTTAAATTTACTCAATAAGTCCTAAAATAAAACAAATATATTTGGGTCCCTTACTGTTTATTATCCACCAGATAGATATCTATTTAATTGTATATTTTTTTTTCATATTCACTTAAAAAAGTTACTGGGACAGATTTCTTGCAAAAATTTACCAGTTTACAGAGAAACACCCATATACTTCATTTTAAAACAAAAAATATCCTTCTTGCCGATAACATAGGGTTGGACTAAAAATCCACCACTAATATTACCTAATTTCTCACCTTAGGCCACACTTTAGTTCAGGCACACCAAGCCTAAAATATTCTCCTATCTCTAATGTTACTTACTATAGGTTTCGTTTTCTTCTTCCCGATAACATAGGGTTTTGTGCAGTCGGCTCTCGGACTAAGAGTGATTCGAAAAAATTAAGGAGGAATAAGTTCTAATTTTATGACAAAAAACTCGAACATCAATCAAATGTGTTGGGAACATAAATAGAATGTTAGAGAGATCTTATTTTTTGGTAGTTAAAGAAAATATGACGGCCTTTGAAGCGGTTCGAAACAACTGAATGCCCTATTTTTAGCTCCTTCTTTCGGACACTTAAGAAACTTTGAATCGTCCATAGGGTCAAATGTACAGTTTTCCTCTTCCCCTTACAGCACTGGTAAGATTTGCCTTAGTTGTCAGCTGACATAAACAAATTCATAAAAGGACTTACGCATTCAACAGAAAGTTGCGTATAAGTTGCGAGTAATACAACGCCAAAGTTCGCACTTCACGTAACGAAATTGCGTTATTAGTTATTTCAGACACGTGAAGTGCGAACTTTGGCGTTGTATTACTCGCAAACTATACAAGCGAGAACGATGACTAAGGCCTTTTCTAAAGGTAATCACTAGCACTATAAGTTTGGTAATCGGCATTAACCCACCTAAATTAATATCTTACGAGATAATCGCAAAAAACTGCATTCAACCTCAACCACCCGAACAAGTTCCAACTTTGAGCGGCCATTACTTTGAGCCAAATTAACTTACAGACCTCGTTAAGGGCTCATTTTGTAGATAATTTTATTCTCTAATGATAATTTTATTCTCTTATTTGTATTGATCATTTTCAGCTATCATTGCACACAACCGAGTTATTTGGTATAAACGACCTCTAGCTCTTTTTCAAGATGGCGGCTTTTCCCATCACACTGCGACCCCACAAACTTGGTTTTAACATTGTCAGATGTACCCCAACAAATTCCAAAAAAAAATTTTTGACCATCATGAAATGCAATTTCATGCCCTTTTTTCGACTAATTGCACTGAGCTAAAGCTAAACACACTAATATATTTGTTAGTATTTATGAGTAGGCGATTAACCAGTTCGAACATGAAATAATTAGTATTAGAGGAATAAATGTGCAGGAGAGGATCACCTCTCAGGTTGTAGTTATTCACTCTAAAAGACGTGCGGCTTGTTAAGAAACCTGAGTCCACCTTATCATTCATCAGCCGATAAACGAATGTAAAGTCAGCGACCTCGCGACGCTTATGGAGAGAGCTTAAGTTAAGTAATTTAAGTCTGCTCTCATAAGGCGGAAGAATAAGTGGGTCATCCCAAGGTGGATGGCTGATTGCAATCCGGACAAACTTCCTTTGAACCGATTCGATTCTACCAACATGGGAGGAGTAGTAAGGAGACCATACCTGGGAGGCGTATTCAAGCAAAGGCCTAGCCAAGGATACGTACAAGTATTTAGTTATGAGAGGGTTGTTGAATTCCTTTGACCATCTTTTTATAAATCCCAGGAATTGCCCTCGGAGGAGATATAATTGATGTGGGTGGAAAAATCCAACTTACTTTCTAACCTAACCTTAGATCGATTACAAAGTTAGCGTGGAAGACCTTGTTGTCGAAAAAAGTATAGTCATAAATTATAACACCACGTTTCCTATAAAAAGTCATGATCTCGCATTTACTAATATTAAGGACCAGGTTGTTGTTGGAACACCAAGAGTAGAAGGTGTTTAGATCTGCTTGCAGAAGTTTGCAATCCTCTATACTCCTTATGTGGCGATACAGTTTCATGTCATCAGCATAAATAAGGATACAGTGCCTTAACAGGGTAACAATATCCTCAATTGATAAAATAAAAAGAAGAGGGCCAAGATGACTGCCTTGCGGGACACCGGAGGACGCTTCGATGTTTTTAGATTTGACCTCCGCTGGTAGGTTCTGTCGGCTAGGCACAAATAGAACCATACTACAAGGGAATTCGGAAAGCCTAATTTCTTTAGTTTAAGAACTATAATAGAGTGAGAGAGCTTATCGAAAGCCTTACTGAAGTCTGTGTAAACACAGTCAGTTTCGGAACCAGTGACAAAGCCTCGAACTGTGTGTGAAGAGAAGTCTAGTAAATTAGTAGTAGTGGAATGAGCTGCAAGAAATCCATTTTGGTTTGTTGAGATAAGTCTCTTGCAGATAGGGGCGACAGCAGAATAAATAATAGAATCGAAAAGTTTTGGTATAGACGATAACTTCGCAATTGGCCTGTAACTGTATATTTCGTTCTCAACCAATTTTGTGTCCCACCAAATTCTTAAAGTGTGCCGCCAAATTCCGGCGATCTTTTTTCATACGAAAAAGGGGATCAACTTTTATGTTTCAACTGCAGCTGAATTACGTTATGCTGTTATGACACTTACTTTTTTTCAAAAGAATCTTACACTTTTTAGCAAGTTTAGAAAGGGATAAAAATTCTTTACGGAGATTTGGCATTAGTGCGAAGGACTAGCAATATGATAAAATTGAAGCTAATCTACGCGAAAAAGTTCAGCTAACTCGAAAAGTTCCAGAAAAAGTATGAACAAAGCATACTTTTTCGGGATCTTCATCTTCATTTTTGACATTTACAGGCTTTTTTTGTTGACAAAATTAAAAATTTGTGGTTGCTAAGAGTGCGTTCCGTAATATACTGGGAGCACTGCGCCAGTACTACCAGTGGTAGTTTTGTCGTTCCGTTTTCACCAAACAGTGCCCTGTGAGCAGTAAAATATGGAGGCGGAGCCAGTATACTGTATTGTACGTTTCCTAAAAATCAAGATATATCGAAATTGTGGAGTGAAATGTGTGACAAAAATAAAATTAGTTTTCAAAACGCTGTTATACTCGTATGTTCAGTACATTTCAGTGAAGAAAGTTATACTCTCAATTCCAGACTATTGCCTTCAATTTTTAAAAAATATTAAATACCCTATATTGTCCATCGAGTGTTTATTAGAAGGTTTGTTACTTGGCGTTAGGTAAAACTTTTTCCAAATTTTAGGAAATTCACCTAATGATAAAGATCTTGTGAAGATAATATGAAGGGGAGAAAAAATTTCATTTGTGAAGCATTGCAAAAAATAGGGAGGAAGGTTATCAGGACCATGATCTTTATTGATAGCAAGATTGCTTGAACCGGTCATTATATCGGCAGCAGATATGGATATATTATCTATAAGCGTTGAAGAATAAGCAAACGTATTAATTGGTTCAGATTTAGGGCCAAAAGCTTCCGCGAATTTGTCCGCAAACATGTTACAAATTTCTTCGAAGTTAAAGAGTGTTTTCTACCGTTGGTCATTGTTGCCGGGTAGTCGAGAGTCTTACGTTTTAAATTAATGAAGTCAAAAATTTTTTGGGTACCCTTATTATGCTAACTGCCATAGAGTTGAGGTAAGTACTATAGGCCTCCCGTGACCTAAGACTAAATTCAGAGGCTAACCTAGTGTACCCTATCCGTATCGGCATTAACGTTGGGTGTGTTTTTTTTTTATTTTTCGGATTACGAAGAGCTCGAACGTTCTTATCTAGCCATAGTTCCGATAATTCATCCTTTATAAATTCATTTATAATTTATTTAGAAAGCGTTATTCAGCAAGAGTTGAGAAGATTACTACAGGCAAGTAGTACACCCCCTCCACAAGCCTCCGGGTCAATATGTCTCTCCGAAAAACTTGGAAGCAGGTATCGAAAAGTTTGGCATTAAGAACCCCTATGTGTAACCATGTTTCTGTAAAAGCGATTGTCTCGAAATCAATGGCCTAAGTCCACAGAAGCACATCCTGCGTTTTGGATCTGATTCCCTTCACATTCTGGTAATAGCGCGAAAGCGTGTTAAGTTTTTTGGAACCAGTAGTGTAGGGAGTACGTTGCATACGCGAGCGGGGAACAAAACGCTTTGAAAAGGCACCGGGAGGCCAGAATGTGGGGTCCAAAAGCTTTTCAGCAGTATTGGGCGGTGCACTCAGAACGAAAGACGCAACCGTTTTGGAAATATTGCTGATCTTCAGACAGGAAACTTTAGCAGGATTAATAACTTTTCCCCTTAGTAGTCCCAACAATCTACGCAAATCCATCTAATAATTGCAATCAGGAAACAAAAAATATGGTCATATAGGAAAAAAAATCTAAAAAAGATAGCGTTTTCTTTTTCGGATTTTGGAATGGCGAACCTAACCTAAAAAATCCCGGAAAGTGTAAAAAACGCTTTTTTGGGAATAAAAACGTGACCTCGAATCGAAAAAAATCAAATTATAAAGTTGTAGCTATTCAAATTATCTTTCGATTGATATATATTGAGTTATAGGTTAGGGCACAAAATATAGAGAAAAATAGGAAAAACTGTCGAAAATCACGTTTTTTTAATTTGTTAATAACTTTTGTTTAACGTCACCTATATATTTGTTATTTGGTACAAATATTGCTTCTTGCTAGCTGAAAAAACGGTGTAATTTTGTTCCTATATGACCATATGTTTTGTTTCCTGATGGCGGCGGGGACAAACGAACTAGTAGAGGAGTTTGCAGAGACAGCATTAGTAACGGTGACTTTACCATGCTTTCTACGGGTTTTCGGGTGGTCGGGGGCCAGCCTGGAGGCAGCCTCCACCGAAGGGCCCTTTCCAAGACCTGCGACTGATTGCGAGTAGGCTAGATTCAGTCCCTTATACCAGTCTCCTATAAGGGACTTGGAGGTGAGCCACGAGATACCACAGTCAGTCAACATATCAACATTTGATATCCCAGTGTTCGTGGAGTCAGTATAGCGAGACCCTATTATTTTTCCTGACCAGGCTCTAAAATACATCAAAGAACCCTGCAACAATTTTCGAAGAAAACTTCCACGTTGAGAGTTCCTTGAAGTCCGAAAAGATTTTAATGTTAGCGCCGTTCTTCGTTTTTTCAAATTCAAGTCTACTAACGGGGGGCTACAATCGAGACCTTGGAGTTGGGTCCCGCGGTCCTAGCCCCGATACCATGTTCCAACTTTGACCCGTCGGTAAACTAGTGGAGCTTTCATCAGCCCCAGAAGGTATAAGGTCCACCTACTCTGAGCGATCCCGATGGCCCTGAATTTCATCTATAACTGCAGTCCAAGGATACGCAACAAATGGAAATGCCTTACCTTTAAGAATCTTCATATGTTATTAAATTTTCCACTGAAATCAGGAACCTCCTGCCTAAACGGCAACCACAGCCCTCCTCTCCACGCACATTACGTTTTAGTAGTTCGTTTATAAATAGAACAATTTGATTGTGGAACTGTCTTCCACAGCCGGTGTTTCCGAACTCATATAACATCTCAGAGTTCAAACGCAAGATTTATCGACATCTACTCACGCACCCTCACAAAAAAACCTGTGTAGGGCCAGATATATGGCATCTGAAGTCTCAAGGCACTTATGGTCCACATTTCCATGTTCCATGACATTATGTATGTAATGGATTAAATCCAAAGGTTGCCTCTATCGCAACTGTGTGGACCGAAGAGCTCCAGTAATGTTCTCGTGACCTCTGCAAGTCTCATTTCCCGGAAACAATTGTGTCGAGATAACCAGATTCGTGCAGCTTGGACAAAAGTTATTCCACTACCAGTGACCAGAATAACGAGGACAGATAACTCGACAGAATTTTATAATTTACCTCTGACAGTACTTACAACGCATCTAACAACTGTGGCGAGGCTAGCTTAATACAAATTGCTTCAAATACTTTATATGTACTTTATATATAAAAGCATGAAGCACTATAAAACTGTAGAGACACTACTTTCAGGACTTGGAAAACAATTAAATTGATATTAACCTTTGCTACATAAAATTCTCCACTAAAACCGCAATTATATTATCACTTTCAAAATTAACTGAAAAAAATTATATCTACACCAAATATCTCGTAAACATTGTTAACTGTCCTTTCAGAATACACATATCCGTGTTAAAAACAAAGAAATAACCCGTCTCCAGTCGTTATTCCATTCACAAGAAATTAATTTAACATAAAATAGAAATAGTCATCCGTTTTCCTCAATTTTATCGCTGGCATGATTTATTTTATTGTAAAATCCCTTAAGGGCCTAATACACTCAATCGAGCAATTATAGGGTATCGCGCGCCCGCGAATATTAAGAAAACTATCCAACCAAATGAAATAATTTAAATTAGGTATTTTTAAGAAAACATAAATCTAGCTATTCATGGTGAAAAATTTTAATATTTTTTATTAGTATATTAGTTATAATGGTTCAAAGTTCCGTACCTGCGCCCGGAAAATACTCCTATTTAGGTGGAAAAATTTTAAATTTTTTTTAATGTACGATAAACTTAAATCGATTATCTAGCTATTCATGGTGGAAAATTTTTGAATTTTAGCCTTCTTTCATGAGTAAATTATGTTTTAAAAATTGTCCACAAAATTTAAGAACGAAAATTCCCTAAAATTCTTCAGTTTTAATACATCAAATTTCCGCTCCAAGCAAATCTCTGCGCTAGTTGTATTCTGTATAAAGCATTTGCGTAATCTTACACGAGATGCGTTTGTATAAGTGAGAGCTTCTGCTTCGGCTTTTGCAGGGGAAATTTCAAACCTTTTTTGTTGCAGGCATGGATGGTGATCGTATTTTCGGGAAAAAATAAAATCTGAGGAAAAATCGGTTTGTTTGGCAAGAATTTTAATGACTTGCTTGATGGTGATTTCCTTGATTTGAGAATATAGGGATTCTTGCCCGGTGGTCAGGTAGTGATCAATCGGTGTTTATTATCTTGGCTTTATGAAAAACCCAAGAAAATATTTTAATGGCAAATACTACCTTCATGTAATAATTAAGTTTTATGACATCCTTGTTTTTCGTTATTGTCTTTTTAGCCGTAACAACTTCCCGGAACTAGATTCGCAAAAAAGGTGTATCCCTTGCACAGGTATTTTACAACATGAGTGTTGATAAATTTTGCGTAAATTCATTTTTTATGGTTTTTATTATTTTTGTATGTAAATATGGGCTTTGCTGGAATATTTTACCATAAATTTTAATTTTTGTAGGTGCATATTTTATGTCTTCCCAAATAAAAATTTTACAAATATATTTTATTAGAATTCATTTATTTCGATTGTTTATTGTTTATTAGCCGCACTTGCTAAATTTCAAATCAGCAAAAGCAGCGATATCAAAATTTCACATGAATGAAAAATTTAAATATCAAACAAAAAAGATCTATTCTCATATCCCATGACAGGAACAAGTTCGTAGAGTGCATTACTGCGACATTAATTCAATTTACATTCATAATTATCTAACACTGGCTTCAATTTCTTGCCGGCGACACCGCAGAAGAGATTTCTTGAAAGTCGCCAGAAAATTTACCTCGGGCACGCACTCATAAAGTAAAGCCCAACAAGACATACGAATGCAGCCGAACCCCTTTTTTGTGCAAAGATTTCCCCTCCGGCGGCCGTGTTGTGCACTGCAAGCAGTGCACAACAGGTAATTTTGACTGTGTTAGGAGGTTTTTGAGATTGGGTTAGTTTAATTTTGTGACTGTATTTTTTTTAAGCTTCCCTTAATATTTTGTTGTTGGAACTGAATTTCATGTTGGACTTCGTCGCTGAGTGTATTAGGGCCTTAAAGCAAAATTGCAAGACCGTAAAGTTCTACGAAACAGATCCTAAAATTGTGAAACATGAACGGTTGCTTGTTAATGTTAAATAAGGAATATCCATAAACTAAGCCACCATTACCTGTAACATTGAAGCCCCGGAAGGTGTTTTTACCACGTAGCAGTGTTTTATGTAGATAAAAGACTCCAAATGGACTTATCGCTATTAATAACAATAAAATGGCAGCCTACTACAAAATTGCGATCGATATACCGATCTAAATAGCCTTTAGGGCAATTCTAGCTGATGCTGTTATTCACAGCTACCAGCGGTGACTAACAAGGCCAAACAGGAGGATGAGAGGTGTTACATGATCAAGCGGTAATGCATATTTAATCAATACATAGATCAATAAATTAACGCTCCCATGGTAAACGTCTGAAGTCTATAATCTGCATATGAAGAAGCGGGAGACTGATGTTTATTAATAAACGCATGCAACACAAGATCCGTCACATCGTCTGCAATGAACTTTCATTGCGACAACGATCACCTGAATAGATCATTTCGCAATTGTAGCTGCAGCAGTGCTAAACTACCATATTCACACACCATGCATCCCAAGGCACAGGCATCAAGTGGCAACTTTTTAAATTCGAAGGAAAGGAAAAGGTATTTAGATCCGTAACGCTGCGC
The DNA here is from genome assembly GCA_949987705.1 of Thereva unica. Taxonomy (NCBI): domain Eukaryota; kingdom Metazoa; phylum Arthropoda; class Insecta; order Diptera; family Therevidae; genus Thereva; species Thereva unica. The sequence continues at coordinate 58,756,063 of OX465281.1, read as the reverse complement.
CATCAGAAGACAACATTCTCTTTTTCTAAAGATCATATGTCTCGATCGAAGTACGTAAAGTACCTGATCGTACGTGCGAACACTTGACGGTTTACCTGAGGAACATCACCTGGCTTACCGATCACTTTTTAAGCGCTCTTGCGTAGAGGCTGATCGTGCATTAAGTTCTGGTCTGGCCTCCGTCCCCCTTTTGGTTAACGCTTAAAACTTTTCGCTCTTGCCTTGTTCAAGTGTATATGTCTTTTGCACTAGATCTGAAAAATATCTGAATATCTTCAAAGATCGGTGGTGAATGGAAACATGATGATCTTGTGATGTTCCTTCATCTCTGGCACTTATATGAACGATCATCACTCACATGCTTAAAATAGTCGCTTTAAAGTAAAAAACAAATAATGTTCAGAGATGTGGATCACGATTGAGATAAATAGTTGCCGGTAATGGCAGCGGCGTTGGTTGAAGATTTTCCTCCTTTCCATTTTCATTAATTTTAATGTGAAGATGGTGTCTGATGCAATAACGAGTTGGATCAGTTCAGTCACTTTGTTGGAGGCCTTCGTTTAAGGCGTTTTCTTTACTTAACGTAATTAAATAATGATCGAATAAGCTTTAACTTTCAATTATTGTAAATATTGTATTGTTTTTGAGCTCATTCTCATTTTCTCCTTGCACAAAAACACAATGAACGCATAGTAATTAATATTAATAAATTTAGTTTTTTATGCTGTTTACATCGCATATATTATTCTTGTTAAGTTATTCTCTCATCTTCCTCCCATTTGTCCCGGGTAAAAGCGTCGACATTATTTACGTTTTTTGTATCATTATTCATTCAACATGACACAGGTATTTCTGCAATATACAAGCTCGTCTACTGTAGTAAAATAAAAACAGATAGATTATCTCACCTCAGATTTAAATGCCTGCCTAATCGGACCAATGACGGATCCAAGATCGGATTTTACGCGGTAATAGGCAACAAGGGTATCAAATGAAAGGCTTTTGAGAAGCAGTTCACATTTTAATACATGGGAATGATGTTTCCAATGTTCCGGGATGTTATGATTTTTGTTTTAAATAAAGTGTAGTGTTTACAATAATTATGTTTTATCTGGGTAACACTTATTCTAGCGCAAAGTTTTTTATAAAGGATAAAAGGAAAGGATAAAACATAAGATTTTCGAGCACTTTCGAAAAAAAGTAAAAGGTTTCTTTGCAGGATTTTATATACCCTTCGCAATTATCTGTCATGGGCATCGCAGCCACTTCTTGATCCTAGTAGTACACTCTATCTGTCGTGAAAAAGGCTGTTTGATAAAAAAATTACACCGGGGATTTTTTTCATAAATCGGGGGGCCATGAAAAAAACTTAAACCCAGATTTGTGACCTCCCACCACTTGCAGGTTCCTGGAAAACCCAAAAAGTGTTTTGATACATTTTTCCCGGAATCAGTGCACTTTAGAGAAGATGTAGAGGACATTGCTGTCTATAATTAAAGTCTGTGAGTCAATTTCGTAAGACTTAAAATGCAAAAAGTGGGGGGCGTTAAAGTATCAAAAAAAATTTTTTTTTTTTTTTTTTTTTCATTTTTCACCCAAAAACCATTTTTTAGCGAAAGAAAACACCTTTTTTTATGCTTTAGCGCCCCCTACCTTTTGCATTTTAAGTCTGTGATTTTTGAGTGCCCCAAAAGTAGTTTATTGGCGGGAGAGGCATATTTCGTTATTGCCGGGATGGGGGCGAATTAGGGCTCCTGGCTAAAATTGCTTTAAGTTTTTTTAGGTATTCAGAGCGAGTTTTGAGTGCTACGTATTTTTCTTATCACAACTTGGGGCGCGGAGAATTGGATCTCCAAACCAATAGTAAGAGCCGTCCAGTTTTATACATATATACATATGAATACCTTTTATCCATATATACATACGTTTATACAAATGTTTTGTCTATGAGGATACGCTTGGGAGCTTGGAATGGCGAGCATATCTGTTTAGTTAGATGTGTTTCTAAATGCTGTAAATGTGTCGAGATTAATGCAATTTACCTGATTCGATAATTTCATTGAAAAATCGGATTTGTTTTTTAACTATAACTTCCTCAATTTTGAAGATATCTAATCGCTTCAGAGGGCTACAAGAGCTACAAAGTTGAACTGTCTTGTACTCTTACCTTTTGAGATTTTAAAGTTTAAATTGCTCGGGAAAGGTGATTTTCGCACCCACATACGAATTTACAACGAAGATATCTGAATTGCTTTTCATCACACAGAATTTAGTTTTTTAGTTATTGCGGAAAAAAGTAATTTTTTTGAAAAATTTCAAAATTTATTATTAATGTAAATATAACTTTTTTTCAAATACAGACACTCTAAACCGTTCAAACTTTTAGAACTTATTGTTAACACCTAAACAAGGTTTAGTGTTCATGGATTTCGTTTGCTTTCAATTCTTGCCGTAAAGCCATTCGTTTCATTGCTGCTTTCTTGCCGAAAATGGAAACATTCATATTATTTTCATAATAACTCCGTAAGTTTCAATGCTAATGAATTGTACGAAAGCTAATTTTAAAGATCTTTTCAAGTTTTTCAAAGAAGGTCAAAAACGTTTTTCTCCAAAAATTCATCGTTTTGTCTTCTTCGAATGGTGCGAGTTCAGTTTTCGGCGAGCAAATGGTCATCTTTAACCACTCCTAACTCGAGTGGTGTTTCTTCTATAGAAATAAATAAAATACCAATCGATACGTTATTCTAAAAGCTACATTTTTTCAGGTAATTGGTACAGAGCTTCTTTTTAAGGTTCTTAATGAGGGGTTATAATGTCTACCAATTTTCTACCCCGAGAAGTTCACTTTTTATGCGGTTTTAGGGTCACCGCTTTAAAGATCTAATATAGATTTAAAATGCTAATTGACTTGTATAGGTTATCAGACGTTTAACGTTACAAATTTTGTTATGGGTGATTCCTGGATGTATTTGTAGGAAAAAGTTGTTCTAGGGTTGGGGCTATCACCAAGATGCAAGGTTTTTACGACAAAACAGTGAATATTTTTTTAATTTACTTTGAGTTGAATAGCTCTTAGATTAATTATCGTAAAGCAATATATGTACTTAGGCTCATCTTTTAGGTAAATGTGTCTAGTTAATGCAAAGAGCAAAAGCTTGAGTTACTCTGTTTAGAATATATGTAAGTTCAAAAAAAGTTTTTTTCAAATTTAACGCTTTCGACATGGTTTTCTGTAGATTTTGGCATGCTGAAAACGATCCCGTTGTCCGATTTGCCCTATCATTCCATAGTTTTGAGATATTTAACGCGCAAAAGTGCAAAAAACACGCTTTTTGGCACTTTTAGGTTAGGATTGCTCAAAATCCTGACGTGATAGGGCAATTTGGCCAACGGATTCGGATTCAGCGCGAAAAAATACTTAGGATACGACTATTAAATTGGAAAGGAGAAAAAATGTGCAGACCAGTGTAATTAATATATAAAATTACTCTGATACAAAAATCATTGGATAGGTACATATCCTAATCAATAAAAATTCTTATGCAACCTTCCTTTCAAATATCTTAACACATATCTTAATGTCTTACAAATGACTTAACTCCTTTGGCACAAGCTCCATACGAAATTAAGAAGCACTTGTCTGTAAAATAAACTCGCGTTTAACTTTTTCAGGCTGCTATTCCATTCATCGAACGACCACTTTGAACTAAATTTAGGATAGGACAATTTGGACAAAGCAATCAGAGTGAAATTGTAGAGTCCGTGTTGTGGTCAACATAAAAACGCTGTTAATGTTAAATAAGTGTATTCAATTCCTTTACCAATAGTAGTCATGCACAAACTCTCTGTTCTAATTTCGTAAATCCACTTAATACATACAAAATTCCAGCACAAATTCACCTGCAAAATTCCTTCAACTCGTGCTAATCATTCTCCTTTCCACAATTCTTTGGACTGGTTTACACTGAAACATGACAGGACGTAGGACGACGTAGCATGACGAACCATGAATAGCTTTGGAGTATCTGTTACATAACAAATAAAAAACCCGATACAAGCCAAAGATTAAGATTGCGATCGAAGACGTATCCCATCCGGTACGATAAGGTCTGATCTGATTGAGCAGAATACATAACTTTATGTTAACATCATCAATACAATGATTTATTAGAATTGATTAGGCGACAGCGACGAGGCCTGAAGGACAGAAAGAAGATGCCCTCCCTTTGCGCCCTCGTCCACTTAGATTGTCGCGAGACGAGAAAAACGAATTCATGCTGACCATAAATAAAAAGTAAGATCAACTTTCGACCAGTAAATAGTGCAACAGGTTATTGATACTGATCCAGGTACTCGCGCACTGCAGACTCCATGGATTGCTCATTGTTTCTTTTTATATTTATTCGGAATGGTCACATTTTATTCAATGGCGCAAAAACTATCAAGCTGCATTCACGCGCTTTCAATTCAATTGTCTGGCATAATTAAGTCTGAATTTGTTCACAGTTCATTACTGAAGTGTCAACAGTAATTTATATTGCTAGTATGGAACATAAAATATCTTTTCAGATTGAGATAAAACTCATTTGCGGATAAACATTTTTCTTATGAAGTCGTAAACTGGTACCTTACTTACAGGAGGAAAAAATGACAAATTCTTCGCCTTTTCTGTTGTGTTGAAAAAGTTTTTGGTTTTAATGAATTTTAGAAATATTTAGGCGAACTTAGATTAGAAGCAATAATGCAGTGATAGATTAGACTCGATGCGACATCGGTTGCGAAATTTTACTTCTTGATACTAAAGTTGTTTTTCTATGATTCATCAATCGTGTTGGTGTTAGTGTCCACAATAGCTTACAATGAGGGCACAAAAAATTGGCGGGTGAATTAAAGTTTAGGTTTTCATCCCTTAGTGAAGAGGCTGGTTCCCGATGCCCCAAGCGGCTGCCCAAAAACTGTGTTATAATTAGTAAATGCATGTTTATAAAAAATTGGCTGGTGAAACTTTATTTTAGACACCAATTTCAATTTAGGGGTTGCTGGGGGGTGGCTCCCGATTCACCGATCGGGTTGGTTTTGGTATCCAAGAATAGCTTACAGTGAGGGCTATTTAACCCGCATCCGTCCCTAGTGTCAATTTGATACAAATTCAAAATTCAAATTAAAAAAACGGATACGTATAAATATTTTGATTCGAGTTTTTGGCTAGCTTCCTAACTATTCTAAATCTAAATTATTCTATTCTAAACTATTATATAACTATTCTAAATCTATTTGTTTATATTTTTGTATGATTTATGCCTGTTTTTCTAGCCTGTATCAAATTGATACATAGAAACTTTAACATTTGAAGTTTTAAGGAACGGATGCGGGTTAAGCACAAAAAATTGGCGGGCTGAATTCATAAGCAACTGCTAAAAACTCAATTTTAGAAATAAGGGTACTCCCAATGCACTTTCCGATCAAGCTTGAGGGTTGGTTTTATTTTTATTGAATTCAGAATACCCATATTAGTAAACGATGACATTATCAGCGGAGTGTATTTACTCTCCCGCAGTTAAATTTTTTTTAGATTTCGTTCAATTGAACTTCAGTTCTTCTAGTAACTCAATATTAAGGGTTCTTTTGTAGATATCTAAACAAAGATTCAAAACAGTGGACGCATCGCATGGTCTTATCAAAGATCTTTGAAGTTTCTCCGGGCTTCTTTAAGAGGAATACGAGCATTTACAGTATTGACATATTGATTTTGATATTGATTTTTCCATACGATAGACTATCATGATGAACTCATTTTTTCCAAATATCAGAGCTACTTTCCTTTGGTTTCTAAAGGTACTCTTAACATGATCGTCCATCAATGAATCTATTCAAAAATTACTCGATTCAGTCCCACTTTTGGGCCGTTCTAATCTTTATTTTGTATGATTATGCAGACATACATAACTCAAACACTGAGAGCCTACGCAAATAACTTGAAATAGTTTGTCGACTGATAATTCCCAAACTACGGGTGCTTTCCATTTAGACCCAGGGTGACACAGTGTAAACTGTATCCGTCAGACAAGTGTTATATCAACGACACAGCCGCGCACAACCAAGACAATACTACCAATATTTACGAGTTGAAATGTCCTACTGACGGACTTGATACAAGCACAATTTGAAAATATAAATATTTATGAATTCCTATTTACATTAAAACCTAAAATCGAAGCAAGCGTTTTATGATAACTGAAATATTTTTGATTGAAGCTGGTGTAAAAATCGCGTAAAAATTTCGTCAAGTTAGGTTCCATATGTCGTGGTTCTTTTGTCTGTTCAGGCATGGAACGTTCCTCGTGAACTTTGCTCCCAGGAACTTTCCTCACAAACTTTGTGGATGAAGGGAGAAGTGCGGTGGTACTTCTCATCATTCTCGCTGTCCAATTCATCCACAAAGTTCGGACTCAAGGACGGCGCTTTCATAGGTGCAAATGGTGCACTTGCACCGGGCGCAATTGGAAATTTTTCCAATTTATTGTCGCGATAAAACATTCTGTACGCCAGAAGAAGTTAGACGATACAATTTTGTCAGAGACCTTCACTGCTATCAAAAAATGAACGCGCAATATGGCATACTGCATCGGTCGCAAAAAACGAACCCGCCACTCTCTCCTATGCCAGAAGAGAACTACGATTATACACTCTGCTAGTGCAAAAGAGGATTATTAAAAGGGTATTAAATTAGATAATGAAGGGCGACAACTCATCTGCCTGGGAGAACTACAAGGCCAGAAAAAAATAAATGAAAAAAACTATACGTCGAGGAAGAAGAGTGCGGTGGTCGGGCAAATTCTGCAGAATATCGGAAAAGCGCATGGAACAATGAGAAAGATGGCAGATAAACTGGAGGAAACTAGTAAAATCATGAGGAAAGCTCACTCTCCAGGAAGCTTCTTCTCTGGTAGGCATTGCGATTATTCGGATTGAGACTTGCTACAGTTTTTTTACATTGAATTCACCCGTTTGAAAATCAAATTAATCCTTATAAATTCATCTTTTTACAAATAAAAATCACCTTTTTACAAATTAAATTCACCTTTTTGTAAATTAAATTCATCCTTATGTAAATGAAATTCATCCTTTTGCAAATCAAAATCACCCGTTTGAAAATTAAGTACTTATACATTATATATTACTAGATGAAACCCGGTGCGCCTCATTGTACCCATAAGCCAATAGTATGGCGTGCGCAAAAACAATTGGGAATCTTAAAATCGCTTTTCCATTGGCTGTGAGAGTCCCAAATTCCACAACGAAAATACATCCGAAAAGAAGTGTCACTCCCTTCGTTTTAAAACCTTTAATCACCCGCTCATTTATACTCCCAACCACAATTCAACGGTCTTACTGCCACTCTTGTCGTTGTCAGATGGTGGGAGTGCTGTTGGCTGTAAACGAATACACGAAATGTTAATGTGAATGGAATTTTCATTTCCAATTTAAATGATCGGCTAACATAGTTATTTCTTGCACTAGGCTTGATTTTGGTAAAGACTTCCTCGATGGTCTTCACCATTGGAGAATGTGGTAGTATAAAAAATAGAGTGTGTCTTTTCTTAACAAAATGTATGAATAGTAATTGATTATGGTGTGTCGAGCTTGACCGAGCCTGCATTTACTAACATTATTATAAATACTTAATTTTCAAACGGGTGAAATTGATTTGCAAAAGGGTGAATTTCATTTGCAAAAAGGTTAATTTGTTTTGCAAAAGGGGGAATTTTATTTGTAAAAAGGTGAATTTAATTTGCAAAAGGATTAATTTGACTTGCAAGTGGGTGAATTTAATGTGAAAAAACTGTATAGAAATACTTTTCCCATTCAAGAAATCGCAGCTTGGCGAAATATTCTCCGCTTTCTCTAATGCGACAACAAGGACATTGCACTTTTAGTGGGCGGTGCTTTCATATTGGCAAATGGTGCACTTGCACTGGGTGCCAATTTTACCATTGTCCTTCATTGCGATCTAAAAATGCGCATACTGTCATACTGCTCCGGGCGCATAAGACACAAGCGCCGGCCCCGTTCGGACTCATTGTTTCTGTTGAAAAATTAATATGAAATCGCGACTCAAAATCATGGTGATTTGGTTTCGATCTAGTAAAATTGAACCTTCAGAAGTGGAGGTTGTCTTGTATGAATTGCATTACTTCGGGGGTAAAGTTTTATACCGTGATGTGTAAAATAACCACCATCAAATTCATTTGCCCATTATCTTTTTTTATGTGGCATGGTCAAGCACAGGAATCACCCTTTGTACCACTAGACCGTCATGTCGTTCAACTCATGGTGCAATGTCTAGTAGTAAGCTTGACCTGAAAATAGAAAAATAATAGGAAAGGTTAAGGGTAGTCTGGTGGATGCATAAAGAGAAGGCAGTGAGCATCGCGTTTGCACTACTGGGTGTAATATGAGTGCATCCATTTTTTAACAGCTGGTAAGTCATATTATTAACTGTTTAAGCCGGTAGGATACCTTATTAGGGCTACCTACAAACATATGCTTACACACACTTACAATTTGTCCTCTTTCTTGTGTATTGGGCAGGTAATGCTTTGTTCCTAATCTTCAGATATTTTTTCGTTCTTCCATATGCAGCATGTATAGCAGCTGAAAGTGATTCGCCTCCTTTTTTGATAAACTCTGCTAGGATGTTATCAATTCCTGGAGATTTCTTGTTTTTTAAAGGAGCTCAGACACGGTGGAACATTTCATCTTTTCTTTACATCTTCGCTGCATGTGACTATAGTGCCTTCTTTTGTTCACAAATACCGGAGGAGGGTTTGAAGCCTTTTTTGAAGAAGTTTACTTCCTTGTATGCTTCCCGTGTTTTGCTTTGCGCAAGGATTTCTTCTGTCCTCAGGATGTAATTGTTGAGGAATTGTATTTTCTTCTTCCTGCAAATGTTTTTTGCTGTTCCTCGTATTTAAAATTCCTCGTTCCTTGTATTTAAAATTCTGGCGTCGGTCTCTATAGCTGCTTTACAATAATCGTCGTACCAATCACTGGCTCTGGTTTTGCGTTGTAACTTACAGTTTCCTTCGTGACATCTGTCAGAATTGTCTTCAATCATATCCAATTTCCCTGGAGTATATCTTCATTATTAACTTCCCAGTATAGGAAGTTATTGTAATCGGTCTGAAAATCGAAATCGAAAATTTCGACGTATATTCATCTTTCAAGGTCCCAGGAGCATTTTAAGCAAAAAATTGGGAGGAAGTATGTGTGTGTGTATGTGCGTACGGATGTGGTCATTTTTTCCTGCACGATATCGCGCGAACCATAAAAGATATCGACTTCGTTGAGGTGTCGTTCGAAGCGTATTAACCGAAATTTGATCTGAAAAGATTTTCATAAAATTCGGTCGAGCCGTTTTTTTGTTTAAGCGGCGTAAGTGATTTTTGTACCTGCACGATATCGTCCGAATCACGAAGGACATTGACTTACTTGAAATGCCGTTCGAAGCGTATTAACGACAATATAATCTGAAAAGATTTTTATAATATTCGGTCGAGCGGTTTTTTGGTTTAAATGACATAAGTGATTTTTGTACCTGCACGATATCGCGCGAACCATAAAAGATATCGACTTAGTTGACGTGCCGTTCGAAGAGTATTAACCAAAATATGATCTGAAAAGATTTTCATAAAATTCTGTCGAACCGTTTTTTTTGTTTAAACGACGTTTATGATTTTTGTACCTGATATATAGCGCGAAATAAAAACTATATCGACTTCATTGAGGTACGAAAAAAGAATATTAACGAAGAAATGCTCTGAAAAAAATTTCATAATATTCGGTCGGGCCTTTTTTGTTTAAATAGAAAAACTTCGGCTAATTGTCAGAAAGACCTTAAATTGACAAGTTTTGCTAATATCTCATAAACTCGATGAAAAGAGACCCGTTCTAAACGAAGTGATCTTTTTTGGGTTCTGAACAACGATAGCCTTCGAACAAAACATCACTTGTCTAAATCCGACAACCTTTCAAAATCGTGCAAAAATTTCGTTACCCTTTGACGGGGAATTGTGATACAGTTTCAGGAAGTTGCGGATTATCCCGGGATTTCCAGTAGTTACCGCGAAATTTGTTCTTTTTGGTCAAGTCTGACAAGTACTTAACAGTTACAGTTTTGCTAATATCTCCGGAAAGCTTCGGAATTTCCAAATGAAGTCATTCGCTTCTCGTTTGTGCGCTTCAGCACGCTCAATACGAATTTGACCCGTTTTATTGAGCGAACGGAGAATGGAGGACATGTTTGTTTGCTAACGTTCAGGAAAAACAAATTCTCTAGAAAAATCTTTGGATATACTACTATTATAGTTATTTGAACTAGCTTCTCTCGGGATTGCTTTGTCATCAGTTCTGATACTAGCCAATTTTCCACTAGTGCTAAACGTATAACTATTTTGTAAGAAGTCATCATCATCTTCGTTTATCATACTGGGAAGTTAATCGTGTGGACCGAATTGACCACATCCCAACTAGTTTATATTTGGACCTATCCTTTCTGCTAGAGTTACGTGATATCTCCAGGCGATGAATCTAGTTTTAACCTCTACAGGTTTTTACTTGGAGGATGATGGAAGCTGCCCTTCTGTCTATGAGAATGTGATCTATTTGGTTGCAGTATCTTTCGCTGGGAGATTGACTTGTGTATTACCTTCCCTTCCGCAGCTGTAGAATAACCTGTAGTTGCCAAGGTCCATTGTCTCGTCTCCTATCCATCTGGTAACGCGAGTAAATTTATTTTATATCTGCTCACTTCGTCTAATAGTGACTTAACTGCTGCAGCTCTGTACATACTTTGCGTGTTCCATCCCAACTAACAATTTGTAACAGTAGACTCTTGGAAAAATTGGGCTTATAAAGCTCTTATTAGATTTTTCACAAAGAGGCTTTTCTTTTAAATTGTTTGTTAAAGCTTTTACCAAAAGTTACTTCTAGTTTCGTATTTAGATCTGACTGTTTCAAGAATTGGGTTTTAGCTGGGTTATAAAGTCTCTCGCGAACAGTGCAGCCTTATCTAAAACCCTTAGCAGTGGGTTTGTCTTTTCAGAAGATATCTTACTATGATTACAGTCTTGACATAGTTTTGTGTAAGTACATTATAAGAAAAGTTAGAATGGATTTTTTAAAGAATTATGCTTAAGAATTTTTATAGAATAAACGGCTAGAAAATGTGGCGCATGATCTTATTAGAGCGTTATAAAACTAAAGTCTAATAAATACTTTATCTAAAAACTCATGTAGAGTTATAAATATTAAGTCTTATTTAAAGGTATTATAGAGAAACATTTTTACGAGATTATTTTAAAAGCATTATGACAGTTTGACGATGTTCAGTCATTTATGTAAAGGAAATCGACCATTAGTGTCTACAAAAAATTGTCTGATGTAAACAAATTATGTGGACTATGAAGAAAACAAGGAAAACGCAAAGCATTGTCCCATTTTGAAAAACGAAGTGTACAGTGATATACTTGATGATTTGAAAAGTGGAAATTACCGCTAATTTTCCTTTAAGCAATGATGTGAGGAACTAATGGTGCCTCAGATACAAATTGTAGGATTGGGGTTGAGTGGAGAGCTAGTCTTGGCGGTTCAGCAGCTAGTGTCCGTTGAAATTTCATTCTCAACTGTCAAAACTGTAGGTTCCGCTAACGCTCCTGTAGCAACTTTACGCCGCAGAATATTTCAATCATACACTTGTAATAGTTTTACTTAGGAACTCTATCAACTGTTCTTATTAAACTCTTATAATAATATTTATTAAGAGTAAACTTGAACAATTCCTATAATGCTCCTCACGCAACTTTAGATAAGAATACATTTCAGTTGAACGCGTTTAATAGCTTCATTTGAGAACTCAATAAGGCTAATCTTGATACTACTCTAGTAATAGCCTTACATAAGAACAATGCTAGAGCAAATTCTTAAAAAAGTCTAAGTTAGGTAAAAGCAAAGACCTTTTCTCTATAATAGCCTTGACACAGAAAGTACATAGGCTATTTTAATCGGCTGATAATTAAGAATGAGTTCGTGAACTTGTAAAGATTTTAACCAAAACAAAAAAATCTGCCATATTTTCCTATTAATTAGAAAAAAGAAAAAAAAATCACCCAATATATAGTTTTTTTTATCTGCTACTCTGCGATTTTAAATAATTTATTCTTTTATTGAAACATTATCTGCCACGGACAAATTTTTGAACATATTCCTATGTTTTTCTAAGGAGTAAATAAAAATTAATTTTCCTTACGTATTGTTTCAAGTTGATTTATGCGATTTTTTTGTTTCAGGCTCGAACCAAAAGTCATCATCAGCTCACTCATCATCATTCACGAGCATAGCATCATCGTTTTCGAAACGTCCAATCCCACCGCTGCTAGCTGCGCCACCATACCTATTCACGTATCGTCGGATCAAAGAGGAAACAAATAACAATAATAGCAGCTATAATAATAACAACAACAGTAGTTCTAGTTACAACAATAATAATAATAACCACCACTCAAATTCGTCCTCAATATTCAGTAGTGTCGATAGCAAGTTAAGTTTACTAAATTTATTTAAAAACCCATATAAGTACAACAGCGATAGGCAATCATTTGTGACAAGACCAGCATCCGTCACAGCAACATCAACAGTATCGCCAACGGGAAGCTCAGCGTGCAATACCCACCTATCAACATCATTTAGCAGCGCTAGTCCCGCCAGTAGATCGGCAAGCAGCTCATCATCTTGGACATCCTGGAAGAGTCCTGTAACGCCACAATCTTTAGTATCTACATTAAGTTTTAGCAGCAGTAGCAACAGTAGTAGCCGTAGCGGTATTAGTAGTAGCTTTAGCAGTCGAACTGATGATGGCTCTTATAATGATCTCTCTAAGAACCGTAAGGTGCATAAGTGCGATGCAGAAGGTTGTGATAAAGTCTATACAAAGAGCTCGCACCTTAAAGCTCATAAGCGAACCCATACAGGTAATACCATAATTTCATTTAATTTAGTAGTAGTTTAGTATTAATATCATCAATTTTAATTTAATAATTCGCAGGTGAAAAACCTTACGTATGTACCTGGGAAGGATGTATCTGGCGATTTGCACGATCCGATGAGCTGACTCGTCATTTTCGGAAGCACACCGGAGTTAAGCCATTCAGGTGTAAATTATGCACGAGATCCTTTAGTAGATCTGATCACCTATCCTTGCACATGAGGCGGCATTGACGATTGTGGAAATTTGGTGTAACTATTTTTAGTTTTTATCAAATTTTTAGTTTAATTGAACTGCGATTTTTGAATTATTTTGTTTTTATTTATATTAGTTGAATTTTTAGGATACAATTTTTAAAGCAGGTTTAGTCTGTAGAGTATGTAATTATCAAATGATCTTAAATGCCAGTATAAATAGGGCCAGTTAAATATTTGAAATTTTTTATTGCAATATTGAAAGAATTCTCATTATTTAAGTAGATTTTCTTTTCCCTAAGATAGTGTTTTGGCTGATTGATGTGACAGTGGGATGTTCGTAGTTGGTGGATTAATTGATTTTCTGCTTAAAATTGTTTTGTTTTTCGTTGTTAAATGACAAAAATATGCTAAATTGTCTCTACGTTTTAGTCTTACATTTGAATCTAAGCTTTCCAACTCTCCATAATTTTCTTTTTTGTTGGCAATATTCAATTGAATTACCAAAGAATATATTTTGTTAGATCGCATATCATACTATACTTAGAACATTTTTCTTAACGAATGAAATCTTGAAGGAATATTTTTTTCTTTCAAATCATTTTTTATAATATTAATTGGAACAATTTATTCATAATACTCAATTGTTGCCCTATTCAGTGGAGTTTCTGTTGCTTTAAGAGAAATTCTATATGTACAAAAATTCGTGGCCGGTATGAGTGATTCAGAAATTATTTTATTAATAAAAGAACTATTCAATTTTATGGACCTCTTTTTTTGCTATTATAAAGAGGTTGCTCTTCAAAAAAGAAGCAGGTTCAGTGTGTTTTGAGCGTGTTTTACTTTCAACCTCAATTTCATGTTCTTTTGTGCGAACTCAGGCTTGATTTTTCCTCAATTCAATATGTGAAAATGTATGGGAACTGAGGCTATAATTGAAGTTCAGTACACCAATTTGCTCGAACTTGTGCTACGGCCTGAGAAGCTGAGGTGTAATTCCTATTAGGGGTACTATACTAAAGGGCCGTCCACACTACGCGGACTTAGATTCCACGCGTTGAATCTTCTGATTCGTGAGTAAATTGAGAAAACAAACCAATTATCATTTGAAATGCCGTACGCGCTTTTGAAAATCCCGTATTGTGTGGACGTGCAATGTACCTTTTTGAGCACATTCTTTTGTACGCGCAGTTTAGCGGTACTGCCTTTGCCATTAAAATATAGTAAAAAAGTCATTAAACTCTATATGAAAAAAAAAGACAAAAGCGCATATGATCTAAGTTCGCGTAGTCTGGGTGCACCATAAGAGGCACGGGTGAAACCGGTTAGGGGTGTTTCAAGTTCCATCAATGATTGCAATCTCTCCATCTTGTCAACATCACATATGTCCCAAATTCTATCATTTTTGGTCGAATTCGAACAATTATCCTTCAATGATTAGGGTTAATTCCCATCACTGATTTCTGATGACTGATTGTGATGGAACTTGAAACACACCCGTTTTTTCCTCCTTTTTTAGTGCTACACGAGGTGGTAGCCTTCTTGCGGTAGGTAATTCTGTATCGTATATAAAACTTTGAATGTGTGAGAGTGTGGCCATTGTTTATACATCTGAGAAGAGAGGCGTTAAAAGAGCCCAGAGAATTAGACTCAAACAAGTGAAAATTTGCCCAATGCCTTATTTCGTTTTCGCATTTTTGTAATACGTAATTTGAAACTGCTCTATGATGAACAGTTCTGTAAGTACTTTAAGGCAAGTACTTATGTAACTACTTTAAAGGGAATTAAAAAAGTAAGGACTTATCTTCTATGACATCGTGGGTAAAAATAAGTACCAGTGTAATGGGTATGGTAAGGCCTACCCCTTACTACATAGTAAGTGCTAATTTCAGTACTTCTGTAAGTTAACTGGGACACTGGGATGCTTTGAGCAGACCACTCGAAGGGGACGCCGCCGAGTTTGCCGAACGAATAAGGCACTATCAGATTGACGCGGAGGTCGTGGCGACGCGCGTCCGCCTGCTAGAAAGTTTCCCATACCTTCAATTTCTTCGCGCCGCCTGCGGAGAAATTAATTCTAAGGAAAATTCTCTCACAGGCGGCTGCTGCCATGAATTCGCGCCAATATGTTTGTGCCTTCAATCTAATTTCTATTTCGTAGTCCTTGCCAGTTAAAGTTGTATGAGCACTGTGGCATGGGGTTGTGTTATGCTATTATCCTTCGCCTTTAACATTTTGTCCACCTACATAACTTTCCTTCTTTCTTCTTCCCTCTTTACATTTCTGATTCCTTCTGTCATAGCCTTCCCTTTTTACTGAAATTTCTTTGACAAGTCAGTAAATCTTTATTTTTAATTTCTTATTTAGACTTGGCTGAATTTGTTTTCATAGCAAGTCTCCGTGGCCAAGTAAGACCGAAAAAAGTAGGACGATGTCTCTACATTTTTTTTTTTATGTGAAAGACTAGAGTCAAAGGAAACGCCCTTTATACTATGTCGACAATCTATTTTCTTCATATAGAGTGCAATGTCGAACAGCAGCTCTAGTCGGGGAAGAAAGGAACTGTCACAACCTACCCGCGATATTTTTAGTCCACCTAATTCCAACCATTACTGTCGCGACTTTGACATCGGGGCATCGGGAAACAACTCGCTGGAGTGTTATGCCTCCTGAAACGAGTTGAATCTCATCAACCAACCGATGACATGCGCTTTTTGGTGGAGCGGGGAAGGGCTAAGGAAGGCTATGACAGGAGGGATCAGGAATGTAAAGAGGGAAGAAGAAAGAAGGAAAGTTATGTGGGTGGGAAAGTGAAAAAGTCGAAGGACCGTGAGGCTGACCGGGATTCGAACCCGGGACCTCTGGGATAGTAGCCAGGCGCCTTACTCCCTAGGCTACCGAGGCCCCCCTCGCCTAACAATAAAATAATTTGTTAGCTGCCTTTGAAAATATTTCTATCCGTTCAAGATGTACTAATTTTACCAGTTTTTTAAGCCTACCTTTGAACACCTTTATTAGAATTTAAAAAAAAATGCATGGGGCCACCGTGGGAAGCAACCAAATCAAACAAAAAAATAAAAAAACAATTTATTATGTTACAAAGTTATACGTGAACAGGGCCTAAAAATACCTACGCGTCAAATTGATAATCTTCTCCTTTTTTAAGTCGATTAAAAAGAAAGCTTAGTGAAAAATAAATTATTCCCATTTTAAAATTATTATTAAAAAGGGCTAAATCATTCAACCAGCAAAACTTTTGTTGTGTCACGCAATCTTTATTTGTATCCAATTGTCATTTCCCGACATATCCTTTCTTTTATTGCGCCTGCCATAGACAAGTGAGTGATATCTATTTTTTAAAGGTAAATAGCAAAAAACCAAGCCACTTAGAACCTTGGAGGGTTTCACGAATTTTTTAAGCAACTTCTGAATATGTTAAAGAAGCTCAGATAAAAGATCCTTAATGACATATCTTTATTACAGTGCAATATGAAGGATTTTTTTTTACAAATAAGCCGTTCAATTTCAGTTTTTTCATTATCATGCACTAATATTTTTTAAGTAATAAAAGCTGCAGACGAAAACAAAGATACCCTGGTAATACTTCGTTGTGTTAATATCATTTTATACATTCAAAACGCCACGAGCAGACATATAACCCCACTTTTTTGTATTTGTGGTCGTCCATAAATTAGTGGGGCGATTTTTGCGATTTTTCGATCCCCCCTCCCCCTGGGTGAGATGTCGTGAGACTTGGCTAGACAGACATCCTGCTTCCTAATCTCACGTGAGATTTTTGAAATTTGAAAAAAATTAAGTATTTACACTAAAAATACGTATTGACGGGCATAACCACAAGATTGAATTATAGATAACTAATAACTCTAACTCCTACTGGGCCCTCCTCTATTCCACTCGCTTTTTACGCTTTTAGTGGATACACAACTACCATAAGGTGGGCACTGATACTCAACAAGAATTTCAATACGCTAAAATTCGGCGAGGGCTATTTCTGTTTTGTATAGAGCGTTTTCGCAGATCAATGTTACTTAGCTCGTACACCGCAGCAATCGTGAAGTCGCGCGTTTGGCTAGCCGTGGCGGCTAAACAATCGGAGGGGCTACTATGATACTTTCTGGCGTTCACATAAACATTTTTGTGTAGGATTTAGCCATTCCTTAAAGTCCTCTTTCACACACAGATTGACGGCAGGCCGTGGCCTGAAAGTTATCTCCTTAAGGACAAGTATCACCTCACACTCGCCGGCAGATGAAGCCTGCTGCCCAAGAAAACTGGCAAAAATCTTTGTGTATGGTCTCTTATCGTCAGTTTGTGATTGAAGATTTGAACTTTTATTCAGTCTTAAGCCGTGATTTTACTTCAAGAATTCACGCCGTATCCACTCGGAACGGAAGGGAAGGCGCAAAAACCATTCACAATCGTGTTCACGGTTGTCCACGGCGTGAGCCTGGAGCCGCCTTAAGGTCTATCCACACATAGCAGGGACGAGCCCGGGACGTCACAGGGCCGGGCTCCGTCAGGGGCTCAAAAAAAGATCGGTGCCTACTTTTTATATGAACTCGTTCACACATGTCCGTGTCCGGATCAGGGACGGAGCTTCAGGGTCCCAACCGATGACGGGGCGTGCGCAGCGATGGAGTTGCAGTGTCCGCACCGATGCCGGGGTGTGCGCATCTGTCATTATATTTTCATCGCAGGTTTTCGAAGTTTTCTTTTTAAATATGAATGACGAGTTGCTAATTGAGACGGTACGCATATATAGCGTTTTGTACGATTTGTCTCACCCGAAATATATGGATTTCAAATATAAAAGTAATATATGGAATGAAATTGGACGCAAATTAGAATGCGAAGGTAAGTAAACAAATTTATTAAACTTATTACATGTGATGTTTTTGCCATGGTACGCTACCTACAGTGTTAAAATATGTTTTATACAGTTCTCTAACGTGAAAAGCCTCATTTGTAGCACATCCGCCTTGTCTTGCCAGGTGCACTACATTATTGTTTATAGTTGCGGTAGTGGAAACTCCATTTGTTTCTGTGTCATGTTTTTTGATAAAATTATGAAGAATGCACGTCGCCAAAATAATGTTGTCAACATTTTTTGGTATGGCGTGTATTCGTCTGCTGTAAATTCGGAACTTTTGCGTTAACAGTCCAAATGTATTTTCCACAACTCGTCTAGCTCGAGATAGGCGATAATTAAAAATCCTCTTAGATTCATCTAAATTCTGACCAGGAAATGGCCTCATTAAGTTAAGTTTGAGGGGAAAAGCTTCGTCGCCAATAATAACATAAGGTGCTTTGTTTGTTGTGCCTGGTAATTCTATGTCTTCGGGTATATGTAAAGAATTATTTTGTAATTGCTTTCCAAACTTAGAGCTAGCGAAAATCCCACCGTCGCTATTCTTCCCATATGCACCAACATCAATGATTACAAAATTATAATTTGCATCGACCAGTGCTAATAAAACAATGGAAAATGTTTTTTTGTAGTTGAAGTATAAAGATCCGCTACTTGGTGGGGCTTGTATTACAACATGTTTGCCGTCCAGGGCACCTAAACAATTGGGGAAATTCCAAAGCATGTTGTATTCTTCAGCTATAGATTTCCATTTCTCTTCAGTGGGGACTGGTAACATTTCCGGTGTTAAAATGTCAACTATTACTTTGCATGTATCTGTCACAATCTTTTGTATTGTGCTATGACCCATCCTATAATTCATAGCCATAGTTTTGAATGAATCGCCGGTAGTCAGAAATCTGGAAAAAATCAATCTTTGCATTTACAAAATCATTTGAACATTTGAAGCTAGATTTTATAGGAGAGCTTTTATTATTTACAGGATCTACGTGCAAAGCTCGCTGGTGTAACATTCGAGACCAATATAAAAAAAGTCTTATGAAAGCCAAAACAAAGAGTGGACAAAGTACAAATAAAGTGAACAAATACAAATATCACGATTTGTTGTCTTTTCTAACTCCCTATTTTCATGAGCGTGAAAGAAAGACCAACCTAATTTCTGCAGATGATAGAGTAGAATTTTCTAGCACTAGTGAAGATTGCATATTCGACGAAACCCGGCCAGAATCAAGCATAGACAGGTTTTCCGGAGGTATTATATCCCCTGAATCTCCTTCAACTTTAGCTGAGGAGCTGCCAACGCCGTCCACATCGCAACTAAATAGTTCTACTTTTATTCCTGAATCACCAGTTTCAAGAGCATCTTCATCTCTATCATCAACAGCTACACGAGAATCCAGCCAGCCAAAAAGCGGCGCAGCATCGCTGATGGAATATGTTTTAAAAAAAACCAAGCGAGCACTGAACATCCAGTAAATAAATTTTTAGAAGGTATTGCACCTACATTGATATCGTTGAAGCCCTATTATCTGCATTTAGCAAAATCAGAAATATTTGCAACTGTGCAAAAGTATGAAATGAAAATGCTAATAGGAAATCGGGAATTATGTACATGCGCGGAAAATACTGAGAAGGGGGCGTTTGATCCCAGTACAATACAATATGATGTAATATTATCTGATAATCATAGCACACAAAATGCACCCCTGAATGTTGTAATGACTGATGTTGATGTCGTAACTGACAACGAATCCGAAGAAAAACCAAGAGAAGAGTCGTGTGAATTGATCGATATAGGGGACCACACACATCACTTTGGAGATAATTAAGTTAGCATAATTTGCTAATATCAAAAACTACAATCAGGAATATCGTTATGTAGTAATTAGAATATGGCTCGATTAAAAAACAAATATTTAATAGATAACTACTGAATCATTTACATATACATATTTAATTTTCGAATAAATGGTTTGTTGATGAAATACTAGTATTCTTCCAAATTACCTACCTCAAACAGACTACTAATCTCTCCATTGGTGTAATTGCTCTTCTCCAACGCGTGTCTTTTTTTTGTAAAGCATTTTGTAGTTTTTGTAGCAGGAGATCAAAACAGGATTCGGACATTTTTAGGTAATCATGATAAGCCCTTGGATTTCTTGTTAATTTTCTATATATTGTGTGAAATTCTCCCAGTAGCTCTCTATCCTGCCACAACTCTGATACCCAGACACGTTTATTAACAACTTCTTTTCTCACTTGCACCTCTTCCATTTCCTCTTCATCTAGAGCAATTGCAAGCATAATCAATTCCTCTTCATTAAACAAAGCCATAACGTACATATATTGCTTTTCTAAACTCGATTTCACCAGACTTCACTAAAGCGCATAACCATGCACTGATATGTAAACAAAATGGTCATTGATGTCTATCCGTGGCCCGGTCACGTCCCTGACGTGTATGAAAACAAAAAGCCCCTGACGGGACACGGATGCACGGTCTCGGGCCTGTGACGTCCCGGGCTCGGCCCTGTGACGTCCCGGGCTCGTCCCTGCTATGTGTGGATAGACCTTTAAAGGGCGAGGTACATGATTGCGATCGTCCAATAGTGCCAGTGCGAGTCGTTATATATACGTCAAATTCAACAAAATTTTATATTTGTTATATTTTTAAAAGTAATTTGTAATCAACCTATTATTTTTCTATGTTTCTCCACAAATTCTCAAATTCTCAATTCACAAAGCCCGCACGGGCGGAGATATTACTCCGAGCTATTTTCTTACTAGTGATTGTAAAAACTATATTAATTGTTAATAACAATTAATATACGTTTACCATTTTATTAGTTCTTTATTTTCTTCATTTATTCGACAAATTGCCATCCAAATAGAAACAAAGATTTTGGCTTCGGCTACCTGCGTAGCTCTTTTGTGCGTCTGCGTGTGTGTGCGTCAAACTTTGAACGTGATTATTTCAACAACGTTTCTTTTCATTTGTGTTTTAACTTCTCCGAGCTCCTCGTTCCACAATTTTCAACCGATTTTAATTTTATAAAGTGGAAAATGTTCTAAATTTATAACTGAATAAATCTGTCAGACAGAATTTTGAAATTTTAAAAATTCATGTTTCAAAACAAAAATGTAATAAAAAATCGAAAAAATCGAGATTTTCGGCTGTTTTTCGATATCGCCAGACATATTCTGTCTGACAGTTTTGTTTATTATTAATTACTGAACATTTTGGCACTAACAAAAATACAATCGATTCAAAATTCGCATGCAAGGAGCTCGCGGAAAATACTCCTTTTCTCGGATGTTTATTAACAAAAATGTTGCTTAAACATTTTTTTTCAACAACTGATTGTGCTTTTGTTTTTTACTCGATAACAACTATTCGGACACAAAATTTCAACTAAATCGGTCTAGCGGTTCCGATTTTAGCCATTTCAGTGAAGAGTCCCCTTAAAGTTTTCGTGGAACATGAACGTTTTTGCACTTGAATTAACAACCTGCTATGTTAAACTGTCGTCTCCGCTTGTGAGTTTGTAGGGAATCATGACGTCAATTGCATGCCATGGCCTGTCAGGCGGATACCTGAAGTCCTCCTCCCTCAGTCAGACTGAGCAATAGTAGCCTTCATCGGGCCGTGACTGCCGACATGTCCTGTCGGCGGCCTGTAAGTTAATGGGGGGCGAAACATGTTTTACTTAATTTAACCCAGTTTTGTAGCAATTTTACGCACGAATAATGGTGAAACTGTGGTGGCGCCCGAATTTCGAATGACCGGCATTTCTTCTTATTTTTAAAAGGCGGTACAGTCCTTGCCGGACTCGGACATCTCGAATTCTCCTCTTCCAGTCGTCTCTATTGCTGTATTCTGTATTCAAATTCAGCCAGTTGCGCAGAATTGGCAGCACATCATTCAAAAAATCGAATCGCTGCAACCGGGCATAATGTATCCTGCAGCCGATACTGCGATACTGCCAATTATGCGCAGCTGGCTGAATTTTCGAATGCATCCTATGTCTTGCTATCTCACTCCAATTCACTTATTTCTTGGTCGCTAAACTACATACTTCTTATCGATACACTTTAAGTTCCTTGGGCCATAAAACCTACTAACTACGCATTATGTTAAGTTATTCCCCTATAACCTATATAAGTCATGCAATCTACTAACAACGATTTAAATCATTTCGACTTCTGCAATCTGCATAATAAACTATACATTTCATTTATAGAAATATAACGATATATGGTAAATTCCCGGTTATTTCATCCTAATTTTAGGGGATTCACAAAAAATAAAGCCAGAACAAGATGAATTATGAGGGATTACTGTATCTATCTAAATCCTTACTATACACATACAATCAGGGGCGGCGCTTTCATAGGTGCAAATGGTGCACTTGCACCGGGCGCAATTTGTCGGGGGCGCCATTTCAGAAATTGAGATATAAAAAAAATTTAAACTTTGAAAAACAAAATTTGAAAAGTATTCTCACAGGTGCAAGAAATTGCACAAATTTACAAAATTTTTGTCCCTGTACTCCGAGTGCAGGAGTTTCCATAAATTTTAGCCTCGGGATTCAAGAAAAAGAAAAAGAGAAGTAAGAGAAAAATCTCTCATTTATTTGGAGCACTTTTTGGAAATTCTGTAAAAAGTACTATATCCACACACAAAAGAAAAATTGCTCCGATGTCTCTGCATTGTGTCTGTTCTGTTTACCAAGATTGATATAAACTTAAGGGCGCTGTTTGCTGCACTTTTGAAGAATTGTTAAATTAAAAGAGGTAAATGAACGCAATAAGGATAGCAAAACTCCTTGTGGCGATAAATCCTCTTTAATTGCTCTTTGTTCCTTTATAGCCCGACTTCTCTCGGCCTCAGTTCAATAAAGTACCATTCAATTCGTGTAAGTGATGTTCAGTTCATGCTTAAAATTATTGTAGCTCTTTTGCCAGAAGTTATAAATGCAAAAGCTCACTGGAATGATACTCCACTATTCCAGTTGATTACTCTCTTTTGAGCGAGCTTTTACGTTCAATCTCAATTTCATGTTCTTTTGGGCGAACTTAGGCTTTATTTTTCTGAGTTTAATATGTGAAAATGTATGGAAATTCAGGCAAAAATTGAAGTTCACTAAACCATTCAATCAACAAAAATTGGATGTAATCGTCAATTCCCTTTTGAAGAAGAATCACATAGGTTTTCAGAAAAGCCAACTTTTCCAACAACCTATTCGTTAGAATGCTTCAGCTTGTTGTTGTTGTTGTTTTTAATATCAATTATCTCTTCTGCCATTCCTTTTCTCTTCCTAGCAAAAAGGGGAGACAACCCCATCGCTCTCGCCTACTCTCTTCTACGCAAACGATGTTTCCAGGAGATTTTTGTTGGTTGGATGTTGACCGCGAAACTTCCTTCCTATCTATGTGCAATCTACCCTTTTCACGCATTCAACAAGATATGAATTCGTATGTAAATAGAACAACTCGACTGTGGAATAGTCTCTCGCAGTCGGTATTTCCGAGCTCCTACAACATCCAAGAGTTCAAACGCAGGGTTCACCACCACCTTCTTCAATACCCTCCCGTACCTTCATAATCCCTAACCTATTCCCCCCACCCCTCCCCCGTACTAAGCTTACTGCTAGACATTGCACCATGACGTGACAAATGACATGACGGACTAGTAGTACAAAGGGTGACTCCTGAGCTTAGCACTACCACATAAAAAAAAAAAAAAAAAAAATCTTAAAGTTTACGCAAACTATGAAAATTATTTCTCCTATTCAGAGAGGGTTTGCGTCTTTTCCATTGTCCTTCATTGCGTTCAAAAATTAACATCTTTTGGGGCGCAATATGGCATAGTGCACCGGGCGCAAAAACCCCAAGCGCCGTCCTTGCATACAATCATTGGATTTTATGTCAAAAATATTCATAAACTATGCAAAGATATAATTGGTTTTATGCACTGTCATTTTAACCCTATTCTTACCTGCTGAGAAAGCATGGGCACGCACGTGACTTGAATTTAGTATTAATTGAATTCCAAAAATTTCAAAATTCTTAAACTGAATCTGGTGTTGTTTATTCATCACAAATGGAATGCCTGCACTATCTTAAGATTAAAAAAATAAACTCGCTGCCGCCACGCACGTTACGGTCAAGTGTGAAAAAGTGAAACTTTTAGAAGTAATCGTGTGAAATAAATAAAGATATGTATATTAAATGACTATCGAACATGATATAGTGAAATATTTGGCTTTCTTCCACCGCACCCATTCGTTTTAGTGGTTGATTAATTTGGCATAAAAAACTTAAATATGATCGATAGACGGCAGACTGTAACCGCTCCGAATATCTACTAATTTCCTGTGGATTGTTGTACTCTTTATTTTGCAGTAGTTTTTGCTCTAGAGATTGTGTGATCTGGCAAAGCGAATTTTACATTGTTTTGGACCTCATCACCTTTATAAGTAAGTGCAAAACACTCAATTTTAGTAAGACGGGTTGTCCGATCTAGTTAGAGGGTTGGTTTTATTTTTATAGAATTCATCATAACAAATTTAAAAGTAGGAATAGGTAACATTATCAGTTTTCCCGCAGCTAATTTTTTTCTGTTCATTGAACGTTAATATCTTGAAGTACCTAAAATATTTATTTCCGTATGATCCCAATGTCGATCGCTCCTAAATTTTGACATATACGTATGTACATATGGGCCATTCCAAGCCAAATCACTGAGTTTTTTATCCGGCTCTCTTCGATTTCGTTCATTTTCAATTGATGATAGTCTAGTAATAAATATCGATATCAATAAAAAGTAGGATATCATTTCATCATTTCGTTTCAGAAAAAGAAATAAAAGAAAGTTATTGGTAGAAATCATCGCTTAGTTATTAACGTTTAAAGATTAAAATCGACATTTTCAAAAAGTCCAACCCCTGCGTTTTTTTTTTAATTTTATCAAAATTATATTCTCTATTCCGCAACTTTTAAGACTTTTTTTTTTCAAGATAGTGAAATTGTTGATAATTTAATCATAAAAAAATCAATATTCGAGAAATCGATTCGATACCTGGGTATCACCCGTAGACGGTTTAACGTAGACCTTCTGCGGGAGAGCATGCAAAGGCGATAATTTACTGCGAACATGCAACATATTAAAAGATCAAACCGTTTCTAACGACGCAAATACTGATGAGCTGTACGGAAATACTCCCAATTACACCGGGAGGTAAAGGGAAATGTCGGGCTTGATAAAAGGCAGTAGATAAATGAGCTCGCAGAAAAAGCGGAAAACGCGGCAAACATATGTAGGTAACAGTAAGGTGCTGTACCAAACCACTACACAGCTCCCAAGAAACCACTCTACAAAAACATGCCGTTATGAGTGCGGATGGAAGGCTGCTGTACAGCTAGGAGGAGCAAGTCATCTTTGGAGATTACGTCTTTGCCGCCCTGAATGGTTAATTTGCACAGGAACCTCAGGAAAACAGCAACAATGCACAGCCAATAAGAATCATCACCCGTGCCCCATTCAAGACGGAAATACTAACCGCAATTCAATTCATTCATGGTAAAGCAGCTGGAAAAGATGGCATCCCGCCAGAATTGTTGAAAGCCGATGCATATCACATGCGCTATAGCCCATCCTGGAAATAGCCTGAAATACCCGTACCTTTCTGGATGATTCGCCGGAAGACATCATAGTCAAAATATCCAAAACGGAGGACCTAACAATATGTGACAACTGGAGGGGCATCTACATCTGCTGCTGCCAAAATCTTGGATCACATATTACTATCTAGAATAAGAGAGACAGTAGACCGAACGCTCAGAAGGCAGCCAGCCGGAATCAGGAAGGGCCCCTCATGTATAGATCATATTAACACTTTCAAAATCATAGTGGAGCAATCTACTAAATTACGATCCCCTCTTTACCTTACTTTGGAAAACTATGAGAAAGCGTACGGCTCGGTTAATACGAGCTTCATATGGCAAACACTACCGCACTGGAGATCGCCAGAGAATTAATAAAACCCCTTCACATCAATTCCAAACGCAAATTTCTCCTTTCCGACAGCTTTGAGGTGATTTCAGGAGTACGACGAGGATGCTTACTTTCGCCATTACTATTTGTTATAGTAAAAAACGAGATCCATGTCTCTAGATTATAGAACAGGGGGCTTCCAATCGGGTTTGCTAGATCCCCTTAAGGATCTCGACTGCGCGAATGATATCTGTTTGCTGGCCCGCAGACACCAACAGAAAATAGTCTAGCAGGCTTAAGGCTAAATCCGAATAAAATCAAAGAAATGCGGATAAAATTATTACCGAAAGTGGCGGCGCAGAAGAGGTCGTCAGTTCACATGATTCGCATATGCATGGCTGTTGCGTATATGGAGTTCAACGGAGATCTAAATTAGCTTCAAATTGCGGCTTTTCAACGTTAAGGCAGTGCTTTTGTGTGTTTGCGAAACACCATGTTCTAGGAGTAGGTTTTATGGTTAGCAAAAGAATGAAGCCTACCATTATCGGCTTTAAAGCAATAAACGAAAGGCTATGCTCCCTTCGTGTGCGAAGTAAATTTAAGAACATCAGCCTCATAAACGTTCACGCACCTACAGAAGAGTCCCCGGATGATGATAAAGAAGAATTCTTCGAATTAGTTGAACGGGAACTTAATGCCTGCCCCAGGTATGATGTAAAAATCATACTGGGAGATCTGAACGCCAAAGTAGGCCGGGAGCCCATATACAGGCAATATGTCGGCAACCACAGCTTGCATGAAAACACTAATGACAATGGACAGCGAGTTGTAGAGATGGCAGCAAGTAAGAACTTGGTCGTTGCAAGTACTAGATTTGCGCGTAAAGATATCCATAAAGCCACCTGGGTATCTCCTGATGGAGCCACGCGCAACCAAATAGATCATGTGTTGATAGACCGCCGCCACCTTTCGGGTCTGATGACGGTACGAACGTACCGAGGTGCCAACTTCGACTCGGATCACTATCTTGTTGGTATGGTGCTCCGAGAGCGCATTACAACGCTGAAAAGCTTTGTATCCGCTGATCAGGCTCGAATCAACACAGCTGCACTACGCAATGAAATGGCCAGAAACAGCTACGGTCATGCATTAGAACTCGCCCTAAGTCCTGGGGATGAGATGCCGGCCGTTGAAGAGAACTGGACCCGCCTTAAAAATGCTGTCATTAGTACTGCTGATTCCATCTTAGGCAGAAGTCGTAAAGATCGGAACGACTGGTTCGATAATGAATGCAAGCTGGCAACTGAACGTAAGAATGCTGCGTACCGAGCCATGCAGCAATCTCAGAGAACACGGGCACGCGAAGAGAACTATAAAGAGCTCAGAAAAGAAGAAAAGAGAATTCACAGACGGAAAAAGGAAGCCTGGGAAAAAAATCTCGTCTGTGAGCTAGAACAGTACAGAGAACGACGGCCGCACCAGGCGCGGGAGTTCTACCAAAGAGTCCGCAGTATGACGCAATTCACACCACGTTGCACATACTGCAAGGACAAAGAAGGTAATCTGATCACCGATCCTAAAGGCATCTTGGAGCGATGGGAAGAGCACTTTCATGAATTGCTAAATGGCGAGCTAACTGAGGATTCGGAGGCTCCACCAATATCTGATGACAATGCTATGCTGCCGCCACCAAGCATAGAAGAAGTTAGCAGAGCCATCAGCCGGCTCAAAAACAACAAGGCCTCGGGTGCAGACGGCATCGCAGCGGAGCTGGTTAAATATGGAGGGCCTACATTACACCAAGCGATTCATGAATTAATTGTGCAAGTATGGGAGCAGGAAGTGATGCCAGAAGACTGGAGAAAAGGCATCCTCTGTCCGGTACACAAAAAAGGAGATATCACAGCGTGCACTAATTATCGCGGTATAACGTTGTTGAGTACCGTGTATAAGATATTCTCCGCTATCCTACAAAACAGGATGGCCCCATACGCCAGAAACATCATAGGCCATTACCAGTGTGGCTTCAGCCCAGGCAAATCAACGACTGATCAGATTTTCACCTTGAGGCAGGCTATGGAAAAATGTCTAGAGTTTCAAAACTCAATTCAACACCTCTTCATAGACTTTAAAGCCGCCTATGATAGCATAGCCAGGGTAGAACTTTTCAAAGCCATGAGAGAATTCGGCATCCCCAACAAACTGACAAGACTATGTAGGTTGACCATGATCAATGTGTCAAGCCAAGTAAAGGTATCCGGAACACTGTCCAGACCAATCAACATCTATAATGGACTCCGACAAGGGGACGGTCTGGCCTGCCTCCTTTTCAACCTGGCGTTGGAGAAAGTGATCCGAGATTCGGGCGTGACATCAAGGGGTACAATCCTCCACAAGTCCACCCAATTACTGGCTTACGCAGACGACATTGACATCATTGGAAGAACAACAACAGCTGTACAAGAAGCTTTCACTCAGATTGAGCAAGCGGCAGGAAATCTGGGACTGCACATTAACGAAAGCAAAACAAAGTACATGGTGGCCTCGTCTGGAAGAACACCTAACATTGGTCCCACAATCAAGGTAGCGGAACACGAGTTTGACGTGGTAAAATCATTTACCTACCTTGGGTCAATAGTAGCAGCCGACAATAGCATGGAACCAGAAATACGCGCACGACTGCTAAAAGCCAACAAAGCCTACTATAGTCTGTCAAGGCTCTTCAAATCCAAATATCTAACCATAACGTCTAAACTTTTACTATATAAGACGATGGTCTTACCCGTTCTCACATATGCATCCGAAACGTGGGTGCTTAGCAAAAAGCACTCAAACCTCTTGGGCGTGTTTGAGAGGAAAATACTTCGGAGGATTGTTGGCCCCGTATGTGAGGAAGGACGATTCCGGAGACTCTACAATGACGAGATCTACGAGCGCTATCGCGACATAGATGTTGTGCAGAAAATAAAGCTCGGTAGGCTCCGGTGGGCAGGGCATCTAGCTCGTATGAGTGAAGATGAGCCTGCTCGGAAAGTTCTCTGCGGTAAGACCTATGGGGTGCGACAGCGAGGGAGGCCCAACCTTCGCTGGAAGGATGGCGTGGACCAGGACGCTCAGAGTCTAGGGATGCCAAACTGGATGACATCGGCTCAGAACCGGGACCGGTGGATAGAACAGTTGCTCGAGGCCAGGACCGGATCCCGGTTGTAGAGCCGTTAAAGAAGAAGAAGATTTCTCTCTCTGGTTATAAACGCATCTCGAATTCCAACCAATGCTGTCACTTTACTCCAATTGTAATAGATTTACTCCACATTATTGGTTTTGCGAATTAACACTATTCCTACCGGGACCGGTCAAATGACCGTTTTTAAATTTTCAATTGGAATTTTCTACATTCAACATAAGCGAATGGCCTTTAAACTTTATAACTTTTCCTCATATATATGTGTGAATAAATTGAATAAAAGAAAATATATTTTTATACTGGTAAGCTGGCTATTATTCGCTGGTCTGCATTAAATATTGAAAAATATAAGTTGTGAAAGACCGGTCATTTGACCGGCCGTGGTAGGAATAGGTATATGTGAAGTGTCGGTAGGAATAGTGTTAAGTGGCCACTTTTAAAGCTCTACTTCATTTTTCGAAATCTTATTGATTTTAATTTAAACAATTTTATTTTAAAAATTTGGAACGCTCATATTTTTGCACATCATTCATTATATGCACCCCCTTTTGCATTTGTTGAATACGTCAAGTTACCATTCTGTCCTGGACATGCAATTGGAAGTTTCTTTAAGTTGTTGTTTGGCATGGGTTAGAGCGTCAGAGTTCAGTCAAACTTGAATTTAAGGTGCCTACAAATAATGAAGAGGTACTTCTAAATAAGGATTAAATTGCTGCAGCAATTTTAATACTGTTGCTGTTGACTTTGCTTTGCTGCCAAGAAGACTAAAGAAATTTGCTTTGCTTTACTTTACCAGTGCTGGGCATTCCTATGCCCGCGGGCAAATGAGCTTTAAAGCTCTGAATATGTATACGAAGTCAAATGACTCGAATATGCACAAAAAAGCATATCAGGCTTAAGACTTCATGCGAGTGGGAGCGTATTTTGAGCGACTTTGTTCTCATATACTGGATAACAGTGTGAAGCTTTAGAAAGCTTTTGATAGCTTTTACACAAATGCATTTCTTTAGCTGTGTAGGTTTGCCCGCCACTGCTTTACACCAATCATTTTTTCAATAATTTTGCTGCAGGCTAGGAAAGCTTTTTTATTTCATATTGCTGCGTATGCTGTATGCTTACAAATACTGGAGCATGCTGTTCGAATCCCAGTAGGACCGGTAAGCTTACAGAAGTACTGAAATCAGCACTTACTGGTAAGGGGTAGGCCTTACCACTCCCTTTTACAGAAGTGCTTACTTTTACACACGATGTCATAGGGGGTAAGGCCTTACTATGGTACTTACCTTAGAGTACTTATAGAACTGATCATCTGTAAGGGGTATTAGTAAGGCAGCAAATGGAACATTGCGAAAAGAGATATTCATGGGCGCCTGTGGATATGTGATCCGGTGTCGAAATACTTTTATTTTTTTCATCTTTCACAAATGCCTTTTTTTCCAAGCCCGAGAGTGGCTTTACCTAAGCAGTCCCCCAACTAAATTCTCCACTTCTCCAAAGCTGCTTGTCCTCCGTATCGAATGAGAGCCGCGCTATTGAGTATGCTAACGTCGCATTTTATGTCGACGAATATAATTGCCCGTTTTCTTTTTTTCTATAAAATTTATGAAAGCTCCAGGAAAGCTCCCTTGAGTCATCGGGCAGACTCTCGCTTGTTTGGGTATAATTCTGGGCTACACCTTACCATCTGCCTTCTCTTGTAATGAGGTTTGTAAGGGCTCATCTAGCACCAAGAAAATAAGGGGTACCCCTTACCAGATGAGAACTTATTTCAGTGCTCCATCGGTAAGGCCTTCCTAAAATTCCTACTGGGATGTTTCATACACACAAACGAAAGTTGCATTTTACTATGTAAAGTTGGACCATGAAAAAAAGCTAAAGGAAGCAAACTATTTCACAGGCTTTGAAGAAGAAAGCAGTAAGCATACAGAAAGCTTTTCAGCACAAAGTATTTTAAAGCCGAAGCATTTGCAGCCGGACCAGTATGCTCTGAAAGTAATTTGAAAGCAACAGCATTTGCAACAATTTGGAACCAACAGTTTTCACAACCATCAGCAAAGTAAGCTTAAAAATATGTATGTGCTTTGCTTTAACTTAAGTTTACATTGCTTTCAACGAACAAGTGAAGTGAAATTTTTCTCTTGTAATGACATCGGTATCTACTCCCTTAACGTTGAATCTACTCCCCGTTTTGATCAAAATACTCCACAGACAAGTGGCAGCGCTGATTCCAACTCAATCGGTACAATTTCGCAAAAACGAATAGACCTGTCGTTAAATTAATTCAGCGAAATAAATAGCGTAATTATGAAACTACCCACTGTCCTTACCATCAGTCAAATATACAATTTGATATTAAAAAATGATTCTCATCCAATTAAAGAAAATAAAAGACGTTTACTGTAAGATATTTACATTTTTTTTTATTTTATAATTATAAAAAAAAAAACTTTTTGTTTGTTTAATAAAATTGTGAATAGCAACTTTTGCCAGTTTAAGAATTTAATTTATTTTCAAATGCAATATATTTTTTATTTGTATATGTATAAGAAGTTTAAGTTGTAGTTTAATTTAATTTATTACATTCCTAGGGCAAAGTATGTCTGCAAAGACCATAGACTCGAGCAAAATTAATAATATATATAAATAAGGAAAATTGTATTCCAATCTATGGCATTAATATAAAATACCAGAGGAGAGAAAAATTGTAAAAAATTCCCTTTAAGATCAAGTATACAAAATTTATTAATAAGATTATTTTTTTGTTTGTTTATTATTTTGAAGCCGAATTAAAAGCAATTAAATAAAAAAGAAATATCTGAGATAGTATATATCAGAAAAAGCAATCAATAATAGTGATTATTATAAATAAACTAATTAAAACTGAAGAAATAATTGATCTTTTTTTTTGTTTCGGCAGTGATATATGGGATGAATTACATACGTTTTGAGTTTTCTACCTAAATTTTTTGGGTATATGTGACTTTTATTGAAAATATAAATGAATCTTTTGTTTATCCAGAAATATACAATTAAAAAAAATTAATTAATTCAATATTGCTAGAAGTGGCCTTATTAAAATATAAATAAAATTAAAAAAAAAAACAAATCTAAATTCGTGATTAAATATAGATATTTAAAAGATGAATCAAAACAATCTAAGAAAATGAATTCTTTTAAAATTATATCGAAGCTTTTTTAACTGCTAAGCAGTGCCTCTCTTGTGATGAATATATCTCAGACAAAAATAAATAAATAAACAAATAACAATCAAAAACAAAAAATTCTTAAGTAATAAATAATATTGATACTCATTGAAAGAAGAAAGAAGAAAACGAGCATTGTTAAAAATTTTGTTTCTATTTTTTAAATTATTTTACTAGCTACAAACATTTATTTGGAAAATGTTTGCAAATTCGTCGTTTTTATATGCAACCAATGTAGTAAGTTATTGAAAATAAAATATTAATGTTTTTAAATATTGTTTTAATTTTTTTTTTTTTCATTGCTTATGGTTTTTGAATAATTATATTCAAAGGGCTTCAGGTTTTTACATATAAGTTTAAAATTGCCATAGGAATATCGAATTCTTCCTGGAATCTCGAGTTTCTTCAATTATTGCACCGGGAACTCATCACCTTGAGCTCTTTCTTAGGTCTCAAGGGGATGTTATAACAGTAAGAAAACCCAAAGTCTCTTTGTAAACATATCTCTATGTCTCGAACTCTTCTTTAATTGACATAGCTATGCCTGCATCCAAGTTACGACACATGCAATATAGAGAGTTTTTTCGCGGGTCTATCTGGGCTAGCCTCTCCAAGTAAAATTTGCGTGAGGCTTACAATCTCACCTGGGAAAAGAATTATTACGAAACAAGCAACATGCCTCGGATACTGAAACAAAGGACAGCGACCACAGCAACGAAAAAAGCCAAACGATTTCGAAAATTTCTGATGGAATGTTCAAACTCTGTGCAGAACTCTAGCCGCAGAACATCTAGCTTGTCAATGTCCAGGGTGTGGAGGGAGGGCGGTGGTGGACCTGCAAGAAAGCGCATGAATAGATGAAATAATACTTCTGCATCCAGGGCTGCTGATGCGCCAGCACTGGGGACCAGGGATTCTGTGAGAAGTGGGTTACTGGCCGAAGACCGAAATTAGGTCCACCGAAAATGAAAATTCAATTCGCCACATGGGATGTAGGAACAGGACCTCACTTCGGTCAAAAGGAAATCATAGCAAAGGAATTATTGAAATGCAAAATATCAGTTGCTGCGATATCGGAACTACGACTTACCAAATACGGGACATTGATGATCGTCCCGCCAACAATAGACGAATCGATGACGATTTACAATTCTGGTGGTGAGAAACGAGAGGCCGGTGACGGGTTTATGGTCGATCGACGAGCTGCCAGCAGCGTTATCGCATTCCAACCGATATCCGAGCGTTTGGCGGCTATAACTATCGGTGGAATGATCAATACCCAGATCGTATCCGTTCATGCGCCAATCGAGACCCGCCGGACTCGAATAAGGACGAATTTTACGATATCCAACAGGTTCGCGGCACTCGCAATACCCGACGATAACAATTTAGAAGAAAGGCAATTGTTGGAGTTTATTGTGGAGTGTGCAATGGAGTTGTGTCCACCATCCGTAAAAGGTGGCAGCCATGGATCTCGGACAGCTGTCTGAACTTCGTCGATCAGCGGAGACGAATGAAACATGTTGATTACGAGCAAGACCGACGGAATAAAACATGTTGATTACGAGCAAGACCGACGATTGAACACAGAAATTCGACAGAAAGTGAAATCGGAACTGGACACCTACTGAAACAACGTTGCCGCCGACATGGAAGAAGCGGGGTCGAGGAACAAGCACAGAACCCTGTACCAGACAATCCGGCGATTAGGCTGCAAAACACCATCAACCAACGACAACATAAAAAAAGCGGATGGAAATTTCGTAAACCCTCGCCATGGGCGCCTGCAGCGGAGAGAGAATTTTTCCACCAGCTGTACGATCCGCCACATGGTCCTGCTCCCGAACCGCCGATTATAGAACAGCCGACGAACCAGTTTCTCGATATCGAACCGATAATTATCAAGGGCGATAAAATCGCTGAAAAATGGAAAAGCGCCGGTAATAGACCACGTAACCGCTGAGATGATCAAAGCCGGAGGTGATGTCCTCATAACACACATGTCCTCATAACATTCGGATCGTGTCCCGTCCGCGTGGAAGAAAGCGATCGTTGTCCCAATTTTCAAGAGAGGCGACAGTCGGGAATGCAAGAATTTTCGCGGTATTAGCCTTCTATCGTTCGTCGGCAAAGTATTTACGAAAATCGTACAATCACGGCTCCAGAAACATCCAGAGCAAACGGGCCGGAAAGAACAAGCGGGATTTAGAACTCATCGAGGATGCATTGATCAAATATTCCCACTCCGTCAGCTAATGGAAGAAAGAATTCGCTGCGAATGTCATTTTCATCGATTTCAAATCCGCTTTCGATTGCATCGATTGGAACAGCTTGTGGAGAGTCTTGGAAACCGAACACGTGCCATTGAGAATCATCTAATTTCTCCAAGCGTCGTACGATGGCTTAACCAGCAGCATTCGTATTTGAGGCGACTTATCCGAGGAGTTCCCGATTCAGACGGGTGTCCGACAGGGAGACGTCGCTTCGCCACTTCTCTTCAATGTTGTGATCGACGCGATTATGCGTGAAGCATTCGACGACTCGGAGTTCGATACGACGGCAACAACTTCGTAACCGACTTAATGTTCGCCGACGATAGCGCCGTCTTCGTCGAAGCAACGGACATCTTATACGACATTTCCCGCATCGCGCAGTCATACGGGTTAAAAATCAAACAAGCGAAAAAGACCAAAGTGCTCACAACGGATCGAGGGCCAGTGTTCACCTCGATGAAACCCAAATCGAACAGGTTCCGATGTTCAAATATTTGGGATCATTGGTTGAAGAAAAGAATGTGGCATCGGCGGTAGACGTTCCCAGCCGCATCGGAAAAGCAACAACAACATTCGCCTCGCTCAAGTGACGCATATGGAAACGAACAAATATTACCATCAAAACGAAATTACGCCTTTACTGAACTAAAAAATTTCGAAATAGTTTCGTATGTCGGCACCCGCAACTTGCATGAGACAACTGATTACAATGGGCTATTTGATCGTTGCAAGTACTAGATTGATAGCAATGACAAAGCCCCAATTCCGGAGAGTTGGAGAAAATCCGGAAAAATATTTTTCTCAGATCACAGTTGAGTACTCTTCAATGTCAGCCATGATCTCGGCAGCCCCAAACTCTATTGAAACCCCAGAAACACCGACTGGTTCAAATTCCGATCGGTACTAAGGAGCAAATTATCAGCCATAAATAGACGGGCTTATGATTCAGTAACGCTTGACGATCTAGAGGAAGCAATAGACAGACTAGTAGGGCCATGGAAGTCTCGTATTATATCCAAACCAACACAGCAAAAATTGTTCCTCCCGTGGTGAGACGACAACCTAACCAGATTACCGAGATCGGAATGGGGCAAGTAATGCGTGTAAGCTCTATTAAAACTATCTCCGTGAATATAAGAAAGCAAACAAGCAGCAAAGCAGAACTGGCAAGAATATTCCGAGTCTATCGAAAAAGCTAGAGAAGCTGCCAGACTAAGCAAGATCTTCTGTAAGGAGCCCTCCAACCCGACCTTCCTTAAGACTGCAATGGGGTCTGGAAGGAGATATCTGTAGAGGCAATGCAGTTGCTGGTAAATATGCTCTTCGTGCGGAAGACGCTCAAGAGGACACCGTTATAGGTAACCAGAAAGATGGAGTAACTCAGGGGAATAAATTTGCCTGAGAAATCGACAGCTTCTAACCATATAAATCAGCCGGACTTGATGGCATTTTTCCTAAGATGCAACAGAAAACTAAAGAAATAACTATCGCTTGGAGTGAAGTTATTTAAAAGCATGGTCACAGATGTGGAGAAAAGTCTTTATACCAAAACCCGGGAGAAGAGCCCAGTAGGACTTGTAATGGCTATGGAAACGATTTGGTAATCACAATTCACAAACTCTAGACCTTACCGCACGCAATACCAACTGCATTACATTTACATTGCAATGTCCGCCCTGGTAAGGCCTTTCTTTTTACATCATACAGGTTTTTACATACATGTCATTACATTTTGCATTACTTTGTATTAACTTCCGATTTTCACCAAAGAAATAATTGATTGAAATTTCAGCGGTTGCCAAAAGTCCTACTGGGGAGCATGACACATGTTGAAAACTTTGGGATGGCCTATCGAACACATTAGCGACCTTGTTAAAAAATTAATAGCTTTCAATTATATTACGAATACAACAAACCTAGCATCTCTGATGGGGGTTGGTGTGGAGGCAACGCTCGGCCGAAGAATAGTCATCATTTCATGCGGATCTTGAAAGCTGTAAAATTACCAGACCAACCAACCAACTTTCAACAGTAAAATGCAGTAAACTTACATCCAGCCCCTATGGGCAAATACCTAGGTGTTAACTCTTAACTGAACTGGAGACACAGTACTCATGCAAGAGCCAGTAAGCTTATATAGCTCTTTAGTCATACAAGAAAAGGCTTGAGAAAAAATGGCCACTTAAGCCACGAATGTTGCTAGGCACTATCACGCTATCGTAACTCCCATCTTCACAAATGGGTCAATACTATGGTTTCCAGCATTAAAACAGGAGTTCAATTATACCTGGCCAGGTAGTGGAATTCATATGCACCACAGCAGCCTTGCGCACAATGTGTAAAGACGTATTATGTACCTCCTTCCTATGCAAACTTCCACTGGACCTTTATACTAAATGCCTAATCTCTTGTAGCGTGGTCAGACTCAAAGAAAATGGGTACTGGCAAAAAAAGGCACACCGCAAATTTCTTGGTAGGATTAACATGAGGTTGACTCCAACCACCACAGATTACATTGTCGCTTGGTTGGTGTTGAGCATAAGTTCAAAGTCAAAATTCCAACAAGTCGGGAGTGGAAAAGTGTACACGTTTGTAAAATGTAAAAGAAATGTAAAAGTCCCTATCTACCCAGGCTATAGGGATTAGCACGGGAGCGTTGGATGCCTATTCAGTGGAAGAAGTAGGCCTAGCTATCAATTAGATTAAAAGGCATATTTACCAATGTTTAGTATACTTGGCCAGTGCAATATGGGAAGGATAAACGACATGCAGCAGAGAAAGTTAAGAAGTTGATACATGCACACTGGTCAATATGGAGTTGATACATGCCCCCATTCAACTCATCATTCCGTAGTTGCAAGGATTCAACTGAAAAATAAACTGTTGAGCACTTCATGTGCAAATATTCCTCACTAGTCAGCGCCAGGCACAGTTCATTTGGCAACCAAAAACATGGATCTAAAACCAGCTTAGCGGTAAAGCGTATAAGTGGTATTACGCTGATGTTTCAATTGGAGGTCAGCACAGAATATGTAGGCCTAGCCACTTTAACCAACCAATCAACCAACAGTTTTATCTAATTCTACACTTACAAAGCTACATTTCCAATGTCACTTCTTAATGTCTATAAGCACGTATTCGCAACATTGTTTAGGAAAAGAAAAATTCTAACGGAAAATATTTCATACTTGATGGAAAAGAATTTCCTTATCAAAAGTCTCTTCTTAATGGTACACTCCTAAATTTATCTAGATTGCAAACGCCTTTACATCCTCGTATAGAAACAAAATTATCGTCTTCTCCGACATTCCCGTGTAATAACATTCCTTACAGAAGTGCGTCGAGACCCTCGCCAGGTGAGTGCCACCGATGAACCCAGGCATCATTAATAAAGAATGTCGAGGTGGAAATCGCTGGGCCGACTGGTTAGGCAGCGCAGTAGCAGCGCCGGCACGGACTGCAGCGCCAATAAACGCAATAATTAATAAGGTGATTAATGGCGCGAATTCCAAAGGTTTGCCAAGCGAATAAATCTCATCCAAACTCAAGGAAGGCTCAGCTCGACGATTTTAACGACTTCTGATCAAGTCCACAGTGTGCGAGGATCAGGTGCATTTTTGCATTTGCATTGCATCCACACACCATGGCAGCAGGTAAGTGCGTAACAGCGACTGGAAGGTGGCAGTCAAGCAAACCAGCAAGGTGTCCGCCAAGGTGCGGCAGCGCCTGTCCCTCGCCGGCTGTTGACAAATTTAGATTCATCTGTAATTTGGTAAATGCAGTCGGGTATGCGGGCATTCAATAAATTGGCTAAATGCGGGAAATAAATTCACGAGACCATCGACAGCTGGGACACAGCTTAATTCGATTACTTCCAAAAGGTTACAAATGAGGGAAATTATCACACACGGGTCTTAACATTTTTATGATGTGTCACACATGACCGAGAAACCCGGCACATGAGATATAGCTACTTGAGATTAGGAGTTACAAAAAATTTGCATTAAATGCTGCCAGTTCAGTTTGGAAACCGGACCAGATTCGCACCTTTACTCTCACTGAATAGTCGATTACTCACTGCATAAATCAAAGAAAACTAGCGGTAACTGGACGTGCTGTGTTACCTATTAGTACACGCACTTGTTACGATAAATTGCGTTCCCAGATCTTCGAGACCAAACAAGTGTTGAACAAAACGCTTCGCAGATTGCGAACCAGACTCTTAACGTGTAAATCAAATCGGTACACTACACACAACTATGGCTACTTTGTGGAACGTGTCTAGATTTAGATAAGTATAATGAGAAAACGTGCAAACTCTGTCACAGTTATCTAAATCAACTAAAAAAGGTAAAATACGTATTTTCCCAATGTAACCAGCCAATTAAGCATAAGAATCCAGCCCGAAGACAAAACACGTCTCTTCTATTACTATAGAACAATGTACGAATGATAAAATATTATCTAGATATTAATGAAATGACTTCATTAATATGTTAACTTCTCAACGGCATTGTTCAGGTTCTTCTGGTGCACTGGCAGCGGTATCCATGCGCCGCCATGCTTCTCGAGCGCACGGAATTCAATTCTTAACCGAGGAAGGAAAATTCGTTTACATAATTCCCCGTCGATTTCAGTTACCTGCAATTAAAAATGTCACCTTACTGCATTTTAGTGCTCTCTGCGTGAAATTACAGTGAGGCTTTTTGTGGCTAGCGCGTTTTGTCTATTAGCAAACAGGTTTACTTCCTAGGAACCTATCTGCTTTATTGAAGGATTGCTGCCTTTCCAGTTTGGCCAAGAGCCGCAACTTTAAACGCCATTCGAAAGATTAAACTAGACCGGGTTTTCGATAACTGTGTTTCAACGAATTCGGCTCTTAGAGGCGATGTAACCAAAATTTGCTTAATTTGTTTCTTACACATTTATGCACAAAACTAAACATACCCTCGCGTTCGGTCAACCAATATTTGTTGAAAGTTAATAAGAATTGGCCAGATATCTTCAGATTTGCAGTATTGATGTGGTCAACCAATATATCAACAAATTTTAAAGAACCAGAAAACTCAAAACAATGCAGTAAGATTATATAATAGACTAATCCGCCCAGTTCAATGCTACTTGTCTTAGGGTTGGTCATTAACTAAACATACAGAATATCGGCTCAAGAGTCATAAGAAGAATATTTCGCCCTGTAAGAGTTGCCCAAAACGAATGACCAAGAAAATAAAGTAAAGAGCATGACGAAATAAAAATAGCCACGCATATACAATTGAGTTGACTACGATCGCTCGGACCCGTTGTATGAGGTTCAGAAGAGAGAATGCTAACCAGCAAAGAAAACGAGGCGAGACCAAGAAGTAGATGGGTGGATGACCCTGGAAAGTTGGTATAAGAAATTGGATAGAACTAGTAATACGCAAAGACGACTGGAAGAAAAGGCTTCTAGAGGCCCGAGTTCAACAAGGACTGTAGCGCCATTTAAGAAGAAGAGCCGATATGGACCATCAAAAAAATCTCCCAGATCACTTAATGAGAACATATTTGTTTTGTGCTCCTTTAATCCCTCATGGGACATGGGGCTGAAATAGTTGCACTCCAGCGGACTCTGTTTTGCGCTTCTAGGTCTACCAACTCGACTGGTTTCTTTGGCTAGATTTTCGTTTTCGTGTCGCAGAGTGGCCAATCAAATTCCATTTCCTTCTCCTGATTTGGTCGTCTATCCTTTCTTGGCAGGCACGGCACCATAGCTCTTCATGTGAAATTCTATTTCACTTAAGACTGCTGGACTTCTTTCTGTATCAAAATTGTTTAACGTTTTCAGGTTCTGGTGTCTGTGGGCTAGCAAAGAGTTATCATCCGCGTAGTCGAGATCTTTAAGGTGGTCTAGGAAACCCCATTGTTTGCCACCACTATCTAGAGCGCTGGCAAAGATCTCATTTATTACTACAATAAAAAGTAATGGCGAAAGTAGGCATCCTTGTCGTACTCCTGAACTCACTTCAAAATTGCCGGATAATTTTCCATTATGGAGAACTCTGCATTTGGAATTGTTATATAGGGATTTTATCAATTCTATTATTTTATCAAGCAAACCACGTTGCAGTAATGCCTTCCATATAAAGCTCCTACTTATTAATCTAATCGAACGCTTTCTCATAGTTTATGAATGCAAGGTAAAGGATTGTAATTCAATAGATGAATGATAAATTCTCAAGGTGTTAATGTGGTCTATACAGGAGCGATTCTTTCTGAATCCTGCCTGCTGTCTTCTAAGCGTTCGGTGTACGATACGGTCTTATCGTTAATAATCACTTGAGGTACAAGATTTTGCCCACGGTATATAATAGATAGATGCAGGTGTTCCATGCTATTTCCGGGATTGGATGCAGAACATCTGCTGCCCGGCTTGAATCGGCTTTCAACAATTCTGGTAGGATGCCATCTTTTCCAGATGTTTTACCGTTGGCCATTTCTTGAATTGCGGCTACTATTTCTGTTTTGGATGGGATACGAGTAGTGATATTTATTGGCCGTGCATTGTTGTTGCCTTAGGTTCCTGTGAAATTGAATCCTTTAGGACGGCGAAGAGATTATTTCTCTATATTTGGAGTTGCTCCTCGTCGCTACATAGCAGCCTTCCATCCGCACTCGGCATACTTTTTAGTAGAGTGGTTTCCGGAGAGCTGTTTAATAACTTGGTACTGCCGCCGAAGGTCTACCTTAAATCGTCTGCGATTTATGTCATCGCGTTGAACATTTCCGCTCGCGACGATTTTCAAGCTGATAGTTGATACTACTACTTCCAGTGTGTGCTCCTATAAAGTTCCTAACATCCTCGAGAACAATTCTCCATCTGCGTCTCACGGCCCTGTGATCTATCTGACCAGGGTTCTCTGTTGAGTATTACGCCAACCCCACTACTACCGCTTTCAGTTTCATTTCTCCCACAATATAAGAACCGTTTGGGCAGATATGTTCCCCCGCATTAGACATTCGGGTCTCGCTGAGTCCCTTGACATTTAATTAAGCGGTTCATCTCGTTGAGGACTTGCCGCCCATCAGCAAGCAGTGTTCACGTGTTCCATGATCCGATCCGTGTCCTTGTTCGAAAAGTGAAGGTCGTCGTCATGTTGTCCATCCAGCACCGAGGCATTTTTTGCGGATTTGCGGTAATGGTGTTTTTATGGGAGTGGGTTGCTAACCCTCAGCCCAACCGACTTAAAATTCTGTTTTGTCGCGCAAAGAATTCGTCTTTCGTTAGCTCGTTCCGAAGAAGTACCCTAGACGCACCGCGGAAAGCAATATTAAGCGTTTCTAACAGAACTGCTAGGTGGTCGTCTGCAGTGACTCTTCACGAGTTTTGATAGAAGGGGCAAATCGGGTGTCACCACCTTCCGAGGTCTTCGTTAGCCTTCCCCCTGAAATAGAGCGTTTGTTAATTGAGTACGATTTAATATCACGTCGAGCTCCTCAATTGAAGAAAGAAGTCATAGCCACTGGGAAAATTTTTCAAGGCCAACAAAAACAAGGATTAGAGTAATTATACGAGCAACCACAGACAATGGATGAGAGTCTTGAAGCTGTAAAAAGGCAAAGACGCGATAAAAATCACTCAATAACTGATTTTTTAGCCAAAAAGTGATTTTTGGAAACTGTGACCATGATAACTTTGAAAGGACTAAGTTTTCGAAAAAAAAAACCCTGAGGGCTTTTTTGTAGGCAATAACGTTAAAATGCTAATATCCCCGGGCTAATAGCTCTGGGCGGCTTTAAAAAAAAAAACACATACTAAAAATTTTAGAAGTTGCAAAATTTTGTTGTCATCAATGTTTTCAAAAAATGTTTCCAAGTTTGATCCTGCAAAAAACTTATTATAAAAACATCTAATAGCATGTTCACACCGACTTGGTTACCACTATTGAGATGGTTTCAAGCGTTAACCATGATAATTTTGATGGTTTGTGCGTGGTTTGCCATAGATTTTCAAACCAAGCAAAAATCGCAAACCAAGCAAAATTTCAATGGTTAACTCGTTTAACCACGATAATTAACTGGCATGAGAGCCACCTATCCATGAAAGTTTTCAACAATCTACCAAAATTTGTTGTAAACAGACATGTAGACATGATATTTTGAAATGAAAAATTAATTGTCGCTGAAATTAAAATGAGTCATGCAGGACCGCCAACGAAAAAAAGATCTGTTTGGTCCACAAGGGTAAGGGTTAAAAGGAAATAGGAAAAAATCACACATTTTCAAAAAAATAGCGAGTGCATTAGCATCACATGGCTCTATTTACTGTGGCCAAGAAATTCAAACTTATTTGCACAACATTGCTAAGAAACACATTAAAAATTATTCTCCCAACTTCTCTCCAAATATGTAGCTTCTTTTTTTCTTTTAATTATTATTTTTATGACCATTACGTTCATAATTAAAAACAAACATAACATATAATTGACACATTAAAACATGAATTGACTCGATATCGAATAATACAAATGACAGAAATAGCCAATCGAGTTAGTATGTACAGTTGTTAGTTTTGAAATAGTTTGAAACCACATAAAGAGATAACCAAGTCGGTGTGTACATGCTATAAATGCGTAATGTATTTTTATTTATAATTTTCCATCCAATCTTTACAATCCAAGTCAGAATCAGGTGGCAAGAAGACCCAAAAGGAATGTGAAAAACAATTTCGAACAAAAAATACAAATTTGATGGCGTCTTTTGAGAGAAGAGTGTTATCATGTTTTCTTTTAATTATGTTATTACAACACCTAATTATAATTAAAGTTGATTTTTGAACTAGGCAATATCTCTCTACCTTGATCAAGGGCCGGCGCTAATCCACGTATAATGAAATCCGCCCGAAATGCCAAATTCCTAAAACAGCGAAACACCTCTTTACCTTTACCTATTGTTTTAAAAGTTATTACCAAATTATCCAAACAATTATTTCAACAAATATTTTTAAATTGTATAAACGCCTTGAATTTCTTTGAAGAGCCCCAGGTGACATCTACATGTCGATAACATTTACAATTGTATGTTTTAACAAGCTTTTGGAGCAAATCTCAGATAATTTATTCAATACTTAAACCAAAAGCTTTAATATAATTATGAAAAGCTTTTCGTGGCAGTATTAATTTATTTTAGTAGCAGAATCAGTGATGCCAGATGCACCGCATTTTGTACCACATTTTGGTAGTTCAATCCACAATCCGCATTGACTGATGCGGATGCCGCATTTTCCGTTTTTAAGTTCAATGAAAAAAAAAAAACAAATTTGACCACGACAATGAGCAAACAATCAATGGCAAAAAACATGACCAGCAAGGGTATTTACAAGCCAACATCGACATCAGATGAAAGCACGATGGTTGAAACAGTTCAAGAAGACATAGAAAATATTTTGTCTGGTTTTGAAACCTTCAACGATTTGTAAAGTGCAATGTAAAATTGCGAATATTTAATTTCTTTATTATTTAGTATGTATAAAAAAAGAACATTTATTTATTGAATTTGAAATAAAACATATTTTTCATGCTCATTTTTTTTTTTTTTTTTTTTGTTACATAGATGTATTCATTTGCTAGATGTACTGTGTACTGTAAAAAGCGAGTCGTGCTGGAATACTATAATTTATGGTGTTTATAATTTTTTAATTCTAGCGATGGGCTAGAATTTTATGAAATCGATTTTTCGATGTCTTAAAAATTCGATTTTATAAAAATCAAGTAGAAATCAAAATTCCCTCTGGAGGGGCTGAAAGTTCCCTATTATTCCATATCAGTTAATTTAATTTCCTCCTTTTTGTAACAGCCTTTTATTTATTAGTAATAGAGTTAACCCTTCTAATACAGAAGGCGCACTTCTTAGCTGGGCTAAGAAAGATTTACCTACTCAGCACAACCAAGCGCTGAGATGAGGCTTACAACTAAGCATGCAAACATAAAAATTAGTAAATAAAAACAAAAATCCAAATTAACATATAACCCACGCAAGC
This sequence comes from Thereva unica, assembly GCA_949987705.1. Taxonomy (NCBI): domain Eukaryota; kingdom Metazoa; phylum Arthropoda; class Insecta; order Diptera; family Therevidae; genus Thereva; species Thereva unica. The sequence goes on along the minus strand of OX465281.1, from coordinate 58,711,268 downwards.
AACAGGAAACATAGGAGGTCACGTGAGATTTAAAAGACTTCTTTTAAGGCCATCTTTACTAATGCTCACGCTAAAGACATTAATATTATTGTTAACATTAATGAACATGCGGTTTTCAGGCTCAAATCTGCCGTAGTTCGTATTAGAGGAGTTGATTTGTAAAAGAGGTGGACCTCTCAGATTATAACGACTCTCTCTAAACGACGCACGGCGACCTAGAAAACCTGTCGACTTTTCCATTAAGTATAGCTGATGAACAAATACAACATCGGTCACCTCTCGACGCTTGTGAAGAGAGCTTAAGTTGAGTAACTTAAGCCGGGAATCATATGATGGAAGAACTATTGGGTTTTCCCAGGGAAGATGATTCAGTGCGAATCGAACGAATCTTCGTTGAACCGATTCAATAGTTCTAACATGCGAAGAATAGTGAGGAGACCAAACCTGGGAGGCATATTCAAGTAATGGTCTGACAAGAGAAATATATAAGTGTTTAGTAACCAGCGGGTTATTAAATTCTTTGGACCACCTTTTTATAAAACCCAAGACCGAACTACCTCTGGAAGAGATATAGGTACATATGTATTAAGAACCAGGTTGTTGTTGGCACACCAACAGTAAAAGGTATCAAGGTCAACCTGCAGAAGTTTGTAATCCTTCATACTCCTTATGTGACGATACAATTTGATATCATCAGCGTAAATCAATATTCTACAGTGTCTTAGTAAGGGAACAATGTCATCAATTGATAAGATAAAGAGGAGAGGGCCAAATTGGCTTCCTTGAGGGACACCGGATGTCGCTTCAATGGCTACCGATTTGGATCCCCGAAAAAGAACTTGGTAGGTCCGGTCAGTTAAGTAAGACTGGAACCATACTAGAAGGGCTTGCGGAAATCCTAACATTCTTAATTTCAGAATAATAATGGAATGGGAGAGCTTGTCGAATGCCTTACTAAAATCAGTGTAAACACAATCAGTTTGACAACCGGAAACGAAGCCTTCGACAGCATGAGCAGTGAACTCAAGAAGATTGGTGGTGGTGGAACGAGCTGCAAGAAAACCATGTTGATTCGTTGAGACCAGCCTCTTGCAGATAGGAACGAGTGTAGAATAGATAATTGATTCAAAAAGTTTCGGTATAGCAGACAACTTAGCAACTGGCCTATAATTCGTTATTCCGCTCTTGCAACCACTTTTATGAATATGAATTATGAACGAATTCTTCCAAACAGTGGGGAAGTACCCTTTATCCAGGGATTTTAGAAAAAGGATTTTCAGTGGAGACTGGAGAACTTCCACACAGGCCTTAAGCTCAGCAGGAGGAATACCGTCGGGGCCAGAAGTAAAGTCAAATGGAAGATCGTCAATATGTTTCACGATATCGGCAATGGTAATTGAGAGAGGTAAAAAATGACCCTCTCGGTTAGGAATAATGTGACGAAAATTATTGTCGTCAGGCTGAAAGTCTGCAGATGCGAAAGATTGATGAAAGAATGACGCAAACATGTTGTAAATCGCAGGCGACTCACAGCTAGACCAGTTCTTGTGCTGCATAGTATTAGGGTAATTATCAACTTTTTTCTTCGAGTTGATAAATTTGAAGAAGTTTCTGGAATCAGAAAATACTTTATTACTCATACTGCTGAGATATTCACGATACAGAGTAAAAGTGAGTGAACGAAATTGGTTATAGCAAATGATAAATGAATTGAGACTCGGAGAGTCATTTCTCTTTAAATAAGTTTTCCAGAGCCTATTCTTCTGATTTTTCAAATGCTTGAGTTCACTATTGAACCAAGGAGGAGAAGAACTGGCTAATTTTTGAGGCTCATAGGGAACGCAAGAAACGAGGGCTTCGTATAGTACGCCATAAAACCGTGCTACATCGACATCCAACTCGTTTGCGGAAAGTGTTGTTGAAATCAACCATGGCAAGTTTAGATGACAGCTCATTAAAGTTGGCCTTTTATAAGTTAAAGGAATAGGTTACCACCTCCGGACAAGGAGTATTAACTGAATTGAAGCAGTAATTGAGCAAGGAGGGTGGTAGTCGTCAACAGTGGACATGACTATTGGACTGGGCTCAACAGTCATGTTGACTGAGTCAGTAAGGAATATAAGATCCAACTGCCTTCCTAATACATTAGTCACACTGCTAATTTGACTCAAGCCAAGTGAGAATAAAGAATCGAGAAAACCCGATTCCTTCGAATTAAGGCTGCTTTCAGGAAGGTAGTTATCGTCATCGTCAACATATACCCACTGGATATTGGGTAAATTAGTGTTCATCAAGGTCAGAATGTGGCCAACATAAAAGATGAGAATATCATAGAGGTTATTACCTCCATCGTCAAGTGTGCTTAACATATCTGGTGGGATATAGCAGCACAGTAGGAAGAGATTCATTTTAGAAAGGGAGATTTTAAGAGCAACAAGCTCAACGTCAAGGTGATTAGAGAAACTAGGAAGCGAAATTGGGGTACAATTAAGATGGCTTCTACAAGCAACAAGTACGCCACCCCCACGAGCTTCCGAGTCAGTATGACTGTCCCTCCGAAAGATTTGGTAGGAGGAATCGCAAAGTTCAGCATTGAGAATGCCCACATGGAGCCAGGTTTCAGTGAATGCTATGACATCCAGGCCTCTAGCAATCGATGCATGAAGGATATCTTTAGTCTTAGACTTGGTCCCCCTTACATTCTGGTAGTAGAGGGAAAGCGTCTCGAGTTTTTTGATATCTGAGTAGCACCCGAAGTTGAAGTTAAAGCGTTTGCATGATGAGATCTATTACGAGTACGCGGAACGAAACGCTTGGTTAGAGCCCCAGCTGGCCAGAAAGCAGGGTGTAAGAGAATCTCGGCAGTAGCGGGCGGTGCAGACAAAATAAATGATGCAACGGGCTTGGAGGCCTTGCTAACCCTTCTACAATGAACTGTTCCGGGGTCTATAGATTTTTTCCTCAAATATTCACAGAGAGACTCCGTCTTAGTCTCCGGCGAGAATCTCGAGATCTTCTTTTCTTTGTGCCCCTTTAATCCCTCATGGGACATAGGGCGGAAACAGTTGCCCTCCAGCGGACTCTGTTTTGCGCGACAGCTCTCAGCTCTGACCAGGATCTCCCAGTTGTTGCGGCCTCTGCTAGTAAGGTCCTCCTCCAAGTTTGTTCTAGGTCTTCCAACTCGACGGGATCCTTGCGGGTTCCAGTCAAGGGCCTGTTTGGCTAGGTTTTCGTTATCGCGTCGCAAGGTGTGGCCAACCCAATTCCATTTCCTTCGCCTGATTTGGTCGTCTATCCTTTCTTGGCCGGCACGGCGCCATAGCTCTTCATTTGAAATTCTATCTGGCCAGCGGATTTTTAGGATACGACGCAGGCATCTGTTGATGAAAACTTGTAGGCGCCCTGTGATGAATTGGGTGACTTTCCATGTTTCGCAACCGTACAAAAGAACTGCCTTAACGTTGGAGTTGAACAGCCGCAATTTGGTGTTAGTTGAGATCTCCGTTGATCTCCATATGCGGAACAGGCATGCATATGCGCCTCGTGCTTTATTTATTCTGGAACTGACGTCTTCTTCTGTACCGCCATTTTCGGTAATAATGCTACCGAGGTAGCAGAATTTATCTACCAGTTCCACGTCACGGTTATTCAGCGCAGTCTCGAGATGAAAATGAAAATATTTAGAGGCCTAGGAACCGTAACAAGAGAAGTATAAGGCTCAAGAGGGACTATAACTTCGGCAACCGGTGGAGCATCCACTATCAGAGGCGGAGGGGCTGCTACCAGGACTGGTATAGAGGACGACTCAGTCCCTGAAACTTCCGCGACCGAGGGACCTCCCACCACTACTGGCGAGGAGGATGATACAGAGACCGGCTTTAAGTTCAGCTCTGTAGGTGGAACGCCGGACTAGGACCTCAAGCTGACACTATTGAAAATGGTGGCTTGGCGATTGCGACTAATATTATTTTTATTTTTAATTTTTAGATTTTTGCAACGCGGCTTAAATCCTGTCGCGGTTGGGTTAATGACATCCTGATTGAGGATGACATTAACAAAGGGAGGAGAAGAATGACCCAACCTGCAGTGCGCCAACAGAGGGGGATATCTTGCTATTAAAGACTTTTTCTATAACATCTGTAGGATTCACAAACTGACACTTAAAAATAAATTGGTCTTTGTAAACATTCTTGTATAGCCACTTAATAAAAACATCTTTACGAAATTTTTATATAATAATGAATGTTTTCTAAACGTTTAAAATCAGTTCTGTTTTCTGTCCAATTTTTAATTGTTCTACTTGCAGACAAAAGTTGTGCTTTAGTGTTTCACCCTTCTTTATATCAGCAATATAACAGGGCTTTATAGAATTTGATGAAATCATTCATTCAATCTTGTACAACATCCAATTGCAAACATCCAATTAAATTGTTTTCCGATTGAAACAATAATTTAAAATTATTAAAAAGCACGAAAATGTATTGCATAAACTCTAAGTACGCTTTTATATTTGGATTTTGTAGTTCATCAAGAAAAAAAGGAGATAACGTTTACCTTCCACTACTGCTAATAGAAGAATAAATAATGTTTTGCACTCCTTGAAAGATTTGAATAAATATAATGTAAAAGATGTTCTATATTTTTTGGAAGCTCATCTGCAGCATAATTGTGTATGTTTTTATGATTAATACATTAATATTTTCTGAATTAGGTATAAATCATTTTTGTAATCGGTAAATTTGAATAATTTTCCTATAAAGGAAAAAAATTTTGTAGAATTTCCCTACAAATTGAATTTCCCTACAAATTTTTATTTAAGATTCCCCGCATGATTTTTTCATGAAAATTTCCCTACGATATTGAAAATTCCCAACAACACGGATAATAACTGCCATCAAATTCATTTGTACATCTACCATGGTGATTTATCGTTACATCGTTCACATTTCATGGTGATTTATCGTTACTAAGTGATAGCGTTTTTGGTGTGTCTATATGAGATGTTAAAACTTTAGCGGATTCCTCATCATGTTCTTGATTTTTCATCCAAGTTGGTAATAATATTAATTTTTTTACAACTTCGTATTATAAATTTTGTATGTTCGTAAGTATACTTAACAATTTAGCAAAAGTATTGATAAACCTGGTTTATTCAAACCCGAGTAAAAATAGTTTATTTGGTTAATTTTCATAAAAACCTACACGCGCTGCACCTAGTATGTATAGCGCATGCCACATTTGTATTCACGCTCTCACCACAAAAATGCATGCTACCGCCACAGGCACCAAACAGTCCCCTAACTGAGCACAAACAACGTCTAAAGCTGCTTTACCTACGCAATCGAACGAGAGCCGGTCTTCTGAGTATGTTATTGGCAGCCTTCATGACCCTCAAGCATATCGCCCGTTTTCTTCGTCCTATCAAACTTTTTAGGAAACCCATTTTAAAGGGAGGAAAACGAAATGCAAAAAGATCAACCTTTTTCAAATTCAACTTTTATCTAGGGGAATTTTACTCCCTTGGGGGTGAAAATAATTTATTTTTGGCTGATAATACACATTCCATCGAAATTGGTTCCAGTATATCTTACCAATGGGGAGGTGGGTGCCAGCTTAAAACAAAAACACCAGACGTATTTAATTATGCACCCAGCCACAAAAAAAAATGAAACAATTCACCTCTAATGGTGAATTTGTACTCGTAAATTTAATGAGATAAAACAAAGTCTGGGCGACAACGTAGCGAACATATTCTAGAAAATCAATGCAGTTGTTGGGCAGAGTGTATGTGAATTGCTGCGTTTTCCAAGGAAAAATTGCTTATATACTTCTATAAGACTTTCATCTTTTTCAATAACGAAAATAATTGTCGTTAATTAGAAACTTGCTTTCTTAGCTTTTTGAAAAATTTCTTAGTTTCTAGCTCTAAATACGAACCAGCCTAAATACTCCGCTGCCATCGAACTTTCAACACTTTCGTCAATCCTTTTTGACTTAAAAACGAAATTCGATATTTTTTCAATAATTTGAAATGCTTCGATGCAAATGTCCCATTAATTTTCAAAATAATAAAAACTGCATTGGCATATGTGAAAAATGATCTGCCACAAGAGATCATCCTTGACTTGACAGGCAACCGCACTGAATCAAGGAAAATGGACCCCACAACCTTCAGACGGGGAAAACTTTCTAAAAATAGGACACTCCGTTGGCTTCAGAAACAATTTCACATGAGCACGCCAACAACCAAAAAAATATATTTGAACAAAACAAGACGTCGGAATGCAATTAAGAGGTGATCCCATAACAGCTTCATAGTGTTTTTGTTATACTCAAGGAACCACAGGTGTCCTCCAATGCTAGATTTCGATCATTTAAAAAGTCATTCCCACTCCTTCTTGATAGTAGCTTGAGAACACGGAGATAATCTGAGAAGAATTTAAACATTCTCAAGTGGCGCGGCAGCTTGACATCAATTTCCCTGGAAGGCCATAAATTTTCATTTCTCTTATAACAAGACGCGATCAGTGATCTGCAGTCGATGTCTATGTTGTCTAGACCCTGTGCTTTAATGCTGTAAAAAACTGACGCGAGTCTTATGTATGTTGCCAAGTGGGCTCCTTAGGGGTCCAATTATGTAGTGATAATCCCAAAAAACGTGTTTGATGTAGCTACCAACTTTGCTTGGGGTCATGTTGGAATTATTTCGATCCTCGTCTGTAACACAATTTTGAGCCTTCACACTGAAATGAGTCATCAACGAAAGTCCTTTGAAATTTTTAAATTTAAATATTCCGTTCATGATATTGAATGTAATTAGAGGCAGGCTTTTCCCATGTACTTATATTTGTTGTGGGACAATGGTTGAAATTCACAGGTAATAAAAATCGTGTTTATGACCAATGTTGTGACAGCGGCACAGAAACCAATGAACATTTTGGCCTGGGGAACTCCCTTAAAAAGTTGTAAAACTGAAAGGGATTTTCGTAAGCATAAGGATTTCCCTGTGGAATTTCCGATTAATTTTAAAACCCCTTCCGGAAGTGTAACGAACATTGAATGTGATTAATAGTTGTATGCTTAGGCCCAATCATAAATTAAAATTATAAGTAAGACACAGAATTTCCGGTCATATGCTTACTTGGACGAGCTGGAATTAATCAACTCCAATTTTTTTTTTTTTTTTGGTATAAGTAAACTTTTTGGAATAAACCGAAAGATTTGTTCTCGAATAATCATTATATTGCAATCAATTTTCCGAATATTTTGCTGCCGTCTTATTGGCTGTGAATTAAATGATCCTTTTAATTAATTTTTTTGTCTTTTTTCTTTTTCTTTTTCTTATCAATTCTTCTAGACGCCCGCTCTCCCCCATAAGGGATGGGTTCCTACAATTTGTCCAACAAAAAACAATTAAAAAATTAAAAATAAAATTTATATCTCAATGTGAAGTTGTAAGGCTGACGACAATAATAATTTTAATTAATTGGTAAGCTAGGTTTCTTGTAATAAGTAATATTTGAAAAATATAATTAAACTAGCATAAAACCCGCGTGCCTTGCAACGCCTTTAAATAAAAACTGTTTATTATGTGCAATTTTTTCCTTCAAAAAAAAAACAAACAAAAAAGTCAGCTGTCATTATCCCTAAAAGGGTTTATTATAGTGCATTTTTTTAATAAATATGGTAAACAAATTGCTGCGTATATTTTGAAGCAGAGATTGGCATGTTTATGTCCCCCATTTCACTGCGTTAGGGGATGAATTTCGAAAAATTGCTTCTTAGTGAATGTCCACGTCATTATAGAGATGCACTGTCAAAATTAAAGCCCTTCAGCTCCAGCGGTTTGGGTTAACCCCATTTAACCCCCTTAGGGGATAAATTTCAAAAAATCGCTCCTAAGTGGATGTCCACGTCATTATAGGGATACACGGTCAAAATTAAAGCCCTTCAGCTTCAGCGGTGTGGGTTAACCCCATTTCACCCACTTAGTGGATGAATTTCGAAAAATCGCTTTATAGTGGATGTCCACGCCATTATAGGGATGCACTGTCAAAATTTCAGCCCTATAGCTATAGCGGTTTGGAAAAACCCCATTTCACCCCCTTAGGGGATGAATTTCGAAAAATCGCTTCTTAGTGGATGTCCACGTCATTAAAGGGATGCACTGTCAAAATTTCAGCCCTGTAGCTCCAGCGGTTTGGGTAAACCCTATTTCACCCCCTTAGGGGATGAATTTCGAAAAATCGCTTTATAGTGGATGTCCACGCCATTATAGGGATACACTGTCAAAATTTCAGCCCTATAGCTATAGCGGTTTGGAAAAACCATATTTCACCCCCTTAGGGGATAAATTTCGAAAAATCGCTTCTGTGGATGTCCACATCATTATAGGGATGCACTGTCAAAATTTCAGCCCTATAGCTACAGCGGTTTGGGTAAACCCCATTTCACTCCCTTAGGGGATGAATTTCGAAAAATCGCTTTAATAGAGGAAGACCACGCCATTATAGGGATGCACTGTCAAAATTACAGCCCTATAGCTTTAGCGGTTTGGGTAAACCCCATTTCACCCCCTTAGGGGATGCATTTCGAAAAATCGCTCTATAGTGGATGTCCACGCCATTATAGGGATGCACTGTCAAAATTTCAGCCCTATAGCTATAGCGGTTTGGAAAAACCCCATTTCCCCCCCTTAGGGGATGAATTTCGAAAAATCGCTTCTTAGTGGATGTCCACATCATTATAGGGATGCACTGTCAAAATTTCAGCCCTATAGCTCCAGCGGTTTGGGTAAACCCCATTTCACTCCCTTAGGGGATGAATTTCGAAAAATCGCTCTATAATGCACTGTCAAAATTTCAGCCCTATATCTATAGCGGTTTGGAAAAACCCCATTTCACCCCCTTAGGGGATGAATTTCGAAAAATCGCTTTATAGTGGATGTCCACGCCATTATAGGGATGCACTGTCAAAATTTCAGCCCTATAAATTTAGCGGTTTGAAAAACCCCCATTTCACCCCCTTAGGGGATGAATTCCGAAAAATCGCTTCTTAGTGGATGTCCACATCATTATAGGGATGCACTGTCAAAATTTCAGCCCTATAGCTCCAGCGGTTTGGGTAAACCCCATTTCACTCCCTTAGGGGATGAATTTCGAAAAATCGCTTTAATAGTGGAAGACCACGCCATTATAGGGATGCACTGTCAAAATTACAGCCCTATAGCTTTAGCGGTTTGGGTAAACCCTATTTCACCCCCTTAGGGGATGAATTTCGAAAAATTGCTCTATAGTGGATGTCCACGCCATTATAGGGATGCACTGTCAAAATTTCAGCCCTATATCAATAGCGGTTTGGAAAAACCCCATTTCACCCCCTTAGGGGATGAATTTCGAAAAATCGCCTTATAGTGGATGTGCACGACATTATAGGAATGCACTGTCAAAATTTCAGCCCTATATCTATAGCGGTTTGGAAAAACCCCATTTCACCCCTTAGGGGATGAATTTCGAAAAATCGCCTTATAGTGGATGTCCACGCCATTGTAGGGATGCACTGTCAAAATTTCAGCCCTATAGCTATAGCGGTTTCGAAAAACCCCATTTCACCCCTTAGGGGATGAATTTCGAAAAATCGCTCTATAGTGGATGTCCACGCCATTATAGGGATGCACTGTCAAAATTTCAGCCCTATAGCTATAGCGGTTTGGAAAAACCCCATTTCACCCCTTAGGGGGTGCATTTCGAAAAATCGCTCTATAGTGGATGTCCACGCCATTATAGGGATGCACTGTCAAAATTTCAGCCCTATAGCTATAGCGGTTTGGAAAAACCCCATTTCACCCCCTTAGGGGATGAATTTCGAAAAATCGCTTCTTAGTGGATGTCCACATCATTATAGGGATGCACTGTCAAAATTTCAGCCCTATAGCTCCAGCGGTTTGGGTAAACCCCATTTCACTCCCTTTGGGGATGAATTTCGAAAAATCTTTTTAATAGTCGATGACCACGCCATTATAGGGATGCACTGTCAAAATTACAGCCTTATAGCTTTAGCGGTTTGGAAAAAACCCATTTCACCCCCTTAGGGGATGAATTTCGAAAAATCGCTTTTTAGTGGATGTCCAGGTCATTAAAGGGATGCACTGTCAAAATTTCAGCCCTATAGCTCCAGCGGTTTTGAGTTGACCCTATTTCACCCCCTTAGGGGATGAAATTCGAAAAATCGCTAGGGGTGCACTGTCAAAAATTTCAGCCCTTTAGCTCTAGCGGTTTAGGTTGTGCGTTGTCTTTCAGTCAGTTACTTTTTATACAATAGAAAAAAAGTAAAGAAAATAAATCCCCTTACAACTTATTGAACCCCATTTCACCCCCTTCAACCCTTTTTTCTCCAAAAAAAAATAGCCTATGTCCGTCTCCAAGGTCTAAACTATGTCTGTTGCAAATTTCATCAAAATCGGTCCAGCGGTTTAGGCGTGAAAGCGTAACATACAGACAGACAGACAGACAGACAGACAGACAGACAGACAGAGTTACTTTCACATTTATAATATTAGTAAGGATGTCATATGTATTTTTGTAGCTGATGATGACATAAATGTAATGTCGAAACGTCCGGTTCTTATTTGTAAACTTTACTCAATAAATAATGTGATTTGGATTTCCAAGACTGTTTTACAAAAAAGAAATTTTAAACATTCACAAAGGATCCACCATAACCTATAAAAATAATTTTTTTGTTAAGAATAAATACATCTATGACATATTTGTGCATGGAATGTAATATTCGACAGTCGTTCGCAAATACTTTAATTTTCACATATGTACATGTATGTATGTCAAGAACTACAATCCATCTCATAGATGGTAGCAAAACTACAGATCACAGATTTAGCCACCAGTGGCGGTTCCTCTTTGGAAGCAAAGGAAGCACTGCTTCCCTTGACCAAATGGGCAACTTCATAAAAATAAATTTATATAATTAATAATAAATTTAAATTTTAAAATTTATCAAGATTAATCACAACAAAAATCTTAATATATGTATTTCCTTCTCTGGAAACACTAAAGCTGGAGATATTACAGCTTCCCATTGCTGTGTTAGGCCTCGAACATGATAAGAGCGATGAGTGGTGAGCGACAGAGTGACAATACTAAAGTGCCTCTCTCCGCTAATTCAATATGTTAAATTTTCCTGGTGCCGCTCTTACCGTTGCCGAGGCCTTACACAATATGGGGAAGCTGTAATATATCCAGCTTCTTTGCCACAGAAAATCAACATGAAAACTCCATCACATTTAATCTAATTGGACCCACACTCACGCAAAGGTTTGCGCTAATACAGTACCCTCAGAAGCTGAGCTAAACGCAGCTTCTTCGGAACCGAACAGCGAGAATTGAGAAGTCGAAGATAGAGAAATTTTCTGTATCCACCATATTCTCTTTGTTTTCTTGGTTTCTTTTTCTGGTAATCTGTTCTGGCTTCGAGCAATATTAAATTTGCTCTTGAAATTTTGCTTCGTAATTTTGTTTTTGACTCTTCTTAAAGTATGAATTTTCGTTTGTAGATTGAGTCAAGAAAAAAGAGATCGAGGATAGGTGAAGTTTGTCTTCGTCAATTATTTATTCAAGTGGGGTGGCAGGCGGTGTTTATTGAATATAAGCTGATAACTTTGTAGCTTCCATTAAATTTTTATGATTCTCTTTAATGATGATTTAAAGGATAGAGAATATTTTTATGAAATGCATTTTTGAGTACGGGTTGCCTGAAGCGTTTTTTGCAAGAAGAATGTAATGATGGTAGGTGAAGGTTACAATAGGGTTTTATTATTACTATCTTTTTTAGATTTTGGTTTATTATAGCTAAACAGCTTTTATTTGGACGTTTTAATTTTCAACAGAATTAGAAAAAAGGCGAAAACGCGCACTAGTGAAACTATTTCGACAAAAAGCAAAAATTCACGACTTTGAATTCAATTTTTTTTACTTTTTTAATTTTAAAAAACTTTTCTTGTCCATCATCATAAAAGAAACTGCATATTAAAAAAAGGAAAAACCTCATGCGATGTACAAAAATTAAAGGGCAATTAATTTTCAAATTTGAAATCGATTTTTGGGACTTGAATATTGAATATTGAATAACCAGTTATTGTATAAGTTGACTGAAAAAATCGGAAGTTTTAAGTTTTTTTGACGTTAGGTATACAGATAAAAATTTGATATTGTAACCGCTGATAGCGACGGTCATAACGAACAGCCTCTATTTTTTACATTTTGCGGATCTACATATTCCAAGATACATGCATCTATATTTAGAAAGAACGACCAAAATGATGAAATTTTCGCAAAGTGGCCGATAACTTACATAGCGGCGGTTGTTAGATGTAGAAAATGTCCACTTCGTATAGTATTCGATGTAATTAACATGTTCCAAACATTTTTTTTAGATTGGAAACAATTCCATATGTTTGCTTATCTGACTCCACTATATATTATTTTTCAGTTTTTTTTAGTTAATAAAGCCTTCGATACTTTTACTTTTATCGTTCGCTTTGGACATTGCTTCCCTTATTCTGAACCTTACGAACCGCCACTGTTAGCCACCTCTTGTTACTGTCTAGATTTAAATGTACTAGTTTTCGATACTTTTTGGAATTCCGCCCCTCCCTTATCTTGTTTTTTTTTCGGACTGAGCTTGTTGAAAGGTCTTTTAGATTGTATAAAAAAACTGATCGAAGAAAGATTGAAGGAGCATATTTCAAATTAAAGATCTGAAATTTACGTTGATTTATTATTTTGATAAAAAAAATTAAAAAACATTGGGCGTCTTGCATTCGAGTAATTAATATTCAAAATTCAAGTAAAGGTCGAATAATAATTATATTAAACATGGGAATTTATTGCACATCCATTCATCCATTCAATGGCGCTGCAGCCCAAATCAATATCCATCTCCTCCTGGGTCTTCCTACCTCGTTGTTGTATCTCCTTCGCCATATTCCAACCTCTCTGGTTGGGCCTATTATGCATCTGAGAACTTTTCTCTCACACCTGTTGACTTGTTCCTCTATGTTCTGCGTCATAGTCCAAGTTGTGCTACCATAACTCAATACTGGTCGTCTTACTGTTTTGTAGAGTGAGAATTTCATAATAGGCATAAAATGCTCTATTAGCCAGTAGTATAAGTTTGCTTATTTCTTCTTTTTCTTCGTTTATTTTTGTAATTGTAGATCCAAGGAAGACTGTTTCATAGACTACTTTTAGATTGTGTTCGTCGACAGTTATATTTCTTTCCATTCTAAATCTTCCTGGTCTGGATGGATGCACCACCTTCGTTTTTTCTTTGTTTACCTTCAGGCCTATGTCTTTTGCCGCCTCTTTTAATACGACATAAGTTTCTTTTGATACCAAAAAGACCTTCCCACGATATTCACTGATGCACTTCTCTGGTTGACGTTTTCCTTATCACCCATTCCAGGGCGGGGTTGAACAGCATTCGGCAGCCCATCGCCTTGTCTAAGTTCTTGTCGTACTTAAAACTCTTCTGTTACAGCCGTTTGGATCCTTGTCTTCGCTAGTGAGCTATTTGTTTCGCATTTTATCAGTTGGGCCAGCTGTAAGGGGACTCCTAATACCCATAGAATCTCGTATAGCCTCTCTCTGTTTATACATTCCTTTCCCAGGTTCTCTCCAGAATTTGTTTCAAGGTCAGCAGATGGTCCAATGTTGACCTGTTTGTCCTAAAACCAATATAAGTTCATGTAAGCCTCCTCTCCTGTGGTCCTTCTTCCTTTAGCAGCTCAGCATAGGCGCTTAGCGATTTGTTGCTTTTTTGCCATTTTATAGCTTCACGTTCCTCATCCAGTGTTGGTAGTTCTATTGAGATATTGTCTTGAGGAATTAAAAATGCTTCTGTCAGTGGATCCTCTTTCTGTATGGGAGTAGGATTCAATAGGTTCTGAAAATATTCTCTCCACCTTTCTTTTATCCTATTAGGATCTGCTAATGGGTTCCCATCTAGGTCTTTGCAGATTTCCGTTCTTGGCTGAAACTTATTGGTGATCTGGCGAGTTCCTTTGCACTCTTTTCTAATTCTCCCTTCATTGAAGCCTTCGATCAATCTACTACCATCTACTAGCCTTCCCCGTACAAAGCTTACTGCTAGACATTGCACCATGCCGTCACAAACGACATAACGGACTAGCACTGTCACATAAAAAAATTGTAATTGGTAGCGTTGTGTAGGCTATGCTTTCCTATGACTCCTATTGCAAATAAAAATGGATGATTTCCCACAACTTGACGCGAAACTGCTTTAAAATTTTTTGAATAATCAGATTAGAAGGTCAATTTTTTTTACAAAATAAGGAATTTAATTTTACATTCTCCGTCCTTATAATATACTATTTTCAGAGATCGATCCTTCTTAAGTGGAGGAGTGGAAGTAGATGGTCGATTTTCTCGTTCCCATCTATGTTCCTATGTACGTAAACCTACACGAGAGTCACGTTGGGCATTATACAAAGCCTATCTAGCTCAGTTCTGCTTCGCTCCACAAGCTTGGAGCGCACCAGAGATTATTTGAAGGCTTGGGTATACATAGATGAAAACTGCAATGCTAAATCCTTGTGCAAGTTCAAAGTTTATTGTCTGGTATGGGAGGTTATAAGCCTCTGCCCCGATGCTCGCTGACGCCTTCGAGCCGACTATTCGTATATCGAACTTCAGGGCGTCTCCGTTTCACCACTTCTTTCTGGATAGTATATCGACGGAGAAGTCTTTTCTGAATATCTATCCAGAGTGAAAGTAGTCTGTGGTTGTAACGGCCATACCTTCGAGTACCAGATTCAAGATGTTGTTAGGTTCGTAGGGTTTTGAGGCCCAGTCAGTGGGCACAAGGGGTATGGGCAAGGGAACATCAAGGGCGCTCGTGAGGGATGCTCCCGGTTGCCCTATTATTGCTGTCTTTTGGACCTTTCTCAACTTTATGACATTACAGGTCCTACTCATCGCTGGCCACCATACTAGTGAACCGTAGATGAAAAGTGGGCTATGTTGGGTGCCTATACCCTTTCCTCGATGTTAGACTTCCAGTGATAGACCTAGAAATTTCTCACTGGAGGATAAAGTGAGGGCATGCCCCTCGCACCTGAGGAGGTGACTGTTCCTTCGAGTTAAACGCTCTCCTGCCTCCACGGCAATCTTATACCCGCAACACCAGATTAGCCCACTCATTTCATTCCCTCCACCTGTAACTCCCCCTTTCACGCACTCAACAAGATATGAACAACTCGACTCTGGAATAAAATCTCGCAGTCAGTATTTCCGAGCTCATACATCATCCAAGAGTTCAAACGCAGGGTTCATCACCACCTTCTTCAATACCCCCCGTACCCCCCCCCGTCCACCGTACTAAGCTTACTGCTAGACATTGCACCATGACGTGACAAATGACATGACGGACTAGTAGTACAAAAGGTGACTCCTGAGCTTAGCACTGCAACATAAAAAAAAAGGTTGAAGGGGGAAATTTTCGTTTTCCCTGTGAATGGCGTCGGTTCACTTTTTCTCGAGTTGACTGCCAGACCGCAGCCTGCTGCCCAGCTATTTAGACATCCTTTCATAATTTAACTATAATCACATTGCTACACCATTACCTAATCATCCAGGTACGCTAATACTTTAGCCCCACCTTCTAGCTTTTGTAGTATGATGGGAGATCATGCTTCCTTGTAGTGTACCTCTGTTGCAGTATTTATTCATTGCCTTGTCTTGCCTTAAGGGGGTCAACCTGTGTAAAATTTTTGCATCTTGAAGATGTGAAGAATGATGTCCCAAAAAATTTCCCGAATTCGACTTATTTCAAACGTGACAGGGCGCTGAGTCTAGAATACTAAGTTCTGTTGTCTCCAAACTTTGAACGCGTTTTTCTCGAAACCATGTTTTTGAAATTTGAGTGCAGGATTAAAGATTATCTACTCAACAGATCAACTTGAAATTTTGACAGAATCATAAATAGAGATGAATGAAGGTACCCACGTTGGGGTTTTTCGATATCTTTTTATTTGTTTATTTTACAGCCTTTTTTTATGGAAAAAAAGCAAAACTAGTTGGGATGTGGGTTCGACCCGTTCGGTCCGCACGATCAACTTCCCAGTATGATGGATGTTGAATATTATGATTGGATATTTTAATAATAAATGAACAATAGGCAATATAGAATATATGTATAATACTGAGAATTTGTCACAATTGTTTATCAATATTTTCGCTAAAATGTCAAACTAAATGTGCGCACCTACAAGATTAGGATGACGAAAATGAATATAAAATTGATGTGTTAATGTTTTTCGGCACCTCAATGAAGTCGAAATAGTTTTTAGTTCGCGCGGTATCGTGCAGGTACAACAATCACTTAAGTCATTTAAACCAAAAAACCGCTGGACCGAATATTATAAAAATCTTTTCAGATTATATTGTCGCTAATACGCTTCGACCGCCACCTCAAGTAAGACAATATCTTTCGTGGTTCGGGCGATATCGTGCAGGTACAAAAATCACTTACGTCGCTTAATCAAAAAAACGGCTGGACCGAATTTCATGTAAATCTTTTCAGATCATATTTCGGTTGATACGCTTCGAACGACACTTCAACGAAGTCGATATCAGTTTTGGTTCGCGCGATATCGTGCAGGAAAAAATGACCACATCCGTACGCACATACACACACACACACACACACACACATACTTCCTCCCAATTTTTTGCTTAAAATGCTCCTGGGACCTTGAAAGATGAAAATACGTTGAAATTTTCGATTTCGATTTTCGGACCGATTACAATAACTTCCTATACTGGGAAGTTAAAAATGCTAAATTTTTATGAAATGTACTGTCATTTATTCAATTTTTTGAATTTTGTCAAAATCCTACGTCAGTACCACGACAACAGAAACACAAATAAAATCCTTTTTACTTTTTGTGTTTCAGATGAGTGGTTCGAGCGGAATCTTGCACGCAATTTCGGTATTCTATTTTGAGGACGTCACTTTCAATGGCCTCAATAAATATAAGCCTTCGGTTTACACTTTTGGAAAAATTTACAGTTATAATAAAAACATAAACCTTTAAAATAACATTAAACTTATTCCAATATTCAAATTATTTCTCCTAATAAAAATTCCCAAAAAAGCGTTCGAAATACCGCTTTTACACAGGTTGACCCCCTTAATAGTTAGATAGTTTGATAGCTACATCTACCACCTCACTTAGGCATATTGAGCTGGGGAGAGAAAAGTCACATCTAACGATTGGCGGATGTGAAGGGTGATGACCTTTTAAGTGTCTTAAGCATCAAGGATGTTATGCTAGACGAGTCACGTCCGTCTCCAATTCACGAGGACGTAAGTGAGCCTCAGTATTTTAAAAGCTCAGGTAATTTCTGCAGCAGCAGGGTGGGTTGTTTGAAGGGGAGAGCGCGCAGAAAACTTTCTACTTTATAATAATAGCGGAAATATCCTTCCAATCGTTTCCTAAGGCCTCGACCTTATTTTCGTCCTTAAATCCAGGAAGGGGTGTTCATTAGTAGCTCTACAGGCTTCATCTACGATTCCGTTCAAGCTCCGTTCCGCTTCTTTATAACAGACGCAGACGGCTGGAGTTTTCTTTGTAGTTGGTATTGGTGGATGTCGGTGTTTCTTTGATTATAGTCGATGAGATGGAAGAAAAGACCAAGAAATTGGTGTAAAAAAGAGAAGGAGTGAAAAATGTGGAAAATCGCCGGATCGTGGTGTCGCGTAGGATCGAACCGCGAACCTCCGAGTTGGTTAACGAGGTCGGCGAGTAAGTGCAAATTCTTTGTTTGTAAAAATTCTCTTTCCCTTTTTTAAATTTTGTAACTTGTGAACAAGTTACATGCAATCATCAAACTACATTTAATCAACACATACAAATCTAAAAATTAAAAAAAACTAAAGCAAATACCCAGTTGAGGGTGGTAGTGTCAAATCTGCAGATCAATGACGTCGAGATTGTTTTTATGAAAACGAACTGATGACAAAATGTCAACAGTTGAATGTCTTCCAGATGGTTGCCGAGTTTGCTGGTGTAAGCAGATTCGTCTGACGGCATTATGGGTTGCTTGCGAAATTATTAATGACAGTTTTCCTGGCAACTTTTTTTCTTTATAGGTAGAGGAAATGTTTTAGTTTCAGTTTTGCGGCTTCAATCCATTCACAAAATTCATTCAACACTTTTTACATACAAACTGACAGCAATTTGAACACATTGTGACCATATGTAAGGTAATTAGCAAAAATTGAGGAAGAGAATATTTTTACTGGCACAATAACAATGTATGGAATATTAGCTGTTTTAAAATAGGACAAATTTATATTAGAGGATCTTTATTTTTGGAAGAAATTTTAATGAATGACGATATAAGTTTTGGGTGGGGAAAAATGTCTTTTTAGTTAATTTACTCAACAAACAATATAATATTTTATATTTGTCTAATCGTTGTCTTCTTTACTACATACTGGCACAAAGATCCTGAATTTACACCCTTACAACTAGGTATATCAAATTTAATTCCCATAGCGTCTGCGCCCGCGCAGTGGTGATAGTGATCTTTTACTGAAAAAGGAAGGGAGCATTTATTTTATTGGAGATATGACAGTATTTCTTATTCAATTATTAGAAGTGATAGGATCAAGTCTTGGTATAGGCTCGTGTAAGGTTTAAATTTGAAGTAGCACATTGATTGAACGGCTAGAAAAAAAATTTGGAGTTAGCAAATGGAGGCGTGCCGCCATAAGGCCGCTACTGCTGCCGTTTTTGAATGGGCCTATACCCTGCCAAAAGCAATGAGGATACATCGCAGGATTATAAGAACTAAGATGGACTGATAAAGGAGTCCTAGAACGAAGAGACGCTACGATATTCTACAGTGGCAATAAAGACTCCAGAAGAAACTTTGAAACTTTATTCCTCTCCGTGAGGAATAAAATCAGGAGCATTCGTTAACATTCGAAAACTGATGCCAGAGGAGTCAAAAATAAATTAAAGGGGACCTTTTTTGGACAAGAAACTTTTAGTACTAATATTTATGACCGGATTTTAGATAACGAACGTAAAATAGGCCAGACGTAAAAATGTATATGACCAGCTTCATGTAAACTTAAATTTGTTTGATATTATCCGAAATGGATACCAATAGTTAACAAACCAAGCAAATAAGCTAGTCAATAAGTATCAGAACAATTTGGAAGAGACATTATGTAATTAATTCATTCATTTGTTATATCAAATCAAGCAATTATTAGAAAATAATAAGAACATACGCTCTGTACCAAATATATATTTATTTTTTTACATTCACGCAATATTTGCGATGAATATTCTAATAATTTGAGTATTCCAGACAATTTGTTCTAGGGAGAGATCATTTCCCACTCTAAAATGAGTTAAAAGCTATATGAGTGCAAGCATAGTCCAGCTTCAATACGCTGCACATGGCATTGTTATCTATCTATGTTATGTGATAACTCATAAAAAATCCATTTATTATTATATCTAATTTTATTTAGAATTTATTATTATATCTAAATTAATAAAGTTTAGAATAAAATATTTCTATATTTGTAAATTAGATGTTTTATTATAATAATTATTCCTTATTCTTATCTAATAGAAAATTAAACTTTTGTATTAATAATTTTTTGGCAATAATTTGGTAAAAAGCAATTTAGGAGTTAACTTGAATAAAATATCCGTGGAACTTTGAATTTTTTTTGTAATCAAAGACATGGACAATTGCAGCCGATTAATGAGAGGTCGAGATAGTTATGCTACAAGAAGATTAAAAAAGACAAAAAAAAGATACAAAGAAACATTAAAATCAACTTTACTAGAAGGAAATATAATATACACTTATGTACATTAGTACCTACAAACAAACACTTATGTAAATTTCATAAATCATTCGAAGAAAAGAGAAAACTAAAAAAATCACATTGTAATTACATAAAAGTTATGTGAAATGTTCAATGAATGAAATGATGATTTTACTGTACCTCCTTCCTATAAATCTACACTGTGTATGGTGACCAACTCTGGAATTTTTAAATATTTTTAATTTAATTCCCGGAATTAAATTTTTAAATAACCAAACTAAATTAATTAATTGCTGAATCTCCATTTCATAAAATTCATTTCTATTCAATACAAAAGAATTCCCTCTCAAAATTTTCCATTTTATACTTCAACATCTGTGCGCTTAAGAAACGATTTCAGGAAAAATGTTAAAAATAAATCATTTACCATAAACTTATCATCAATAAACAATATAACAGGTAAAATTCAACCAGTTTCACACTTCCTCCTTCAATTAATAAACATAAGTTGCGTGCGCATCCGTATTCAAATAATCGCACATATCGAAGGAAAGGCCTGAAATTTCCCACGTCCAATAAAACTTGAAGGAATATCCCAAGTATTGTCTTAGACTTTTATTGGTCGACAGTGTAATACAGAATAAGAATCTTAAACGGGCGGGTGTACTACGGGGAAAACCAACAAAATCTGAAATTTTGGTCCAGATCTTCTATATATGCGTTAGTTACAGGGGAAAAAACTGTCCTTTCTTGCCTTCGCTAACATATGTGGATTAATGCAAGAGGCAGAAAAGTTTTGTATATGCTATCTCTTTCTAAATTTAGTATACATTCAGCTGTACCAATGGTGTGCTAGTATCGTTCATAAGCAGTCGGCGCATGCGTTTTAGGTTAATTATAAACTGAAACTCATTGACGAAACATTTCAAAGGTCGTTCCATAGATTTTCGTATTTACGAGGATTAGTACTGAACCGGGAGCGGGATTAGTAGCATCTTAAGTGATTTTAACTTTTTTTTTGTAAAAAAAAAAAAATAAAATATATTTTTTTGATTTGTGTTATAAGAAAATGGATAAATTATAGTGAAAACGGCTGTTTGTTTTGTTGTATTAATTTAATTTTGTTTTTTTTTTTTTTTTTAATTTTATTTTTAATATAAAATGACAAATCGCCCTCCCTCGCCAAAGTATCTGCTCGATATAAGTTACAAACAAATGGAGGGCGCCATCAACTTCAACAATAACGTGATGAAAGTGATCAAACTAGAACCAGTCTGTGTTACAAATTCAGAAGCAATGAATAATAGTGTTCATAGTCACTTCAACGGTTACTTAGACCATGAAGATGAGTACAATATTCCAAATCATGAAGTGTTAAATAGTGCAAGCAATATTAATCATAATTCACCGCCGATTAACTCGCCAATGAACAAGGAAAATAATAATAACAGTAGCAACTACAATAATAGTGAAGTGCATTTTCAAAATAAGCGGCGACAAAGTTTCGATTATCATAGTGCTATGCTAACGCAGGATCAATGCAACAAAAGAATGCATGTTGACGAAAGTAATTGCTTTATGCCGCGCAATAATAATAATAATAATAAATTTTTCTCTGATTATCGTCCAACTACCGTTGATGAAGTGACAAATGTAATCTCATCGGTGGTAACAACAACAACAGCAGCAGCAGCTGTAACAACATCACCAAATTTTCAATTCGGTGATGATGACAATGAATTTTGTGACAATAGTGATGACGTGAAATATCATTCCAATAATCAAAATATTTTAGATACTCATAATATGGTAGTGGGTTCCACTAATCAAGGACAACAGTATTATGATATGGAGCCGGCAAACTCATTTGCTGGTAGCAGCTATTCTAGTTCAGAACGTGATGAAATGGAATTTCAACAGCAAGGACAAATGTTTAATAATGATCAGGATACAAGTTCGATTGGTAGCAGAAGTAATGGAAGAACTTATAAGACGAAGGGAAGGACGAGGAGGAAAAATTTAAGGGATGTCAGTTTTGACGATTTACAATCGCAACGGGTGATGGCAAATGTTCGAGAAAGACAAAGGACACAGAGTCTGAATGAAGCTTTTGCTGCTCTCCGTAAAATCATTCCAACACTTCCAAGTGATAAACTAAGCAAAATACAGACGCTGAAGCTAGCTACCAGGTAAGTCGATTCAATATATTTTAGAATCAGTTTAGACAATATCTTTTATTTCTCTTAATTTAC
The DNA here is from genome assembly GCA_949987705.1 of Thereva unica. Classification (NCBI taxonomy): domain Eukaryota; kingdom Metazoa; phylum Arthropoda; class Insecta; order Diptera; family Therevidae; genus Thereva; species Thereva unica. The sequence goes on along the minus strand of OX465281.1, from coordinate 58,689,123 downwards.
AAAATGAGATAATGGTCGTTGGAAGTGGCGTTTCGTATCTAAAAAGAAGCATTAGCTCTAGGTTGTTAGGATTTGATTTGATTCATAACATTCTTTCCCACATATCTTAAGGTTGCCAATAGGCCTAAGGCCACCATACACGATCAAATTGGATATACATCCAGATTTTCATCAAACCCAAGCTCGCCGTGAGTTTTGATCGGCCGACAGGCTCACAATTAATAGTTTTGGTTGTTTTGGCAGAGTTCGTGGGTTAAATTGACATCCACAGACATATCCTGTAACTTTTCCCTCTATTTTTCACCATATTCTATGTACTTCAAGAGACCCACTTTTACCATTGGTATGCTTAGTTTATTAAACTTCGTAATGAGTTTGGTTATTTCCGTAAATTCTTTTGGCTAATCTCCACAGTCATCAGTATATGCAGGGAGTCTCCTTTTGAGCTTTAGTTATCGCCAAGTAAATGTAAAGGAGGATCCTAGAATATGTAGGGACTTTGGTGGCACCCCCAATAGCTATGTATAATATGTCGTTGGATAGGTATTATTAGCTGAATAAGTTACTTTGGCGCCTAGTTCGAAATCTTTGTCCGTTTTGAGTAATACCGTCAGAACTGTACAATGATAGAGTTTTACATATCCTTCTGTATTTTTGGAATCCTATAACCTATTTCCACGAGTTAGGCACCGCAATGAACGCAGAATTCCTATCTATGATGGTAAAATTAATGGTTCTATCTTCCCAACTTTAGGAGTTATCGGTCGTCAAAGTCCAACGTTAAGGCCGTGACACAATGGTGGCTTCGGCTTCGGCTTCGATTTCGAAGCCGATGCCTGTCAAAATCAAATGTAAGCGTGGCAATACTTATTAACACAATGGCAGCTTCGGCTTCGGATTCGATTTCGAAGCCGAAGCCTCAATCAAATGATATTTGATATTGGAAGCGGCGTCGGTTGAAATTTATTTGGAAAATCGAAGTGGGCTGTCCGGTAATTTAAATTTAACACGTGTTTAACATGGATTTTGAGGAAAAATTAATCGAGTTAGTAAAGGAAAATCCATGTATATATAAAAAAGGGTGCAAAGATTATAAAAATTATTTTATTAGCCTATTTTTTTTTTTTTTTTTAATTTTAAATAAACATATGTTGCTACTCCCATTAATTTTATAACTTCCTCCCGTTTATTTTCCATTATAATTTAACAAAGTTTATTTAATGTAACAAATTTTCCGCGATTTGCAAGAGGAAGACGAATGCCGTTATTGTGTTATACTTGGCTTCGGCTTCGGCGTCGATTCTTAACTCAGCGCTTCAGCGCTTCAACGTCGCTTTCGAAGCCGAAGCCGAAGTCGCCATTGTGTCACGGCCTTTAGGGTTTTTTAACAAAAATATCAATTTTAGCTGCTTATTTTTTTGGGAAAGATAGACCCAAAAATTGTACTTTGACGACTCATAGCTCCTAAAGTTGGGAAGATAGAATCATATACTACCAAAGATAGGTGGAGGAATTCTGCGTTCATCGGTGCCTTACTCATGGAAATAGGTTAAAGGATTACAAAAATACAGGGTGATATTTAAAACTCTACCTTTGTACAGTTCTGACTCAAAACGGACAAAGATTATGACCTAGGCACCATAGTAACTTATATTCAGCTCAAAAATACGTATCCAACAACATATTACACATACTTGTGTGACTTTCCATGTTTCGTAACCGTACAAAAGAACTGCCTTTTAACGTTGGAGTTGAACAGCCGCAATTTGGTGTTAGTTGAGATCTGTGTCGATCTCCATAAGAAGAACAGGCATGCATATGAGCTTCGTGCTTTATTTATTCTGGAACTGCCATCTTCTGCCCCACCATTTTCGGTAATAATACTAATACTAGGTAGCAGAACTTATCAATTAGTTACACGTCACGGTTATTCAGCGTAACTCGTTCGAGGGTGTTTGCATTTATCCGCATTTCTTTCGTTTTATTCGGATTCAGCCTTAAGCTTGCTGGACTAGTTTCTGTTGCCAAATTGTTTAACATGGTTTTAAGGTGGTGGTGTCTGTGGGCCAGAAAACAGATTTCATCCGCGTAGTCGTGAACCTTAAGGCGGTCTAGCAAACTCCATTGTATGCCGCCTGTTCTACTATCTATAGCGCCAACATGGATGTCGTTTATTACTATAAGAAATAGTAATGGCGAAAGTAGGCATCCTTGTCGTACTCCTGAGCTCACCTCAAAGCTGTCGAATAATTTTCCATTATGGAGAACTCTGCATTTAGAATTGTTTTATACGGCTCTTAGAAATTCTATTATTTTATCAGGCAGTCCCCGTTGCCGTAGTGCCTGTCATATGAAGCTCCTATTGACCAAGTCGAACGCTTTCTCAAAGCCTACGAAAGCAAGGTACAGGGGGAATCGTAATTCAGTAGACTGTTTCATTATGATTCGCAAGGTTGTTAATATGGTCTATTTACGAGCGGCCCTTTCTGAATCCAGCCTGCTGTCTTCTAAGTTTTCGGTCTACTGCCTCTCGTATCCTTGATAATATAATGTGGGGTAAAATTTTACTCACAGTAGATAATAGACAGATGCATATCCACTTGTCACATATTGTTAGGTCCCGCTTTATGGTATTTTGACTATAAAGCCTTCCGTCCAATTCTTCGGAAAGGTACAGGTGTTCTAAGCTAGTTCCAGTATTGGGTGAGTAGCATCTGCTATGAGACTTGAGTCGGGTTTCAACAATTCTGGCTGGATGCCATCTTTTCCAGCTGCTTTACCATTGGCCATTGCACGAATTGCGGTTATTTTTCTGTCTTCGTGGGGTACGAGTAGTGATTTTTATTGGCTGTGCATTGTTGTTGTTTTTTTCACGTTCCACCTTTGGAGTTGCTCCTCGTCGCTGCATAGCAGCCTTGCATTCGTACTCCTAAAGGCCCGTGGAGACGCTAAAACATGGTATGAGTAAACATGGTACAGGGACCATGTTCGAGGTGATGTTAGTTAAAATTTAGTGCAGTTACGAAAATACCTAGAAATTGAAGCATTTGTGTTATTGAAGATACTCTCTCATCGAATAATATTCTTTATCACCAAAACGAGTCAGGCGTATCTTGTCCGTTATATCCATAGTTTCATTCGTAATTTTAAAAGTTTCACCGTGGGGATACATCGATTCCTCCTTTGACGGAATATAATTCACTTTATTAACTCTACTTAAAGCTCCGTAATACTACGTAATACTTATTTTTGGTAGGAAACGTGCTATTGTTTTTTCGCTCCACACTATACGATCTTTGTTCGCCCAATGTTTTTCCTATAGAATCTTATGCAATTTTCACTCTACAGCCAAAACTGAGGGAGCAAAAGCCGATGATTAAAAAGGACAAGATAACGAATTTTTAAAATAGTGTGCGGTCTTTCAAATGGAAAAATGATTTTTTTCTCAAAATCCGCAATAATTCTGGGGGGATTCTCCATCCCAACTCCATCTTGGCGCACAAAATAGTGTACCATGTGAACAGCTCATAAGACTAATAATTTCCTTTTAAATGTATACATTTATTATTATTTGGCTTTTTCCAATGTGAGGTCAGATTTCAAAAATTGCAAATACTAATATGGAGACGAAGCTTGGTATTCCAAAATATATTTTTCCATCTTCGATCTTGAATAACATTTTTTGTCACAGCTCTGATCGTTGAGGGATTTACATTTTTTATTTGTGATGTGGTTTATAAGTTCTATGCCATTCTGCAAATTTTCTTCTACATTTAACCATGTATATTTCTACTAGATTATACCACATGCAATTATCGTCATCAACAGAATCTCCACAGCTTATTGCTACTTTTGACATCTTCCAGCAATCCACGATCGTCGACATTTGTCCAGTCTTTTCCAGTTTCTTATTCCTAATTGCTCTCCGTTATCCTGACGGTACTTTCGCCAGCTTCGTTTGGGATTGGGATTTTAATGCTTTCATACAACTCCGAGTTATATTTTTTACACCGAGTTATATTTTTGACATGCACCTGTATACCCTTGCAAATCGAACGAAGGATTTGCCTTTTTATCCTGGCTATAAAAGTTCCTATTTTAATCTAAAAACTCGATAGTTAAAAAAGAATATAATTAATCATTTTTAATAGTAGTTGAATTAATTGCGATAAATGCGTGTTTTACATAATTTCGATTATCACCCCAACCCGATTTTAAAGACAGGGGTTGCAGCGAAGTGTGAGTTTTTTCTTTAGGGGTCGCCCATAAATTACGTGAGGCGATTTGTGCGATTTTTCGCTCCCCCCACCCCCTGAGATGTCAAGAAATTTGGCTCGGCCCCCCTTCCCTCTTATCACACTACAGGTTTTCCAGATTTTCAAAAATCTGTAGTATTTAACACTAAAAATACATTTTTCCGGGCGTAACGACAAGCTCTAAGTATAGATAACTGATAATTCGAGCTCCTTCTTCCCCCCTTTCTCTATTCCACTTTCTTTTTCCGCTTGTAGGGACACACAACTACCAAAACAAAAGCACTCATACTAAACAAAAATTTCATTACGCTAAAATTCGGCGAGGACCCTTCCTGTAGGTCTATTCTAATGGCCTTGGCGTTACTTGTCTCGTACGCCACAACATTCGTCGAGTAAACAATCGAGGGGCTACTATGCTACTTTCTGGCGTTCCCATAAAAATGTGTGCCCCCTCTTTCACACATAGATCGACGGCACGCCGTGGCCTGACAGTTACCATACCACACACCTATCGGCCGCCAACGGGATGGGGCCTGTAGTCCAAGAAAACTGACAAAAATTTGTGGGCATTTGTCGTCAGTTTGTGCCTGAAGATCTGCGGTGGTAGCACGCAAGTTGTTTCAATCAACCTTGTAACACTTGTATTTTTGTATGAAGAGGTCGACTAAAACAACTTACGTGCTACCACCCTAGAACTTCTATCCAGTTTCAATTCGCGAATGTACGGCACGAATTCAAGCCGTATCCACTCGAAACTGCAAGCAAAGGCGTGAACTAGGGGCGAAAACCATCCACATCCGCGTTCGCGCTTGTTCGCGGGTGTTCATGGCGTGAGTCTGGAGCCGACTTAAGGTACAAACCGATTGGCGCGGTGGCGGTAATGGCGGCCGCATGCGAGAGAATTTCCCATACATTTAATTTCTCTCCGCCGCCTGCGCATCGTTTCAGCAAATATGGTGGTCCGTGTATCTTAAAAGCTTTTCCATTCACCAATCTGTTTGTGCCTTTAAACTTTTCTTTGAGGCTATGAAAATTTTTGCACTTGAATTAACAGACTGCTATGCTAAACTGTCGACTTTGCCTGTGTGTCTGCAGGGAATCATGCCGTCACCTGCATGCCACTGCCTGTCAAGTGGATGGCTGAAGTCCTCATCACTCAGTCTGACTGAGTGTGGCCTTCATCGGGCCGTGCCTGCCGACCTGGCTTGCAGGCGGCCTGTAAGTTTGCAGGCGGCCTGTAAGTGAATGGGGGTCTTTAGTGGGGACACATGTTTCACTTAATTTAATCCAGTTATCTAACAATTGTACACTGTTTCTTAAGGAAAAAAATTACGTGATATTTTCCGAGACCCCCGAGGGGTCTGCGAAAAATATGATTAATCTTCTGATTTGCGCGTTTATTGTACAACTCCATTTGGATTACAATAGGTATATGAAGGAAGTTTCAGAAAAACGAATACATCGTATGATATTTGCCATACACAAAGCTAGTTTGAGGTGAGCACAGAGTGAAGAATCGTGTAATTTACTCCACAGTAGTCAACAGCTTCGGAATAGTGCAAAGGTAAATGATACAAGCTACAGAATCCAGAAGTACTGGACCTAGTGTCATGAATTCAAATTGTTTTAAAGTATTATAACGCCGACGCCCGTGGGTGACCGGCAATCTTTTCTAACTATATTAAATATTTTTTCCGAGCATTGAAGGGCATATGAGAATCTATCTTCTTCTCGTAATCTAAAGTGGAATCAACTCCCATGAATTGCAATCGATTCTGAAAACGTCCTTTTCCCAACTAGAATTCAGAACTCCTGTAACTTAACCCGGCTTCATTCCATTGGGCGAAAATAGAGTAAAGGCCCCCATACACGGTCAAATTGGTTGTACATCCAGAATTTGATCAAACTTCTAAGCGCAACGAGTTTTGGTCGGTCGACTGGCCCACAATCGATAGTTTTTGTTGTACATCCGCCCTTCGATGTACATCCAATTTGACCGTGTATGGGGACCTTTAGTCACACGCTTGAAAAGTACATAGTAAGCCTTCTTTGGAAGTTATTACTGATGCAAAAGAAAGCGTTAGGCAAAAAGTTCTTCAAGTGCTCAAAGATGTTATATACAAACTTGGTCATACATATACATACATAAATATGTTTTTAAATGCAAAAAAAAGTTCTACTTGCTTTCATAGTGAGGTTAAAAGAAATTGAAAAATCAAAGTGTAATAAAACCTTATTGAAACTAACAACACCCAGTTTATCTCAACAAATTTTAAAAGGGCGAATAAAAGATTTGGGAATCCTAAAATAGCTGATTCAGTTTTTTTTTATTTTTCTCAGACGTAATTGAAGTAGAACTTGAAAAATATAAATCGATGTTTCTTTTTTCACTCCTTTCATTTCTTTTGCTGAAAAGCCTAAGCTTCAAATGCAAGCACACACTTTTCTTAATAACTCCTACGAATTCATACTCTTGTATTATAAAATATAAAATAAAATACATAGAACACATAACTACATACAACTATTTTGCCGCCACTGTGTCTGGGCAGGATTCCTTTCAGTCATGGGAAAATCCTTTTTAATTATGGAATTTCTTGGGTCTCTAATACTTCCCTGAAATAAACCTTTTGTAGTTGTAAAAATAATAAAAAATTGTATGATAATAACCTGGTATTTCCTTCCTGACACTCAATAAAGAAAGGGTAATTATGGACAAGGGATTCCCACCTTAAGGATTATTTGTTTCCTAAACACCACTTGCCGGCACTTATTGTAAACTTCCCAAATGCAATAAACGAATTTTATGGTCATAAATTATAATTTTGAATGCACTCTGATAGATGGTGAACGCATCCACGAATGAAATTATGTTCGTTTAAAATTATTTGATTTTCTGTACTTTATTTCAAGATTAAAATATTAAAAAATCTTCTTAAAACATTTTATTAAAAACAATGTTTTCTCTTATTATTCCTCAGGTATATCGATTTCCTCTACCGGATATTGTCCAATAATGAATTGTCACTTCTAAAATCGCTTGAAGACCGAGTGGGCGGACAAGGAAGCGTTACTGGATCATGCTTAGGTCTTAATACGACGGGAAGCAGCACCAATAGCAATTGCAGCAGTGGAAGTCCTATTCCTCCGGAAAAATTGAGCTACTTGTTTAGTGTCTGGAGAATGGAAGGTGATTGGAACAATGGGAAAACATAGCATCTAAGGATAAACAATGTATAAATGTCCAAAGAGTACGAATCAACACATTCAAATAATTTTAATTCTGTAAAATGTTTATTTTTACTTTAATATATTATTTTTTTTTATAAATTCAAATCTTTTTGTTTTTGAGGCTCTAATATTTTTAATGCCACAAATATTGCAGAAATACACACAATAAACATAGTAGGACCATATATTAAATAATAATGAAAAGAAGATAGATAAAATATATAAAAAAAAGAACTCATCGCTGGGGCCAACTGCTCCAATAGAAACAAAATCTACTTTAAACTGCTAAATTGGAAGAAGATTATCGTGCATGTTTGTGATTGGAGAAATACGGCGTGGTAAGGGAATTTGGGACAGGAACATTTCAGGCCTCTTTCATCTGCTATGCGTGGATTAAGTATTTTTTTCTTTTCGTGCGAATTCGAATACAGTGGTATGCTTCAACAAAATTAAATTTTGTTGGCTAGTAGAAGATATGTGTGTTTTCTGCTTTAGCGGAGGAATACTGTTTTAAAAAATTGAAGACTTTGGCTGAGTTTTGTAGATTTTATAATAAATCGCAGAAAAAATGCATTTTCATTAATTTCAAAAAATGTCGCTGGTGATTAATTTAAACGTTGGAGCTCTGATAGCGGAGTTCATCGAAGTTGATTAGCGCAAAGTCAAGTCATTATTAAAGTTTAACCAATGTTAAACGACTTGGGAGATTGCAGAAAAATTCGCGGCCCGAAAACGAAAAAGACAAGATCGAAAACTGGGGTGTTCTGCGCGAGTCCTCTGACCATCCACCGGATGGGATCCCATAGTAAAAAAATCTGTTTTAAAGTGATTAACTGGTAGCTGATTATCGGACTCCGACGAGTATAAATCCCGCTAACCTCGAAAGTTGCATCTGTGCCTCAGTCAGCTGAGGTTGCTTTACATTATCTAGTCAGCAAAATCGAAAAAACACTCTTCGCTAAGGAAACTGGCTTATGTGCGTTCCTTAATATCGGTGCTTTCGATAGCACTGGGTTTTATTATACATTTGCTGTCAGAAACTTGGATCCGCACTTAATTGAATGGATAAATGCCATGCTTGTAAGGGGTGACATTTCTTTTACCCTAGTTTATTCCACCATTTTATCAAGGCTATCGTGCGATATGAGTTCTCCGTTCCTATGGCCACTAGTTGTTGAATAACTTTGGACCAAACTACTCGAAACTTGTTCCAATATCATCGGCTATGCAAATAATCTTGCCATCGCTGCCTTGGGGAAGTTGGACTTGACCATTACAGAGGTCTTGAGAACAACACTGCAAGAAGTTCAAATATGGTGTACGATAGAGGGCCTATCAACCGGTCGAAAAGGTCTGGTGTCTTTTTCCAAACGTTACAAAATGGACCTTAACCCTCTTTGCATCCAGGGTGGGTACGGTAGTTGAATACTCCGAATCCGTTAAATATCTGGGAGTAATGCTACCACAAGAGACTGAACTGGAATGCTCAACTGTACTACGCTATCAATAAGACTTTTAAAAGGCTTTTGGGTAAGACGCAGGGTGTTACACTACAAAAGATTTACTGATACAACCTGTTGTTGCTTATCTCGCTATAGTTCTGAGGTCCTGACCCAATTGCAAAGTCTCGATTACAATAGGTACGTCTGAACTGTCCGCCATGAAAACTTCCTCTAGTTTCAACCCTGCTGGAGGTGTGGAAGTCGTTAAAATTAAAATCTTTTCGGACGTTCAAACTGCCATCAAGACACTTTCAACGTGGAAATTTTGTTCCAAAATAGTTGCAGGGTACTGTGGCGTACTCCAGAGCCTAGACAGAAAAAAATCGAGTGTGCGGAGGACCACACTTTAGAAGTGTTAACTTCTATGGCTAGTCTAAATTGCCAAACAATCTTAATACAGGACGATAAAGATCAATATATTTTATTTATGATATTCTGTTAAAGATTATTTAATTGTTACTTATATGCACTCACTACAAAATGTGTTGCAATGTTTTGGAAATTAAACTATTTGTCTTAAAGTTATCACACAGAGATCGGACGATGGATGACTGGGATAATGTAGTTTTCAGTAAAAATAGTAGATAATATATAGTAATAAATACATAGTACATAGTTCATTGGAAATATGTAGTACATAGTACACAGTACATATCGTCGGGTTGATGCAATAGTCCCGAAACAAAAATTTTTGCTATTTTAAACATTGTGCAAATATGCAAAAAGTCATATTATATTCAGCCAAAGTCACGGATCTAAATTTTTATGGGAATCTACTGGATTCAATTTGAATTTTTTTCTGAACATAGTACCAGTATGCAGTACATTGTATATAGTACGTAATAGATAATATATAATGGAAGTACTGGAAAAACTACTTCTACAGAAGCAGTTCAGTACTTCCACCCAGTGCAAAAAAGGCATTACATTAACACGGCGATGGCCTAGGCTGGGAAGTACTTCTTTTTTCCACATTTCATTTAGAAGTACTTCCACCCAGTATAAAAAAAACATTACATTAACATGGAGATGGCCTAGGCGGGGAAGTACTTCCCTTTTCCCTTCCATAGAATGTGTTCTGGAAGTACTTACATTTATTATGAAACTCATAATACAAAGTTATTATATTGTAAATTTTTGTAATGTAATTTAGTTGGCGTGAAGGGGTGGGGTAGCTTGAAATATTATTAAGCGATTTATATCATAAACATAAATTCAAATATAATGTTTATACAATAAAGATAAAAAACTTAATGGGTGAGATAACTGAGATTATTAACAAAGAAAACGACCAGCTATGAAGTTTTTCAACACGCTTTTGCGCGAACCTAAACTCTTGGTCACCAAACCCATTCTCCTCTGCATTACTTATAAGTCATTACAAAAAACAGTAAATAAAGAAGTACTTCCAAATCAACTTCCCAGAGTAAATACTTGCGAATTTCCCTTACTACTTGCGAATTTAAAAATACCTCTAGAGAATGGAATCCATTGCAAACATTATTAAAAAATCATCATAAATAAATTAAAAGATTTTGTAATTCCTGGGTCGAAAGAGGTGCATAGGATGTTTGGATTCTTCAACGATGATATATGAATTAAAAGATAACTAAGCCTAACCCTAACTCTCGAATAAATTTTCGAAATTTTTACAACAAATCTATTGAATTATTTACTGTTATCTGGAGTATTTTTTTTGTCATTGTTTGTTTACAAGAAGTTGTTTTTTTGTTAATAATTTTATAAAGTAAATTATGCAAAATAAACTATTTGTGTTTTCCTAGAAAATTTGGATGTACTCTCCATGGGCTGAAAATACTCCTTGAATTATTCTTAATTAAAAACTAAAACGACAGCACTGACTGGGATACTACCCCAGATATGTAAGTAAAATACAGATGCCCAGTCGGATAGACGAAACGCCGAAACGTATTCCATGTTGCCGAAAGCGATTAATCCAAGCAAAAGATTTAAATATTGCAGCCATGTAGCTGGCTCGAGCATGGCAACTTTTAGTTGAGGTCCAGCAACAGACAGCAGCGATGATGACACGCGCATTTTTGGTTCGCACCCGTTTCTGGGCACTTGTGCCAATGCAGCTGGCTAGAGCATGGCAGCTTCAGCTCCACCTAGAAACAGCAGCGTATAATTCTATGTGTGCGAAGCAAAATAGCCCGCGCTTGGTGGAAGGCACACTTGTGCGACATTTATTGCAATGAGATAAATGCCGCAAAGCGGTAATTACTGCAATGAACAAATATCGCATGATCCCATTTGAAAAGCACGCAGAGTGCTGCTGATGCCGCACATCAATGCGACCAATCGAAATATTGCATTGCAACATGAAGGAGATATCGCAAAGAGATAGAAACGTCTTCCTTCATTGCAATATTTACAGCATGTTGCATTGCGATTTTAAGGTTTGACTTGATCGGAAGCGTTTATTGAAAAATTCAAAAATGAATTTAAAAAAATTAAAAGTTTTTTCTAAAAAATTCCAAATTATAGGCATTTTTTCTTCACTAGAACTCATTTTGTTAAACTTGCTTATATTTACAGCAACATACCTTGCGGTAAATGTCGCATAAATATACGGTTTCAAATCTCAGTGCAGTAATTACCGCATTGGGGAATTCATCTCAATGCAATAAATGTCGCACAAGTGTGCGGCCCGCCGAAGGGATAGGGTTTCAACGTTGCAATGCAGAAGCTGCTCTCAGCATTCATTTCATATTCTCGCAATGCAGACGCCGCTCTCAAAATTCATGTCATATTCTCGCACGCCATCGCTGCTGTCTGTTTTTTCATTATTAATACGTTTTTGGGGGCCATTTTGGGCATTTTAAATCGGCTTTTTTTACTTGTACATGATAGTACAATCTTTGAAGAAAATTTTAAGCTCTCGAACGTTGGTCCAGAGAAATCCGTGGATCAAGAGGAACCTTTTTACAAGAACGCCTTTTTTTACAACAAGTGCAATTTCAAGGAAACTGTTCAATATTTCGCAACAAACATAACACTTTTTTCAGCTATCAAGAAGCAATTTTTGTACCAAATAACAAATATGTTAGTCGCGTTAAACAAAAGTTATTAACAAATTAAAAAAACGTGATTTTCGACAGTTTTTCTTATTTTTCTTTATGTTTTGGGCCCTAGGGATGTAAAGAGTGAAGAAGAAAGAAGGAAAGCTATTTAGAAGGGAAAGTGGAAGTGTTGAAATATTAAAAATTTGGCTGATGGAAGGGTAGGTTGGCGGAGGGGTGAGGGTTGGGATTGCAGGGGGTGTATATGGGTAGCCCTCTGAGCATAATTCTGTTAGATCTGCGGTCAACCAATTTGTGGGAAACTTAGGGTGTTCAACTACACCTTAAAACGATGCAATTCCAACAATAATCTTCTCAGTTTATTAATATTAATACTTCAAAATTCTTGCTATGTGTTCGTTTTGTTAGTTAGAAGAACCAGGTGTAAGAACTTGGGGGTATTTTTCTTCCAATTTGTTTGTTGTTATTTTTCATTGATTATAAAAATATCATTTCATAATATTCAACATTTATCATACTGGGAAGTTGATCGTGTGAACCGAAAACTAGTTTTTTACTAAATAATAAAATTTTGGGGTCTCATCGGCTGACAGTTCTTGCAATATTTATATGAATATACAGTATAAACGTAATTTGTAATGCATAAATTGGCTTGTGATTTAAAAGTTTTAAGTATATGTGCTAATATTTTTGAATTAGTTATTAAACTAAAATTTCTGACCCAACTTAAAGCATGCATTGTTTAGAGTGAAAAATCGTTCATATGCAATTTATCAGCCAAAATTATGAACTATTGTTCACTAACGCCTGGTTTAAGTTGAGCGCAGAAATTTTTATTAGTTTTAAAGATGTATAAAAATAATCCAATAAAACGACTCCATACATATCACTCAATCTGAAATCTTTTCTAACAACTCTTACTCAGTGTCAGTGCAAATTAAGACAGCATATGGAAGAATTTCAATCTCTAAAAAGTTCCCCTACACTCGATACCAATATAATATCTTATGATGTAGATGTAGAGTTTCATATCCGGTATCTAAAGCGAGCTTCTCATATTATAAAGCCACGATCCATAGATCAACATCCATTTCTTGCGCCACTGCCATCCTACGTATCCTCTCATTACTTCTTTTTCCTTTAGGCCTGACCCCCGACTGAAACGGAACGAAGTCTTGAGCCTCCATCTTATAAGTCATTATTGCTTTTTAATACCATCTTCTTGTGTTTCTCAGCTCCGAAATCCAATACGGATCTGTTTTAAATTAGTGCCGCCATGTTGGAGTTAGATGCAAAACAACATCGTAGACCATCTCCCCTTTCATTGGAGGCGGGATGTGTCCAATTTTTTGTTTGATTTGTTTATCATGAATGGAGATAATGAATTATTTTTGCAGTTGTCCCATAAAGATAGCTTCTTTAAAAGGGATAAAGGGTACATTTTTTTGAATTCTTGGTTAATTTCTGTGGTTTGGAGACGTTATAAAAAGATGGATAAATAATTTTAGGATTATGAGTTTGTGGTTCCATAGACTTTGAAGAAAACGGGGTGTACTGGCAATGTTCTCTGTCGTAAACCGCTAACAAAATCATAACCAAAATGGTTCATTCCACATTTACTTATTATAAGATTAGCCATTTTAAGAGGATATGATTTGTGTTAGTTTTTCAATTACAATTAAATTTAAAGATTATTATTTGTCATCAGGTACTTTGTTACAAGATTAAATAATTTCTTCATAATGATGTACATAGGTACATATCTATAAGCTAGCATACCTTATGTTTTTAGCATTAAACTAGTTATAAATATGCAAGATTTTTCATTTAAAAAGCATACTTCTAACTTATTGCCATTTTTATGCATGCAATTATAGTAACCCGCCCGTATCTACTTATTTTCGTACAAAATCTGGAAGTCATGAATGTGTTCTTTTGGATCACGGTAAATGCAGTAGTCTATAGTAGTGGTGATTATCAATTTTTGTTATGGATAATGCTCAACGCAAAAGTATAATTTTTAACTTTTCTTTGTAAATAAAATTACTAGTGGAAATTGTTGCGAAATTAACACTAGAACTAGTTGACGAAGGCAAGTTGTACCCGAGCGTTACATTACCGTGCTGTCTATTAGAACTTTACAAACTAAGTGCGGTCTTTAAGAGCCACATGATTAATTTTCCAAAGTTATTCATTCAATATAAATTAACACAAATAATAACACTGCGTTACAAATGAAAAAAAAAAAAAATTGAGTACCCGCTTTGAAATGTTATGATTTCTTATTTATACTTATCGTTTATTAAATATACATACAAATTCTTTTTTTATCACGTCTCATTTTTCTTCCGCAAGTTTTTCAGTTTTGCGAGTTTTCAACCATTTTTCAGAGCATTTCGACCGTTTTTTATGGTTATTTAATATTTTTAAAATTAGGGCTCTTCAGAATTAACACAATAAGCATTCGAAAGGAAATATTATCGCTTTAATTTTTTTCCATGTGACGTCCGTGTGATAAAAATTGGCGTTTACATGAATTTCATATTACATTTATTTAATTAAGTAATTGATACCTCGAAAACTAGACGTGATGGATACCACATATGTTTGGAACATTTAATCTATGACTCATTACCTATTTATTCCAGCTAGCAGTTAAAAGGGTACCAAAACCGCGTAACGCAGTGTAATAAGACTGAAAATTAAGATCAATAATCAATAAAGTTTTTTTTTATCAAAATGATAGTAAATTTTTTAATAACATTCAAACTGTTTGTTGACTCTCATAATATACAAGTACCATAGTAACATGTTTCAAAATAAATTGCAAATACATATGTACTGTACATCCTCCACAATCAATCCGCATTACTTTTGTTTTGAGCTTTATGAAATGTGTAAATATTTTGTAGTTGATATAAATCCAGCGCAATTAGTCGGAAAAGGGAATGAAACTGCATTTTACGATGTACGAAATTATTTTTTGCATTTGTTTGGGTACATCTGACAATGATAAAATCAAGTTTGTGGGATCGAAGTGTGATGGGAAAAGCAGCCATCTTCAAAAAGAGGGAGAGGATGTTTTAATAAATAACCCGTTTGCATGCAATGATAGCGGAAAATGATCAATGGCAAGGTGTTGGAGAATAAAATTATCTACGAGCTCTGTAAGTTGAGTTGGCTCAAAGTATTTCCCAATATTATAATTTTCCAAAGTTGTAAAATACCTAAAAATATTGATAACTCTGTGCGTCACATAAAATTTTAATTCATCCGACTCGCGGAATTGTATTTAATTGTAGTATGTTATCTCTTGTCGTATTATGTTATCTCTGGTCGTATTTTCGCGGTTGACTTTTCACCCGCTGTGTCGTGAACATGGAAAGACATGGAGTTTCGGTCAATAGCCTATTTGAAAGATTTTTTACTGTCCGTATTTCTGCTATTGGCTACATTTTCATATGAGCAACCGTTAGCGAGCTATTAAAAAATTATGGCGTTATCAGTTATTTCAGGCACGTGCAGTGCGAAATTTGGCGTTGGACAAAGACACTTCCAATAGTGAGCCATCAGTCCCGGAGGGTTAGATTTTTTTCTACGGACTGATAAATTTTAGTTACTACTTTACTCTTTTTGCTCTTTTTTAAAGGTTAATATTGTAGAAAAAGGATAACATTTTCAAAACGCTATAAAAAATTAAGTAACCAAGCAATCGTGGTCGTATAAAGTGGAATTCTCTTTGGAAGGTATAAAAAAATTATAGTATACCCATTGATTAAGAACCGCTGAAACAGCTCCTCCTGGTGGTCGTGCACTGGATCCATTTTTATCACCGCTAGCGATCACCGACAACCAAAAAGGCTTGGATTAAGCTAGCCTGATCAGTTAGCCGATAACACTCGTGAAGGGCAGATTGTCACATGTTAAGCATAACATAAGTTTCTTTAATAAATTTGTCATGTCAAAAGGTTGAAGAATATAATTAAAACTAGAATAACGTTAAAAAATCTTTCAATTCATAAGATTTTGGTGCCGAAACCCGGGAATACAAAAAACTCTACTTCCCACAGTGATAGTTCCCAATTCCTTTGTTTTATGTGAAAGTTATACAGTTATCTAAAGATGATATTCTTAATAACAAGTATATTGCACATACGAACTTCAGAAATTAATTGCAGTATGTTTAAAGTTGCATCGGAGGTCAACCTGTAAACCTTAAGCACCGTATAACGAAGCACTGTATAACTTTCACATAAAACAAAGGAACTGGGAACTATCACTGTGGGAAGTAGAGTTTTTTGTATTCCCGGGTTTCGGCACCAAAATGTTAAGATTTTGAATTGAAAGATTTTTTAAAGTTACAATAATTCTAGTTTTAATTATATTTTTCAACCTTTTGACATGACAAATTTATTAATTGAGGACTGTATTGTGCGAATAAACGAAGACCTGCAATGTGTTCATGAATGGTCTCAGACCAATAGCCTGTTGCTTAATCCATCTAAATCAATCTGCTTAGCTGTTTATAGAGACATCATAGACACAAGAGTATTACCACCGGTCGTATTAAATAATGCCGTTATTGACTATGTGCATTCTGCGAAAAGTCTGGGTATTCAACTGAACTCCAGTTTTAGTTGCTGCAGTCATGTTCGTTCGACTCTGGGTAAAATTTATAGTAGCCTAAGGCAGCTGTGGATTAGCTCGGTTAGCGTACCTCCTGGGTTACGAATGAAGTTAGCTAAAGCTGTCGTGTTACCTCACTTTATGTATGGTAGCCTTATCTTTCCCAAGTTGGATTCTGTATGTGCGAGGAAAATAACGGTGGCATTTAATGATGTCATTAGGTATATCTACAACCTCACCAGAGGAAGTCACATTTCCAGATACGTCAATTCGTTTGTTGGTACATCCATTGAGACTTATTGTGCAAGGCGTGCTCTTGCCTTTCTTCATAAATTAATACTTACTAAGAGCCCAGATTACCTACATGAAAAGTTAGTGTTTTTGATATCTAACAGAGGTCTCCAGCTCCTTATACCAAGGTGTAATTCTCGCTTTGGTGAGCGTTCTTTCTTTGTCCAGGCTGTTCGTAGGTGGAATTCTCTTCCGAGTCATGTGCAAACTGAGGGATCCAGCGGGGTGTTCTGCAAGTTGATTAAGAACGCAGAATTGTAGTCATGTTTATGGATGCTACACATGTCATTCTCTAAATTGTCTTTCCCTAAATTGTTCTTGAAATTATTTGTAATTTTAGTTCTTAGCTTAAGATTGTTCATTATTGTAATTTTATTTCAGTTGTTACTATTACTATTATTATTATTATCATCGTTCTGTCACGCCTGAATTGTATTTTCTATTGTGTAGTGCTATATAAGATGTTGTAATCTTCAGCGCTTTTTATAATAAATTATTTGAATTTGAATTTGAATTATTTGAATTTGAATTAATAGGCCCGTATTATTAGTCATTGCTTATTTTTTTTTTATGTGATAGTCTAAGCTCAGGTGTCACCCTTTGTACTACTAGTACGTCATGTCGGTTAAGTCATGGTGCAATGTCCAGTAGTAAGCTTAGCTCGAAAGATAGAGAGAAAGACATAATAGGTTAGGGGGAGTCAAGGGGATGTTGCAGAAAGTGGCGATGAACCTTGCGTTTGAACTCTTGGATGTTGTATGAGTTCGGGAATACTGTCATTGGAAGGTTGTTCCACAGACGAGTTGTTCTTGTTATAAACGAATTTCTAGATCGGAGTGTGCGCGAAGATAAGGGCTGTAAACTGTGGGGGTGAGCCGAGCGGGCAAGTCTTGTGTTGCGGGAAAATGTTGCCGTGGAGGCATGAGGTTGCTTATTTCAATGGGGCAGTCATTTTGAAAAAAACGATAAAATTTTGCCAGAGCTGCTACATTTCTACGGTGGCTTAATGAGTCAATTGAAGAGCGAATGGCGCTGTCACCAATAAGTTTGAGGGCGCGCTTTTGCACCTTGTCCAGCCAAGCTAAGATGGTTCTTGGGGCCCCAGCCCAAATATACGAGTTGTATTCAAGACGCGGACGAATGTAGGACTTGTAGATTATAGCCCTGGCAGACGGCTGAAGGAGAAATTTGCACCTTTTGAGGAATCCTAGACACTGGGATGCTTGTTTAGCACTTTGGAATATGTGGTTATTATTCAAAGTTCATGCTTAAGCAAGTGCTTAAGGTGTCGTTTAGATTCACAGTCGCTACTTAAGCATTTCCTTAAGCAAATGCTCAAGCATGAACTTAATCAAGCAAATCTTATTCAAATAAGTATTCATAGTTGATGCTTAAGCAAATGCTTAAGCAAATGCTTAAGAAAATGCTTAAGACGATCTTATTTACCCTTAAAAATGAATTTATTTTTCAAGTAGTCGTCAAGGGTGCCAAGCAATTGCTTATATTTAGGGCCTGTGCGAATACTAGCTAAATTGCGGCTAAACTAAATTATTGGAAAGGTCGATATTGCAGTGCGATTTAGTCTTTTCACGAGGTGGCTAAAGTTGACAGCTATTGACTAAATTTTGTATTGATGGTATTTTATGTTTATATGTAGAATTCCTTATCTTACGTAAATAAAAAATATAACCTGCTAAATTAAAAAAATTATATAATATTAAACTACATAAATACATGGAGTTCGACGGGGAGATAATATAAATATCAAATTTAGGCAACTAAGCAAGCCCCTACTCTGAATTTTTAATTTCAGATCTGTAAAGGTAGATCTATTGTATGAGATTGCGATAGATTTATGATTAATTTCCTATAAGAATCATTTATGTTGTCGAGAGCATCTAATATGCATCGGAGCTGGCCGATTGCATATTTAAATTAAATTAAAACTGAGAAACGAAACTCAAATCTCATTCTGTCAAAGTCAAATTTAGTCAATTGAGAATTCGCACACCCCAACCGAACTAAATTGAACATTGGAATTTTTTTGGAACGATTTAGTATTTCGTGGAAAGATTTAGTCATTTAGCCAGTATTCGCACAGGCCCTTAATTTTTCAATATATTACAGTGCAATTAGTAAAATGTTATTGAATTTTATGATGTACGAAATTTTTTTTTTTTTTTTGGAAATTGTTCAGGTACATCTGACAATGAAAAAATCAAGTTTGTTGAGTCGATAATTCCGAGCATTATATAAAAATCTAATTCATCCGACACGCGAAACTGTCTGGAAGCGAGTTATTCGATGAGAAGTGTCGTAACCTTCGGAGTTGACTTTTGACCCGCTATGCCGCGGACATGAAACGAAAGAGTTTCGGTCAATAGCTGATTTGAAAGTTATTTTAATGCCCATATTTTTGCTTTTATCTACATTTTCATATGAGCAACCGTTAACGAGATATTCAAAAAAAATTGCGTTATCAGTTTATCAGTTGGATTGCTCGCAAAGTATACAAGCGAGAATGACAACCAAGGGGTCATCATAAAGGTAATTACTAGCACTCTAAGTTAAAGTGGCATTAACCCACATAACCGGCATTAACCTACACAAATTAATATCTTATGAGTTAATCGCAAAGAACTGCTTTCAACCCCAACAACATGATCAAGGTTGAACTTTGAGCGGCCATAACTTTACATACAGGATAGGATACCGTAGGATACCTTAGCCTACGGAATCTTTATTGAATCTAAACCGCCTTTTAAATTCAGTGTTATCGTAATATTCAAAAGGATTGAGTCGTCACGCAAACATCTACGGATGCGTCTAAAAATTATCTTCTTCACTATCATCAATGTCACTTATATCATCAATATCACTGACGACGAAACGAAATCCATTTTACAATTAGCAATTACAATCTCTGAAATAATGCAATTGGAGATTTATCGGCGGGATACTCTTTATTTTGGGGTCACAAATAATTTCCCAAAAGTCCATAAAGCCAACTGACCGGCTACTCGAGTTATGGAGGGTCAAAGACCCTCGGGGAAAAACCAACTTAGTCCAAAAAATAACATTGGTGGACAAGTTTGTTTTTTTCCGCATTCCCATGGACTCAGTTGGTTCTTCCCCGAACGTTTTATTATTGCCCGTTCATTTTGTCAGGACTACGTTGGTTTTTCCCCATAGTTAATACCTTGAATTGTAGTACACCTTAGCAGCTAATAGATGGAGCTTAATTCTCTGATTTTTGAAAAAGTGGACTAAGTTGGTTTTTCCCCGAGGGTCTTCAACTTTTAGTGAAATTTTTCGCTCTTTTGCGTGGTACCAGTAATTTTTCGATTTTCTTTTTATTTTTCAAGATATAACGTAAAAACCGCAATTTTCGAATTTGATTTCGAATTTGCAAACACTTTTTTATCGTGTTCTACACTCAGAAAAGTGCCTAAGACCCTATTTTCAGCGAGATCACATTTTGTGCTAGGTCCGACAACTGGGCTGTATTGAATGTTATCAAGATTGTTTTTATAGGAAAAATTCTTAAAAGTATTTTCAATCCTTCATACAAAATTTATTTTAAAAAATAAATTAATATTGGCACTCAACGTAACAAATTTAATTACTTATATGCCACCAATCCATCATCACAAATCCATAAAATTAATTTTCCACGAATAGAATTTTTCTAATACGTCGCATCGCTGACAAGCGGCCATCATCGAGTTTTCAGCGGCAACAACTCATCCCGCAACCGAAACTGGTAGTGAAAAAAGACGAACATTCCCACATGGGATCAGATGAAAACTCAGATCTACGCCGTCACTTTGAAGGATTAGGGACTACCTTCGGATTGTCTTGCGAGATTAATGAATTCCTTCAGATTTTCCAACCTTGTGGCAACGCAAGTTTCGATTTCGTGTCTGGAGTCATCTCCACGAAAAATGAAGAAACATTTTTTGTGTTGAAGAAAATATGGAAATCCATCGAACCTAAACAATTTTTCATAACTCGAAGCAAAGATGAAAGGGGAAACGAAAACATTTCGAAGAAAATCAGAAAAATATTTGTTTTCGGAAAAATTAATCACTGGAGATTCGACGGGAATGTTGTGATGAAGTCTGGAAGTAGTGATTCCGAGTGCGGATGGATTTTAAGATTGGAGGATTTAAGGGTTTTAAAACCATAAAAATTATATTGTAAATGGGGTTTCATGGTTGAAGGTTAATGTTGAAGAATTGATGTTAGCCTTGGGGCTTAAGCATGATTGTCGGCGCTATTTTTATACCAATGATCATTGTAAAGTGGACTTTGATCAGTGTTGTCTTTCGTATAAAACATTGCAATACGCCACTTCGGTATATGCATTTACCCCCTTTTTTCAATTTTCATAGTTTCCACTGCCACAATTTATGAATTTAAACTAAAATCAATCTACTGTCTTTCAGGACAGACTTTTAATATTGTTTTTTGTGCTGAAAATTTATTAACAATTTTATTTTATGTGATAACGTCAATCTTAGGAATCACCCTTTGTACTACTAGTCTATCATGTCCAGCGCTACCAACTTATTGGCCTTATCACTAGAACTGGTGGTTTAGACTTGCCTTTCGTACGAAAAAATAGTATCTAGTGGCAAGTGGGTTTTTGTGCTGGTAAGAGGAGAGTATACATCAGACAAAATTAGTGTTGGCCATAGACTAAACCATAATAAGACATCAATTACTACTGACCTAATGATGCACACTTAATGATAAACTCAACCAGTACTTTATTGCCAAAGTTGATGAGCAGTGGCGTCAAATGCTTTTTCTAAAGTGGAATCAAACCAAAAATACCAACAAATTTTCGTATGAAGCTCTGCAGTTGAAAGACGCATCAGCAGGAGTAACTCGATATGAATAATTCAACTTTTGGGGGTTTGTCGTCCACTAGGTAAAGACCCAATCATAGTGGAACTTTGGTACCCCAATTAATCAGCTATGCCCGGTTCACATTATTGCAGTAGCAATCCAATCCAGCGATCGAATCCAGCGCTGGAATGCCACTGGAATAATGTGAACCGGCAATGGAATGCACCCATTCTAGTGAACACTCCAGTACAGTGGCGGGATTGACTGTCTACTCTTCCATTCCAGCGCCACTGGAATAGTGAGTGTAGACGACCAATCCAGTGCTGCATTAAACGTTGAACAGTGAACACACATTTTTAATTTTTGTAAACACGCATTGTTTTAGTTCCATAACTCCTAACAATGATAAAGTTTACTGAAAACAAAATTTTTATCGGGTTACCAACTAATAAATTTTGAATGACTTCAATAATGTAGATGATATGATACAGTCTAGCACTGGGCTGGATTGACTTGGTGGATTACTGGACTGGAATAATGTGAACCGGTCCTTAAGCCGACAAAATGCGTTATTAAAGCCGTGTATAACCTTAGAGCGCCGGCTAAAGCTGCTGCTTTCCCTACCTCCGTTCAATGATGTTCAGTTGAATATACCTACCTAGCTTCACCGGCTAAAGTAGAGTTCCTGCTTGAAATGGTTATTGCTTTTTCGCCAGGAGTTAGAAATTCAAAAGCTCACTGGAATATTATTCCATTATTCCAGTTTATTCTTTTTTGAGCGAGCTCTTACATTAACTTCAGGTTGAGTCCAGTTGAACGAACTGAGATCTGTTTTATCCTCAATTGAATATATGGTTATTGTATGGGAACAGTAGACTGAAAGGATTCAGGAAGGGCCGCTCGTGTAATGATCATATCAACACCTTGAGAATAGAAGTGGAGCAGATACTGAACTCCGACCCCCCCACCAATTTACCTAGCTTACGTAGAATATGAGAAAGTGTTCGACTGCCTGATAAAATAATAGAATTGATTAAAGCATGGTTATTCAAATTGATTAAAGAATGGTTATTCAAATACAGAGTTCTCCATAATGGAAAATTTTCCGACAGCTTTGAGATGACCTCAGGAGTACGACAAGGATGCCTACTTCCGCCTTTACTATTTCTTATAGTAATAAATGACATCCTGGTCGGCGCTCTAGATAGTAGAACAGGTAACGTACAATGGGGTTTACTAGACCGCCTTAAGGATCTCATTTAGTGCAATCATTATTTTTTTAGATTAGTTTGATTATTTCTGCTTAAACAGCGCCTATGGCGAGTCTGGTCTGGTTGCTCTAGATATATAAAAGGCTTTTGACAGAGTATGACACCCAGCTCTGTTGAATATACTCCAAGCTATTGGTATACATTTAGTTCTAAGGAACTGGATTAAGAGCTTTCTTTCAGGCCGTTCAATCAAGGTAGTATTAGACGGCGTCGAATCCAACCCACATGTCATTTCGGCCGGAGCTCCCCAGGGGTCAATTCTCTCACCCGCACTTTTTCTAATCTTCATTATTGATCTGCTCTCAATCCCCTCCAACCCACTTCACTGCTTCGAGTGATGACGGTACTCTGAAATTCTCTTACTCCTTCGACAATATAAGACAAGCACGTGCCAGACACCTTGTCTTTACCACCGTCAACTGATGTCGACTTCGATCAACCGGGATATCGAATCGATTCTTCATTGGGGCGAAATGAACCGCGTCGAATTCAATGCCACAAAAACGAAGTACTGTCTGATCTCCAATAAAAATTGTACCGAACTTCCTACTATCTCAGTGGATAAAGAGAATCCAACGGCTGACTCAACTCTCAACATCCTAGGGGTAACTTTAATGGAGCATCTGCGATGGAATGATCACATATTCCAAATCGCCAAACAAGCCTCCCAATGCCTTGGATTTCTCAAGAGATGCAAGTTCCTCCTCCAGCCAGCCGCATTGGCTACAATATATAAACCTACATTCGGCCGCGCCTCGAATACAACTCGTATATCTGTGCAGGCGCCCCAAAAACCACCTTCGCTTGTCTCGACAAGGTGCAAAATCGTTCTCTCAAACTCATTGGTGATGGCGCCTTTCGCGCCTCCATAGACACCTTAAGCCACCGTAGGAATGTAGCAGCCCTCTCCATACTTTATCGCTATTACCATGGCGACTGTTCCACTGAAATTCAGGACCTCCTGCCTGCACGGCAATACTTTTCCCGCAACACAAGACTAGCCCGCTCGGCTCAACCCCATACCCTACAGCCCCCCCGTTCACGCACAATACGGGTTAGAAGTTCGTTTATGAATAGAACAACTCGACTGTAGAATAATCTCCCGCAGTCAGTATTTCCGAACTCGTACAACACCTTAGAGTTCAAACGTGAGGTTCATCGTGATTTTCTTCTACACCCTCCAGACCCCCTCTATAAAGGGTTACACCTAAGCTTGGGTTTTTCATATAAAAAAAAATCAAACATTAAGCTTGAAAAACTCTAGATCTAGTGGAATATCTAGTTACTTTTGGCGAAGAGGAAAATAGTTTAGTGGTTTTCTGGTGGTTTAAAAAGTCAAATCTAGTGGTCATGGTTATGTCGTTCAAGTCATTGTCAGTGTCTGGTAGTAAGCTTGATTTGAAGGATAGAGGAGAAAGGATAGGTTAGGGGGTTGGAAGGTGCGTGAGTAGATGTCGATGAACCATGTGTGTGAGCTCTGAGATTTTATATGAGTTCGGAAACACCGACAGTTCCCCAATAGAGTTGCTGTATTTATAAACGAACGAATGTGCGCGAAGGCGAGGGCTGTAGTGTGTGGGAGTGAGCCGAGTTGGCTAGTCTTGTGTTGCAGGAAAAAAACAATTTTCAAAATAAATTAATCACTACCGGTCACAAAGTTTGTACACGCTCTCACGAATCGAACGCAAAAACCCGCATTAAAATCGGTCTTACTGCTCAAAAAATCGGAACTCCAGTGCTTTATTTCCTCGACTATATTTCTAATATTGCGTTTTACCATGGTAAATGAGAAAAATTCTTATATGCCTTCAAAATAACTGCACCATTTATGGAACTTGTTTTAAAATCTTCAGGTATTTTTGTATTTGTGGGGATAAAGGCTTTAAACAAAGGTACCCTTAATTTTTTCTCAATGGAAATACTATTTATTTAATATCAATTAGTCTTAGTTAGGATTAACAAGTTTGTTTATGCAAATAAATATACGATCCAATATTATTGTCACTAAATAATAAAATTCTTCCGCAGCTAAGGAGGAAGTTTCTTTACATTGCACTTGGTCCTCAGTTCAAATGAGTCTTCGAGTTTTTGTTTCTTTAGATTCTTTGTCGTCTTTTTCACAACAACAACGTTATAGATAAAAAAGATCCGTTTATTCTGCTAGGCCCTTGTAAGTTCTCATGAGTGCATGCCTGTATAGTGTACACCTCTGCTTGAAAGACAGTTGCTAAGGTGTCTAGGTTTATCGCTGTTTCGGAGCCACCTGGTGTACCTGTCGATATTTTCTAAAAAATATTTTAGAAAAGTCCAGGTTAGCCTGTCTTGTATGGAGACGAGAGGTTGCTGAAATTTTAAGATCTGAAAAGGCATACACAGCGTATATTTTTCAAAATCAACTTTTAATGCAAATACGCAGCTCACCGCCTGCCACCATCGAAATTTTTTTTGCTCGAAATTATTGCGCCCTTGCTCACTTGGCACTCCGCTCGCTCTACCCCACGGCTGTCGCTGGGGGCATGCAGTCCGATAGCATCCTCGCTTTCGGAATCTCTTCTATAATGCATTTAAAGTTAAGTATGGTACTTCAATTTTATTTCGGTACATAATTTTTTAAATTTATTATTGTTAATTTATCAAGACACCTGAGGGCGCCCCTGTCATGGCTGACCCTCCCCGCGACATGGAGCTTGCGCGGGTGTTACTTACACCACTGGATCTTTGACATTCGCAAAGGAAAAATTTCGGTTGTCGCTTTCACACACCTCATTTCATTCCCACCTAGATTTTGTCAAATCACAACGACGGAAGAAAAATTGATCACAAGAGTGTTCCCTAAAATTGGTGCAAATTACAAAAACCATGTTTGGATGAGCGAAAAATACGGACGTAGAGGATCAAATCACACAAAAAATCAAAGTCTAATCGTTGGCCAATTGTATTGGCCTCGATTCCCAGATCCGACGGGAGGGAAGTGAGTTGCGGATTTGACACTTTGCGATTCTCAGATCCGCAACCCCGAATTTCTTTTTGACATTTTCCGCGCTGTAAAAGTGTGATCCGCAACAAATTTTCTGCGGATTTGAACGACAAATGCGCCTGAGATAATCCGACATCATATATTTCATTATCGCGGGAGTCTTCACTCCGAATTTTCGATTTAAACCAATCCGGGACTGCGGATTTGAGAATCGCAAAGTGTCAAATCCTCACTCACTTCCCTCCCGTCGGATCTGGGAATCGAGGCCATTAATTTAAGTCGATCGATTCAATTACTAATCCAGATGAATTCATCAATTCTTCAGTTGAATTTCTGAATTCACATTGGATTTACAGCTCAAGGTCGGCTCGGTAATAATCATCTTACGCAATCTGAACCAACCGAAACTATGTACTGAAACAAAACTATTATGAGCTTCCATAACACGTTCATGAAACGTCAGTCAATTCCGTCAGTCATGATTGATGGAAATAAAAATACACAGAAAGTTACATCATTAATCACTTTAAACTGTAGGCTTTTGCAACAATTACCAGCTAAAACTATCGAGTAATGGACGCCTTACGAAAGTTCAAAGGCGAGGATGTTCTAATTTAAAGAAAACAACTGATTCCAACCGATTTGTTGTTTCAATTGGAGCGTGTCCAGTTTCCTGTCTCCTTACATTTGCAATGAAGATTAAATAAATCACAAGGCCAATCTGTGGAAGTGTTCGGAATAAGCCTTGAACTGCCATGTTTTTAACATGAGCAGCTGGACGTGGCGAAAATCTAACCCCAAAAGGTTTTTGGGGTCGCTGATCACGAAAATCGGGGTCCCGCGGTCCTAAAACATGGGCGTCACCCTTAAAAATGCAAAAAACACCCCTTTTTAGGGGGTTTTCGCGATTATTTCAATAATAATGAAAACTAATGCAATGAAATACACTTTTTTTAATATTTATTTAAGAAGGTGGTTGATTTGTATTAAATCAAGGCGAACTTTATGATAAGGGGTAATCCTAAAGGGTTGAAACCACCCTTAAATCGGCAAAAAATAGAAAAATTGAAAAAATTACTTTTTTTAAAGTTTATGCTTCAAATTCGATTGTGGGGCTACTGTTAGGCAAAAACAAATTATTTTCACCCCTTAAGGGGTTAAAACTACCCCTACAATTATAAAAAACAGCTTTATACCTATAAAAAAAAATTGCAAAATTTTTTTTTTGCTTTTTGCTTAAAATTTGGTTCCATAGGTATTATCAGCCAATAATTTATTATTTTCAACCCTTAAGGGGGTAAAACTACCCCTGCATTAAAATTGTAATCGAAAAAAATGCAAATTCATTTTGTTTTATACAAAATTGATTTTTATAATTGTAGGGGTAGTTTTAACCCCTTAAGGGTTAAAAATAATTTATTTTTGCCTAACAGTACCCCAACAATCGAATTTGAAGATAAACTTGAAAAAAAAAGTAATTTTTACAATTTTTCTTTTTTTAGCCGATCATAAAGTTCGCCTTGATTTAGTACAAATCAACCACCTTCGCAAATAAATATTAAAAAAAGTGTATTTCATTGCATTAGTTTTCATTATTATTGAAATAATCGCGAAAACCCCCTAAAAGGGGGTGTTTTTTGCATTTTTAAGGGTGACGCCCATGTTTTAGGACCCCGATTTTCGTGATCAGCGACCCCAAAAACCTTTAGGGTTCGATTTTCTTAACGGTGTTATGTTAAAACACCCCCCCCCCGCGTTTTGAATGGACTATATTGGTTTTCTCTCCGAACGGAAAGGCTTTCATCACTAAGCGTTGCGATGGACGCATTACTTAATTTTTGTAAATGGTTGTAATATTCCAATATGGGTGCTTTGCAACCGGTCTCAACATTAAATCCTCATTAAAATAATCTATCTGTCTACACCGTACTACAGTGAAAAAATCCATTCTTATTCGTTTGCACTTTTTTGAGCTCCGATCTTTTCTGATTTTAATGGTTTTTTTTGTTTTTTCGTGGCACCCTCAGTTTTTTTGTTATTAACAAAAAATGGTTTTTACTTTCATTTGATATAATCGAATATTCGAAAAATATTCGATTATATCAAATAAAAGTAAAAACCATTTTTTGTTAATAACAAAAAAACTGAGGGTGCCACGAAAAAACGAAAAAAACCATTAAAATCAGAAAAAATCGGAGCTCAAAAAAGTGCAAACGAATAAGAATAGATTTTTTTAAAGTCAAGATTTGTAGAACGGTGCTATCTATTTTCTATCTACGTCTATTTTTGTATAAATTGACAGGACAACGATTATCGGGTGAGCTTGTTTTTAATAAAAGAAGCTCATTAGCAGGTAGGTAATTGATTTTTGATAATTTGCTTCTTTCTACAGGCTAAAATTAAAATTATAGGAAAAAGGAAATATGAAAAAGACCGTTGCTGGATTTGGAAGTGCCCGTGGAAATCTAAAAAATCCAAAATGGCCAAACCAGGAAAATGCACCACCATGCCTTTTATTTTGTAAAATACATAATTATCAAACGAAGAGGATTCATCCTTCAACTACGGCACATCAAAAGCAGTCCTTCAAATGGGCCATGCCGTGAAGTCAAGAGACAAAAAGACAAAGGAGACCACTTTTAAAAAAGTATTGGGATGAGAACATTTAAAAAGACTTCCACTTGTGAGGGAACAAAGTCGTCTTAAAATACGGGACCAACATCCGGTCGTGATTTACTTGTTGGTGCAATTTTTTGCTCGGTTTTTGTAATTTTACTTAACCGAAATGCATCGAAATTCGCCTGCGTTTTAAATTATTTTTAAGCAGGCTGCAATTTAAAAATAGCATGAAATGCTTACCTCGTTTTTGTACAAAACAAAAAATATTTTCGCTTTAATACATTTCGGCGAAAAAACGTTAAGTTTTATTTGATCCAAATGTAAAGATTTTATAGTATCTTTAGATTCGGGTACTTAACGCGATGGGGCTCTTAAATTAGGCTAGAATTGTACTTATATAAAAGCGTGATTAAATGAAAAGATTTTATTGATATTTTTACTATTTCTTCACGGCATAACTTTAATGAAACATAATACAAATAAATTTTATGGTGGTTTTCTGTTTGATACGTAGGAAATCAGTATAGCTCAATTATATTTAACACCTTTGGCATAATGCACTTATAATACGTTGAAAATCCTATGTCAGGAAGAAAAAAACAAAAACCTATCACTCTTTAACATTAGATATAGGAGAATATTTTAGGCGTGAAAACTTAGGTAATATTACTGGTGGTTTTTTACTAAAACTCATGGCCTGATTGCACACCAGCGGGCACACGACACGACAAGAGTCGGCTGCAAAGGTTGTTTATGGGGAAGATGGTGAGAGAGGGCGATAGAAATTGTGTCCATTCCATCGTTCCCTCTTACTCTCTTCTCCATAAAACCATCTTTGCAGGCGACTCTTGCCGTGTCGTGTGTAGGCTCCTGTGGAATCACCAATGCTGATTTTTTCATGTTCGAATTCGGCCGAATTTTTGGTTTGTTTGCCGAATAACTACCGAATATTTAAATAATATTATTTTAAAAGTTATATATGTTAAAGAGGCTTTATTCTCTAACCGTGTCCAGCTTACTTCAAAAAGCTCAGCAGTACCCACAGAGATGCGACACGATGCGTGCTTACTGCAGTCAATTATTGTGCATTGCTATGATCCTATGTAAGTTCATTTTGCTGCGCTTTATGTATGGCCTAACCTGGTCTGCCAGAACTTTTTTTTGAATAGACAATTATTAAAATTGCGATATCTCCCGGCTATTAATAAGTTTCGGTTAGATGAATAAGATATCAGTGTATGTAGAATACAATGATCAGTCATCAACGGAATAGGGGGTAGAATAACATCACGTACCGCAACTATTTTGGACTGATGGAAGTGGGATCATAGCCTCCTAGCGGTGGTCACTGGTAACTATCCTATGAGAGCGGATAGGCTAATATGATCGAGCTAGTCCCTTCCAAGTCAGGTTGGGGTGAGGCAAATAACCTCACCCGAAAAAAAAATAATTATTGCGGAACGAGCAACATTTGTATCCGTATTTTTGTAGCTTCGTATTTTTGAGTATTGTCCCGGATCCAGAAGTGCACTTATTGCTTTGGTTTTGTAGCGGGGGATGTGACGGAATATAACTCCAAGGCGGGCCCTTTTTCAGAGTACGACACATTTGTTGCAAGAGGCCAGGACTGGATCCAGGTTGTAGAGACTCTAAAGAAGAAGTATTGGGAGTACTACCATCTATCTATAGTTGTCAAAGCGACAGGTTCACCCTACCAACTTTCACAGTTATGAGTCTTCAAAGTCAAAATGTTTTTTTTAAATAAAATTTTAATTAAAACTACCCTTAGTTAACCTATTTTTTTTTTCATACGCGTTATATTAGATTCACCTCTATGTTGTGTGTTGTATGTAAACAAATCTTGCCACTTGATCAACCAATCAACTTGAAATTTTGCACATGTTGCACAAAAAAAATCAAAATCTCTTCAAGATGGCGTCCGAATTTTGCAATTATGCTCGCGACCCTCGGCATGGGTTTCAAAGGAAAGGGTATGACCCCCAGCTATGTGGGTACCTATCCGAACCCACCATGATCTGCAAGCATTGTTTATCGCTTTCAGCTTCAGCACTACCAAAATCTTCTAACCTATCATATTTTCTTCTTTCTTTCTTGGAGTTTGGTCTGGGACAGCGAGGTGTTCGGACGTTTGCTGTTCCGGTCTCTTAATTTCGCAGTAATAGAAGTGATCCCTAAAATAAAATAACAAAAAATAAAATAAAATGAATAAAAAAAAGTTAAATTCCATACAAAAAAAAATTCATAGTGAACAAAAACCCATAAAAAACAAACAAACAATAGAAACTCATCCGGCGCTGCAGTCTACGCGAAGGCTCACCACACTTCACTAGACGACATCAACGAAAGACACGACCGACGAACGGCAAAAGTAAGTACCCTTGCTCCCTACCCTCTCTCAGACCCTGGTCTTGCAGGTGCCGCGCCCAAAATCTGTCGGTCGATAAAATTTGCCCCGTTTCAAAAGGCATAACACTTTGACGCGGACAAATTTTATTGCCTCTGATGGATGCGGCAAGTGTAATTCCGGAAAATATCCCAAAGAATGTGGCGATTGAACCCGCGCAACCGAAGTCCCGTTACAAGTCAAGTTTTGGTATTGACTTTTGTAACATTCGTGGACTTCAAGCGAATTTCTCTTTTGTTGAGTGCCACTTATCTAGTTACAAACCCCCAATCTTCGCACTAAGTGAAACCCAAATATCACCCGATAATGACTTAGGTTATTACCAGGTGTCGGGGTACACTTTAGTGCACAATCTCTCCCCCCATAGGGGTATTGCCATTTATGTTAGGGACGACGTGGCTTATTACAAAATACACTCAAGCACAACTTCAGATTTTAATTATCTTTGGATTAAAATCATTTTCCAAAGCCACGTCATATTCTTCTGCTTCCTATACAGAAGCCCTAACATAAGTAACGAAGCCTCCACCTTATCTTTTGATACTATTTCCGAACAAATCTCGGGATTTTTGTCGTCCAATCGTGAGTGTGAAATCATCGTTGCGGGTGATTTCAATGTTCACAACGTTAAATGGCTAACTTACTCAAATGGCACCAGTATTTCTGGCAAGGACGTCGAGCTCTTTGCAGACATCAATAACTTGCAACAAATTGTAGATCATCCCACAAGAGTCCCTGATGTTGCTGGTCAAGGAGGATATCTCCTTGATCTTTTTCTAACTTCTCATCCAGCGTGTTACTCCGTCGAAGTTGATTCACCTCTCGGCAATTCAGACCACTGCCTAATCAGTGCTAACTTCCCATTCGAATTTCCCACCCCTCCCAAACCAGTTCGAAGAACTGTATGGCATTATGGGAAGGCCAATTGGCTGGGGCTTATTAATTTCTTCCAGTCTACAGACTGGAACCTGTGTTTCCGGAATAGAAACGCCAACTCTGCCGCTATCCGTATCACCAGGATCATACAGGCAGGAATGCATTTGTTCATTCCCCATTTTACCAAATCTGTGAAGCCTAGGCCCAACAGATGGTTTAATCGGGAGTGTATGAATGCAATCAAAACTAAAGAAGCCGCCTTCCGAGCGTACAAGAGCTTCCCGAGTGAATCGCTCCGTTTAGAGTACGTACAACAAAGAAATTCTTGTAAAACCGCCATCAAGAAAGTCAAAACCTTATTTGACAACAAATTGAGAAGTAAACTCCTAAATGCAACCTCCGGTAGCAAAAACTTCTGGTCCTTGGTAAGTTCCATCAAGAAGAATTTCACTACAACCTCAACCCCTTCCTTTATTCACAATGAGAAGGTAATAACAGACAGCAAATCCAAGGCCAATTTATTAGCATCTATGTTCGCTTCGAATTCTTCTTTACCCGAAACTGATGTGCTACCCCCTGTTTCCGAGCGTAACGCCCATTCAATGGACAGGGTTTTTTTCAGGACTCGCGAGGTGTACAGGTGCCTCAAGGCGCTCGGTGCCAACAAATCCACTGGACCCGATAGTATACCCCCTATCGTCTTAAAACAATGCGCCTCACCTTTGGCTAAACCTCTGCGCAAATTATTTTCCCTGTCATATTTCTCCGGAGTTTATCCCCACTCTTGGAAACTTGCCCATGTTCAGCCCATACCGAAAAAAGGTGATTCCAGCGATCCCTCCAATTACCGCCCAATAGCAATTACTTCTATTCTCTCCAAAACAATGGAGACGATAATCAACAAAAAGCTTATGGGATATCTAGAATCCAATCTACTCATAAACGACAGACAGTATGGCTTCCGACAAAAAAGATCCACTGGCGATCTTTTAGTCTGTCTTACAGAACACCTCAGCCGTAGTCTGCATGGATCCGGTGAGTCTAGTCTGGTTGCTCTGGATATCTCCAAGGCTTTCGATAGAGTTTGGCACTCAGCCCTGTTAGCTAAACTCACAGCTATTGGAGTTGACTCACTTCTACAAAAGTGGATTGAGAGTTTCCTTTCTGGCCGTTCAATCAAAGTGGTATTGGATGGCGTCAAATCCGCATCCCACCCGATCTCTGCGGGGGTACCCCAGGGGTCAATTTTATCACCGGCCCTATTTCTCATATTTATAAATGACCTTCTTTCAATCCCCTCCAACCCACTTCTCAGCTTCGCTGACGACGGTACTCTACGTTACTCGTACAGCTTCGATACAAGACAGACTCATGCCAGATCCTGTCTTGATGATCGCGAACTAATGTCCAAGTCGATTAATAACGACATTAAACTCATTCTAGAGTGGGGAGAGAAGAATCGTGTTGAATTCAACCCCGACAAAACCAAGTACTGTCTTATCTCCAAAAAGAAGTTCAACATCCCTCCACCCTTGAAAGTGAATGAAGTTCAACTATTGGCCGAACCATCTTTACACATCTTAGGCGTGACATTAGCCAAAGACTTGCGATGGAATGACCACATATTCCAAATCGCCAAACAAGCATCCCAGTGCTTGGGTTTTCTTAAGAGGTGCAAGTTCCTCCTCCAGCCATCGGCCCGCGCTGTTATTTATAAATCCTACATTCGGCCTCTTCTCGAATATAACTCTCTCGTTTGGGGCGGCGCCCCAATAACCACCTTGGCATGGTTAGATAAGGTGCAACAAAGGGCGCTCAAGTTAATTGATGACGACACCGCCTGCTCCACCATCGAGCCCTTAAGCCACCGTAGGAATGTAGCAGCACTGACAAAATTTTATCGCTACTATCATAGTGACTGTTCCTCCGAGTTAAACGCTCTCCTGCCTCCACGGCAATCTTATACCCGCAACACCAGATTAGCCCACTCGTCTCATTCCCTTCACCTGCAGCTACCCCTTTCACGCACTCAACAAGATATGAATTCGTTTGTTAATAGAACAACTCGGCTGTGGAATAATCTCTCGCAGTCAGTATTTCCGAACTCCTACAACATCCAAGAGTTCAAACGCAGGGTTCATCACCACCTTCTTCAATATCCCCCCGTACCTTTTAATCCTTAACCTATACCCCCCTCATCCCTCCCCCGTACTAAGCTTACTGCTAGACATTGCACCATGACGTGACAAATGACATGACGGACTAGTAGTACAAAGGGTGACTCCTAAGCTTAGCACTGCCACATAAAAAAAAAAAAAAAAAAAAAATGAAACTTACCTTTTAGCTCGAGCGATATGACAAATACATAAGGTGATATTTTTGCTTTTCAGACTTTTCAGTGAAAGTTTTCCGTTTATGAACTTTCAAAAATCGAGAATATGGCGAAAACCTCCTGCTTCATGGATTGCTTTTGAATTCTTTTTCGGAGAATTCGATGAAAGAGTACATGCATGCCTTTAGACATAAACGAGCTATTTTCTATCATAGGTGAAATGTACGCCAGTAAATGTTATAAGGGCTGCAATTATTTTTGAACTAATCAAAACTTAAAAATTTGCCCAAAAAGACGAACATCTCCAACCTATTTGAAAGGCTCTTTTAAATCCACGCAAAACATTGTTGTCAAAGTTACATCTATTTTCTAAACAGATATTTTAATGAAACACTAAATAAGCAAAATTGCTCCTAATTTTACATTTATGATTTTAGAGCGCCATAAAATCGCTAATTCTCGATATCCTTATAGCATCAACAAGTTTCAGTGCATCTTCAAGTATCGTGTCTAACTATATTTGAGCTTGAAGACTTCAGATGCTCTAAAAATAGCTTGTTCCCACCGAATAGCATCAATTGGCAAAGACATCTCGGAGTGCATCAGTGGCAAACTATATACACGTGTTTCGAATTTGAGTTTGAGGAAGCGTCTTTGGTGTCTGAAATGATTTGATTTCCCTCCTCTTCTTCGCTTAAAAAAAAAACATGAGATGCGGCTACTAGGCAGCATCGTTCCGACTGATCGTCAAACTGATGTTCTTTGGAAGCGCCAACATTTTATGGGGAGTCTTTAACAACTTTTGATACAAACACGATGCTCCGAGTTATGAGCATAAATTTATGGAAGACATTTGATTCATGCGAAGGAGCAGGTCCCCAGTAGAGTTATCGTCCGCAAAGAGTTCTTTTGCATGGATAAAAAATAAACATTCTTTAATAGCCACGACTTGTATCATGTGGGAGGCTGGGGACGAATTACTAGTTGGCGATGTATTAAGCAAAACAAAAAATCTTTTCAAACCTTGTGGGAATCCGTCCTTTCAGATTGTTTACAAAAATCACACGAAGCTTGAGTTGGATCAAAGGATTTCGGAACGTTTGTGCCTTTTATTATCCTTCGACTTGGTTGCAATTCCAAACACGTGTGTACTGTAACCTTCTCGACTTTATAATCGGATTGTTTTCGGTACCCGGTAATGAATAGGAAGCGCCCTTCAATTATAGAAAGGCGCTTAGATCCCTCGGGATCCTTTCCTGGAAGTTTAACATGAACTCTAGGACCTCAGGCTCAGTACAGTGCACACATGTGTTTCATTTGGAAATTTTTAACGCTCATAAATCTTTTCCGGACAATAAATCTTAACACATACGCACCTCTACATGGACACGCTCGAGCTTAATAAAAGTAATTTATTTTAATTTGATTTTTATAATTTTATTAAATATGTTGTGTGCGCATTGTAAATAAAGTAAACAACTTGTCATCCTGCTTCCAATGCAAGATAATCTTTTGACAGCTGAAAGGCATGGAACAAATTTTTGTTTGCCCTTTTCATCTCTGTTCAACAGCAGTTCACGTCAACCTGAATGACAAATTGACACGTGGAGGTTTTCCATGGGAGGAAAGTGAAAAATCTTGACAGAAACTTATGCACAGAGTTCGTTTCACTTTACTTCACTTTTTGACAGTTATTCATGAATTTCCATTCTAAATTTATTAGTGTCAAAGTTGAAAGACAGTTGGACAGAAGGAAAATAAAAATATATGTTTCGTTATTGCATTTTAAATGGATGCAAATGCAAACTGTGCCACTGCGGTGCTGTAGTAGGATTGCGTATTTTGCATATTAAGGGCAATATAGACTTATAGTATCCATGCAAACATCGAACAGTTGAAAATAAAACATTTTATTTATCATCTCCATAAGACTACTTTTACGAAGTGGCGCTACAGACCGTGTAGGCCTAGAGGTTCTTGAAGTCTCCTCTTCCTGTCGACCCTACGTCTTGCTGGTTATCGCTGGTTTGTTATACTTAGGTACATTGTTGTATATTTTCTAGCACGTCATCCATCCACCTAGTTCTTTGTGGCCCTACGTTTCTTTTTCCTGATGGTCTACCAATGAAAATCCGGGACCAGCATTTGTTTTCCCCGAGATCGTACAACTTTCCCGAACCAATTCTTTGTGTGTAAAGTGTAACTGTATTTATTTCGCCACACATTTAGATAGTTAGTTCTTTTATAGCGCCATTCGTTTTGGTTAATCGTTACAGGAAAAAAGTGAATCCTTACACAATTAGTGGAAAAACGCCATGCCGTAGGACGTGACATTATCGGTTGTGGACCAACCTACGTAAAACTAGTTGTGATGTCAACGGTTTGTTGTAATCCGATTACAACTGTAGTGACCGCGTAAACTTAATTACCAAGTTTACGCAAAGTCACACAACAGCCTCCCACACAATAAACACGATCAGTCGGAACACTCCATCGATCACCGAACTTAAAGTTCAGTGATCTTACCGTTCTCCGTTCCGTTCCCCCATCGTGT
Organism: Thereva unica; assembly: GCA_949987705.1. Classification (NCBI taxonomy): domain Eukaryota; kingdom Metazoa; phylum Arthropoda; class Insecta; order Diptera; family Therevidae; genus Thereva; species Thereva unica. The sequence continues at coordinate 58,652,265 of OX465281.1, read as the reverse complement.
TTATCGGAGCTAGCCAATTTCCGGCATCTCCATCTCTACAGTCAGCCATAAAGGTTCCTCCAGGAAACGTGCCGACCGAAGAAATAATTAAAACTCAAGTGATCAAGTTATATTAATAAATATATATATGTATATATACATATATATAAAATCAAACAAGAAACTGTGTTATAACAAATATTATAATCTAAGCCTGAATAAAAGACATAAATGTAAACAATAAAAACAAATCGTGCATTTTAAATACAAATATAAAAAAACCGCATGGTGCGGATAACAATACAACTATTACTATATACATTTTATTTCCCATAAATCATATAATAACCTTTAATCGAAATTATCGCTTTGCTTCGTATAATTTTTAGAATTGTAATCCGATTACAACTTATAACGTTAATATAATAACAAAATTAGCGTAATCGGAACTCAAAATTCGCGATAGCAAAAGTCGTTTTTAAGAAGCCCTTCTATTTCAAATATTTTTAATGTAACGGGACGCCGCGAAAAATAGATAAAGGAATTTCATTAGAAGCCCTTTGAAGAATGCAATCTTGCATTTTGTTCTCTAGCTCCTTGTCAGAATCTAGGGAAGATTCATGAAGCTAAAAATTAATAAGGCGAGTAGTATTTTTCCAGTCGAAGCGCGCGGTTTTATTTTCGGGAAGTCGAACCAGTTTTTTTTTATAAAGTAGAGTTTATTTAGCAGTCGAAAGTTTTTGGATTTAAAAAAAATAAATTGTAGAAACATATTACTTTGCTACAAGGCCCTACTCTCGAAAGAGAGAGAGAGATGATATAGCCCCATTGTCTGTCAAACTTCCCCTAACTATGAAGGGCCTCTCAATCCTAACCTATTTGTATTCAGCTTACGACAGTTGAGTATTTTGACTCAGTAAACTATCTAAGAGTAATGCTAGACAGGAGACTGAACTGGAACGCTCAACTGAACTACATCAGTAAAGCCACTAAGGCTATATGGGCTTGTAAAAGGCTTTGGATATGACATGGAGTCTTACTCCAGAAGTGACTGGTTGAACTGCGGTTCCAGAGAAAATACGGTGTGGTTAGGATCTTATCCTTTAGCGACGGAGCACATGGTGCAGGGACAGGCAAGACCCAACTCTAAGTTCTCGATTGCAATGAGTATGAAGTGGAAAGGTTTGAAAGGCGTCAACATTTCAATCATTTATCAGAATCTTTGTGATCCCCGTAGTCCATGGAAATGGTACTTTAACATTGCAAAAATGCAGGACAAGGTTTTATTTTTAGGATGTGTAGGGGGGGGTCAGTGTGAGCTTAAGTTTGAGTTTTCGGGATTCTAACCCCCCCCCCCATTTGGCCGCCATCTTGGAAAACGTGTGCAAATTGTTTTTCCACCATATCTCCGAAACGGTACATCTTACAGAAAATTTGCAAGGACATTCTTCTCCAGAGAGTAATTACTATTATACTGTGTTATTGAAATGTACATAAATTAATAATTGTATTGTTTATTTATGATCAAATATGTAGTAAATTGTAGTGATTTGAATAACGATTCGGCTTATAAATTGATCGCTAAGTACAAACTTCAACCGACTTCCATCACGAAATACACATGCAGTTGTTTATTAATCATCTCTGCAAAACATATAAAAAAATCAGCTGCTCCTGCTTGCTCCATGCCATTCTATCCATCACTATATATTACATATTTGCTCAATGTATAGTTTTGAGTGTCCTATTCAGGTGCTATATACTACTTTTTCCATCTTTATATCAAAACATTTCTAACAAATCTTTGCAACAAATAAAGCCTACTGTATTTGAACTTGAGAAACAGTTTTGCGTCTAAAATTAATTTAATAATTATTTAATTAAATATAAAGACGTAAACTAAAAATTTGTTTTCCCATTAACAATTCTAAGACATTTTTCGTGAGAAATTATTTCTGAGCAACCACAAAAGCCATTTATTACAGATTTTCCTTAAATTCAAATTAACAAAATTGGACGTCATATTGGATCTACCATTTTGTTTATTAAAAATATAATGACGGCGACTCCGAATACCCATTTGAACAAAGTTGGTCGCCATATTGTATGCGCCATTTTTTTTTTTTTTTTTTAAATCTGATAACGGATTCTTACTCAGTCACCCTGACAACCCCCATATACCGAATTTCATCAAATTTTGTAAAGTTGGTCGCTATATTGGATCCGCCATTTTGTTGAATTTTTGAATACAGTGTTTTTGGTTACGTCATAATTTGGATTCACTACTATGAAATATGTACACTGGGAGAATTTAGACTGGCATATCACGTACATACGTATACACTTAGCCCAGTAACTTTATACAAAAAACGGAGCAAACCTCCGAAAAAATGCAACTGGAGATTTATCAGCGGAATTCTTTTTATTTTGGGAATTTCCTAAAAGTCCACAAAGCCAATTAACCGGATACTCAAGTTATGGAGAGTCAAAGATCACGAATATCAATTTTAGTGCATTTTGCAAAACTAAAGTATGAATATTTCCGAAAAATCGAATTTCGTGACCTTTGACCCTCCATAAATTAAGTAGCCGTTCAGTTGGCTTTATAGACTTTTGGGAAATTATATGTGAGCCCAAAATAAAGAGAATCCCGCTGATAAATCTCCAGTTGCATTTTTTCAGAGGTTCATGTATAAAGTGACTGGGCTAACTGTACACAGAAACTATTTTTAAAAAAACATAGACACACAAATATTGTTCTATAGAAAATACTTTTGAAATATTGACAAAGAATTAGTAAGAAGTTCAACTTCCTCTATTTGAGTTTTTGTAACGGTTATTAATAAAAAGTTATCGTATTGTAAAGATAAAACTTTTAAATAATAAACCCGAGTAAAAATAAATGATGGCCTTACAACGGGGGTGATTGTTATAATCCTCGGCCATCTGGAGGGCAACAGAAGGCCCGTTGCAGGACGGTGCGGTTGTACAGAGGGCAACTGACGGTGGAATGATGGCCTTGCAGTACCAATAAAGGCCATACGACGGTGGTACGGCGGCCGTGTGGTTGCTATTAAGGGCATACGACGGTGGTACAGTGGCAGCGACGTGGATATTCGCTGTACTATAAGAAAATATCCTAGCCCGAGTAAAAATAAAATAAGGCCTTTCAACATTTGTATATAATGCGATTAAAAAAAATCTTTTTAATATTCATCTATGTAAATATACAAAACTCACCTCGTATTTATTGAGAAAAACATCAACACACTGTTTTTTTTCTTCTAGCGATTTAATAACAAAATTTTCCACTAAAATATAAATCAACACGCACTACACACTTCCCTTACAAACCGACTAGAGCCACTGGCGAGCTCTTATCGATAATCTTGTAGGATAAATCGAAAGAGCCAATCATTTAAAATAACGAAAATGTTCAAGTTCCCATTAAAAAATCAACAATACATTTGGGGCATATTCTTTCTTGGCCCAGATTTTCCCGTGAATTTACCGCGTGTACAACTTGGTTTTTGGCCATTTAAATCTTTTGGTCAAGTTTGGCCGTCGAAAACCCGAATGTGCCCCCAACAAAAATGGGTAAAAATTCTACGGCCGTCATATCCCCCTGAAAAAGCTTAGCGGTCGTGATTCGCCCGTCATAATCCCATTTTTTATTTTTACTCGGGAATACAATAATGTTTAATTAAAAATATTTGTCTAAAATAAAAGTTTAAAAGTTATCACAAATATACAAATATTATTGCAATGAAGTGGTGTAGGACAATCGTAGGATTATAAATTTTCAGACCGGTTTCAGTCTCCTCTAATCTTTCGCTCCCGTCTTCTCGATTTCTGGCCGAAGTTCTCCAGTTTGCAGAATAGTGCCTTCGTATCTGGTACAATGACATCCTTCCATCTTATCCTCAACCTGCCTACGAGTCTTTTTCCTTTTATGATGCCAGTGAAGACCAAATTTGCTATGTCCAGTCCAGCGAAAACTATTGAGTTTTATAAACGTCACTAACACCCGGCTTTACCGGGCGAACTGTGCAAGCTTGAGCAAATTGGTGTACTGAACTTCAATTTTAGCCTCAGTTCCTACACATTTTCCCATATTGAACTTAGGAAAAAGCAAGTCTGAGTCCATCCAACAGAACATGAAATTTACGATGAAAATAAAAGCTCGCTCAGAAGAGGGAATAATGGAATGCTATTCAAGCGAGCTCAAAATCTCCTATGCTTCTCAAAATCTTCCTTTCAAAGGAATTTAGCACGTCCTCTATCATTTGTGTGAGCGTCCAAATTTCACTTCGGTAGCTATAACAGGGCGAATTAATACATTAGACCGGTTCTCCACGTTCAACTTATCTTTCAATTTTAACACTTACTTCTCTTTCGCTCGCTTGCAATTGTGATAGAGGTAATATTTTTCCTTTCTCAAGTCGCATACGAGCGAAAGAGCAAAAAGTGTTAAAGTTGAAAGAAAAGTTCGATGTGTAGAAAGGTTTTAGGACTTATACAAATTGTTTGTTATGACACTAACGCCATTTTTCTGTTAACCCTACCTAAACAGACACAATAAACTATTTGTTGTAAACTTCAAACTCTTGAAACTGCAGCACAGCACAACGAAACTCTCTGACATATTTTCATATTTTTTTAAGAAGCAAATACATAATTTTAAAAGTTATTTTAAATTCAAAAGCGACGCGGCTGCCTTCATAACTTTTTAACCGTATGACAACTTGCAACATTTTTAATATCTGACAGCCCCTTAAAAAGAGACACTGCAACGCATCTCGATAGATCAAAAATTTTAATTTCTTCCCAAGATATGGACTAGATGTCATTCAGAAGACACCTCTCACATTGAAGCTTGGTACTCCTAGCTCATACATCTGAGCCTTGACCGGGATTTCTGGTCCATATCCCGTCTTCATAGGCTTCATTTGTGTTATTTGGGTGGATTTATGTTCAAAGAAGAAACCCGACACCCCTTGTTGGTGGTGCCTCCCATCCACCACCAGCAAGACAAGACAACGAATGAACGTAATTAAAAAAGTCAAACTCAAAGACGATCAAAGATGGTGTCTAAAAAAAGAAACCCAAAAAACCCCGAAATTTCAGCGATGATGAATCTTTTGAATGAGTTTCGTCAGAAGATGCTTTTTTATGGACTCCAAAACTCATCCGGGACTGAATTTTATGTGGACCTAATCGTTTAATGGCAAGTTGCCGACTGCTGAATGGTCCTGCTACGGTTGAGGCTGGATAAACATTGTTGTGAGTCGATTTATGACCGAAGATGCTTCTTCAGGATTCATAGTTCAGTGGAATTTAATGCTTGTAACGTCACCGAAAAGATCTTAAGTTTTATGGAACAGGACATAAATCTTGAACGGATAATTTTTGATTACTTCAGCCACCAATCGTTTTTTTGCTTAGAGTATACATGTTTGACAGTTTGATAATAATAAGAATATATTTATCACAATATTTGTTAAAGTATAAATATTTATAGTGGAGCGAAGACTCTTAATTTTATTATATTTATATGCATACGCATGATTAAAAGTCTTAAAATTGGGTACTTTACCTTTTCATAAGTTTTAGATATCAGTTCTGATCTCTGATCGAATCTTCGATGATAATATGCCACGATGTTATCTAACTATTAAAGATCCACATCTTGGGCTTTGGACTATCGTTGAGAATTGCACGAATTATATAGACGTTACCTTAGTCAGAGTGATTCTTATTAAAATCTTAAAGTTGTCATAGATGTTACTAAAAAATATTTTGTTTTTGATGGAGCTGGTCTAACATCAAGAAGACATATATGGCAGCAGTTTTGGTGGCTTAGGTTGGGTTCTTAGATTTGAACAGCGACGCTCGGACCTTTGCCTTTACACCCATCTTGGAGGACTTTTTTAACGCCTCCTTGAAGTAGATCCATGCCAGGCTGCTCAATTGATCGATTATTGATGGTAAGGGCAGTATTCCGGAAATCCTTACTTTGCTTGAAACACAAGTCATGGTCAACCAACACATTTGAATCACTTATTGCCATGCTGGACTCTGACATGATTTTGTAGAGTACTCTGACTATTTGTCTAAGAGCCAGAGACGAGATAATATGGACAAATTTTACGGTAATATGTTCCTTTGGTAAGAGTGACAACGATCCTACACAGGCGAACAGCCCACTTGGGGCAGAGGGAAAATATAATCGGTAAAAAATCCCCTCCTTATTTTAATTAACGTCATTATTAATATGACCGCCATTTGTACAACCGAATTGTGTACATTTTAAGTACTCCATGGAAATGGTACTTTAACATTACAAATATACAAGAAAAGGTTTTTTTTTTGGTTGTTTCCTGTTATCTCCGTAACAGTACATCTTACAGAAAATTTGTAATTTTCGGTAAATTCGAAGTCAGTAAGTATGTATATCATAATATACTAGCTGGGACCCGGTACGCTTCGCTGCACCCATAAGCCAATAGTAGCAAATAAAAACTATCCATTGACTTGGTATTTTTCGAGATATAAATTTTACACAGATGAAGTGCCTCAAAGAAGGGGTACATGCTCTTGAGACGACCGCCATGGATCTAACGGTATATTGAGTATACTACATTGCTTATTGTAATCTACTTATCATACCCTTTCATTAGTCCGCATACTCTCGAATACTGATTTTACCTAATGTATATCCAAGGACGCGTTGAATACAATAATGCTAAATTTTTCCTTAGGCTCCTTGAATTGAAAGTGATTTGAAAATTCGTCATAACATTTTTAACTTTTCACTGCCGGCTCACAGCGAAAAAATAAATATTATTATATTATACCGTGGAGTTTTTTTTTCATAAATGTCCTCTACATTTTTTGTTTAGAAAGTTTTTCCAACCAACACCAACAAGTGCACTGATTCAGAGAAAAACGCATTAAAAAACTTTTTGGGTTTTCCAAAAACCTGCAAAGAGTCACAAATCTGGGTTTAAGCTTTTTTCATGACCCCCTAACGATTTATGGAAAAAATTTCACGGTGTAATTTTTTCAATAAACAACCTTTTTTCACGACAGATTGACCAATAGCCGTGTCTGGACTGGTGAATGTAATATCAGAGCCCTGTTTACCCAGGCCATTCACATTTTTATTGGCTTTGAAGCCCCGGTAACCTGGGACCCGGACAAGGGCAACTAGATTGAAAATGCCTAACTCAGAGGTGACATTTTACGGTTTTGACGAACGTTCGTTAAGTTTGTTCGCCTATTTACGTGGGTGCAATCACAAATGAATATTAAATAAAGTGAATTTCGAGTCATTCATTTCTTCGTGATTATAGGGATGCACTGTCAAAATTTCAGCCCTTCAGCTTCAGAGTTTTAGGTTAACCCCATTTCATCTCCTTAGGGGATGAATTTCGAGTAATCGCCTCTTAGTGGATGTCCACGTCATTATAGGGATACACTGTCCAAATTTCAGCCCTATAACTTTAGGGGTTTAGATAAACCCCATTTCAACCCCTTAGGGGATGAATCTCGAAAATCGCTTCTTAGTGGATGTCTACGTCATTAAAGGGATGCACTGTCAAAATTTCAGCCCTATAGCTCCAGCGGTTTGGGTAAATCCCATTTCACCCCATTAGGGGATGAATTTCGAAAAATCGCTTTATAGTGGATGTCTACGTCATTATTGGGATGCACTGTCAAAATTTCAGCCGTTTAGCTCTAGCGGCTTAGGTTGTGCGTTGTCTGTCAGTCAGTTACTTTTTATACCTACAATAGAAAAAAAGTAAAGAAAAAAAATCCCCCTACAACTTATAGAACCCCATTTCACCCCCTTCAACCCTTTTTTCTCCATAAAAAGTAGCCTATGCCCGTCTCCAAGGTATAAACTATGTCTGGAGCAAATTTCATCAAAATCGGTCCGATGGTTTAGACGTGAAAGCGTAACAGACAGACAGACAGACAGAGTTACTTTCGCATTTATAATATTAGTAAGGATTGCAAAAAGCACTCAAACCTCTTGGGCGTGTTTGAGAGGAAAATACTTCGGAGGATTGTTGGCCCCGTATGTGAGGAAGGACGATTCCGGAGACTCTACAATGACGAGATCTACGAGCGCTATCGCGACATAGATGTTGTGAAGAAAATAAAGCTCGGTAGGCTCCGGTGGGCAGGGCATCTAGCTCGTATGAGTGAAGATGAGCCTGCTCGGAAAGTTCTCTGCGGTAAGACCTATGGGGTGCGACAGCGAGGGAGGCCCAACCTTCGCTGGAAGGATGGCGTGGACCAGGACGCTCAGAGTTTAGGGATGCCAAACTGGATGACATCGGCTCAGAATCGGGACCGGTGGAGAGAACAGTTGCGCGAGGCCAGGACCGGATCCCGGTTGTAGAGCCGTTAAAGAAGAAGGAGAAGGATTGCAACAATTGTTACCAAGAAATTAAATCGTTCAACTGAATGACATGGTCACAGCTTAGATGTGACTTTTCGAGGCTCCGAGTATTTTATTTTTTTTCCGCCAATCCTGAATTTATTTCGATATTTCGGTTTTTCTACTCTCCTGCGTCCGTGCTATTTATTCTAGTGCTAAAGCCGTGTTGTCTTATTCTTTTTTCCACTCGTTTGCGCTTCAACTTGCCGTTGAAACGTTTCCAGCCCAAATGTTGGATCAAACTTGATCTGCCGCCAAGGGACTTACTGAGTGTAATTCCGCTAGGGGTATCTAAGTCCAATGAGTTTGAAGACTGGCGGTGCCAGTTTATACCATGTTTCCATCGCACTCGAAATCTTCCGATTTCGGCAAAAATGAGGATTTCGGACGAAATCTCGTTTGAAATCTCATGTTTTAGCATATAAAATGAAATCGCCTTTCGGAGGAGATTTCAATGAAATCTCGATTGAAATCTTGGTAATGACTATTCAGCCTATTCAGCAAGTGTACTCAGCTTGGGGAAATTTCTCAGCTGTTTAAAATTTTGACAGTACGAATTTGTCATTTTTAAATTTTCTATCTTTAACGTTTAAAATGGAGCTTAAATGAATGTTTATATTTTTTCCTTATTTTACAGCCATTTCTTTCCAAATTCCTCAGTTTTGTTGATATAATTAGGTTTTTAAAATTTGATGTGCAAGTTTGTTATGACAAGCGAAAACTGCCTGGTGCGATGGAAACACATTTGGATTTCGCCAAATCGTTTTATCAAAACCTGCGGATTTCAAGTGCGATGGAAACATGGTATTAGGCTCCAAGTCATAGTAATTCGAGGCATTCAACAAACCCGAGACGAAGGAGGAGGCCAGAAAATATATGGACTTTGGTACCACCTGCAATAGCTATGTGAAATATGTCGTTGGATAGGAGCTGAATATGTTACTATTGGGCCTAGTTCGAAATCTTTGTCCGTTTTGAGTAATACGGTCAGAACTGTCCAAAGATAGCGTTTTACATATCACCCTGTATTTTTGTAACCCTATAACCTATTTTCATAAGTAAGGTACCACTGAACGCCGAATTTCTCCAGATTCTAACCCCCTAAGCTTACTTTTAGATATTGCACCATGACGTGATCAACGGCATGACGGACTGGTAGTACAAAGATGATCCCTGAGCATAGATCTGCCGCAAAAAAAGGAAGATTTTTAGTCGGGTCCTCTTGTACATGAGACAAGGAGTTGTGGCTCAGACAGCTTTGTTTTTATTGAACAGTTAAACTTGCTTGCGAATTAAGACTCATTTCTCATAATTTCAAATATATTTCATAATGTCAAAAATTAGCTTGCAATCATTTATAACGGATCGAAATACTTTCTATTGCCTTGTTGCTATGCCTTACATTTCTCTAAGCTACTAACAAAAAGCGATAAAGAAGATCTTTATACTCTAAATTTGTTCTCAAAGAAAATAAAACAATTTTACTTAAACAATTCCTGTTATTTTTATGGACTACTTTCAAAAATTAGGTATTCCATCATAAAAGAATTCCGTCGAAGCACAGCCACCCAGGAGGCCGGAATTGTTTATTTACATCTGTCGGTAGGATTCCAATTAAAAGGCCCGTGAATAATGTCCCTCGTAACCCTGTCTTACATCGGCAGCATCTCTGGAACACTCACTATCTACGGTCTATCGTTCCGTTCAGTCAATAAAGCGACGCGCGCAGTTAATTAAAAATTTCCCCCTTTCCGTTTTTGTTTTTCTTAGCCGCGGGTGTACACCCATTTTCCAGGGAAAAATCCTAAAATGAGAACTTTTATTTACGCCCTGTCGTAATTTAAAATAATGCCACAAAACCCCAGCATAGTGCTCGGAAAAGCATACACGCAACTTTCAAATATATGGGCAGCGCCTTTAAGGTGGGTCAAATGAGATTTAAGACACCGACGCATGCGCATTTTCGATTCACCACGCTGTTCATTTATGGTGGATGCAGGACGCATGTCGCATTTTGTAATCGAATAACGCGTCTTCACGTAAACAAACGCTCATTAAAACCGACTTGCGGACAATTTAGGAACATCTGCTGGTGAGATTCTTTCTTCAAAACGCCGCCGAGAAAGACAGATGGTTGTGAAGTGTTGATGGATGTCATATGTATGAGTGGGACATAGAACAGGCGTTCCAAAGTTTTTTTTCTCAAGATTCTGTGATTTTTCCCACAGTTTCAAAACGAGGATGCCACTTGTATTACAGACTGCTACTAGCTGAACAGCTGGCAGTTTTACGTTATTCGTTTTGATTGCTGTTTTATTTTGCTCATCCCGTTTTGCAAATTTTTTTAGGGTATAAAAATGTATATTTTTCTTGCTTAATAAATTGATTTGTTTTTCAGTAAAAGGTTCTTTTTATCTCAGATTATGATTCTAGCTCCTCTCAAGGTACACTTGAACTTTCACGTATTTCCTTTGTGGTCGTTCAGTCAGGGTAGTATTAAAACGTCGCGAATAAGAAATTCGCACAGCATTTCACGTCGTCATTTCGCCTGGCATTTAATACATAGGTCAATCTGGAAACAAGTAATATGTTTAACTAATTTCCAAATAAAATTAAATTCGAAATATTCGACCAGAAAAAAAACCTCAGCTTTCTGCAATAATCTATCGGCCATCTCTATTTGAGTTTTCGTCTCAACGACGTAAAATTTACTCTCATTGGTTTTCGTCCGTATGATTTTGAATACTCGTTGCAGGCCCGGCTCGAGGATATTTGGCGCCCTGGGCAAACAAGTGTCCGGTCTTCGGAAAACATGGCAGAGAAGCCGTACGACCCAATTTAACTTTATTTTTGCGGTAAAAAATGGAAAAAACATTATCAGTGATTAGTTTTTTAGGGATTTACTTAAAAAAATTAAAAATAAAATTAGTTATTAATTGTAAATATGCCGAAAATTTAATTAAAAGTGATTTCAAATTGATTAATATATTTATTATGCAATTATTATTAAACATATATGTAAGTGCAGAAAAGTGTGAAAGGAAAAGTGAATGTGAAAAGTGTTTTTCTTCACTTATATTTTTAATAATAATTTCATAATATGTATATGTATAAATTACTTTAAAATCACTATTAATTCTATTACCTACCACACAAAACATTAAATATTCAACATTTTTTCCCTAAATAAACACGAAAAAAACACCGTGAATGCAAAAGAAATCACTTCAATTAACACACTTAAAACACAGTTAATCACTAATTTTTTTATTTATTTATTTTTTTTTTAATATCACTGAAGAAGTTATCACTGTTAATCCATGTATAGTTTAAAGTGATAAAAAACAATGTTTTTCCACTTTTTACTGCAAAAATATAACAAAAACATTCTCGAATCTATTCCGAGCCATATAAATTCTAACCAAATCTCAGATTTTAGGATCGGCTTAAGCTATGATTGTATTAGTAGGACCGAGAACTTCATGGCCTGTAGTTGATAGGGTCTTGCTTCAACACGAAAGCTCTTCGATTATTTAGGCGCCACCGGTGAGCCAAACGAGCGAATCGGCTAATGCTGCAGTGTACGATACGAGCCAAGTAAAACTGACTCGCGAAAAGGCCCTTACAATATAGAACTAAAGGACGGCCCTCGCCGAATTATAACGTAATGACATTCTTGAGTGAGTGTTCACGTTTTGGTACTTGTGTGTGGAATATAGGAGCGACAAGTAGGAGTTCAAATTATCAGTAATGTAAAATCAAATCTTCCCAAATAAACTTTTAACACACCGTTACTCCGAGTTCTAATCAGCTGATGACATTTCATGTCACATTGGGTCATGTCACGTGAGATTAAGGGGGAGGGGTCGAGTCAAATCTCACCAAGGGGGAGGGGGGTTTAAAATTCGCCAAAAATCACCTCACGTAATTTATGGACGACCTCTAATCGAGCGCTCCCTTGTAAATAGGACTTAAATCGAATAACGGGATTTCCAATCATTTTTGTTTCCAGTATATTTTGCTTGGTAATTAGGAACTATATAAAAAGAGGCAAAAAATGGCACGGAAATGGTTTCCGGGAATTTTTACCATTGCATTTTGACAATTCAGGTCAAAATTTCAAGTGAGGGTAATCAAGTGATCGCCAGTGTTTGTAATTATTTGATTCTGCTTTATTTTCAATAACTTTCATTTACTGTATTTTCATGACTTGGTTAAGAGTTATAAGAACAAACATTTTGTTACGACGCCTTCATTTTGCAGCCCTCTCTTGCCTGCATCAAGCCTCTAGATTAAAAGTCTAATATATTATCTGCTGGGTAAAACAAACAATCGTCTTCCTTGTCGAAGTGTGATTCCGTACTTAATTTTAACAGTCAACTGATAATACAGTCAACTATATTCCACATAAATTTCATTTTACTTTCAAAAGGTACTTTTTTATCTAAATTATAAGATTTTGTTAACAGTAAACCAACATGCCAACACTAATAGGAAGGTTCCAGTTTTAGATATACTTTTTTGAATAAGCTTTTGGGTGTGGATCTGTGATGAAAGTATTGCAAAGTTTTATAAACAAGGACTTCTCAAAGGCCCATCCTCTGATTGTTCCCAGGAGGAGAAAGGAACATTGCAAAAGGATTATAGAAGCTTGCCTTGAGAGTTTAATTATTGCATTTTCATTGATTTTTTTGCAATAAACATTAACGGGCCAGCCGCGGCTCTATTTCTTCTTTCCTGGATTTCTTTTTAGAGTCTGCATGAAAACCAGCAGACATTTCGGAAAGATTTCATTGTAAACCTACGGCCACTGTTAGAGATGAATCAGCCAATAGTTGCACTTCGCCCATGAAACAAACAAGGAGTTATTGCATGTTTAGTTATTAAAGAAATTATATAGTAGTAGAATAAGTCTACAATTACTTGTGGCTCCAAATTGCATAAACTCGACTGTATCTGTATACACGTCGAAGCAAAGGTAATTCCCTTTTGTTTCGTCCAGTCGTTCTTACGCTTTCGGAACCGGATTCAGATTGATTTGAAAATAAGTTCACGGGCATAAAGACAAAGACTTCGTGAGCTTTTTTGAATTATCAAAATCGTACAACAGATCATCGTCGTTGGTGAAGCAATACATTACAAAGATTAGAAATAGAGCAACTGATACAGTTGACAACTGGGAACGTCGGCAAAAGAGAGTAAGCTTTTCATTTAACGCAATCCGCTATTATCAGTACCTTGATTGAATGGCTAGAAAGGACCCCGTCAACCAGCTGTGTAAAACTAAGTCAGATTTAGATATATAGCATATTTCCATAAAATCCATAAAAAGCATTCAAGGTATTACGTTTTCCTTCCCAATTTAATGAGCTCGTACGATTAATTATGAAATATACTGCAAAACAACAAAAACTATTTATTATCAAACAGTTCCCTGAATATAAATCTACTTCTAAAAGTACCCTTATGACCATTGATACACGAGGGATCATGGTTCTGCAACCAAAAGCTCTGCAGCAAGTTTCGGAAAATACACGGAGCAATAACAAAGGAAGCAGTTTTTCAAAAGCTGCTTTTGTGTTGCTACACGATGATTTTTTGTATTAGTGAGATGTCAATTTTTTTACTCTGGTCGGGTCTTTATTTAAATCAATTCATTATTTATGATTAATAATTAATTAATTAGATATAATAATGGATGAAAATAGTGCGTTGGTGATTTCTGCTGCAGCTGCAGCGACAGCATGTTTTTTCACTTTTAATTGAAACTTTACTATTTTTAACTACATGGCAACGTATTAATTCTTATTTGTGTGAGTGGGTGCTTTCCGCGTTCGCAGGTCAAAAGCAGGAGCACAAAAGTATCCACCGAAGCACGAAGCTCTCCAATTATAACATCCCCGCACGCCTCCCTTGCCCAAAAAAAGCTTTTGCTCCGGAACCATGGTCCCTCGTGTTTGAACGGCATATTAAGATTTATTCCTCAATAAAACTCATATCAGTTATTGCCTTTTAGTTCATCGCTTCAGGCTGTTTTGATCGTACATTCATTGCTGCATACCGTAGTAATAAGAAAGTAGTCTCGGAGTGGGCGTTGCAAGTTACCTGTCATTTCATGCCAACTGATTTCTTTTGGAAATTATTCCTTTCAGGTAGTAAGTTGATGATCTAAGCAACAGCTGCGTTAGTACTGATAGATTTGGTCGTGACAATAAGTGCATTTTCTCCCCACCAAGATTGTGGTGCCTGATTTTTTTTTCTATTAATAGCCTTATATAAACTAATTATAAAAAAATAAGCGACTGGAAATAACAATTCAAAATGCAACGCTGCCTCCCAGCTTAAGTCGTTTTAAAACACTTCTTCTCAATACCCCAACGATATTTACAACCTGGCTCACTTAGTCTCCGTGAAAGTGCAGTAACCTCTATCCCTCTATCTCGGTGGGCAAAAAGAATGTAATGGCTGACCCATCTCTTATCATCCTAGGCATAACCTTATCTTCACATATTCCAAATCTCCAAACAAGCTTTCCAATGCCTGAGTTTCCTCAAGAGATGCAAGTTCCTCCTTCAGCCAATTGCCCCGGCTACAATCTACAAGTCGTACATTCGGCCCCGCTTTGAATACAACTCGTATCTGGGTGCCCCAAAAACCACCTTGGCTTGGCTGGGCAAGGTGCATAACCGCGCCATCAAACTCTTTAGCGATAGCACCTTTTGCTACTCCATCGACCCTTTAAGCCTTTAAGCCAGGAATGTAGCAGCCCTTAGCAAATTTTACCGCTATTACCATAGCGACTGTTCCACTGAAATCAGCAACCTCCTGCCTACCCGGAAACTTTTTTCCCGCAACACAGGACTAGCCAACTCGGCTCACCCCAAAAAACGCTACAGTCCTCCTCTTCGCGCACATTACGTTTATAAATAGAACAACTCGATTGTGGAACTCTCTTCCGCAGTCAGTGTTTCCGAACTCATATAATATCTCAGAGTTCAAACGCAAGGTTCATCGACATCTACTCATCCACCCTCCAGACCCCTAACCTATCCTTTTCCTCTATCCTTCAAAACAAGCTTACTACTAGACACTGACCATGACTTGAACGACTTGACAGACATGTAGTACAAAGGGTGATTCCTAAGCTTGATATTATCACATAAAAAAACATTGGATTCTCCCTGTTTTTATATTTAATTATTCCTTCTCCTTGTCCAGTAGAATTAGGACATAAACTCCAAACCGAGAATACACTTGTCTGTTATATCAGGTGCTAGGAACGAATGTGCAAATTCAGTGTCGGCCAAAACCGCATTATTATTTTTCTCTTACAATTGCAGTGGTCCTTCTGTTAAAGTTTCTATCCTGTATTGGTTTGCGTTTTAAAGTCACTTTGTATCGACCAAGTCTGCCCAGATTACAGATCCTGAAGCACCATTACCCACAGTATTTGTGAATTTGTCGGCTCCAATTTTTCCGATGATGACATAACTATTGTTGATGTTGATTATAACACCAGGGGCTTCAAATTCGCCGGCCAATTCCTCCTCGCAAAAATTGTAATTAGAACATTTAATGTATGTTTTGTTAACATTTTTTGTTTTTATTGTAAAACATTCATGTCCGGTTTATAAAGGTAAATTTAAACCACGTTAAAGTTATCCCTCCTAACTGCAGTTCCTGATTTCAATTCCCACTGTTCACTCGAGCTTAATATTTGGTACTTATATTTTGGATCGGAATGTAACTTTTTGAACCGTTTATTAAAAGCTTGATGTGTCTGCGATAAAGCTGAAGAGCTTTTAGTTCATTTAGCAAAGTTATAAACCGGTTAATTCTGAAAAGATTAGAGTACATTTCAAACAAAAGTTGTGCTGCCAGCACCATAAGAAAAATTTTGTCAAGATTTCATTTGCCTATCCCAGCACACAGTATATTTACTAAACTGAACTGTTTTTAAATATAGGGTCAAAATTCAGTTTGCGATATTTAAATAGCCAAACATATTTAAAAAACTTTTCATATATGAATTTTCATACTTTTTTTATTATTTTATTGATGGAAGAGAAGGAAGGTAGAAATGGAAACGCATAAAGTTAAAGCGTTGAGTTAAAGCGGGATTTTAAATCAACAACCACTAAACTCAAGTCAACAATTTGTGCTTTATTATATTAGCAAATGAAAGATTTTATTCTTGTATATAAAAAATTATATTTAACTTGGCACAATTATTCTTTCAATATCATTAGTTTGAGAACTTGTAAACATTATTACAAAAATATTTTTAACTTTTTATTTATGGGACAGTCTAAGCTCAAGTGTCATCATTTGTTCTACCAGTCTGTCATGTTCAGGGGCGGCGCTTTCATTGGTGCAAATGGTGCACTTGTGTTCCCACAGGCGTAAGATAGTACACAAATTAATTCAATTTCTGTCCTTGTATCTTCTCATGCAAGGAAAAGCGGAAGAATTTTACCTCTCATCGTGCAAGGAACTTACCGTAGATTGTAACTTCGAGATTTTCATAAAATCGAGATTTTACTCAAAAAGGGAAAGAACAGATCTTCTTCTTCGAGAATCAGAAGCCAGCGAGAAAAAAATCGCTCATCTATATCACTGACATATGGGCGATTCTCCAGAACCTTTAACTTGAGCTAATTGGAAAAATGAAATTTCAAATTGATAGCACAACCGTGCCATGATATTTTTTGTGTTTCTTACTTCATAAATAAATGTTTTCTGATGTAGAACATTAAAAAATTCAATGCGCATATTTTTTTTATGAAAAAATTACATGACATGGTTACAATTTTGACATTTCAAATTCGGATGGTTACAATTTTGACATTCGCTTAAATTAATTTTTTTTTAAGATTCATGAAACAATTTAAGCGAAGGAAACGTTACATATGATTTAACTAGTTACAATAGGTCATAAGAAATTTTACGGGGATGAATTTAATGTAATATGAGCAAATTAATTGCAGTTACAACTTTGACATTTAAATGTAACCTACGTTCACGTTAGCCAGTTTTGCCCAAAAATCAACCAATTTCAACTTATTTTTGTCACAAAATGTATGCACATGTTCGTTAGTGTCTGAACAATAAGTGCGTTTAAAAAATTTTATGATAAAATGAGACAGTTTGGAGTACTTCGACTTACCATGCGGGTTACAACTTTGACGTCAAAACCTAGGGACAAACTTCAGAGTTGTTTTTTGGAAAATATAGCGATTTGACACTGCACCGAACACAACTGCATTTTTCCTTAAGAGTTAAGCTACAACTTTTCACTTTTCACTATTTGTTTCAACGCTTCCTATCACAAATATAAATAGTTTTTCATTCAGATTAGCGCTAAAGACAGGCCGAAAAGTGACAGGTAACGGAACATTTTTTCAAATTACATTGCAAAATATCGTTTAAAATGACTTCGTACTTATATCTCATTGCTCATTAATAATTTCTTAACATTATCGATAGCTTCTTTTATTTTTAATCTTCCTACAAAAATTGTAATTCATAAAAATGTGTTTTTTTTTTTTATGTGAAAGACTAGAGTCTCAGGAAAAGCCCTTTATACTGTTGACAATCTATTTTCTTCATATAGAGTGCAATGTCGAACAGCAGCTCTAGTCGGGGAGGAAGGGAACCGCCACAACCTTCCCGCGATATTTTCAGTCCACCTACTACTCCCAACCATTACTATCGCGACTCTGACATCGGGGCATCGAGAAACAACTCGCTGGAGTGTTATGCCTCCTGAAACGAGTTGAATCTCTTCAACCAACCGATGACATGCGCTTCTGGGGGAGCGGGGAAGGGCTAAGGAAGGCTATGACAGAAGGAATCAGGAATGCAAAGAGGGAAGAAGAAAGAAGGAAAGTTATGTAGGCGGGAAATTGGAAAAGGCTAGGACCGTGGCACCGCCGGGAATCGAACCCGGGACCTCTGGGGATAGTAGTCAGGCGCCTTACCCCTAGACTACCGAGGCCCCAATACTTAAGGACAAGCAGGTTAAAAGTTCCGGAGAATCGCCCATATATATGATCAGTGATCTATATATATATAAAAATGAATCATTGTTTTGTATGTAATCGATGTTTGAAAAATTGGCTGTATGAAATGACTGATTGAGTGTGGTTTATGTTAGAAGACCCTCAATAGCAAGGTTTATGTATATAGTTTTCATGATTATGTCTGTTGGTATTTTTGTAATGGCGCTTGAAAAAGAATTGTCGATATCCTTATTGGAAATTTTTTCTTCGCATTTAATTGATATAATTTGTACGTGGTTTGTTTTATTAAATGAAATAAAAAAAAAGTAAAATCGTTCTAAAAAAGGATTGTAGCAGCGATAGTGGTGTCAAATTATAAATGCATTAACCGAAACGTAACAGTAGTAACGTTAGAGTGCGTTTACATGTTACTCTCATTAGGCTGGCGTACACGGGACAATATTTAACACTTGGTTAACCGGTTTGTATCTTGACTATTTTTTCGATTTGCTTTTCCACCTGTTTGTCTCTTTTTCCGTTGTCCTTCGCTGCGATCAAAATTAGACAGCTTGTGGGGCGCAATAGGGGATAGTACATCGGGCGCAAACAACCCAAGTAGCATGCTCTGCTCACCGGAGCATTTCGAGTTTTATACTCTTCACCGCATAAATGAATGGGAAGCGCTCGGCGCTCTCATCATTGTAGAGTCAACAAAATGGTCCTATCTCACATAACGGGTCGAAAGGCTTTCTTCTCAAACGCGAGAAAGAGGTTAAAGAATAGTTGTCCGAGGCCCGAGTTCTTTAAGGGCTGTCTGTAGCGACATTTAAAAAGAAGTAAAGTCGGTAGACTTTATAATTCATTATTAAAAATGCTAACAGGAAGCTCTGCCATTTTTCAGCGTGTACCGAATCATTTCCGCTAGTTTTACTACTTTACCTCTTATAGTAAGAGCTTACTTGATATCTTATAACAAGGACTTATATGCTTAAACCAGTAATGTTCTTGTATGCTTAAACCAGTAAGCTTTATAAATACGATTAATAATTTATTTTTTAGAACCAAAGAAAATAAAACAGAATGAATTATAGTGCAGGCGCTGGAGGTAGTTGAGAATGCAAAATATGAAGTTTAGGAATTTTCAAGCATTAATCGTTTCCGAAAAATACTAAGGTAAAGGCATTTGGTATAATTTCATTAATCCTGAAAAAACTGCATGTTGACATTAAAACAATACTTAAAATTGCTCCAAAGCGTTTGCTTTATCGGTTTTTGGATATCTAATGGGAGGGGCATAAAAATGAACTAATGAAGTTTTTGGAAGCATCAAAAAGCATAACCTGTAAATCTTTCTGAGATCAAAACAATTGATAAAAAGCGGTCCTCACATTCTGCATCCCTCCAGCTCCCAGTCTACACCACCTATTATTTTTTGAAAACGATTAACGCAGAAAATACATAAAACTTGAAGTATCGATATCTCAAAAACGAACCGACATATCGAAAAGATATGTTTAACATTTTCGTTTTATTTAGGGATGTTTAATCGAAATTTATAATTATAATATCCGCGGAACGTAAATCGTAGCTTTGATATAACTAAAAACTTTTGGAAAATAGCTCAAAACGTCAAGTGTCAATATCTCGCAAATTAAGCGTGATCGAAAAATTTAATTTCACATTTTCGTCTTATTTTGTGGTGCTTCGGAAAAATTCATCGTCAAAAAGTGAGCTACGGAAAGCGTAGAGGTACCAATGAAAAAAGGGGATAAAAAAATTGAACCCAAAAATGGACCGGCATCATTCGTATTATTCGTCGTTGAGCTATTTTAACTGAAATCTGTTGACGGAATTGGGTCTTCACATTTTGTATACTCAACTACCTCCAGCGCCTGCACTAATTGGACTTTTCTGGCCTTTTTTTTGACTGAAGTGCTGGATGATGTTTTCATAATATAAAGGAGCGGCTTTCGCATGCTCGATGGACAGACTTAAAAAGTGATTTAAGCCATCTTCAGTAGATCGAGGTCGATTAAAAGAAATTTACCGAAGGATCATTCCCCAGACGCCGCTAATGGTGTCAAAACCAATAGTAACCTTAGAACAACACGAGGCAAAAACTTTTCGTAGCCTTGTTCAAAGATTAAAAACCCGAGTAAAAATAAATTACGGCCTTACAACGGGCTTGATTATTATAGCCCTCAGCCATGCAGGGGGCGACTGACGGTGGAATGACCGCCTTGCAATACCAATAATGGCCATACGACGCACGGTTGTACGGCGACCGTATAGTTGCTATTAAAGGCATACGACGGTGGAACGGTGGCTGTATGGTTGCTATTAAGGGCATACGACGGTGGTACAGAGGCAGCGACGTGGATATTAACTCTACTATAAGAAAATATCCTAGCCCGAGTAAAAATAGAATAAGGCCTTTCAACGGGTGAACAGTAAAAGTGTTTAAACATATTCCTCGGACATATGAAGGGAATTAGAAGGCTCGTTGCACGACAGTACGGCCGTACACCACACACGCACAAACCTACCGACGAGTATACGTTTGTACATAATTCGATTAAAAAAAATTCTTTTTAATATTCATCTATGTAGAGATACAAAACTCACCACGTATTTATTGAGAAAAACATCAACACACTGTTTTTTTTCTTCTAGCGATTTAATAACACAATTTTCCACTAATACTCCAGTCAAAATACGGGGGGGGGGTTGTACTTAAAGTTGCGAATACCAGATTTGCTCTAGTATAGGTTTTTTGGGTCGCTGAACACGAAAATCGGGGTCATTTGGTTCGGAAATGGGCGGAACACCCCTAAATTTGCAAAAACTACCCCCAAATGGGGGTATTTTTGATGTATTCGCGTTCTGAGTCTATAGATTTGGCCAAAAATTGGTTTCCAAGGGTTTTTTGGGTCGCTAATTAAGAATCTTGATGATTTTTTTAGGTTACATTAATATTTAACCCTTAAATTACGTAAAACTACCCCCGAAAAGGGGTGTTTTCGCTATTTTCGCACTTTTTGCGACCAGATTAGGTCCATAGGGGTTTTTTGGGTCGCTGATAACGAATTTTAGGGATTTTTTAATGAAAAATTAATATTTCACCCTTAAATTAGCTAAAACTACCCCCAAAAAGGGTGTCTTTGCTATATTCAAACTTTCTGCGTTCAGATTAGGTGCAAAGGGTTTTTTGGGTCGCTAATCAATAATTTTTGTGATTTTTTAATAAGTCCTGCAAATTTTGAATACAAAAAATTAAAAAAAATTGCAGCGGTACTTCATGCCTTTAGTGGCTGTGATACCACATCTGCGTTTTACCTAAAAGGTAAAGAAAGAATCTTTAAAATTATGAGTGAAACCAAAAATGAAAGTTTAGCAAAGGAGGCTGAAGAACTTTTGAACCCTGAAGCAAATATAGAAGAATTATGGAAAATAGCTTTAGAAATTGTTACAAAATTATATGGGCAAGAACCAACTACTCCCGAAGGATATAACATGATAAGGCTAAATGTTTTTAAAAATTTATTTGGTGATTTAGATGTTCGCAAGCTTCCTCCAACAGATTATGCTGTACTGGAACATACAAAAAGAGTGTATCTTCAGTGTCAAAACTGGTCCCTGAACAATGATTTAAACCCTTTAGAATGGGGATGGAAAGTGGGAAAGGATAACATTTTAGAGCCTATTTTTACAACACGCCCATTAATTCCAGAAACATTTTTGAAAAAAGTTTCATGTGGTTGCAAAAAAGGTTGCATGAAAAAATGCGGCTGCAGAAAATTAGGGTTAAAGTGCAGTGTCTTCTGCAAATCATGTAAGGGACAGAGCTGCGAAAATTGTGTTGATACTTTAGACTTAGAGGAAAATGGTCTTTTTGAAAACGTTGCAGAATTGGAAAGTTCAATTCTAGAGCCAATTGTCACTATCGACAGCACTGAAGATGCTGATATAGTGAATCAAGACATGGAATGCTCATTTTGATTAGCGACCCAAAAAACCCTTTGCTCCTAATCTGAACGCAGAAAGTTTGAATATAGCAAAGACATCCTTTTTGGGAGTAGTTTTAGCTAATTTAAGGGTGAAATATTAATTTTTCATTAAAAAATCCCTAAAATTCGTTATCAGCGACCCAAAAAACCCCTATGGACCTAATCTGGTCGCAAAAGTGCGAAAATAGCGAAAACACCCCTTTTTGGGGGGGTAGTTTTACGTAATTTAAGGGTTAAATATTAATGTAACCTAAAAAAATCATCAAGATTCTTAATTAGCGACCCAAAAACCCCTTGGAAACCAATTTTTGGCCAAATCTATAGACTCAGAACGCGAATACATCAAAAATACCCCCTTTTGGGGGTAGTTTTTGCAAATTTAGGGGTGTTCCGCCCATTTCCGAACCAAATGACCCCGATTTTCGTGTTCAGCGACCCAAAAAACCTATACTAGAGCAAATCTGGTATTCGCAACTTTAAGTACAACCAAACCCGTATTTTGACTGGAGTATAAAATATAAATCAACACGCACTACTCACTTCCGTTACAACAAACCGACTGGGGCCACTGGCGAGCTCTATCGATAATCTTGTAGGATAAATCGAAAGGGCCATTCATTGTACACAACGAAAATGTTCAAGTTCCCATAAAACAAATTCAACAATACATTTGGGGCACATTCTTTTTTGGTCCAAATTTGCTCCTGGAATGGCCGCGTGTACAGCTTGGTTCTTAAATATTTTGGTCGAGTTTGCCCAATAAAAATGGGTAAAAAGTCTACGGCCGTCATATCTCCCTGACAAAAGCCAAGCGGCCGTGATTTACCCGTCATAATAGTCTAAGCTCCCTCGACAAAAAAGGTACCCCTTCGAACACCTCAAAACAATAATAATTTTCTGCTGACATACCAAGTTTTATTCGTAAAATAGATGACAAGTCTTCTTCCAGAAAAAAATTAAGGTGGTGTTTTGGCAAGGCCCTTGTAAAAGCTGTTTTTTAAAGAAAACCCCCTGTCTCGGCGCTTAAAAATTATATCTGACTTGGTAAAAAACATTTTTTCAATGACAGGCTTATTTTTATGCATAAAGGACATCTTAAACTTCAGTTATTTTCTTTTTGAACAAGGTGTTCTGAAAAGCCAGTGATTGATCTTGATGCATTGATGCTGCGCATTCAAAATTCAGTCTGACAAATTTATTAACAAAAATTGTCAGCCAGACAAGCTTTAATAGACAGAAGAAATCTTGAACTTTATGTAAAACAAAATTCAAGGAGGTGTTATGAAGTGCATTTTTATAAAAAAAAGAAGAATTTATAGCATAAGATCTGTCTGAAGCTATAACAGAAGTTGTCAGACAGACAAATTTTTTCAAAAATGGTTCATTATTTACTACAAATTGTATAAATTTCAGACAGGTGTTTTGGAAAATAAAATCATTGTTTTTTAACAACATTCAAAAATTCATAAAAAATAGCAATTAACAAATTTTTACTAGTCTGGCGGGCTTTTCATGTTTTTTACATGTTTTTCAGCCGATCTCACTTTATTGTTTTGAGGTGTTCGATGGGGTACCTTTTTTGTAATGGGAGCTTAGACTGTAAGCCCATTTTCTAGTTTTACTCGGGAAGCAAAAAGACCCTACTTAATGTGTTAATGTGAAGTACTCGCTAATGACAAATAATTTCTTCTCCGACTTGTGTTAGATAACGGAATCTTTAAAAGTTATCTAGTAGATTTTATCCATCCCAAAGTGCTAATTTGCTTAGTGGAATACATAAAAGATAATAAATCTACAGAATTTACCCATATCGAATTTTCTTTGAAAATACTGTCAAATATTCTAAGATTTTTCCAAGTTATGCAAGTAGTAAAGAAAACGATTTTAAATAGTTAAAAGCCATGAACTAACAGATGAAACGAGTTTGGATAACATTTAAAGGTATTGAGGCGGTAAGTACAAGTGCCAAAACCAAAGTAGGCAGACCTTACATTAAATTAACTAAATTTCTTGAAATGTGACTTAAAAATTTATGCTAGGAATAATTTCTATATTTCTTTCAATTTACATAAAAATTTTCATTTTCCTTTTTGCTTTATCTTTCATAATGTTGCAAATAAACTACTTGATCCGATATCTTAATCAAGATTCTTAGTCTCACGTGCTTAGCATTTCATATAAAGGGCATTCTCAATTATGAAGAACCTTTACCACATCGAGTCATTTTCTGTGGAACATTCTGTTTTTTTGCAATGAATTCAATATTTGGAATAATGCGTAAGTGAACTGTTATTTTCAAAGGAATTGATTATGATGTTATGTACAATATAATTTTTTTCAGGTGTGGCTTTGGGAGGTGGTATGGCTCTCTTTATGGAAAGTACCGTATCCATTTTTGGGTCATTTTGCTTTATTCTGTGTTCAATTATGGCAATGTTTTATGCAGAAGATGATGAGCATTTAATGTATTTATCGGATCAAGAAGAAGCAGCTCATCCATTCTTTAAAATTAGTAAAATTCAGGTAAGATTTTATAGTTGTATTTAGAATACATTGAAGTGGTGCTCAGTATTATATACAGCACTCGTAAGGGTTAGGAGTATTTAGGAGTAGGTTGTCGGATAGGACAATTTTGCACTGATACTCTACATAGTTTCCTCGACGAGTGGGAAAGAACAGGGTTATCTTATACATCTCCAACTTGTAATGACTAATTGTTTTAGCGACACAAAATGTATATTGATCTCCTGGTTCCCTCATCACTAGAACATCTCTCTCGCTGCCTTCAAGCGACGTTTATTGCTGAATTTTGTGTGCAGCTACATTTCAATTTAGCGGCACTCGCAAGCAGGAGCACTTTCCGCGCTCCTATCGGTTGTAACTATGCACCAGTTGTTGCGACGCATGTAGGCATCACGTCCTGGCATACGCGGATGACAAAAAGGTAAATTCCCTCAAGTCCTCTGTGATCTCATGGTGGCGGCGTTACAATCTCGTTCAAGCTGGACTGCCACCCGCGGACTCGACGTTACCCCAGTAAAAACGGAACTGATCCGCTTGCCAAGGAGGTATAAGGTCCCTCCTTTAACACGCATCCGTCACAGCAATGTTAGGCTCAAATTTAGCAACAGTGCTAAATACCTGAGAGTAGTCCTGGACAAGAAACTCCACTGGAATGAAAACACAGAAGAGCGCATTAAGAAAACGAACATAGCGCTTTTCGCCTGCAAAAAACTGCATTGGGAAGAAGTGGGGTTTCTCCCCTTACAAAGTACGATGGATCTACACAGCGATCTTCCGCCCAATTCTCCTTTACGTGGTCTGAGTATGGGGGCCAACCCTGAGTAAATCCACCGTGCTAAACCAAATACTGATGGCTCTTAACTCGAAGGTCGAATAGGAGGAGGAGTATTTTCATCAGGGGCCTCGGTAGTCTAGGGGTAAGGCGCCTGACTACTATCCCAGAGGTCCCGGCTTCGATTCCCGGCGGTGCCACGGTCCTAGCCTTTCCCAATTTCCCACCTACATAACTTTCCTTCTTTTTTCTTCCCTCTTTGCATTCCTGATTCCTCCTGCCATAGCCTTCACTAGTGGTTCCTCGATCACTAAGCGCATGTCATCGGTTGGTTGATGAGATTCAACTCGTTTCAGGAGGCATAACACTCCAGCGAGTTGTTCTCGATACCGCGATGTCAGAGTCGCAAATGGTTGGGAGTAGGTGAAAATAAAAAAAATAAAAAATAAAAAAATACCGCAGCTAGATTGTGACAGTTCTTTCCTTCACTTCTCTCTCTATCTTCCGACTAGAGCTGCTGTTCGACATTTCAAAATAAATACATTGTCGACAGTACAAAGGGGCCTTCCCTAAGTCTCTAGTGTGTCACATAAAAAAAAGAGCTTGGGATTGAAGCCTCCTTCCTACTACCCGATCACTGTGGTGTATACCAAGCGGAGTTTCTAGCAATACATGAAGCTGTTCTACTAATCAACCGGCAAGGCAACAGGAATCGGACTGTCTACATCTTCTCAGATAGCCAAGCAGCTCTGAAAGCCCTGCGCTCCTGCACAAACAGCTCTAGAACTACCTCTAGAATGTCCCAGTTCTCTTAACGAGATGGCTCAACAGTTCAGGACCTTACATGTGCACCGAAATATAGGGAAATTGTAAAGCTAACAAAGTGGCTAGGAAAGGCAGGACCGCTACTCTTCTGCCAGGAAAGGAAAGGGTTGGTATGCCTTGGGCCACTTTCATACTCCGATGCAAACAGCATACAATGCAACAAGTGAAGAAGCACCAGCCAAACCTATGCTTTTTCATTATTAATACGTTTTTGAGGGCCATTTCGAGCATTGTAAGCATTTTAAATCGACTTATTTTTACTTGTACGTCCTAGTATAAGTTTAGAGGAAAATTTTATGCTCTCGAACGTTGATCCAGAGAAATCCATGAACCAAGAGGAACGCGTTGTATGGGTCAGCACCTTAAGTGTTTACAAACTTCTTGTTTGCGTATCAAAATATACACATAAATGTAAGAAAGATTAAAATAAATAATGCTGAATATGGAAAATTTTATTCATTTGAAAGAAAAGTTATTAACATCTTTTATCAAAATAATATTGAATAAACACTTGTAATTCCCTAAAGCTAAATATTGTCACTTTAAAGGATATTTTTAGGTTATGTTCGCCGGATGCGAAAATACTTCCATTTAACAACTACTCTAACTACGTACTCCAATGCAAATGGAACGCACCTTTTGCTTTCTCTAAACTAGACGTCGAGAATTCTTAGTTTCCACTTAACCTTGACGGACTTATCTTCATTCGTCTGGCTCCTTCCAGTACTATCACGTCAGAATGCTGACTTTGGCATTTGAACAGGAGATGGCTTTCTCGCTGATTATTCTTACAGGCGATAGCCGGGTAAAGGGCAAAGAATTTTTGTAAAGAGTGAGAAGGGCATAATGGAATTGAACCACGGACCTCCTCTGTCATGGGGATCGTGTCAGCTTACCCGGGCGCCCGGTATCGGGAAATGCTAAAAACTAGATTGAATTAAAAAGTTTTATGAAAACTCTATGCTTCAAAGATGAGTGAAGAATGATAATATATCATTTCAAAGCGAAACTGAACTAGGGCTACATAGTTATCCGTTTGGTCCCCGTTTCTGATATACGTTCTAGTATAGTCAATGTGGTTTTCTATTTTGCCATCAGATGACACCTATGTTACCTTATAAGCTTGCTGTTTAAAACTGTTTTGTCTTAAAGTTTCCTCTGCTTAGGGTTCTTGTACCCTAAGTGAATACAGTTGGTTGTGAAAGTAGTGCTTGCTACTACTTCACGTAAAATATTTTATTACTGCTTTGATTTAAAAGTTTTCTTTTGGTTTGAATTAGCTTAGGGCTCTTGTACCCGTAAGCGATTGCAGTTGGAGTGTAAGCAGTGCTTGATACTACTTCACTGGTTCCAAGTAGGCGCACTTGGTAAGGACGACGAAATAAAAAAGCCTTTTAATTGTTGTGAGAATCAGCGACAATATCTGACTGACTATTTATTTTTCTCATCATGACTTAAATACTAAGTTTTATCATACATATGTAACTAAGCCAACCAGCCGAATCATCAGAATTATTTTCTCATGAGAAACACATGAAATACCAAAGAATCAAATATCGTTTAGCGACGAATTTTACATTGAAATAATTTTGTCTA
This sequence comes from Thereva unica, assembly GCA_949987705.1. Lineage (NCBI taxonomy): Eukaryota > Metazoa > Arthropoda > Insecta > Diptera > Therevidae > Thereva > Thereva unica. Next base: position 58,624,113 of record OX465281.1, on the reverse strand, counting down.
TAATGCATTTTCTTAACGAGATAACAAATATTTTCTGAACAAGTGCAAGAAATGGATTTGAATTACTGTGGAAATGGATTTAAATTACTGTGCATTGGAATTTATTGTGCTTATCTCTATTGCCTATGATGTTTTTATTTTCTATTGAATTGTGAATTTTTATGTATGAAATATATGAAATTCGACATCCTCCCCCGCGTTAAATGCTATTTAACAACTAACTATTCATTAAAATTAATTTGGAATTCCGATTCCTCAGCTTCTTTTCTGGCCAGACTGGCTCGGGGTTGTGGTATCGGTGTCTTCCTGCGTTTTCCGTTGAGGGCTGCCCAACTGCGATAATGTCGAAGGGCAATGCCCACCAATATAATTATAATTAAACATATGGCAGTGTATCCTAGCGCAAATTGGTGTACTTCACGTGGTTTAATATTCACCAACTCGTCGTTTTTTAGGTGATCTAGTTGCTTCTTGAGTGAATCTAGTTCCAGTAGTTGAGGATGGTAGCTGTAGTTTCTTCCCTCTATGATCTCTGGTTCCGTCCAATTTGTTGTATTTGTTAGATTGCTAAACGGTAGGTATGATAATGATGTTTTTGCACGCACTCTGTTATGACCTTGGATGCTTAGATGTGGCTGCTTGATCATACAGTCTTTCAGTAGACTCAATATTCCGGATCCTTCTAAATGAAGGTGATGAGCCTTGTCCTTACACACCATGTTCACCTTGGTTTTTTCTTTCATGACATATATCCAACGATTCGGGTCATGCAGTGGTATCCAGTATGAGTTTTGATTTGTTGTAGTTATCTTACAAGTGGGTGGATGCGGCATATAATTTAATAGTTGTATCTCGCATGCACTGATATTGGAAATTTGCCTAAACAGTGGTTGCACTTGTTTGCAAAGATATCGATGATTGATTTTTAGCGCACATGGCGCCAAGTCCTTAAGTGGGCGATATTCATCCCGATGGAGATTTGCAATTAAAAACTGCGATGATGGTTCAATCATAACGAAAGTGTTATTGCCTGGTACTGGTACTGGAATCATGTTGAAAAGCTCAAAATCTTCTGTTGAGATTAACGGTAAGCTGAGTTTAAAAATTATGTGTCCCAGAGTCGGTCGCCCTTGGATGACTATGAGATTGTAATACTGCAGTATGTCCTCTTGGATTGCTGGCAATCTGAGCGATGGTGGTAGGCTATTTCTGATTTGTTTTAGCTGCCTCGATAATTGCTGTGGAGTGACAAGAAGTGGATTTAGCTTTCCATGATGTGTGTCTGTCAGTACATTCAAGATAGATATTTGAGTTTGCTGAAAGCTTGCGCTTATGATGTACATTTGCATGGCCATCGAAGTGAAGGTGTTAGATAGCCGCTCTTGAAAGAGTTCCTGCTTCATTTCGTTAATGTCTGTAGTTAATTTGTCAACATGAGCCGTCCATTCTTTAAGCTGAATATTGATCGCCTCTTGGTCACGTCGCATTATGTTGATAGTAGCATCCAGAATCGATGTTTGATTTACTATGAGCTGATGTAAATGTTTCTCATTCTGACTGACTGCGTCTATTGTTTCTGACATCTTTTCGGCATACTCCGCATCCAGAACACCAAATAGCGCGTTTGCAATGCTTCCTACAATGTTTAGCGCTCCTCTTTTGGATCTGGTGGTAACGTGTGTTGGTAGTAGTAGCTTATTGTTTTCTTCTATTTGTTGCGTTATGTGCTGAAGATTATATATAGTCTGCCTACATGATGTTTGTTGCACTATTTGTTGGCAAATAGATTCTATCAAGTTGTTGTATATCATGAGAGCGTCGAACTCATTCCAAAAGAGTGTCATGTTGTAGTAAGAAATAAGTTGCCATTCACTCGTGACGATATTTGCCAGACCCAGATTTTCGAAATAAATGCCTGGTTGGGATTGAAACGGTTCTATTTTTACCGGTGACGCCGCAATTTGCTGGAATGGTAGTACCAGGCATGCTAACAATAGTGTGGTAATCGCTGAACCACTAGATCTTTTTTGTTTCTTACGAGGATTGCCGCTATTTGGTTGTGATGGAGAGTGTTTGTCGGAAGATTCGTCATCCTCAGAATGTGTTCTCGTGGTGTCATCCTTAGATTCCGACTCTGTTGGTACTGCCGTGTCCTCTATCGGCAATGGGGCTAACTTATGTATGGGCCGTCGAAGTATGCCTTTTTGTGTTCGGACATCTGCGACCCTTACAAGTCCATCCTTTCCTTTAACCACGTCCACTATGCGTCCTAGCTGCCATTTCAGCGGTGGTAAGTTGTCGTCCTTCATGATAACCATAGTTCCTATTTCAGCATTATCACATCGTTGCCGCCATTTATATCGACATTGCAGTTGATTGAGATACTCCATGGACCACCGTCGCCAAAACTCTGCTTTGATGTGCATTATGAGTTTCCATCGTGTAGGAAGGCTAATGTTTAAAGGTTCAGCTTGCGGATCAACGGGATTAAGTAGAGGTTCTCCAATCAATAAGTGACCGGGTGTTAGCGCCGTTAAATCATTTGGGTTTGATGACATGGCCGTGAGAGGTCGTGAATTGAGAATTGCTTCAACCTCGATGACAACCGTCTCCAGCTCTTCGTACGTTAAATTAGCTGACGCCAACGTGTGCTGCAGAAGATGTTTCGCAGATTTTACTGCCGCCTCCCAAAGACCTCCAAAGTGGGGAGCTCTGGGAGGTATGAACTTGAAATCGATCCCAAGTTTTGTGCCTTCAGAGATGATGTGGTCTCTTGAATGGTTGTTCTCCATCATCTGTTGGATTTCTTGTAATTGAGACCTGGCGCCAACAAAGTTAGTGGCGTTGTCGCAAAATATATTTTTGCAGTGTCCGCGTCTTCCTATAAATCTTCTCAATGCCCCTATGAAGCCTTGCGCACTCAAATCCGTGACCACTTCGAGATGTACGGCCTTAGTGGCGAAGCAACAAAACACTGATATGTAGCTTTTTTGTGGCCTTTTTCCTCGTATTTTGAAATGTGTCCACACTGGTCCACAAAAATCTACCCCTGCGTTTACAAAGGGGCGTGCAGGTTGCACGCGGTGAGATGGCAGGTTTCCCATCAATTGTGTATACAGCTTGGGTTTTGCTCGGGTACATTGTACACAATGGTCGACCACGGAACGTGCTAGTGTTTTGCCCTTAATGGGCCAATACTGCTGTCTTGCTGTTGCTAATAGGGCTTGTGGTCCGAGGTGGTGATTTCGCGTATGGATGTCATTGATTATGAGCTTCGTCACTGGATGGTCGTACGGCAGCAATAGTTGATGTTTTGCTTCATAGTCTAGGTTTGACGCTTGGAGCCTCCCCCCAACTCTGAGTAATCCTTTTTCATCTATCCAGGGGCTTAACATGCTCAGTGAGCTATTTTTGGCAGCCTCTCCATATCTCTTTATGTGGCGAATATCCTCTCCGAATTTTTCTCTTTGCATCTGGCCGATGATCACTTTCTTCGCTTCATCTAGTTCCTGTGTGTTGCAATGGCAAGAGCCGCTTTCAACAGGATCTTTCTTGCATCTTTTTGTGAACCGTATTATATATGCCATGATCCTCTGCAATTTTTGGAACGAATTGTGATGGTCTATTAGATTGACAATAGACTCACAGGTAGTGAGGCTGGCAACGGTTTGCTTTCGGTTTTCTGCTGAGTATGTGGTGTCACTATTAAGAGGTGGAGCTGGCCATTGCGATTCCTTTCCATGCAGGAAGATAGGGCCATAGAACCATAAGGCCGAAGTTACTAATTTAGCAGGTGTTACTCCACGAGATAGGAGGTCCGCTGGGTTGTGTGACGAGCTGACATGTCTCCACTGAGATGGTATCGTTAACTCTTGGATGCGGGCTACTCTGTTGGCCACGAACGTATGAAATGTCGAGGTTGATGAGTTAATCCATGCGAGCACGATAGTTGAATCACTCCAGAGATAAATTTGCTCTTCTTGAAGTTGAAGATCTTGCTTGATGCGGTGAGCCAACTCCGCTGCTACCTTGGCGGCGCATAACTCAAGTCGCGGAAGTGTAGTTTGTTTTCTAGGCGCGACTTTCGATTTTGCACAGAGTAAATGGGCAGTGATGATTCCATTCCTATCAATTGCTCTTACATATGCTGCGGCACCATATGCCTTCTCTGAGGCGTCAGAGAAAATGTGATATTGAATACTTGTCGCTGTCTTATGTGCCAAGACATGGCGAGGGAATTTTATCTCATTCAATGATGTCAGTTGGGTTCTGTACGTCTCCCAAAATGTATGCATCTCCTGGGGCAGGGCTGCGTCCCACTCCAGCTTCTGTGTCCATAGTTTTTGTAAGAATATCTTTGCCGTGACGATGACCGGGGTGATGATTCCCAAGGGGTCAAACAGGTGGGCTATGTCTGATAGAATCATTCGCTTGGTGATCCTTCTGCTGTGGTGCATTGGAGTTCTGATGTGGAATTGATCTGAACTAGGATTCCAGAATAGTCCTATTGTTTTGATGTGGCCTGATTCGTCATCTCCAAATCTGATTTCAACTTCCCTGTCTTCGCTGGCTATTCCTTCTAGTAGGCTGGGGTGATTTGCACACCACTTCCTAAGACGAAAACCAGTCTGTCGCAGTATTGCGTTGAGTTGCTTTTGTGATTCGACAGCTTCTGATATTGTGTTAGCTCCAGCGAGCACGTCGTCAACGTAGAAGTCACGTTTAAGGATCTTCGCTCCTAGAGGGTGTATGTTGGCATATTCGTCAGCTAGTCTCTTCAAACATCGTATTGCCAAATACGGGGCGGATGTTGTTCCGTAAGTTATTGTGCATAATTGATAGCATCGTGCTTGCTGGTTTGGATTCTCTCGCCACCATATCAATTGGTACTTTCGGTCGGCCTCATTTATCCAAATTTGCCGATACATCTTCTCGATGTCGGCAGTGAATACGTATCGTGGCATGCGGAAACGTAGCAATATCGAAAAGACGTCGTCTTGTATAGTTGGTCCCTTTGATAGAATATCATTCAAAGACTTCCCTGATGTGGTTTGAGCAGAAGCATCAAACACTACTCTTAGCTTGGTGGTACTGCTTTCTGGTTTGAGAACGCCATGATGGGGAAGGAAGCAGTAGGGTGCTTCCAAATTATTGATGTTCACTTCCTCCATATGCCCTAGCCTAATGTATTCCTCCATGAACTGAGTGTAGAGCGTACGAAACTCCTCATCGCGGGCCATCCTGTTTTCTAAGGACTTCAGTCGTTGGTATGCCATTCCCCTTGAGTCCCCTAGAGTTTGTGGGTGATCGGTGAATGGAAAGTTGACAATAAATCGCCCGTCTGAACCCTTTTGGGTGGTTTGAGTGAAGAAAGTTTCGCATCTCTGCTCCTCTGCTGTTAGGTTGGTAGTTGCATCTTCCTTTTCTTCTAAACTCCAGAATCGTTCTATCTGTGCGTCGAGAGCTTCATTGTCACTGCACATTCCACACACTGCACTATCTGGTGCTGGTAGCGTCGTTGGACCAGCGACTATCCAGCCTAGTCGTGTATTTTGAAGAAGAGGGAGCTCGTCTCCCAACTCTATTTGTCCCACCGACAAAAGAGAATAAAAAACTCCTGCTCCGAGTAGTAAATCTATGGTTGCTGGTTCGTTGAATCCACTGTCAGCAAGGACAATATTTTTTGGTATCGGCCAGGATTCGATTCTGAGTTTACGAGCGGGTTGCTGTGACACGATTTGCGGAAGAACGTTGGCCTCAACATGTACAGAAAAGTTATTGACTTGAGATTGTACTAAGATGTTCACCCTTTTTGCTGATAACATCAGCTGCTCATTAATACCTTCAATTGTGACACATTTGTTGCGTTCAGGTAAGGATAATCTCTTAGCTACTCGTTCGCTCACCAGGTTCAATTGTGACCCGCCATCTAGCAAAGCTCGACATGTTACGGATTTTCCGTGATTTCCAACAAGTGTTACTATTGCTGTTCCTAATAGGACATACTTTTCACTCCTTTCCGTCATTCGTGCTGCCAACGAAACGTTCTTCTCGGTCGGTTGAATCTCTTCTCTCTTCACTGATGTTGTTTGTGTGTTCTCAGCTGCCTTGATTTTTGAGCTTACATCGATGTGTAATAGCGTATTATGTTTTTTCTTACACGTTGTACAGGATCTTGCTGGACAATTGAAGAGTTTGTGACCTTTCTTAAGGCAGTTCTCACACACGTTAATCCTCCTAACATGTTCCAGACGTCTCGAGGGTGATAGTTGGAGAAATTTCGGGCAGGCGTAGAGTTGATGTGGATTGTTGCACAAGGTACAGGTGTATTCTGAAGCGATAGCACTGTTGACTGACCTCTTGGGATGTTCTTCTAGAGAGCGAGGTTTACTGCCAAGAGCCTCTAACGATTGAAAGCGCGTTTCGAGGAACGCTAGGAATTCTTTTAATGATGGTAGATTTCTAGGGTTATCTAGCGACTGTTCATATATCGCATGCGTGCCTTTATCAATTTTCTTCAGTAGTATGTGGAGTATGATCGGATCCCACGTTGTGACATCTATGCCGAGATTTTGTAGTCCCAGTAGACACTCCTGAGTGGTATCGTGGAGATTCTTTATTGATGTGGCAGATTCGTTGGCAAAGGCTGGCTGCGACAGTAATTTATTCAAAAAGGCTGTCGTGAGTAACCTATTGTTTTCATATCGGTCACTAATTACCTTCCAGGCTGCCTTGTAGTTGATGTCGGAGACCGTCAAATGTCGTATCAGCTTCTCGGCCTCTCCGGATACACTGGTCTTCAGATACCACATTTTCTGACAGTCCGCAATTGACTGATTGTGTACCAGTTCGGTGAATAGGTCCCGAAACTGGCGCCATTTAAGGTAGTCTCCATCGTATTTTGGTAATGTTATTTTAGGCAATTTCATGACGGACATGCTATTCTGGACTTGTGAAGTTGTTGGTTGTTGCAGTCTTGGTTCTGGCTGATGGTCACTCCTGTACTGATGAAGCTCTATGATTTTATTCTCGGCTGACTCTTCCAGAGTGAAGTAGGTTTCCCAATCATATCCGGCTGTAGTAGGGTTGTCTAATTGGCTCCATATTATTTTGTGTAACGATTGCGCTTCTTGCAGGTATCTTTGCAAGGTCTCTGCCTTTGCCTGGTAATAGAATTCCGTATGATCTGCCCTTACTGGTGTTAGAGCTTCTAATGCTCGTTGCAGAAGATTCAAGATGGTGCTTTGTTTTTGTAATGTGACCGAGATTGTGGTCTGGAGTTTTTTCGGGATCGCACCTTTCTCCTCACTTCCTTTTGACTTTATGGCATCTGGACCATTATTCCCCAGATCGCACGAGATTCCTGGCATCACTAAGGGGCTATGCCCTAAGTCACTGGGCTTGACGGGGGTGATTGAAATACTCTGCAAGCGTTTCTCGATGTCCTTCTTGATATCTTCATACGCAGCGTAGACTGAATCATAGCATGAGCTTGTAAAATACGCATGATCCAGATTTCCGCTATATTTCGTCCGAATGAATGTATCATTCTCTTCGAATTTCCGCCATATATTCTCCACCCGTAGCAGCTTCTGCTTTAGAAAATCGGCTGATCTCCTCCTTGTCGGATCCTTATTGTAGCTAGTGATTTCGATTTTCAGCTCTTCTGCGATGGCCTTCTGTTCCTTGGTGATGTCATCAAGGGTTGTCATCTTGTTGCTGTTGTGATAGTTGAACAACAGGTCTTTGGACTTCTTTTCGATGTTGTGACGTGACTGCCGATCACGTCGGGGTCACCATAAAATGTTTAAAACTGTTTTGTCTTAAAGTTTCCTCTGCTTAGGGTTCTTGTACCCTAAGTGAATACAGTTGGTTGTGAAAGTAGTGCTTGCTACTACTTCACGTAAAATATTTTATTACTGCTTTGATTTAAAAGTTTTCTTTTGGTTTGAATTAGCTTAGGGCTCTTGTACCCGTAAGCGATTGCAGTTGGAGTGTAAGCAGTGCTTGATACTACTTCACTGGTTCCAAGTAGGCGCACTTGGTAAGGACGACGAAATAAAAAAGCCTTTTAATTGTTGTGAGAATCAGCGACAATATCTGACTGACTATTTATTTTTCTCATCATGACTTAAATACTAAGTTTTATCATACATATGTAACTAAGCCAACCAGCCGAATCATCAGAATTATTTTCTCATGAGAAACACATGAAATACCAAAGAATCAAATATCGTTTAGCGACGAATTTTACATTGAAATAATTTTGTCTATAATGCATTTTCTTAACGAGATAACAAATATTTTCTGAACAAGTGCAAGAAATGGATTTGAATTACTGTGGAAATGGATTTAAATTACTGTGCATTGGAATTTATTGTGCTTATCTCTATTGCCTATGATGTTTTTATTTTCTATTGAATTGTGAATTTTTATGTATGAAATATATGAAATTCGACACTTGCTTATGTGGATACCAGGTGCCACAAACTGCTATGTTCAACGACGTTGCAATATAAATAATCCGCAATAGTTCAAATATAGTGAGCAATGGTGTAGTATTAGAAGTGATCTTTCATCCAACTATCATGGCGGTTCCTTGTGGAATTTTTTCTAGCATGTGCAGCTTTGATAGCAAGCCCTTTTTAATATACCGTAAAAACTCAATTTTCATCTTGTAGAAGAAAGGCTACCAAGAAACGATTAAATATATTTTAATATTTGGGTGTTCCAAATTCCATAATTTTTTTAATTAGGCTGTAATTTTAGTCCAGTCAAATAAGGCCAAAAAAGGGGTCAACCTCGGAATTTGAGGTAATAAGCTGAAAATTGGCATGAAGCTTTGTTTTGGCATTTTACATGATGTGTCAAAAGTCACATATAATCTCGTGTCCGCGTCTTGAGATATTAGAGGTCAAAGGTCACAAAAATCAGTTTTTCGCAAATATCTCGTAAATTATCGGCTTTACGCAAATTTTGGTTGAGTAAACTTTGTTCAGTAGACAAATATGCATAAAACTGTCTTGTACAGAATTTACGTAGAATCAATAGTTTTCGAGATATGGGGCTGAGAAAACTCGAGCATCGCGCTGCATTCTTTTCCTCACCACCTTGGAAGTAGAACTCAAGCAGCCTTTTTGCATGGTATCCCCAGTAGGCCTAGTCCATAGGTTACAGGTTATGAAATAATTTTATTATCTCTCTAACTCTTCTATTTCCACTTCTTTCATATTGCCATCTTCATCTGTAATCATCTCAGAAGAGAATAATGAAAGGTGGTCGGCGTTATCATCGTTCAACTCAGGGTTAATGGGTGTATCCTCGGACATTGAATTGAGACACGACGGGTCCCGACAAGAGCCATACGCTACGGAACATAACAATTTCACTTAAATCATAGAAAGCGAGATATTTGCGAAAAACTGATTTTTGTGACCTTTGACCTCTAATATCTCAAGACGCGGACACGAGATTATATGTGACTTTTGACACATTATGTTAAATGCCAAAACAAAGCTTCATGCCAATTTTCAGCTTATTACCTCAAATTCCGAAGTGAAACCCTAATTTGACTGGACTATTTAGTTTTCTCAAATTAGACAAAAATCGCTGTTTTTTGAAAATGTTTCCCGCAGCTATGAGACCGGTCCTAGTGAACCATTTGGGTTGTCTAAACATGATTTTCGCAAACCGCATGATAATATAATATGAATTTTAGCGTTTTTTCGCTTTTTTTCTATTTGGAGGAAAAACTATGCCTTGCCTTAAAATATGAGAAGATCAAAGTTGCAGAGCCTTTTTTTAGATTTTGAGCCTAAATTATGGATTTGCCTGAAAAGTTAAATGAGATCAAAGTAGTCATCAGGAGCTCCACAGTTTTGTTGTCCTTGGCTTCCTCCAGCGTTCTCCTCCATGATTATTTGTACTGACCTATCCTTACTGTATCTTTATATACCTTGATGTATTAATTGATACATCTTACTGCTCTGTACATCTTAGGGCTCTGTTGAATAATAAGCAGAAGATTGCATCACCTTGTCTAAATCCTTTAATTGTCCTGAGGGGTAATGAGGCCGAGGATAATTCACCGTATACTCCGACTTTACACCTTGCGTCTTTCATCGAAATTTTCGTCAGTTTTACTAGTTGATTGCGAACTACTCCATAATATCAAATAACTCATTACGGTTCACGCTATCGTAAGCATTAGGGTGGTCTTTAAACAACTTTTTTCTAAATTTTCTTTGGGCACTCTGTTAATTTGTTCTACTATATAAAAAAGGATTACTGTAATTTTTTTGGGATTTTTAGACTAAGGTTTAGGGGTCGCTACCTTTAAGCACAAATTCAATATTTTAGGAATGACATCTGGTTCTATTTGGGCCTTCTTCAATGGTTCTTCTTCATTTTTAACCGACTTCAAAAAAAGAGGAGGTTACTCAATTCGACGTGTAGGTATTTTGTGGTCCTGTTCACGCATAACTTTGTAACCCAATAACTTTTTTGCTTCATTTGAAGGGGGAGCTTCCCACGGTGGTCCCGTTAAATTTTTTCTAAATTCTGATAACGGAGTTCGAAGTTAGGCAGAAAAAACTGTTAAAATTCAACCTGTTAAAGTTCAACCTAAACATTTCATGGGCACCGAACAAATTACTTTATTGTTGTAAATCTGGCAGCAGCCCGGTGGCGGAGTGGGTGGAGCGTCGGATCCTCGATTCAGCGCTACAGGTTCGATTCCGGTCGGGGCAGCCGGTTTTTTTCTTTTTCTCTTTTTCTTTTTTCTGAAATGATTTATTAACATATTGGTCAGCGGCAGATAGTGCTTAACATAGCCCAAAGGGCTGGAGCCAAGTATTCTTGTCTGTGGGATCTGTGGGGTGCGAGTTCGATCCCAAGGGCTCGCGGTGCTTTTTTTTCTATATATCGACAAAATAATTATTTTTTAATTTCCTTCGGGGAATTTTGTTCCATATTAAACAAGTTTTCGACGTGAATGCGTCTGTAAATTTGCTTCCAGAACAAAAGCCGATAAGAACGAAATTATGGCGAAATTTGCAGCTCAAAAAACTATTGTTTATATCGAATAAATAAATATACCATGACGTGGATGAAGAATCAAAGAAGTTTATTGTTTACATTTAATTTCCCCGATATCAATGGCAACTTAACTTTTTATATGCCTTATATTATCTTGATCTATATGTGTGTATAGTGTAAACAAATCTTGCAACTTGATTTTGACCCAGTTCCATATAACCGATCAACTGCAAATTTTGCACATACGTATAGTTCGCATGACAATACAATCTGCAATCAAATTTTGCAATTGCAAATTTGACATGGGTATCAAATGAAAAGGTGTGACAAGTAGAATACACTTCGCTATGTGGCGTCGTAAAAACGTAGGCTCCTTGCACTGACAGGCAATATTAAAAAATGAATGGACTAAAAAGCACGAAATAAAAAAAATTTTTAAAAACCGACTTCAGAAAAAAACCCGCGATGCACAAAAAAGAATGAAATAATTGTTTGTAATTCTTAACAACATCAATCCAATAAGAATGGATCTAGAAAGAAGAATCACTTTTGAAGACGGTGCCAGGTAGTAGTTGACTTTGATTGCACTAACTCTTGCTTCGGCAATTGTTTACATTTCTTTGTTAGGCTTAATATATCACCCACATGTGTTAGCACCGTCTTCAAAAGTGATTCTTCTTTCTAGATCCATTCTTATTGGATTGATGTTGTTAAGAATTACAAACAATTATTTCATCCTTTTTTGTGCATCGCGGGTTTTTTTCTGAAGTCGGTTTTTAAAAATTTTTTTTTTGTTGTCTTCATTTGTTAGGCATTCAACATTTTCCTTTAAAACCCCAAGTTTCAAGCACGATCTGCTTATACTTACCCAGGAAATGATTTGCAGCTTTTGAAGAATTTTAAAGATTATGAAAGTGCCAATAAGCAAATGTCAAAGTGCGCAGTGAAAAATTGTTTCTCCGGCATCCAAGAGTTCAAACGCAGGGTTCATCACCACCTTCTTCAATACCCCCCCATACCTTTTAACCCTTAACCTATACCCCCCCCCCCCATCCCTCCATACTAAGCTTGCACCAAATGACATGACGGACTAGTAGTACAAAGGGTGACTCCTGAGCTTAGCATTGCCACATAAAAAAAAATTTGTATTACTTATTAGAGGAACTATCTGAGGAACTGTTGCATTTATATTTTTGACGTGACAACGTCTATTAAAACGATGAACGCCGGCTGCATGCACGAAAAATGATGACTCATTGTCCCGTTATGTCCCGTTATGTCCCGTTATCTCCCGAAGTAATTTTAAAAATTTGATCGTAGTAATCTTAAAAATTTGATTAAAATTGTCAATATTAATTAGATTAAATTTGTCAAATTGTCAACAATAAGCAAAGCAAGCCAAACACTCTGTCTCCTAACTGAGTGCCGGATTACACTGACGAAAACTGTGAAAGGCAAACGAAAACAGTTTCCTTGCGTTCCTGCTTGTGCTATTACCATTCCCAAGTCGCAAGGTGGGACGTTTACTGTTATCTTCTATAATATAAAAATAAGTCGGGTTTTCCTTCCTGACGCTATAATTCCAGAACGCACGATCCGATTTTCACGGTTTTGCATTCGTTGGAAAGGTCTCGGGCTCCGTGAGGTTTATAGCAAAAAAATTTCAACAGAAAAGCAGGCGGTTGGTCCATAGCAGCCATCTCAGGAGGGCGGATTACCATTTTCTTTACAACCCCTCGACATGGATATCAAATGAAAGGTTATGGTAAGTAGAACACAAAAAGCAATATAGTATACTTAATACATCGTTTGGTCCATGGCAGTCATCTCAAGAGAGCAGATGACCATTTTCTTCACAACCCCTTCGAAATGGGTATCCAATGAAAGAGTATGATAACAAGTAGAACAATATAAGCAATATAGTATACTCAATATATCGTTTGGTCCTTAGCGGCCATCTCAGGAGTGCGGATTAATATTTTCTTCACAACCCCTTCGACATGGGTACCAAATGAAAGAGTATGATAAGTAGAACACCATAGGCAATATAGTATACTCAATATATCGTTTGGTCCATGGCGGTCACCTCAAGAGGGAGGATGATCATTTTCTTCACTACCCCCTCGACATGGGTATCAAATGAAAGGCATTATAAGAAGAATGCCATAGACTATGTCTTTAGATTCATGGCGGCCATCTCAAGAGGGCGGATTACCATTTTCTTCACAACACCCGAGACATGGGTATCAAATGAAAGGCTATGAAAAGTAGAACACCATAAGCTATATAGTATACTCAATTTATAATTTGGTCCATGGCGGCCATCTCAAAAGGGCGGTTTACCATTTTCTCTACAACCCCTTCTAGATGGATATCAAATGAAAGAGTATGATAAGTAGAACACCATAGGCAATATAGTATACTCAATATATCATTTGGTCCATGGCGGTCATCTCCCAAAATCAATTTTCCCAGATTTGTTCTTTTTTCACTATAGCTTTTTCCTATCGCAGACTGTGTCCCCATAATCTTATTTTATTGAAAGGCGTTGCAACGCACGCGGGTTTTTGCTAGTTTAATATAAATGATTCAATTTTATTCATAAAAGTATGCAATCATTTCATCAATGTTTTCTCATGACGTTGTCACGTTAAACTATCGTCCGTAAACCCTCTTTACAGACAACAAATTTTTTTGATGACGAAGCTCTTGTAGACAAGCCAACAAAAATGAAGAAAAAACATAGAAGAAGGCCCAAATAGATCTAGATGTCGTTCCTAAAATATTGAATTTATACTTAGCGGTAGCGACCCCTAAACCTAAGTCTAAAAATCCTAAAAAATTACAGTAATCCTTTTTTATATAGTAGAACAAAGTAACAGAGTGCCTAAAGAAAATTTAGAAAAAAGTTTTTAAGGACCACCCTAGTAAGCATATTTGTAGTCGACGAATAACATATGAATGTTTATGTTAAACTCAACAGATTTTTCTAAGGTTTCTGTGAGTACAAAAAGTTGGTCTGTTGTGGATCCTCCAGGACAAAAACCGCATTGATACTCTCCTAATATTCCTCCCACCAATGGTTATAGTATATTATACATAGATACTTTATATGTTGTGTTCAATAGCGTTATTCCTTTATAGTTGCTGCAAGATAGTCTCCTTTTTTGTGTAAGGGTCACACTACGCCCTCATTCCACTCATCAGGCATTTCCTTCCGTCCATGCCACTGTTACTTCATGTAATTTTTGGATAATTTCCTCTCCGGCTTGCGTAAAAAGTTCCGCAGGTGTGTTGTCATGCTCTGGCAACGCCCAGCGTATTTCTTCAATGGTAGGGGCTGTTTCTTCTGCCATTCTCTTCGTCCACGTTAGGATGACTTGATATGATCGGTTTTTCTCTTCCATTTTTGTTAATTTGAGCGGACTATTAAGACGAAATGCATAATCGCATAATCTCTTCTTATATTACAAAATTTAAATATATTCCAGAGCATCGCTTCTTTGGTTGCTGGGGTTACCTATATGCTACATGGAATTTTTGCTATGGATGTCCTAGTAATGACAACAGTCTCAAGAGCTCCAAGTCGAAGGTATAATTTTTTTCGATAAAAACATGTTTAACACTGCTTTTTCTAATTATATTCGTAGGTTAAGCACATTCTTCTTTTCAGAAGGTGACGAAGCACTTCAGCCGCTAAAACTTCATCTATTTTTTCAGCCTCTCTTGCCATATATTTTTTGTCAGTGCTGTACCCACAACAAATGGTGTGCGCGTTGTGCACAGGAGTTGGAAGACGAACCATCAATGCCCATTCAAAGGGCGGCCAGTTTTGTGTTTAATTCGGAACTCATTAAGGTGGTATCAGCGCATAGAAGTAAATCGATGGAAGAGGAGTCGGCTACAACGAATCAGCCTAAAGATAATGATTCTAATAGATCTGATGCTGTTAATAAGCCACAGTAATTATTGTTCTGGTTTATCTTGAATATAGGAAGTAAAATTCTAAGCATATACTTTGATGTGGTATTTATTTAGGTATATTTGGCGGAATAGAGCTCGTTTCTGAATTTAAATTAAGAAGCTACATATGTGTTTTTAGTGATAACGTTCGTTTTAAGGTCTGTTCCTGTAGTTTTCGTGCACAAATTTTTCCTACACCAAATTAGTTGGAAAGTTTGGGAGAAGGGGAGGGGGTAAATTGAAAATAAAGTGACAACTTTTGGGTATTTTTTGACTTAAAAATAATGATTTAATCCCAGCCCTTTACACATGAATTTCTAAAAATTCCAACCGAAATTCTATTCCAAGGGAATTATCTTTATTTTGGCGTCACAAATAATTTCTATAAGATCCTTAAATCCAACTAGACTCCCACAAAAGCGCACGAAAATCAGTTTTCCCCTAATAGTCCAATCAATCTACGGAATCACCATGTTAATTTCCAGACAATTGAAGGCAGGAAAAAAAATATGGGCGTGTAGAATACTTAATTTGAAGAATGATAGCGTGTTTTTTTTACGGAACTGCATTGGCGAACTTAACCTAAAAAATTCGCAAAAGTAAAAAAACCGGGTTTTCGCCAATAAAACAAAAAGTTGAGCTCGGATCCGAAAAAGTTAAATGAGAAAGTTATAGGTATTAAAATTATCTTTCAATTGATGTGGTACAAAATATTAGTTAGTGTGAGTTAGTGTAGTACATGGAGAAAAATGCTAAAAACTATTAAAAATCGCTTCTTTTTCATTTATTTTTTTCTTTTCTTTTTATTGATGCGACCTAGAAACTTTTTATTTGGTAAAAATGTTGCTTTTGGCAATCTGAAAACTTATTATTTTTTTTTTGGCTCGAAATTTTGCAAAATATGGGTGAAATTTCGATTTATGTAAAAAAAAGCGTTTTCGTAAAATCCTTCCTCTACAGCTCCTCGACCTCGTAAGACATTTTTTCGAAGCTCTTTTTCTTCGTTAAGAGTTGGACTATCATGCACTATAAGTTAAAATTGGAGTTTTTCAATTTTATGTACAAAAAACTCCACCGCAAAAAAGACAAGTTTTTTTGCCGCAAAAAAGACAAGTTTTTTATTTCATTATTTTTCGACTCTAAACTACTATTTAATAAAAGTTTATATTCATTTTAGAGAATATATAGGTAATGTGGCCATACATTATATAAATGTATATTGAATCTAATATCTCACACTTTTATAGGAATAATTATTTGTTTTTGGTTGATCTACATGAAAAGTAGTTGAAGAGTTGCATGTTGTATTTTGAAGAGTTGGGTTTATTTAAATGGTTTAACGTTGGTGGTTTTTAGAGAATAAATAGGTAATTTGGTCATACATTATATAAATGATAATAAAAGTTGGTTTTTTGGCATGGCTTTTTCCAACTATAAAAAAATTGTTTCATTTTTCAATTTACTTTTATTGTTCTCGAAAAATTTTGTTATTGCAGACTTCTAGAGTTAATTAAAAAAAGCTATAGAAAATGGCCCTCGAATTTCGAGTCCTGGATGCGGCTATTTGCATTAATTTTAAATATTTTAACGTTCATTGTTTTATCATAATACACAGGCAATTTTGGTCATAGTTCAAATAAATGTATTTTGAATCTAATGACTCCAACTTTTATAGGAATAGTTGGTTTTTCATTATTGGTTGATAAAAGTTGAATTTAGAAGCTTTGAAATGATTTTAAATATTTAAACGTTAGCTGCAGCAAGGCGCACCGGGTCCTAGCTATCCAAAATACAGAAAATAAGCAGTTAATTGCGACACTGCATCTGTGTATGAAAATTCATATCTAGAAAAATGATATATGGTTTTTATTGTCGCGATCAACATGCCAGATCCCTAATAGTTTCACAAAAATACCAAAAAATTGCCTTTTTCAAACTCCCTTACGGTATATTAAAATGCTTCCCCTGATTACTACTATTGGCTTATGGGTGCAGCATAGGCGCCCCGGGTCCTAGCTAGTTTATATAATAAAAATGGATTCGAACAACCAGAAATTACTACAGCGCGAAAAGTTAGAAGTGGCCGCTCACCAAGTAAACATTCTACGTAAAAGATGAAATTGCACATGATCCGTGCTGTTAAGACGTCAATAACAACTTGTATGTATGTAGTACAGTAAATATTGAACAACAATATGTCTCAAATTCACAGGTATTTGACAAAGGAAAAAGGCTCCGTTATTTAAAAAAATGTCTTCGCTGTTGACGGTCGTACGGTTAATTTATTTTATTTTTAAATTAGTAAAAAGAATATAAACTTTTATTAAATAGTAGTTTAGAGTCGAAAAATAATGAAATAAAAAACTTGCAGTACAAAAACTTGTCTTTTTTGCGGTGGAGTTTTTTGTACATAAAATTGAAAAACTCCAATTTTAACTTATAGTGCATGATAGTCCAACTCTTAACGAAGAAAAAGAGCTTCGAAAAAATGTCCTACGAGGTCGAGGAGCTGTAGAGGAAGGATTTTACGAAAACGCTTTTTTTTACATAAATCGAAATTTCACCCATATTTTGCAAAATTTCGAGCCAAAAAAAATAATAAGTTTTCAGATTGCCAAAAGCAACATTTTTACCAAATAAAAAGTTTCTAGGTCGCATCAATAAAAAGAAAAAAATAAATGAAAAAGAAGCGACTTTTAACAGACACTAACCAATATTTTGTACCACATCAATTGAAAGATAATTTTAATACCTATAACTTTCTCATTTAACTTTTTCGGATCCGAGCTCAACTTTTTGTTTTATTGGCGAAAAACCGGTTTTTTGACTTTTGCGAATTTTTTAGGTTAAGTTCGCCAATGCAGTTCCGTAAAAAAAACACGCTATCATTCTATTTTTTTCCTGCCTTCAATTGTCTGGAGAATTTCCGTAGATTGATTGGACTATAATATCTCGTAAATTATTGGTTTCCCGTATTATATACCATTTCGAATTTTTCTCATTTCCCAGGGCACTTCGATATTCCAAAGTGTGCCAAAATACCTATTCACACATTTCAATGACAATAAAAACTTTTAAGTAAAAATGGACGAAGAAACAAACATTTGTACAAAATTTATTAAAATTTTATTATTTAGATTATTTATTCATTTTCTTATAAATAAATGAGTTAGCTTTTTATTTGATTTCATTATTTTTGTAGTTTTTTTCTGCAAAACTAAGAAAAACTATAATAAAATGATGGCTGCCTGCGAGCGTTCAATGGGCCTCTAGACAATCAATAATATTGTGCAATATTTTGATTTGAGAAATATTATTGTAGATTTGTATGTGATATTGAAAGATTGTCTTGGGCAAAGAAGGAAACCGTCAATATTATGGATAGTCTAGGCGCCACTTAAGGCCAAAGAATTTTAATAATGGGTTTGCAGTTACATTATGTTTTAACATTTTTGCTTATTTTTCGTGCAATTATTAACTTTGTAAATCAATAAACTGTATATCTTTTCCGATGATTCGACCAGCATATCTGGATTTGAGCACCACCAGAGTCCGAGATTTGAGCACCAGCACAGCTGTTGTCCTCACATTTGTTAGGCCCATCTTCTGTTAGCTAAGCAATTAACTGATTATGTGTAATGTACATACATATGTCTTTTTCCGTATTCCCTTTCTTCCAGAATTAATTGTCAAATGAATTGCTTTTTTAAATTTACTTATATGACGGTTACTCGATTCAATCAGAAACACCTGAAATAAGTTAAAATAATTTAGGCGCAAGCCGTCGAAAAGCAAATTTACTAATTGAAATGAGTTTTCCATACAAATTGACATTTGAATTGCTATTTTGGCCCAGGGCCTTAATCAAGTCAGCTGCTAAATAAATTTAAAAAAGCAAACAAGTAATAAGAATATAGTATAGAAAAAAGGAAATGCAAGAAAGACGTAGCTTAGTTAAACGGAGATGGGCCTAGCAAAAGTTTCGGGAAAATAATATTATGTAAACAAAAACTTGCTATGAAATTTTTTCCGCCCAAATATGCTTCTATGATTATTTTAATATCAACAGGAAATAGATATACAGTTAATTAATTTAAAAAGTTAATTATTAATTCGACGAAGAATAGTAAAAATATAAAAACAGAGCGTAACTGGAAGCCAATTGTAATGAAGTGCTGCCGTAAGAAACAATTATAATAGTAAGAAGAAGAAGAAAATGTACTGTGAAATCGAATTTGACTCAAGTATAACTTAACTGAAAAAATTTACTTAAGTTTAAGGAAAACTTAAGGGCCTGTGCGAATACTGGCTAAATTGCGGCTAAACTAAATTATTGGAAAGGTCGGTATTGCAGTGCGATTTAGTCTTTTCACGAGGTGGCTAAAGTTGACAGCTACTGACTAAATTTTGTATTGATGGTATTTTATGTTTATATGTAGAATTCCGTATCTTACGTAAATAAAAAATATAACCTGCTAAATTAAAAAATATATATAATATTAAATTACATTAATACATGGAGTTCGACGGGGAGATAATATAAATATCAAATTTAGGCAACTAAGCAAGCCCCTACTCTGAATTTTTAACTTCATATCTGTAAAGGTAGATCCATTGTATGAGATTGCGATAGATTTATGATTAATTTCCTATAAGAATCATTTATGTTGTCGAGAGCATCTAATATCCATCGTAGCTGGTCGATTGTATATTTAAATTAAATTAAAACTGAGAAACGAAACTCAAATCTCATTCTGTCAAAATCAAATTTAGTCAATTGAGAATTCGCACACCCCAACCGAACTAAATTGAACATTGGAAATTTTTTGGAACGATTTAGTATTTCGTGGAAAGATTTAGTCATTTAGCCAGTATTCGCACAGGCCCTAAGTATGACTGTGTAAAAAACACTTGTTGAGAATCATTTCCATACGGTCCAAGATCTCAAATATTGCGCCATAATTTTTTTGGAGATAGATTAGTGTCGAGCTTTTTAGCGAGATTTGTAGCATTAGGCGAGAAACACAATTGGGGCTTTTCTGCCAGCTTTTCGGCTGGCTTGTAATGTTCGCGCTACCTAAAAAGTCTGCAAAGGCACAATAAGGGCTTGACAATTAACAGCCTGGTTTCTTTTGGAATTGTCAAACAAAGTATTAAAGTTTATACATAGTATTAGCAATTTCCTTAGCCTGTCTTGTGAAACGTAGAGATACCAAATTACGTGAAGCTCCACGCTGTATTGGAAGCGCGCCTTTATGATCGTTTAGCAGATCGTAAAATTTGTTATCATCTTACGAACTGCTAGATTGCACGTCCTTTTGTATTGATGGTAAAGAAAATCGCGTTTAGCCAATGAAGAATCTATTTCAGGAATAAAGGCGCGTTTCCAATACAGCGTGGAGCTTCACGTTATTTGGTATCTCTACGTTTCACATGATAGCATCGTATTTTTTTTCTCTTTCAAAATTTCACATTGCCGCTGGACGCTAGCGCAAAAGTTGGTTCTAGTTCTACTTTCGCGTTGGCAACTGCGAAAGCTTTCGAAATTTTAGCTGCACCTATTTGACACAAGATGGTGCAAAGGCGCAATGTTCTTGTTGAATGAAGAAATTTGCAAAAAAAACTAATTAAACGGATTTTATTCAATTCTGTATTTCATAATTCTCTGTGGTAAGACCTATGGGGTGCGACAACGAGAGAGGCCCAACCTTCGCTGGAAGGATGGCGTGGACCAGGACGCTCAGAGTTTAGGGTTGCCAAACTGGATGACATCGGCTCAGAATCGGGACCGGTGGAGAGAACAGTTGCGCGAGGCCAGGACCGGATCCCGGTTGTAGAGCCGTTAAAGAAGAAGAAGTATTTCATAATTTGGTAAAAGAAAATTTAATATTGGAAAAGTTATTATTATTTCAGCTATTGTTTATTACTGAAACTTGTATTTTCGAAAAAGCTGTATTGTGCATTTTCGAATTGTTGTTAAACTGTCAAACTGCTTTTTTTTATGTGATAGACTAGAGGCTTAGGGAAAGTCCCTTTGTACTGTCGACAATCTATTTTTTCGCATAGAGTGAATGTCGAACAGCAGCTCTAGCCGGAAGATAGAGAGAAGAGAAGGAAATAAATGTCACAACCTAGCCGCGATATTTTATTCCACCTACTCACAACCATTTCGCGACTCTGACATCGGGGCGTCGAGAACAACTCGCTGGAGTGTTATGCCTCCTGAAACGAGTTGAATCTCATCAACCAACCGATGTCATGCGCTTGGTGGAGCGGGGAAGGACTATTGGAAAATATCACAAAAATAAACCATGGCTTGTTTAAGTAGTGAACAATATTTTCAATTTATTGAGCTCGTGCACGGTGAAGAGCTCTTGTGGAATGTTACTTCCAAGTTTGGCAAAAACTATTTCGTCTATAACATGACATTTGACAGTTAAATTATTTGAAAAATATTATAATTTCGAAAAAGCTGACTTGCTCCGACCAACTTGAAGCTGCTATTTGAAACAGGGCTACGCTGACGTTGCGCTGAAAGCTGTATTGGAAGCGCGCCTTTAGCCATAAACTGGCTGGAGCAATAAAAACTTTACTTTCATAATTATTTTTTACTTTTTAGTTCATTTTAAAATAAAAGCGTAATTTTTAGTTTCGTTTTAAACTATTTATTTTTTATCAGCCAATTTCTTGTGTGAAACTGTTCAGTGGAACATCGAGTTCGTTTTCACTGCGAAGTTTTCCCTTATTGGAGGATTGTTTTAATGATCAAGTAAGCTGAGGCTTTTCCTGAGATCCCAAGGTTTTTCCAATTTTAAAGAAAATGGTCCCGATGGTGGTTTTTGACCATACCCCTGCTCAAACAGTGCTGTCGCTCGTCAATAGCTTTGTTTATTGGGCGCATCCAGCGCACTCAGCGGCTGAGCAGCGGCTAAGCGCTGAGCTCGTTGGATGACTAGCTGAACTAAGCAGCTTAGCTCAGCGGCTGGCAAATTTCTCAGCGTAAAAATTTTATGCTAAGTAGCTCAGCGGTAGTGAATTGATGTTATTTAAAATAGAAAAAAAAATTTAGCTGTCAAAATAAATTCTAACTCAGTTATCGAATCCAGCCGGACACACAGCGCTGAGCTACTTTTTACGCTGTGCTGTGCAGCTAAGCGGCTTTTCCGCTGAGTGCGCTGGATGCGCCCATTGACTCCGCCAGGCAGTGTAAAATGAATTTCGGTATGTATTGATTCATGCTAAAGTCTAGTATCCAGACCGAGTGAAATTTCGCTTTCTATCTTAAATGAGTGTAAAAGAAGGTGAATGAAAAGGAAATTTTTTTCGCTAGCGTTTCGCTTGCCAGTATCCAGTTTGAGCGAAGTTTCACAGGTTAAAAATTTTATGTACAGGTGCCGCTTTTTCAATAATTCGCAGCCAAAATACCACAAACCCTCAGTTCACGACCAACTGTCATATTTTGAATTTGAATTTGACTTGGACATTTAAAACAATAAATAACATTAATAACAATAACACATGGAAAATATCGAAATTGTAGGTTTTTTCAATACTATTCGAATATTTTGTGAATTTTATCTTTTGAATGCAGGAAGTTTTGGACTCAATTTTTGACTGTGAGTCACAGGAAATATATAATTTATAACAACAACACCTTGTAGTCATAGTACCGAATTCATCCCATGCGAATGTAGAATAAAATGAGGAAAATGCCGTTTCAGAATCGTGGACTTATTTTATGTTGAAATATCGAAGGTCTAGGACGCACCCGTATAAACAAAGATGTGAACTACAATGTCAAAATCAATTTTCAAGAATATCTAATAAAAAATTTTTGAAGTCAAGCACAGGGCGAGATTTACTTGACTACTAGAACTCATGCTGAGTTTACGTATATGGGCACATAGTTGCTTGGAATTTACCGCAGGTTTAGAAGTAATCATGTAAACGTACTAATAGATACTCAACTTTAAAAAAAGATTTTATGTCATAGGTCCTTTGCTTCAGTGACAATAGTAGATTTCTACAAAAAATCAAACAACCAACCAAAAAATATGGAACTGGGAATGAAATTAGTGTTTGAGTTATTTAAGATTACAGAAATGGTAGGCACAATATTATTATATTACATTTAAATAATTTCAATTCACGTTAAATAGCTCATGAGCATAATATGCTTGTATTTTCACATCCAAGGAATCGTTGTTCTTGGTAATAAGTCTCCACATGAAGTGATCTTCTGCGGAACGTTTTTCTGTTTCACATTCATGTGCGGATTAGCAATACTTCGTAAGTTCGTGTGTGTATGTACTTCAAAGCTAACAAATTTTGTCTTACTTTAAGGTGACATTGGATCATTTTTCTCCTATTTCTTGGAAGCTATCCTAGCAATAATGGGCTGGTTATGTTTTACATTGGCAGCCGCATTGGGAATGCATGTTGTATGTCTAGACATTAACTTGATGTTTCTTAAAGATTCGGAAGAAGCTAACTATCCGAACTTTTACATTGCAAAAAACCAAGTAAGTAATTGCAGAGTGAAAACTGCCTTTAGAATTTATCAAAACGCATTTTCAAAGTGAAGAAGTAAAAAATCTTGGCAAGAAGTAATATGACAGTAGTAAGGTATGGATAGACCTTTTGATTTGGTGGTGGGTTTCGCGTGAAAATCTGCACCTTCTTCGTGCACAATGTTCCAACATCCAATTAGAATAGCGTGGTCGCTGCCCGACTACTACTTATTGGTCGTTTAAATCCTCTTCCTTAGTGCCTTTTTACATTCATATGATACCTTTCTTAGGATATAATGCCTGCTAAATGTGCTTCACCAAATCGCATGTGATATGGGCTTTTTTCAGCCAATTGACTTGGGCCTTGTCTTAAGCAGTGGCGCCTCGTCCTTAGGGGCTAGTAGTGGGGCTTAGCCGCACAAGAAATTATCGATCAAATCACATTTTTTCATTTTTATAATAATTTCATTTTGCAAAAAAAGCCCGTTTTCAATGCAACGTGGAAACACGACGAAATCTCGCTCGCTATTCAATTTACAATGTAAATGATGCGAGACGTTTAATCAGTTAGCTGATTTCACAATACGTGAATTTTAAATTATTTTATGCACCTACCATATTTTGGTTTATTTTTAAACATGTTAATTAAAGTAATAATCATGTGAAGTTACAATGAACCAGCCGAAGTTTAGAAGGAGGGTTTATCATATGCTAATAAATAGGTTACATTGCCTATAAAAGAATGAACAAGCAGTGGACGAAACGGCGGTGATGGGCTAGGCCGATGTAACGAGAGATAAGCTTGGGTTTTATGCAACAACATTTGCAATCATGAAGCAAAAGATCCCGAAATGTTTTCCAAAGGAACAAGGTTGAATGTTGAAATACCTCGAGACACTTATCATTAGTTCTTGGCCTTTATCAAATATTTCCAGCTTTTCTTGATTTGAGTTTTTCTATGTTCCTCATTAAGTTTCTGCTTATTTAATGGCTAGCAAAATTACAATTAAACAACTCAAACTCAAACAAATCACAAAACAGTACGATTATATCATGTCATATAAATTTGATGTTTGCTATCGTCTCATCGCAAATTCTAATATTCAATATTTCGAAATCTGATCGTCTCGCTTTCTCGCTGCATTGTATATAACTGTTCGGACGATTTTCCTCCCAATCCGACGATTTTCCTCCCAATCCTTCAGGAGCATCCTGGCACTGCTCCTCACTGTCGCGATAGCGGATGGCATCAGGGCCGCATGAAGCTCATCGCTTGCGCCGATCAGAGATCTTTCGATCTTTATAGGATAGCCATATCCAGAATTGGGCAAGGATGGCCAGGCGCCAAACTCAAGGTTGTTACGAGGGAGGAAATCCCGAATCGGCCAGGAGCGCGTTCCTGGATCCCAGCAGAACCAGCCGAGCCTCAAGCCATTCTGGATATTATTCGGTTGAGTAACCCACAGCTACAGACGTCTTCGTGGAGGATTACGAAACTGGAGGATCCCAAAGGTGACGGCCGAGCGGTTACATTAGTAATTAGCGAGGAGTCGCTGGGACCTTTGGCGAAATCTGGAGGCGTCATAAGCTCTCATAAGGTTCTCTTCCATTACCCTGAGGCTCTACAAAAATACTCTTTGCCTCTCAACCAGAGTGGAACGGTGAGCCCTCGAGCACTGCAGGTGTTACAGGTACAGATGTTGCTGAATCCAACGTACCTGGCACTGCGGGTGACACAGGTACGCAAGTAGCTGAACCCAATGTGCCTAGTATTGCGGATGTTACAGGAACAGGAGTAGCTGATCCTAAGGTGCCTGAGGATACTCACCTACCGACCCTGGGTTCAAACGACCCTCTTTTCTTATCCTCCGAGGATTCAAATTTCTCAGGCGTTCGTTCGCCGTCAAGGACGGAGGACGAACTGGGTGACTTTGCCCAACTTCTTTCGGTGGGAGATGATGATATTACTCTCACACCGGAAGAAGACGAGGCTGATATAACGGTGATCGAGATTGATCCCACTACTCCCAACCCCTTTTTTAAATTCTGATTTATTATAACTTAAACACAATATTTATTCAGTAAAAAAAAGTAACAAAATGAACACTTGGGGATCTTAAACAAAAATCAGTCTCAAACTTATTTTTTGGCCTCCTCCTTCTTCTTGGGCTCACTGCTGGGATTCTCCTTCACATTCAGATGAGCAGGACCAGTTTGCTGGATCTCAACGGTTCTTTCGTTGCTCTTGATGGCCTGTTTCGGTGGCGGAGCCTTGATGGTCAAAACCCCATCTGATGACAACGTCGACATCACACTCTTTGGATCGTAGCCTTCTGGCAGCGTGTACCGCCTTACAAAGTGTCTAGAGATGATTCCGTGCTCATCCTTGCGTTCTTCGTGCCTTCCACAACAACGGTGTTTTCAACGGTCTTAACTGTAATCTCACTAGGCTTGAATTGCTGGACATCGATGCATGCGTGGAATCCATCCTTGCCGATGGTGCTGGGAATCAATTCGGAGCCTTCACGTGGACTGATTCTGAGCCGTGGAAAGTCGACTAGAGCACGAATCTCATCAGGTGTGATTCCCAATCCAAAATGATCCAAGTCGTATCCTCGACGGAATGTACGACGGTACTCAAATGGATCGTTGTTGAACAATAGTGGAATTAGAGACATCTTGACTTTTTTATCTTTTAACTTGACTAAAACTTCACAGGTAAAATTTGAGAAACTTCTGTTTCGATTTGTTTGAAAGCTTTTCTTGATCTGAACTGATGTTGAGAGTAGCGCAGATTAATCTCCCTCACAGCAAAAGGCTGCATGCGCCAGCCTATACTTACGCCTTTCTAAGGCTGATATAGATGTCGTCCTGGTACAAGAGCCTTGGATTGTCCGGGGCCTTGTATGCGGAATCAGGACTCCTAAATACAGGTTTCTGTATCCCAGAAATGGTGGAGGTAAGCCTAGAACCTGTTTAATTGTTAAAAAGGGTAGGGCTACGTGGATTGGATCTGTCTACCTACCATACGAGGGAAATTTGGACAGCTCCAGTCTCTCTGTTGCGGCAAAAGAAGCGGCTAGTCATGGATCCAGCCTAATCGTTGGATGTGATGCGAATGCTCACAACACCGTTTCGGGCAGCTCTGATACAAATGTAAGAGGTGAGCTGCTTTTTGATTTATTACTTCAACATAATCTCTTGCTATGCAATAGGGGAAATGAACCTACGTTCATCACAAGGGTAAGACAAGAAGTCTTGGATATTACTCTTGTTTCCCCAGACCTGCTCAACCGTGTGGAAAACTGGAGAGTATCCAGTGAACACTCCTTTTCTGACCACAGAGTCATCCTTTTTTATGTCAATATGTGCTCAACTGTGAAGAAGGCCCCTGGTTACAGGAATGCCCGGAACACAGACTGGGTCATATACAGACAAGTAGTGGAAAGATCCCTCCCTGAGGATGTTCCCACCCACCCTTGGAATGCTGAAGATCTCGAACATCAAGTGATAAATCTCAGCAACCTCCTGAATAACGCATTAGAAGCAGCCTGTCCCACTAGGAAATATGGGGTTAAAACCAAGCCCGCTTGGTGGAACAGCAGACTTCTCAAACTAAGGTCTGAAAGTAGAAAGGCCTTCAATAAGGCCAAATGGTCTAACTTGGCTTCGGACTGGGACAACTACAAAGGTCGTCTCAGGGAGTTCAAATATGCACTGCGAAAGTCAAAAAGGGAATCCTGGAAGACCTTTTGTGCGACAATAGAAGGTTTTTCAGATGCCGCAAGAATGAGAAAGGTTCTCTCGAAAAGCCCAATGTGCCAAGAACTGCTACAACAAGCAGACGGTAAATGGACCACAAGCAGTCAGGAGTCATTGAAACTCCTACTCGATACTCACTTTCCTGGCTCAACATCTCTTCCTGCATTTGCAGAAATAGGTTTTGAGGGCCCAGCTAGTACACATAATTTAGGCACCATTGACAGATTGATAAACAGGGATTTTCTCCTGTGGTCCATAGAAGGTTTCATGCCTTATAAAACACCGGGACCAGACGGAATTTATCCCATCGGAATTCAGAAAGTCAGTGACCTAATTCTGAATTGGCTCGCAGCCAATAGCCGCCTATAGACTCCCTTAGCCTAAGTTACATTCCAACATCCTGGAGAGTAGCGAAGGTAGCTTTCATTCCGAAAGCGGGTAAAATCTCCTACCACAATCCAAAAGACTTGAAACCTATATGTCTCACTTCCTTTCTCCTCAAGATACTAGAAAGACTTGTGGAGATCCATGTTAAGCAAAGCATTGATAAAAAACTTCTTTCTCCCTCGCAGCATGCCTACACGAAATTTAAATCAGTAGACACTGCTCTCCACTCTTTGGTAGCGGTCATGGAAACATCCCTTGAATTCAAGGAATTCACGTTGGCTGCTTTCTTAGATATTGAAGGTGCGTTCAACAATGTTGAACTTTCTGCGGTCACGGAGGCACTCCAGCGTCTGAATGTTGATGGGTGCTCCAGGTCCTTTATTGATCAGCTGCTGGGGTGCAGGGTCATAAAGTCTAGCCTGGGGCTTTCGGAAGAAGTCAGACGGGTTAGAAGAGGCACATCACAAGGGGTCTTATCGCCGCTCCTTTGGAATATGTCAGTCAATGAAGTACTGATAATTCTAAAGGAGTCTGGGTGCACCACGGTGGCCTATGCTGATGATATTTTGCTGGTGGTGACCGGCAAGCACATCTCAACAATAAGAGATGTAATGCAACAAGCATTGGATACTCTTTCTCATTGGGCTACTACAAAGGGGCTAGGCGTCAACCCAGCCAAGACTGAAGTAGTGCTCTTTACAAAGAATCATAGACTTCCTAATTTTCCTTCCTTAAGACTTTGTAACGAAACACTGCATTTAAAGGAGGATGCGAAATTTCTAGGTGTCATACTCGTTAGGAAACTAACGTGAAGGCCGAATCTTTTAGAAAGAGCAAATAAGGCCAAAACAGCTCTCTTCTTATGCCAGAGAACGATCGGAGACAACTGGGGCCTTAAACCCCGCATCGTCCACTGGCTCTATACAGCCGTAATCAGACCTATACTTATGCATGGCATATCGGTATGGTGTACTGCATTACAGAAGATTACGTATCGTAAGATACTGGAAAGGGTTCAAAGAACAGCTGAGCTGTGTATCTGTAGTGCAATGAGAAGCACCCCTACAGCTGCGCTGGATGTCTTATTGCATCTTACTCCTTTGGACCTTGTGGACCTTGGAGAAAGGTTTCAATACCATCATTCAGGCCAGAGATGACTGGACAGATGGTGTTATCCCAACTGGGTCATTATGTATCTTCACAGATGGCTCAAAAATTGGGAATAGTGTAGGCTCTGGTATTTTTTCCGAGGCATTAAATATAAATACCTCTCTTCGTCTACCCGACCACTGCAGCGTCTTCCAAGCGAAAGTCACTGTGATCTGGGAGGCTCTCGAATGGTTGAAGATAAATAATATATCTCATAAGAATAAATGTATTCTATCGGATAGCCAAGCGGCCCTCAAGGCTCTTAATTCTGTCGTCACAACATCCAAGACTCTTCTGAACTGCCGCAGGTCTCTGTGTGAGACTGCCACTCAGTTTGATATAACACTGTGTTGGGTTCCTGGACACAGTGGGATTAGGGGAAGCTGTAGGGCAGATGAGCTTGCTACACAGGGAACCGAAGTGGAAAGGACACCCCACTTAACCCGAATGGGAATGCCCTTAGCCACCTATAAACTAGCTTTGAGAAAAATCAGCTTAGTTCGAGCCGGGCTGAGATGGACCACAGCAACGGTTTGTCACACTCTTCATTCAATGTGGCCAACTTTGGACGCAAAGCGTTTAAAATCTCTGGTTCAGTTGAACAAAAAGGATATAAGCCACGTGGTAAAGGTGCTGACTGGTCACAGTCCCGAAAGATTAGCCGAAAGATTAGGACTCCCCCACAACGACTTATGCAGAAGTTGTGGTAATGAAAAAGAGGAAGAAACTGTCTCCCATTTTCTCTGCACATGTCCCGCACAAGCAAGGAAAAGAGGGACCTTCCTTGGGTCACCTTTGATGGATTGAGCGAGCTGCAAAATATTGGTGTCTCTAGACTCTGTCGCTTTATCAAAAGCTCAAAATGGCTTGAAATGGCCTGAACTATGTCCCAATACTAGAATGGCATCACAATGGGCCCAATGGCGTGCCTAAGTGGGCTCCCTGGTGGGGGTAGCCATTTCAACCTAACCTAACCTAACCTTCAGGTCCATAAAGAAGAATCGGAAGGATCAACGTTCGGTAAAGGTGTACTTTTGTTTTGATGGAAATATTTGTTCGTTTTCATATGCACCAATTTAGCGAGGCGAATGTTGCTGTTGATTGGCCGATGCGGCTGTGAACGTCGGCTGTTAATGCCAATTTCATTTCCTCAACCAATGATCCCAAATATTTGAACATCAGAACCTGTTGGAATTGGGTTCCATTGAGGTGAACACTGGCGATGACTGGATGATGTGGGAAATATCGTATAAGATGTCCGTTGCTTCGGCATCCGTGTCGGAGAAGATAGCAGTGTCGTCGGCGAACGTTAAGTCGGTTACAAAGTTGTTCTCGTCGTATCGAACTCCGTGTCGTCCATCGAATGCTTCACGCATAATCGCGTTGATCACAACGTTGAAGAGAAGTGGCGAAGCGATGCATCCCTGTCGGACACCCGTTTGAATCGGGAACTCCTCGGACAAATCGCTTCGAATATGAATGCTGCTGGCTGAGCCCAAAGTCTAGTAATAACAAGTCTTTCATCTTCATACAAAAATTTCCGACCGTTGATTGTGTGCGTGCATATATATGAACATCACTGCTGAGCAAAACTCAACGCATACTTCGTGAATTCAGCGAGACAAAGCCAGATTCTGTCTTTACGGTAAAGTATGCAGAACAGAAAAGGAAAGATAATTGAATCAGCTGTCAAAATTGAAATCATCAAAACAAACGAGCAAATATGCACAAACACATCAACATTATCCCTATAGAAACTCATAAAATTTTCCGACTTATGGTTGTATTCCAGCGCGTATAAAAATGTTGCATTCTCTCTCTGATAGCCTGACATCGTCATTTGAAAAACTTGTGCATGCAGCTGTTCGCCTTTCACTCATTAACTATATGAAGATGAAAGACTTGTTAATTTCTAGACTTTGGCTGAGCCATAGTACGACGCTTGGAGAAGTTTCAATTACACGTGTTCGGTTTCCGAAGCTCTCCACAAGCTGTTTTAATCGATGCAATCGAAAGCAGATTTTGAATCGATGAAAACGACAACAGTTCGTTCGCCTCAACGAATTCTTTCTTTCATTATCTGACGGAGTGCGAATATTTGATCAATACATCCTCGATGTGATCTAAATCCCTCTTGTTCTTTCGGGCTCGTTTGCTCTCTATGTTTCTCTAGCCTCGATTGATTGATTTT
Source organism: Thereva unica (assembly GCA_949987705.1). Classification (NCBI taxonomy): domain Eukaryota; kingdom Metazoa; phylum Arthropoda; class Insecta; order Diptera; family Therevidae; genus Thereva; species Thereva unica. The sequence goes on along the minus strand of OX465281.1, from coordinate 58,593,114 downwards.
CGTAAATACTTTGCCGACGATCGAAAGGAGGCTAATACCGTGATAATTCTTGCATTCCCTCTGTTTTTGTTCTATTTATTATAGGTATTTTTAAATTAATTTTGCTTATATTTAAATCTAATTGGCCGAAAATTCAGAGATTTTTTTTGAAACTCATTCGCATTTATTTTATATGAAATACTAGAGTCTTAGAAAACGCTCTTTATACTGTCGACAATCTATTTTCTTCTTATGAAGTGCAATGTCGAACAGCAGCTCTAGTCGGTGAAGGAAGCAACTGTCACAACCTACCCGCGATATTTTTTAGTCCACCTACTCCCAACCATTGCTGTTCCACATCGGGGCATCGAGAAACAACTCGCTGGAGTGTTATGCCTCCTGAAACGGGTGAATCTCATGAACCAACCAATGACATGCGCTTTGGTGGAGCGAGGAAGGGCTAAGGAAGGTTATGACAAGAGGAATCAGGAGTATAAAGAGGAAAGAAGAAAGAAGGAAAGTTATGTGGTGGAAAAGTGGAAAAGTCAAAGGATTCGAACCGGGGCCTTCTGTGATAGTAGCCAGACGCCTTACTCTTTAGGCTGCTAAGTCCCCTATGTGATTTTATTGAGCCCGTAGCATATTTTTGGATAGAAATGTTGTGAAATGTAGATAGTAAAGATGGAATATTTTATTGAAAAAATAACTAACGGAGTGTTTGTAATAGCAGACTTGTAGATATGCAATATTGAATTATTCGGAATTTGTCAATAAATATTAACACACATGTTGATATTTACATAACGCTCCTTTCCCCTCCATCGGACTCTGTTTTGCAAGATAGCTCTCAGCTCTGACCAGGTTCTTCCAGTTGTTGCGGTATCTGCAAATAGGGCTCTCCTCCACGTTGTTCTAGGTCTTCCGACTTGACGAGATGCTTGGGGATTCCAGTCACCTGCCTGTTTAGCTAGATTCTTGTTTTCGCGTCTGGAGGTGTGGCCAATCTAATTATAGATTTTTTCAAACGCCGTGATACAAAAAAAAAATATAAGCAGTTCTGCGCACCCACCTTGCCAAAGTTTATAAATATTGTTCTATCATTACTCCTCTTTTTAGTTAAAACGGCAACAAACGCAGAAAAAACTCAACAAATTAATTTGGGAAGGGATGCGCGCATGCCGAATGAATAAAGTTAATTTATCTTGATATGTGTTGAGCAGAGCTCTTAAATACATGTAAAGCCCCTGCTCAACAAAGACAGTTTATTCATCATAATAAGCATAATTTTACTTTATTTATGCGAAATATTTCTCATTTCTAAATTTAAAATAATTTAAAAAAATGCTGAAAAAAATCCTTTGAATAAATGAGCATTTTCATTCATAAAACGACAGTTCCCCGCAGTCGCCAGTAACACAACCTCCCCGGCCAGAAGCGCGACTGGCAGGAAACGTCAACAATCTATGTAGTAATCAAAGTGATAAAAACAAAAATTTCGTATTTCTTTAGTAGAAATGCTACAAATTATTTCTGTAGCAAATGTGTAAAATACAAAAATCTTAAAATATAAAAATATATAAAAAGGGACGTTTTTCATTCATAATTTGTAATTTTTATAAATAATCATTCAAGCCTCAGAAAAATACACCTCCTTTAGCAATACGCAGTCGTAACTGATTAAATGGCAGCAAGTGATTTGATGGGAGGACCTAAATAAAGCTTGGTCCGAGCTTTTAAACATTTTTAAAAGCTTTGCTGGGGTACATGCGCAGAATGTCACGACGTTTGAATAAATCTATACATCTATAAGTCTATCCTTTTTTAACCGGCAAGGCGCCATAGCTCTTCATTTAAAATTCTATCTTGCCAGCGGGATACGACGCATGAATCTTTTAATGAAAACTTGTAAACTGTATGCCAGCAAACAGATATCATCCGAATTACCAACATCACCTAGCCACCATCTCATCTCCACGTGCCCCAGCAAATTCATTAACCCCAAGTTCCCACGACCTCATTGGGGTGTTAGACTGCAACACGCATGCGGTGTTCCAGACGCTGACCGAAGGCTTTTCCATCATGGGAAATTACCTTAAGCTAGGTTTAATGTAAAATAGATTTAGTATTAAGCTTCAGTTTTGTCAAAGCTTTTAAACAATAAACAACTAGATTTTAAATTGTAAAATATATATTTTTTTGGTATCTTTCGGAGTTGATTCGTTTATTTCCGCCTATAGTCCAGTAAATAGGTACTTTTTCTTTGCAAAAAATACCGCACGCGATTTTTTTTTACCAAATGTTTTCACATATTTTTATGAGCTTACATTCAAAATGGCGTCATCCCCACCCTTATGTTTCACTTACAATGAAGGGAAACGCGTTTAATTCTATATCTCAGAAACTATGCGTTTTACGACAAAAATGTATATAACCTTTTTTGTAGATAAATAAGTGATTTAACTTTTTTGTTCAAAATTTTTTTTTTGTAAAGTTAATATCTTCGGAGTTATAGTGCTTCAAACTTTATATATCACTTTCTTTGCGCTATATTTCGCTAACGGTTAGCCCGCCATAAAAAAGTCCTTCCTAAGACTTATAGAACACACAATTATAATTGTATTGCTGTCGTTACAATAAACTTTTGAGGTGTAATAAATCCATAAATATGAACTTTATAGAAAAAAGTAAAGGCAGCAAATGTGGGCAATGATGAGCTCAACACCCGATATAATCGGTTTTGAAATGAAACGGGGAAAGAAAAAGATATTAGGAATTTTTTTTTATGCATTTACGTTTTGCGACATTTAAAGGGCTATAACTCGTGAAATATTAGCCCTATGTAAAAATGACAAAAGCAAAAATTATAGATAATTGTGTGTTCTATAAGTCTTAGGAAGGACTTTTTTATGGCGGGCTAATTTTTAACGAAATATAACGCAAAGAAAGTGATATATAAAGTTTGAAGCACTATAACTCCGAAGATATTAACTTTACAAAAAAAAATTCTGGACAAAAAAGTTAAATCACTTATTTATCTACAAAAAAGATTATATACATTTTTGTCGTAAAACGCATAGTTTCTGAGATATAGAATTAAACGCGTTTCCCTTCATTGTAAGTGAAGCATAAGGGTGGGGATGACGCCATTTTGAATTTAAGCTCTTAAAAATATGTAAAAACATTTGGTAAAAAAAAATCGCGTGCGGTATTTTTTGCATTACGAAGGCCTTTTTTTCGACCTATTTACTGGACTACTAGTCGAGATGCTTAAGGCGGTCTAGCAATCCCCATTGTATACCACCTGTTCTACTATCTAAATCACTGACAAGGTTGTCATTTGTTACTATAAGATATAGCAATGGCGAAGGTAAGCATCCTTGTCTCATTCCATTCAAAATTAGAAATTAAACGTTTAGAGCCACATCAACCGCATTTGATTTTAAATTAATTTTTACAGAGAAATCCCAAAGTAAAATAATTTTTTTCTTTGTTTTGATAACAATTTCAAATATTGGGTAATGTCCTTCCTGCGACATTTGCACTAAAAAATTCGCTTTAAAAATAAAACGAATGATTTGCGAGGGTTTGAACGGGACAATTTTACTTATAATTTGATCTAAACAGTTTCCAATACATTATATAGCACAGAGTATTAATGCAAAATTATTTAAATTACCTAAAGTTAAAATTATACTTCCTACATTCACAGTTTCTTCCCTTAATTCTTTTAGAGCGTCGTTGCACTGTTGGCCAGTTTTACATTTCTACTTCACGCTGTATTTGCTGTAGACGCATTAGTAATTAAATCATCGGGTTGTAATTATGGATTCGATTCTTCACATCGAGGGTGAAATAATCAAAAAATTGAATTCAACCTTTTGTGAACAACAATATTTTTATTTCAGAAGTTCTTTGCAACTTTACGAAGGTGAAGCTAGCATGCGACCTCTTAGACTTCATCTATTTTGCCGACCACTATTTGCATATTTGTTATGTGATTGCTGTAGGACCAATGCTTGCATTAAAACATGTGCAGAAATATTAGAGGAAGAATCTTTCTCATCTGGATTTTCTCATGATTCTAGGATTAGTGAGTTGCTCGAAATGGAAATTATTAAAGTTGACAAAGCTGAAGGAAGCAATCCAAGGGGAGATTTACCTACTGATGGAGGGTCTGATGGTAGATCCGTTATTATTAATATTATTCCACCGAAATAGTTTTTAAATAAATTTAAAATAAATTGGAAAGAATGTTTTGTAATTTCCATAATTATAATTTTTTGATATTTTATAGACTGGAATATTTTCATTTAGCGGATTGAAAATCACATCAATTAATGTTGTTTATTAGTTTCATTAATAAAATATTTCAATTTAATTTTACTGAACAGAAGGAGCTTGACATGACAGAACTGTGAAGCATTAAAAAACATCAGAAAGTTCGATTGCTGGTGAGAACTTGTGCTGGTGTGGCTATAGTGACACATGTGGTATCTTTACCATGGTATTTAAACACCACATATCATAACATACGCCCAGCGGGAAATGTAATGGCTAGGTAGTCGAGGTGGCAATGAGCTGGACTCATTACCTTTGTGATGAAATAATAGGTTACTTTTGCTTGATGTCCTAGGATGATAAGTAATTACCGTAGGCACACCAATCGAGGACTTATTTCAGTGGTGAAATGTATTAGGTGAATAAATAGATTACCATGTAAGGCATACAGAATAAATTACTGGCTACACTTTTCAACATTAAAAACATGTATATTTTTTGTGGATTTTCATTATTGCTTTCTAAAAATCCAATGACCTTTAGACGAATGAAGGGATCTATATAGATATGCATATGCAAATATAGTTATCCGACTGTCGTGAACTTATGTATTCTGATACTGATTGGTAGTACAATACGTGGATGTTTTTCTTGAAACCGCTTTTGGTTTTATTTTCAATTAATTTTATTTGTATATTTTTTGTGGAGTTGTTCTATAATCTTGGTTGGATTTTTTTATTTTATTTTTTAATATTCTGCATGAAATTTTCGAAATTTACAGGTCCTATATCTCTAATACATTGAGTGAGATGAAGCAAACTGTGCACATTATAAATAACCCTTTCGTCACCATATGCTTAAAAAAAGTTTCGGAAAATTGGTTGTGCACTACCCTTCAAAACAACCCCCTAAAACAGGAAATTCTGTTTTTGGCTAAACGGCAAGTCCTATCATAAAATATTGCTTAAAAAGTTTGTAGATCATGCGATTATCTACAAAAAATGATATTATACATTTTCCCTTACGAATCTCCGTTCATGAGATATTGCAATTTTAAAGATTTAAACTACTCATATTCACCTAATTCTCAACTTGTTTAAGTCATCAGACGTTCAATAAATCCTCTGTTGTTCCTCTCGTGCCTAATATTTTCAGGGGTGATTCCTGGATGTTTTTGAGGAAGAAAATTGTTCTAGAGATTGGGCTATCCTCAATATCCAATAAGATACAGCGTGTTTGCGAAAGAAAAAAAAAATATTTTTTTAATATTTTTAGACTAAGAATCGTAGAGCAACGTAATTCAGTTCGTCTTTTAGGTAAATGTGTATTCTTTTATATGGTATTAAGAACAGGAACTTTAGTGACTCCACTCTAGTGAACACATTTTTCCACCAAATACATCCAGGAATGACCCTTAAAAAAATTAGCAACGTATTCCAACTGGAACGTCTGATAACCTATACAAGTCACGAGTGAGTGCATATGAGTATTTTTCATTGTTAAAACCGTGATATCTCATGAATGGCAATTCGTACGGCAAAATGTATTATAACATTTTTTGTAGAAAATCATTTGATCTACAAACTTTGTCAACATTACTTTATGATAGGACTTAAGATTTAAGATATATATTTGCAAAAAACTGATATTTTGAATCTAAAAGCCTCTAAAAAGTAAGCTTCAAGGGGTAGAAAATCGGTAGACTTTATAACCCCTTATTAAGGACCTAAAAAAGAAGCTCTGTGCCAATTTTCAGCCTGTACCGAACCATTTCCGCTATTTCGCTTTTTTTTGGCTTAATTTAACTGTACTATCATGTAAATAATCATATGAACTTAGAAAAACACAATTATTTTGAAATCACAGACAGACACTCCAATTATATTTACATATATGTATTTTCCTTTAAAAGTATTTATTATGGTCTCTTCTGAGGTCCCAACGTTGCATTTTAACTTGTAGCTTTGCACACCGTTGTGTGCTTTAACTCAACTTAGCTTACCTATTTTCGTTGAGTTGAGCAGAGTTGAAAATCTTTAACGAAAACTCTTCACTGTGTCTGTTTCCATGACGTATAACTCTGGTTCAACTCTGGTTAAACTCTCAGCATTAGTCTATGAAGGCAAGGTATAGGCTTTTAATTTCTTATTTCAGAAACCTTTTGTAAATATAAATCGAGCCACTCTGCTAATATTGACGCAATGTACATGATTAAGGTCTATTTTGTTTATTCTGCAATTATGCAGAAACTACACATGCGACGAATTTCATCTGTTGGCAGTTTCCGCAGCTTTATTATGTCCACTCTCATTTTCTTCTGTATTTTCCAATTAAGTTTCTTGGCTGGCAAAAGTTTCTTGCTGGGCCTTTATGCCTTGATTTTCAATTGTGTGTTCAATGCCGGTGCTCCTAGGGCCGATCTGTGCGTTTAAGACACCAATCAAAAAGAGAAACAATGATGTCTTCCCTTGGACTAGAGCTAAAAAGTCATATATAAAACTCGTTCTTGATGTCATCGTCTACCAGGTCAGCTGGGGAGTAGCCTTGGACTACCGTAGTACTTCTTAGTCTGGTTTGCAAACGCATCGTAATAATCCTCCCAGAAGCTTATTTTTCTTTTGCTCCTTTAATTCCTCTGCTAATAGAGTTATGCTCCACGTAATTTTAGGTCTTCCAATTGTAATGGTGTTTCGTCCGGTTGTTCTCTAACCTCCTTTTTAAGGGAGGGTTGCCGGGATCTCTTGAGCAGTCTAGGGTCTTATGAGAACAAACACCTTCTAACAAAAATAATATTTCTTTATTTATCCAAAAAATCCTTAGATACTAACAATTGCAACACCTTAACTCTAAGTCACTACTTATTCCTGGACCCCTATTCTCTATTACAATATTGTTAGATTTTTTAACGAAACTGACAAAACCGTATTCTCTATTACAATATTGGCATTAATTTACTCGAAAATGTAACAATATTGTCAAATTTTCATTCGCAAGCTGTGTTGTTATCGGAAGTGCAACAAAATGTAAGTTAAATCTGTGTTTTCTGAAAAATAATTATAAATTTGGACCAATTTTATTGAAAATTTGCATAGGGCTAAGTCAACAAGCATGAAACAGTTTGACAATATTGTCAGTTTCATGGAAAATCACCCCGACTTAGCCAAAGGGTATATCAATTCAGGAAGTGCACGAGAACAATCAAAGAATTTATGGAAGGAACTCGTAAATGAATTAAATAGTTTTGGACCTGCAGTTCGTGATGTGGATGGATGGAAAAAAGTAATTAAAATTAATAATTTGAAAATTGGATATATCATTTAATTTTTAGGTATGGGCGGATTATAAACAAAATATTAAAAGGAAGATAACAAGGAATAAAATAAATATGTCTCGTACCGGTGGATGACCCAATAAATATATAAAATTGTCTGAAACTGAAGAGAAAGTGCAGCAGTTATTGAGTTTGAAGGATGCAGTATATGGTTCTAAAACTACAAAAAAATTTGGCGTAAATGTTGCTGCTTCAGATGCAGAGCAGTTTCTCAATAATGAAATTGAACTAGCTTATCAAGAGCTACCCGTACCAATTAATGAAATAGCCCAAACAGAGGATAACGTTAATGACAGTAGCAATGAAGAAGATTCCGCAAATAATTGCGAATCTGTTAATTTAACGCAAAACAAAACAAGCAATACAAAGCAAAAAGGCAGAGAAGATAAAGAAAATGCGCTAAGGCAGCAAATTAAGCTCCAAAGGAATTTTTATGAAAAAGTTATTGCTTGTTTTGAGGAAAGTACGTCTGTAAACAAAAGTTTATTGACAGCAGTCAATGAATTAGTAGACGTAAAAAAAGACAAAATGAGCAAAACTGAAAGGTATCGGCACGAGAAACTTAGATTGCGTTATGAAAAATTGAAAAATGTTAGACGGCAACTTCAAATTGAAGAACAAAAACTAGAAATAAAATCGAAAGGCTGCAAATAATATTTTAGTCCATAAGAGTATATTAAGAAAAGAACTGAATTTTTTATTTCTATAATATTTAATATTTAAAGAACTCTTTGTTTATTTTTTACATGAATTTTTTTATTTACATCTACGAGAAATAAAGTTTATATATTTGTTGAATTTGCGAGCACTAATCTATTTCTTATATTATCCCTAATTCTACCGGCTTCTTTATTTCTAGTGGTGTTTCCGCATTCAGTAATATTCGAATTGGTGTTCATATCTTCACTGGCTTGCTCCATTGAATGGGCAATGAAATCAGCCTCTAAGTTGATTTTGTAGTCGACGCATACATTGTGCAGAGCTGCACAAACATTAAATATTTTGGCAGCTTTTTCGGAAGTGTAAAAAAGTTCTCGTAAGAGAACACGAAAGCGCCCCTTTAAAATTCCGAATATCCTTTCAATAATGTTTCGAGCCTTAGAGTGTTTGGAATTATAAAAAGACTCCGGGGGGGTTTTCTTCGGCTACTCTATACGGAGTAAGCAGCCATGGCTCCAAAGGATAACCAGAATCTCCTGAAATAAAAACTTTAATGAAATGGTACATTTTACATAATTAAATTACCTAGAATGCAGCAGTTATCCCCGCTCCGATATATGGCTTCTGAATAGGCCCTTTCATCGCTCCCATTCCAAATGGAAGAGTCATGTGATGCACCCCCGAATCGTGGATTCACTGCCCTTATTTTCATTTTGTGGTCGCATATCTATATAACATCTTTAATATTTAAAAAAGTCTACATGTTCTTAATATGTACTCACAACCATAACATTTAAAGTATGGTAACCTTTTCGACCGAAGTATAAGTGCTCCAATTCCTTTGGCCTTATGATTTTTATGTGGGTGCCATCAATAGCACCAATTACGCCAGAAAAGCCACTTACTTGGAAGAAATATTTCTTTGCTTCCAGCTTCTCGGTCTCCGAAAACTCAAACGATACATTTTGAGGACATAAGCAATCTTGCAAAATTGTCGTCACCTCTTCCAATACTCGGGAAACCGTATGTAGCTTGGCACATTGGGGCTAAATAGTCTTGGCCCACACCTGTTTGATAACTTCCTTCGGCCAAAAATCTTAAAGTTATCGCTAACTTTAAAATTGGAGTAACTCTTAGTGGTTCTTGAAATTTTCCTTCAATTTTTTGTAGAATGTCAGCAAACGACGGTGTATATGGAAAAAATAGATTGTCGACAGTACAAAGGGACTTTCCCTAAGCCTCTAGTCTGCCACATAAAAAAAAAACGAGATTTTCGACAACCGAAATAACTTTTTGAACCTAAAAAGAGAGCGTTAATCCCAAATAAACACTTTGAAAACTTTTACATTTCATTTGGGATATCCAAAACATTTCATTTATCTCTTAATTTTCTCCTTATTAACGGGATATTTTCCTCTTCACTGTCACTACTTAAAAACACCGCCAACATTTTGACAGCAAAGATTTTTTTTATTTTGGAATAAAATCATTTCAAATATAGAAGTCAATATGTGATTGTACTAGATCTAACAATATTGTAATAGGGAATACAAAAGCAATTCAGTTTCGGATATCAATTTCGTCAAAACCATCTAACAATATTGTAATAGAGAATAACCCCCCTGGCTGCATGTTTCTTTTTTTTTTGTTTTTATGTGGCAGTGCTAAGCTCAGGAGTCACCCTTTGTACTACTAGTCCGTCATGTCATTTTTCACGTCATGGTGCAATGTCTAGCAGTAAGCTTAGTACGGGAAGGAGGGGGGAATAGGTTAAGGGTTAAAAGGCACGGGGGGTATTGAAGAAGGTGGTGATGAACCCTGCGTTTGAACTCTTGGACTTCTACTAGTATGGCTAAAGCCCTTATGACACTCACTTTTTTTCGGCTGAAAAATCTGCTAATTAGAGTGAGCCGTGATCTTAACATAGGAAATTTAAATTGGAGTGAGTGAAAAACAAATTTGACAAAATTGGAATGGAAAAATGGAATTGCCATATATATTCTAGCAGTTCAGCTGGAAAATATGAAGAAAATTTTCAATATTTTTTGACGGTTCTTGATTTTTTAAGTGTGTATGGGCGTGTGAGCGTGTATTATAAGGTGATAACAGAACACAATTGAGATGGAACTGTCAAAGCTTATTTCAAAAATTATTAAGCTTATGTTATCCTTTTCTCGCAAACTCTTTCTACCTTTTTCGTATAATTGGTTTTTCTAGCAGATTTATCAGCCGAAAAAAAAGCGAGTGTCATAAGGGCATAAGCACAAATACCTACTTGTTTTAACTCTGGATACATGTTGGTACCGGTAAACAACTACCTACTAGTTAGTTTTCTTTACATTGCTCTTATACAGTTAGTTACTAGGGCAGTCTACGAGGATAGGGGTATAGCGGGGTGTTCGGTGTTGTCCTTGTTGAGGCGGGTCATAGCTTGACACTTGGAACTAGAACACTGTCAGATCATACACTTCCTCTAGACACGGTATAGAAAATGCTGCCAGGAACCTTGTCAGATCGTACACCTCAACAAAGTCCAGGTAACATTCCTCAGGTATTCGGTAGTGGTTAGAATGTGGTCGGTATGCGGCGTGAATATATTGGTGTATGTGTGTTCTTACCATGCCGGATCATATACCTCGACACGGTAAAGGAAACGCTGCCAAGAACATTGTCGGATCCAACACCTCGACAAGGCCTGGGCAACATACCACAGGTATTCAGTATGTAGTGTGTGTGGGTGTGTGTTGTGGGTATCTTACCGTGTCGGATCATACACCTCGACACGGTATAAGAAACGCTTCCAGGAACATTGTCGGATGATACACCTCTAGAAGGCTTGGGCAACATCCCACAGCTATTCGATATGTGTTTTTAGCATGCCGGATCATATACCTCGAAAGGGTATAGGACCGGAAAAGTTGACTTCTCCGGAACCAGCCTGGTGAAAGACTCATTTTGGCCTGGTGAAGCGGTTTATTTTATAGTTAGAAAGCTCGTCGGAGTAGGAAGTTTTAAAGCTTCGAAGTGAAACTTTCAAAGTAGAACATTTACTTTCCTAAAGCTTTGAGGGATTATTGGTAACGAATTGTGGGTTTTTTTCGGATTGTAGACTCGCTAGATGCTTGTTTCTGCTTCGCTTCTGAGATGCCGCACGAGTTGTCGGCGTGGACTTCGTGGACCAAAAAAATACACCAATATCTGCTTATTATGTTGTAGTATTGCAAAAATCTAAAGTTTTAATTATTAAAAAAAATGGAATTGAAAGTTTCAGTTTACGTTGTTCCATCATCAGCCCAAGCTTTGAGAACTCTAGGAATTTTCTGAAAGCTTTTCGATGGTGTTATCTCATCCATCGTACAGACCAAATTTAACCCTGTATGGTTACTTTTTAGTCACATAATTAAAAGTGTAAAGCATTGTTAATTACGTGAGGCGATTTTAGCGATTCTTCGCAAAACGTGCACTTTGAAACTTCTGAAAATCAGAGGAAAAACTTGACGATAAAAAGAGCTTTAAAGTGCACTTTGGTGTTGATTTTGAGATTTGAATCGGGCCTTACAGTCTCGATATGTACAACTCATTTGATGCAAAACAGAGTTATATAAATTTATATGTTGGGTGTTAGATAAGTTGTAGGGACATCGTCCTACTACTTCCGGTCGTACTTAGTCAAGGAGACTTGTTACAAAACGCAGTCGACTGAGGCTAAGTAAGAAAAAAATTAATTAAAACTTTTGAAGTTCGAACAAAAAGTATAATAATAAAAAAACGGAGAAAAGATTGCATCATCATTTCTTAATTTTAACGTTGTAAAAGAATCCTTAAATATATCATAAATTTGTAATATAATATAAAAAGTATATAAAATAAATATATAATAAAACCGTGTTTAAAAAAGTGTACATTGTTAAAAATAAATAAAGTTACATTGTTCAAAGAATTGGTGGATTAATGAACTCCGGTTGGGAAGCAAGCTGGACCAACAAAGTCGTCTTACTTTCTGATATACCTACGTACATCCATGTAATGAAATCTAAAGGGAATAATAGGGGACGTAAATTGCCAAAATAACTGCTTCCGCAAAAACTCTACGCCTCACAAAACACTTGATTGAACAAACCCAGTGACAAATCTGGTTGTGCTAAACATTTTGCAAATTCAAAAAGTGTTTTACAAATTTTCAAGTATCTTAATAAAAGCTACACGGAAACAGTAATTGCACAGATAAAATGCAAGTTTAATACAAGATCCCAAAAGGTTTAAAAATACTTAAATTGTTTAATAAAACCCAAGCCTTAAGTTTTGGCCCCATGGACAAACAAAACACCCAAATATAACTTTAAAGCGCGTCAAGGAAGTTTAATTAAGGGTGTCATAAATTTTTCGCATCCAACCCGTGAACTTTAATCCACTAAAAGAACTTTTTGCTCTTCTTAAGCTTTTACCCCAGACCTTTTAAGGAATTTAAGGAGCCCTTGAATTTAATTTTGATGTTCGTGTGGCTGCCCCTGTTAACTAACACTATGCAAAGCATCTTCTCTTTATCCTTCGAGTAGGTATAACTTCTTACTTGCTAGTGGTAAATTTTCCTCCCAAAGCTTGCCAAACAAATAGCCCCAGCCATCTAACGATACGATATGAGCCGAGGATCCTCCTCTGTTCCTCAGTTGTAAAATTCTATGAGAACGTAGCCAGGTGCTGTTTCCTGTGGAGTTTAAAACTGGCATTCGAGAGTCCAAGAAAGAGAAAAGGTTTTCCGTTGGCGTGTTAAAGGGTGGAAGGGAGGAAGGTGAGCATCTCTATGTATGAATTTTTAATAAACTAACGTCGTCTTCCTTCTAGCATTGCGATGTTGTAGGTGCTCATTACTAATTCAGATTCCAGGCCAAACCTAACAAAAACCCTTTTTCTTAGTTCCTCCGAATTAATACGTGCTCCAGGTAAGTCTGTATTTATGTTAATTAAGCCCATGTGCCTTATTTTTTCGCTATTTAGGATAATTTTTAGATGATAATAAAAATTTTTACTGTCCTGGCTAACAATTATCTTAATTAGAGTAAGCGAAAAATTTCTTTCTGCTAATCGCTTTTTAATTGCGATTCTTTCTAGATCTGCACTTTTAGTACCAAAAAATTGTGATTTATTTTGAATTACGTTAAAGCTAAAAGAAAAAGGAATATGGGCTGCGACGGTGCCTTAATTGGCTTATAGCTTCTAGATTCCTTATAAAGGACTAAAGGTGGTGCCAAGTGAAGCACTCCTGAATTTATTTGATTATCCAGGCTAACTGGAGCTCTAATACTAGTGGATAACGGAAGTGAATAACATATGCGTAAACCATAGTAACTAATCCAATTTAATTTTTTTATTTGATCATTTTTAAAATAATTGATAGTCGTAGTTTCAGTTTTTCATTGTTGTTGACTTTGTTTTTTGCGATTTTTTCGGACCTACAAATACCGAGATATAAGCATCTATGTATGTTTAGAACGAACGACCAAAATGGTAAATTTTTGACATAATGGCCGATATCTTACGTTGCTACAGGTTGAAAATGTCCATTTCGTATAGTATTCGATGTAACTAACATGTTCCAAAATTTTGAGACTGCAAACAATTCCTTATTCTTTGCTCATTTGACTCCACTATAAGCAATATAGTATACTCAATATACCGTGAGATCCATGGCGGCCGTTAGTGATGAGCAAGACTGGTCTTTCAGTTTTGCCTTTGCTTGCTCATTTAGCAAAACCAAAGCTAGACCAAGACAACATAGGATTACAGAAGAGTGAAAGATCAAGATAGCAAGACTTTTGGCTCATCACTAGGTGCCAAAAGTCTTACAGTGATGAGCTAAAGGTCCTGCAAAAAGTCCTGCAGGAAGTCTTGCAGAAAGTTTTGCAGTCTTGTCTTGCTAAATGTGCAAGACAAGACTTTTCGCTCTTCACTGTAAGGCTTTTGGCACTTAGTGATGAGCAGAAAGTCTTGATATCTTCATTTTGCAGTTTTGTTTTGCCCTTGTCCTGTATTGTCTTGGTCTTGCTTTTCTTGCTAAATGTGCAAGATCAGTCTTGCTCGTCCATCACTAGCGGCAGTCTCAAGAGGATGGATTACCACTTTCTTCGCAACCCTCTTGACATGAGTATTAAATGAAAGAATATGATAAGTAGAACACAATAAGCAAAGCAGTATACTAAATATACCGTTAGATCCATGGCGGCCGTGTCAATAGGGTAAGAGGGTGGATTACCACTTTCTTCACAACCCCCTAGACATTGGCATCAAGTGAAAGGGTATGATAAGTATAATGCAATAAACAATGTAGTATACTCAATTTACCGTTAGATCCACGGCGGCCGTCTCAAGAGGATGGATCACCACTTTCTCCATAACTCCCTCGACATGGGTATCAAATGAAAGAGTATGATAAGTAGAATACAATAAGCAATGTAGTATACTCAATATACCGTTAGATCCATGGTGGCGGTCTTAAGACCCATATGCTTGTTCTTTGAAGAGCTTCATCTGTGTAAAATTCATATCTGGAAAAATCCCAAGTCAATGGATGGTTTTTATTGGGTGCAGCGAGGCGTACCGGATGTTGAGACGGCCGCCATGGATCTAACGGTATTTTGAGTATACTACATTGCTTATTGTATTCCACCGGTCAAACTTGTTATAAAACCATATTGAATATAATTTCTTGAAATTGAGAAATAATAATTGATTCTTTCGTTAGAGGTTATGGAAATATAAATTTTGAAGAGCTGGATTAATTTTCCATGTACCCGTTCTTTGAGGCACTTCATCTGTGTAAAATTCATACCTGGAAAAATATTAAGCCCATGGAGGGTTTTTATTGACTACTATTGACTTATGGGTGCAGCGAGACGTACCGGGTCCCAGGTAGTCGTATTATATACAAACGTATACTTGACGGGGTGTGTGTGGGTGGTGTACGGGCGTAGTGTCCAAAGTCAAGTAATTAACAAGTCTTTCATTTTCATATGCTTCATGAGTTAAAGGCCAACAGCTGCATATATGCACACATTCTTCATATGACTATGCCAGGCTATCACAGAAGGAATGCAACATTTCTATACCCGCTCGCACACAACTATTCAGCGAAAGATTTGTAGTTTATATGGGGATAAACTGGATGTGCTCGTGCGTATTTTTTCATTGTTCGAAAAAACAGTTGATTCAATTTTCCTTCTTTTTCTATTCTGCATACTTTATCGCAAAGATAGAATCTGGCTGCGTCTCGCTGAGTTAACCATGTTTCCGTTGAGTTGTGCTCAGCAGTGATACTCATACGCACAAAGCTAACTGGGTGAAAATTTTGAATGAGCCCGAGCAAAAATAAAATATAGCCTTACAACGGGCGAACGTATTTATTGAGAAAAACATCATCAACGTAATGTTTTTTAATTCTAATAACATACAGGACACACTTCCCTAACAACAATCCGACTTGGGCCACTGGCAATATATATATCGATAATCTTGTCGAAAGGGGCATTCATTGTACATAACGAAAATGTTCAAGTCGCCATAAAACAAATTTAACAATACATTTGGTGCATATTCTTTTTTGGCTTAAGTTTTCCCGTGGAATTCCCATGTGTACAGCTTAGTTCTTGGCCATTTAAATCTTTGGGAAAATTTGGCCATCGTAAGGCCCTATGTGCTCCCATTAAAAATTGGTAAATATTCTACGGCCGTCATTTGCCCCTTAAAAAGCCAAGCGGCCGCGATTCGCTCGCTATAAGCCCATTTTTTAATTTTTGTCGGGAATATTAAAGATTTGTTATTTCTAGACTTTGGTACTGTCCTGCAACTAGCCTTCTGATGCCCTTCATACGGCCGAGGACTCTGTATCAATCACGTTTGGTGTTGGCACGTTGTAATGCTATATTTTATTTTTACTCCGGAAGCAGCGAGTATCGAGAAAATTTTAACAAAGGAAAAACAAAACAAGACGTGAGTTCAAACTCGCTAGCTCGTTGGTTACTGAGCGAGTGAAAAGTTTTGTGTGCCATCGTCACTATCGCACTATAAACAATTCCTTGGACGCGTTAAGAGCCGGCACAGGAACCAACCATTTAAAGTTGGCCAGTTCAGGGGTGGACCTCTAGCGTTCAGCACCAGTCCGGCCAGCTGGCGTCCCTTACAGCAAGCTGGTGGGTGCCCCAATAGCCGGGTCTGGACCTATGAATTCAATTTCAAAGCCCTCTTTAGCCAGAACACCCGCTTTTTCATTGAATTTGAAACCGCGATGACCCGGCACCCATAAAGAACGCCCAGACTTGGTCCTACGAGACCTTATCGCCATAATTTCCGCTTGTATGGGCACGGAAATTTTGAGGTCTTAAGGAGCAGACACAGCGCCGCGAATCAGGGTATAGTAAGATTTTCTTTTGGCGATCTTTGGTCGACGCTCCCCGCCATCATAATTTTATTTTTCGCTCGAATTTGTTTTCGCATTCATTTTGGCCTGGTCACCTGGAGCCCATAACGACCTCTCCGCTCGCTCTACTCCACGGCCGGTGGTGCGCAAGCAGTCCGATGTTATCCCACTTCCGGAATCTCTTCTATAATGTTAATTATTGTAGAATGTAGTTAAAGTTAAGTATATAACTTCAGTTTTATTTCGGTACATATTATTAAATTATTTTTAATTTATTGTTGTTAATTTATCCAGGGACCTGAAGGCGCCGTCCTGTGACGTGGGGTTTCGGGGGCGTTAATTACGCCTCTGCTGGGAAGTGCATATAAAAAGAATCTGCGCACTGAAGACGGATTGCTCCAAATTTGTTTGTTAGGGAAGTGCTGCCGGCTTCATTCGGATCTCAAACTGATATAATTAACCACAACTAGTATGACTTGTAAGCTTACAGAAGTACTGAAATGAGCACTTAGAAAGGGGTAGGCCTTACCACACTGTTTAATCAATGACAAGATTATAATTTGGTGGATATGTAGCGGTGCCTCCAATGAGATGTACAAAACCTTGGTTGTTATAATCGCTTAGTTTTCACCATGGTTGCACAAGAGCGATATCGAGCGAAGAAATCACCGCTCACATCAAAAATTGAGCGGAATCAATTCCGATAGGAATCAGCAATGTGAGCGTAATCAGTAGGTATCCAATTTGATTCCGCTCATAAATTGATTCCTATCATATTCTGATCGGGATCAACTTTTGATCGGAATCATTGATATGAGCGGAATCAAATTCGATCGGAAATTCATTTGATTATTCAAAAAGATTTTAATAGGGAATAGGACTTAAGCTTAAGACCAAATCGTCTCCATATTTTAGACGAAAATTTTGAGAAGCAATTACTATTGCATTTAAACAACAAAAATAAAAATTAAAATATTTTGAAACATTTTGCAACTTGCTTTTCATTACTTTATATCATAATCTATATATTTTTCTATAATTAGTATAAATGTTTTAAAATTAAGAAGCTTGCTCATTTTTATTTAACTTCATAAATTCATTCGATAAATACAAAATAAAAACTACCCTGTTTGCTATTAACCAAGAAAATGAAAAAATATCGGCCGCGGCTAGTCTTAACTCGGCAAGTGTTATTTACTTAATCTTTTATATGTGCAGCATAATACATCTAAAATCTAAATTTACAATAAATTATCTGAACATACAACACACATTCAGTCGAAGCATATTAGAAAAGGCATACGAGCTCAACGCCTGATGTTCAGTGAGCGGCGCTCACATCAAAAACTGAGCGGAATCAAATCCGATAGGAATCAGCAATGTGAGCGGAATCAATATGTATCTAATTTGATTCCGCTCATAAAGTGATTCCTATCATATTCTGATCGGAATCAACTTCTGATCGGAATCAAATTTTGAGCGGAATCAGTGATGTGAGCGGAAATCACATATTTTGCAACCATGGTTTTCACACGCTATTTAAAAAAAAACTCAATTTAATTAAAAATTAAAATTTTCTATTTATTAACTGCTTCATTTTCCTCACACAGTTGCTATATTTAACCTTTTTTAAAAAAATTCAATGAACGTAAACTAAATAATTCAATTTTTTAAAATATTTATTTTTATTTTCTGTTTTTTAGTCTGTTATGTCTTCTTTCATTTGAAATGTCCTGTCGCACTTTCTCATTTGATACCCATGTCGTGGGCTCAATGGGACACAATTGGAAAAATCGGCCGCCATCTTGGAAGCACCTGTTTAATTTTTTTACAAAATGGTCAGACTGCATTGTTACGCCTACTTCGGATGGGCCTTTCCACCCTAGTATTCTGTATTCAGTATGCAAACGGGTGTTTTAGGAAGGGGGTAAGAGAATCAAGGAGAATTCTCTACAAAAAGTGATGAACTTGGATCAAAAATTGAAAATATAACTGTAAATCGCGTGAGATTTACAATAACCCTCAATTTTTTGCTTTGTTAATTTCAAATTCTAACAAAATTTTTTGATGAAAAATGCGCCATTCTTTTAATTAACTTTTTCATTAAAATTGAAATTTCACGCTTTCTTTAAAATATTTTTTATTTTTTACTTTTCAGTACATTTTTTAGTTAATGAAAAGAATTTTTTTTAAACATTTTTTTTAACCATTTATTTTATTTTCTACTTTTTAGTTTATTATATGTATTCCGCCATTTTGTGATGGCAATTCTATTAGATTTAAAATTACGTCACACAGTTTACTGTATTCATTTGATACCCATGTCGTGGGCTCGGTGGAACATAATTGCAAAAACGGCCGCCATCTCGGAACCGTCTTCTTGATTTTTTTACAAAAAGGTCAGATTGCATTTAGTACTTATACATGATGAGTTGAACTCAAGTTGAACCCAAGTCTAACTACATGTAAACGGGAGTCGAGTTGGGTTAAGGTTGACTGAACTCGACCCAGCTCTGCTACCTGGGTTTAGTTGAAATTATGCATACGGACATGAGTTCAGTATTTGAGTAGTTGAATTTAGTTGACAGCAGCATCTCTGTGTTTGTTTGTGATTTTTTGTAACGTGTATTGCTTCTTTATTATCAACTCACCCTTAACTCAACTATTCATCTCATCATTCATACACATTAACCACCCGAACTACGAGTGTGTGCAAAATTGGAAGTTGATCGGCTATATTTTCTACTTTTTAGTCTGTTATAAGCTTTCCGCAATTTAGTGTTGGCCGCCATTTTGAATTTGGAATGACGCCAAATAGCTTATTGTGTGCTACCTGTCATATCCTTTCATTTGATACCCATGTCAGAGGGCCGCGGAGCACAATTTCAAAAATCGGGCGCCATTTTGGAACCGCCATCTTGATATTTTTACAAAATGGCCAGATTGCATTGTCATCCAAACTAAACGTGTATGCAAAATTTCAGCTCTATCCGAAACCGGGAAGTGGGTCAAATTTAACTTCCAAGATTTGACGACAAACAGTGTAAGTGTTGGCCGCCATTTTGAATTTGGAATGATGCCACATAGCTTATTGTGTTCTACCTGTCATATCCTTTCATTTGATACCCATGTCAGAGGGCCGCGGAGCACAATTTCAAAAATCGGCCGCCATTTTGGAACCGCCATCTGGATATTTTTACAAAATGGCCAAATTGCATTGTCATCCAAACAAAACGTGCATACAAAATTTCAGCTCTATCCGAAACCGGGAAGTGGGTCAAATTTAACTTCCAAGATTTGACGACACACAGTGTAAGCTAATTAAAAGAATTTAAAAATTGCGTTATCAGTTATTTCAGGCACGTGCAGTTCGAACTTTGACGTTGGATTACTCGCAAACTATTGTGATGATTATACGCCATCTGTTTGTCGAGAGGATGAATCAACGATTTTCGGTTGTTGTCTGAACTAAGAATTTATGTACTAAACTAACGAGCAATAAACGAAGACAACTTCAAGCTGGTCGAAACTTAACGAAATAAAAGAACATACCACTAGGCTCGAGAAAAGGGACTCGAGAAGGTTCCAGAAAGTAGACAAAGGTCGAGCTGCCTATATAAAAGCGCCTGGCAGCCGCTATCGAGTCAGTTTTGATTATAAAGGCGATACAAGAGTTCCAAAGTGAAAAAGTGGTGATTTATAGTGAAATAAAAAGCGATAATAAGAATTGAATAGTGCGAAATATTAAATTTGCTAGTGATTATAGTGAACTCTAAGAATTTTGTTTGTAATTAAATTGTGTTTGGTTTGTAATAAGTAAATTATTGTGTGGATTATTAAAAAGTGTATTCCTTAATTAATCCTACGAATCCGTTAAGCCGTAAAAACGTAACACTATACAAGCAAGAACGATGACTAAGGGCTTATTCTAAAGGTAATTACTAGCACTTTAAGTTTGGTAATAGGCTTTAACCCACCCAAATAAATATTTTACGAGTTAATCGCAAAAAACTGCATTCAACCCCAACCACATGATCAAAATTAAACTTTGAGCGGCCATAACTTTGAGCCAAATCAACTTACAGGCCTTATTGAGGGCTCATTTTGTAGATAATTTTATTCTCCAGCCCTTGCCAGTGATCATTTCCAGCTATCATTGCATGGATACTGGTTATTTGGTATGAACGACCTCTACCTCTTTTTCAAGATGGCGGCTTTTCCCAACACACTGCGACCCCACAAACTTGGTTTTAACATTGTCAGATGTACCCAAACAAATTCCAAAAAAAAAAAATTTCGTACATCATGAAACGCAATTTCATGCCCCTTTTTCGACTAATTGCACTGGACTAAGTTTATAATCAAATTGTTGACTTATCAAAGGGTTTTCGAACACTTGACGCAATCGTCAAAATTTTGTTAGAACACTTGATTCAAATCAAAAGCCAGTCATTGACGCTTTCGAAAAGTGCCAACTCCTTACAAAAGTGCTTATTTTTACGATGTTGTAAAAGGTAAGGCATATTTTTTTTACTTTTCTTAGAGTAGAGAAGAACATATTTTTGAGATGTTTTTAAACCCCGTGACATTTGGAGCAGGCTGGGGTACACAGCTCTTAAAAATGTTTAATAGCTTGGGAAAGCTTCATTTAACTCCTCTTATCACATCACTTTCTGTCATTTAATCAGTCACGAATGCGTATTGCTAGAGGGAGATGTATTTTTCTCGCGTTTTAATGATTATTTAAAAAATTTACAAAGTAAGAATGAAAAGCGTCTTTTTATTGTATATTTTTTTATTTTCAGGTTTTTGTATTTTACAAATTTGCTACAGAAATCCTTATTATTAATATTATAAATGCGAAAGTAACTCTGTCTGTCTGTCTGTCTGTCTGTTTCACGCCTAAACCACTAAACCGATTTTGATGAAATTTGCTACAGACATAGTTTAGACCTTGGAGACGGACATAGGCTACTTTTTATGGAGAAAAAAAAGGGTTGAAGGGGGTGAAATGGGGTTCAATAAGTTGTAAGGAGAATTTTTATCTTTACTTTTTTTTCTATTGTATAAAAAGTAACTGATTGACAGACAACGCACAACCTAAACCGCTGGAGCTAAAGGGCTGAAATTTTGACAGTGCATCCCTATAATGGCGTGGACATCCACTATAAAGCGATTTTTTGAAATTCATCCCCTAAGGGGGTGAAATGGGGTTTATCCAAACCGTTGGGGCTATAGGGCTGAAATTTTGACAGTGCATCCCTATAATGGCGTGGACATCCGCTAAGAAGCGATTTTTCGAAATTCATCCCCTAAGGAGGTGAAATGGGGTTTACCCAAACCGCTGGAGCTATAGGGCTGAAATTTTGACAGTGCATCCATATAATGACGTTTACATCCACTAAAAAGCGATTTTTCGAAATTCATCCCCTAAGGGGTTGAAATGGCTTTTATCCAAACGGCTAAAGTTATAGGGCTGAAATTTTGACAGTGCATCCCTATAATGGCGTGGACATCCACTATAAAGCGATTTTTCGAAATTCATCCCCTATGGGGGTGAAATGGGGTTTATCCAAACCGTTGGGGCTATAGGGCTGAAATTTTGACAGTGCATCCCTATAATGGCGTGGACATCCACTATAAAGCGATTTTTCGAAATTCATCCCTTAAGGGGGTGAAATGGGGTTTTTACAAACCGCTAAAGCTATAGGGCTGAAAATTGGACAGTGCATCCCTGTAATGGAGTGGACATCCACTATAAAGCGATTTTTCGAAATTCATCCCTTAAGGGGGTGAAATAGGGTTTATCCAAACCGCTTGAGCTATAGGGTTGAAATTTTAACAGTGCATCCCTATAATGACGTGCACATCCACTAAAGAGCGATTTTTCGAAATTTACTCCCTAAGGGTGTGAAATGGGGTTTTTACAAACCGCTAAAGCTATAGGGCTGAAATTTTGACAGTGCATCCCTATAATGACGTTTACATCCACTAAAGAGCGATTTTTCGAAATTCATCCCCTAAGGGTGTGAAATAGGGTTTTTACAAACCGCTAAAGCTATAGGGCTGAAATTTGGACCGTGCATCCCTATAATGGAGTGGACATCCACTTTTAGTTTCAGCACCATGCGGTGGTGAACAATAGACGAATGAAACAAGCAATTGAGAACACTTTTGTTTTATGATTATATTTTATTTTGTCACAGTCGTATTCTAACTTTAACACTACTTATTTCTATCGTATGGTATATATATATGTATATACGTTTATTATTTTATTTCGAGGGTTTTTTAATTGCGTACGCGTTAACACGTCAAATCTCCGAAGACACTTGGTAACCAGTGAGTAGTGGAGATGCCGGAAATTGGTTCGATCACTAGACGTGATCGGAACGGAACGAAAACGGCAAGATCACTGAACTTTGCGTTCGGTGATCGATTGAGTGTTCCGACTGATCGTTTTGATCGTGCCGGAAGTTGTTGTGTGACATTGCGTAAAGTTTGGTAATTAAACTTTACGCGGTCACTACATACTCCCCCCCCAGCGTAGCGTTAACGGAATGTTACCGCTTTAGACGGCTTAGCTTCGTTGTCGCGGTCACAACCGAAGGCTGGCTTTAGCCTGTCAATGGATATTGACTTGGTTGTGCCGTTCAATTTGACGACGAAGTGTTTTCGTAATCGTTTGATTACTTCATATGGGCCCTCGTATGGAGGTTCGAAAGGTTTTCGAACTCTGTCGACTCGTATGAAGACGTAGTCGGCGTTCTCCAGGGCTTCTGGCACGTAGACATCCTTTTGGACGGGCTGCCGAGGATGTATTGCCTTAATGTTCTGCATGTGAGAACGAAGGCGAGAGAGGAATTCTGATTCTTCAATTGGATTCTCATCCGTTGGGATAGAAATCGAATTGGGAAGTCTCAGATTCTGACCGTATACGAGCTCGGCTGGTGAGCATTGTAAGTCGGTCTTAATTGCCGTGCGTATGCCTAACATGACAAAGGGCAAGTCTTCACTCCAATGAGTAGTGTTGTCCCTTGCCATTAGGGCTGCTTTAAGTTGCCTGTGGAACCGTTCAACCATCCCGTTTGCTTGTGGGTGGTAGGCGGTTGTCCGGATTCGATGAGTGCCGAGTAATTTGGCCACCTCATTGAACAGTTTCGATTCGAACTGCGTACCTTGATCGGTTGTGATCTCAAGAGGTACGCCGAATCGTGGGACAAATTCAGTGACGAATTTCTTTGCCACTGTTGAAGCGGAGATATCCCGAATTGGGTATGCTTCAGGCCATCGCGTGAATCTATCGACTATCGTTAAGATATAAGAGTATCCACGAGATGGGGGTAGGGGTCCCACTATATCCATATGGATATGGTCAAATCTATTATTTGGAAGTTTGAAAGCTTCCAATGGAGATTTGGTATGCCGTGAAACTTTGGACTTTTGGCAACCTAGGCATGATCGAGACCACTCATTGCAGTCTTTATTGATCGATGGCCAGAAGTATTTCTTGGTAACGGCTCGTCTTGTAGCGCGAATACCAGGATGAGAGAGACTATGTTCGGAGTTGAACGCTAGTCTACGTAAGGAAGTGGGTATATAAGGCCTTGGAATGCCTGTACTAGTTTCACACCACACTTGATGGGCGGTGAATGGTATTGGTGTGAGAACTAATTTTACCCGTGAGCCGTTGCTGGGGTGCTCTTGTAGAGACTTCAACTCTGTGTCACCTTGTTGAGCCTGAGCCAGTGTAGGCAGGTCGAAGGTGACCGAGTCGACGTTGTCGGTTGCTAGTGAGCGTGACAAGTAGTCGGCGACAACGTTTTGTTTACCAGACACATGTCTGATGTCTGTGGTAAACTGAGAGATTAGACCCAAATGTCTGGTCTGACGAGGGGATCGTTCGGTCTTTGTGTGAAGGGCGCGAACCAGTGGTTTGTGATCAGTATAGACCACGAAATTGCGTCCTTCAACGAAATAACGGAAGTGTTTGATCGCTGCATAGATTGCGAGGAGTTCGCGATCGAATGCAGAGTATTTCCGTTCGGTTGGTGACAGCTTTTTGGAATAAAAAGCTAGAGGTTGCCACCGATGACCGTTGAATTGTTCCAAAACACCTCCGATTGCATAATCAGAGGCGTCAGTCGTAAGACTGTATTTTGCATCCTCGATTGGATGGTTCAGCAGAGTTGCTTCAGCCATCGAGGTTTTCACCTTGAGGAATGCCGCCTGACATTCTGCTGGCCAGTCAAAAACTTTATTGGCACGTGAGCGGTTGAGAAGGTCTCTCAAATGCTCGTTTATAGGCACCAACTGTTCAGCCAATTTTGGGATAAATCGGTGATAGAAATTCACCATTCCCAAAAACTTCTGGATCGATTTGACAGAAGTTGGAGGTGCGAGATCAACGATAGCCTGAACCCGATCGGAGGATGGAAGTATTCCATCCTTTGTGATGCGGTGGCTTAGAAACTTAATCTCTGTTGCACCAAAAACGCATTTCTCTAGCTTAATGGTTAAACCGAAGCTATCGAGGCGTTTAAAGAGCTCTTCGAGGTGAACGATATGCTCATCCTCGGTTTTACTGGCGATAAGTATATCGTCCAAGTATACATAAACGAAGTCGAGATCTCTCGTAACTTCATTTATGAACCTTTGAAAGGTTTGGGCTGCATTTCGTAAGCCGAATGGCATACGTGTAAACTCATATAGGCCGAATGGCGTAATGAGTGCAGTCTTATGCACGTCTTCTGGGGCGATTGGTACATATGTGATGATATGCACGTACCAAGTCAACCTTTGAAAAAATTGTGCAACCGTGAAGATTCACGGAGAAGTTCTGTATGTGCGGGATTGGATATCTATCCGGCACAGTGACAGCGTTAAGGCGACGGTAGTCGCCGCATGGCCTCCAATCATGAGAGTCCCGTTTAGGGACCAGATGAAGCGGAGATGCTGCGGGGGACGACGAAGGTCGACAAATCCCCAATTGGACCATATGGTCGAATTCTAATTTTGCCACCTTCAGTTTCTCCGGATGGAGTCGCCGAGCGGTGACAAATGGTAATTGCCCTTTAGTTACAATGTGGTGTTGCACATTGTGTTTAACCGGAAGGTTAAAATTGGGCGGTTTTGTTAACGAAGCGTACTTCGTTAATAGCTCTTTGTATATGCCAATAACTCGGCATGGAAATGTTTCGGGGTTGTAGTCGACGGTAGCGCACACGTTAATTCGAAACTTCGTGCGCTTGTCGACTAAATGCCGATATTCAAAATCGACGGACAATTTGAACTTCGTTAAGAAGTCCGCCCCGATAATGGCTTTAGTGGTGTCGGCTATAATGAAGTTGTAAACATATCGTCGGCGTAAGCCGAGTTCAAGTTCAAGCAACTTTGTGCCGAAAGTACGGATCAGTGATCCGTTGGCCGCGTATAGAAGGACGTTCGGGCTACCGTTATGGGCCGGGAACGCCTTGGCGGGAACAATTGAAACGTCCGAGCCCGAATCAATCAGAAAGTCCATCCGATTGTTGGTGTCACGGACGAATAAACGATATGAGCGGCCGGTTATATGCTCGCTCGAATCGATCCCCAACTTTAGTTTTTTTTAGGGTTGGTGGTGGCCTTTTTCTTCGCCGGCTTGGCTTGACCACCACCGAAACTGCAGGGGGCCTTGCAGGTGCGTGCTTCACTACCATAACGGTAGTGGAAATAGCACAGGCTACCCCGCAGTTTGTTTGCCCCTGTTGGCCGATTGGCCGAGGGCTGGCGCGGGCCGCTCTGCCGTTTGGCAGGTGTTCGGCTACGCTGGCTGATTAGCTGCTCCATCCGAGCCGTTAATTTGTTGATGTCGCGTTGTAGCGACACCAACGTTGGCTCTGTGCTAGCCGGAGTTGCGCGGACGGCGGACGTGTATGAGGTACCTCCTTGTGGAAGCACCTCCCACACTTTGTCCGCCGTAGCTGCCAGTCCGGCTAGTGTTTGGTCGGCAGAGGTGGCCAATGAGACTTGGATAACCTGTGGAAGCCTCCGCTCCCACAGGTTCCGGATCAGGTCATCATTGACCGCCGCCGATCCGCCAGCTAATGCCTTCAGAGCCTGGAGGAACTCGGAAGGTTTCCGATCTCCAGGCTCTTGCATTGACAACAGCTGCTCGAGTCTGCGCTTCTCAGAAGTTCCGTACTTCTCGAGCAGGTGTTGTTTGATTTCCTCGTATGAGGAGGTGGAATGGTCTACGGTGCTTAGCCGCATTGCCGTTACCGCCACTTCTGGCAATGCGGCCATGACGTTGTAGACCTTGGCTTTATCAGACCTGTAGCCCGCCAATTGGAACATAATTTCCGCTTGGTAAAACCAAGAGGCGGGCTGGTGTGTCCAGAACTTCGGGATGTCAAGCTTCGATACCGAAGCTGCATAGACTCCCGAAGTACCGGGCTTTGGCTCATCTAATTGTGGCGTTTCCATGTGAACGTCTTGTTCACTGGATGAACCCTCGGTTCTTGACATATTAATTGTAAAATTTTAAAGAGAGCAAAAAAAAGGAAAGAAGATATATAAGGAGTGAAACCACGAACCCAAAATTGAAAAAAAATAACAAATATATATATACGTATATATATGTATGTAATATGCTTATATGTATATAGCGTAATATGCTTATATGTATATAGCGTAAAATACAAAAAGTATGTATAAATTCTGTTTTCGATATGTATATATATATATTTAATAAAAATTTTTAAAGAATGTAGAAACAAATCTAAATGTAAACAAATAAGCCAAAAGAACCAAAAAAAATCGCACTTCTATTGAATTAAAAATTCTGATTTGATTGATGAATTAAAATTATTAAATACCCAGAAGAACAATATGTCTGTATGTAACTGATGTAAAAAATATGCGCATGAAATCTACGCTTGTATGTGTGTCTAAATTATATTAAATGTATATAAAAAAAATATATATTTAAGAATGTAAACAAATAAGCCAAAAGAACCAAAAAAAATCGCACTTCTATTGAATTAAAAATTCTGATTTGATTGATGAATTAAAATTATTAAATACCCAGAAGAACAATATGTCTGTATGTAAATGATGTAAAAAAAAATATGCGCATGAAATCTGCGCTTGTATGTGTGTCTAAATTATATTAAATGTATATAAAAAAAATATATTTTAAGAATATATGTATGTGTATGTGAATTGTGTTAAATGTATATAAAAAAAAATATGGTTAAGAATATATGTATGTGTATGTAAATTATGTTAAATGTATATAAAAAATGATTAAGAACATATGCATGTGTATGTAAATTATGTTAAATGTATATAAAAGTTTATAAATTATGTTAAATGTTTATAAAAATATGGTTAAGATTATGTATCTTGAAAAAAAAAAAAATTATCTGTTGTCCTTTTGTGTTTGATCCAATTTTGATGTGTAAAGTGTAACTGGAATTTCCCCAAAAGCTAAATAGCGGTTTTTTTTTACACCGATTAAATGGTTTCTTCTTTCAGCGCCTTATTTCTCCAGGGATAAAGCAAAATTTATCAAAATTATCCAGAATCCTTTGGCTGGTTTCCACTTGATTGCACTATGTGCTAATTACTTATTTTTTTGTTTGCAATGCGCGTGCGCGTCGGAGTCACCAATTTAGTTTCAGCACCATGCGGTGGTGAACAATAGACGAATGAAACAAGCAATTGAGAACACTTTTGTTTTATGATTATATTTTATTTTGTCACAGTCGTATTCTAACTTTAACACTACTTATTTCTATCGTATGGTATATATATATGTATATACGTTTATTATTTTATTTCGAGGGTTTTTTAATTGCGTACGCGTTAACACGTCAAATCTCCGAAGACACTTGGTAACCAGTGAGTAGTGGAGATGCCGGAAATTGGTTCGATCACTAGACGTGATCGGAACGGAACGAAAACGGCAAGATCACTGAACTTTGCGTTCGGTGATCGATTGAGTGTTCCGACTGATCGTTTTGATCGTGCCGGAAGTTGTTGTGTGACATTGCGTAAAGTTTGGTAATTAAACTTTACGCGGTCACTACACACTATAAAGCGATTTTTCGAAATTCATGCTCTAAGGGAGTGAAATGGGGTTTATCCAAACCGTTGGAGCTATAGGGCTGAAATTTTGACAGTGCATCACTCTAATGGCATGAACATCCACTAAGAAGCGATTTTTCGAAATTCATCCCCTAAGGGGGTGAAATTGGGTTTACCCAAACCGCTGGAGCTATAGGGCTGAAATTTTGACAGTGCATCCCTATAATGGCGTGAACATCCACTAAGAAGCGATTTTTCGAAATTCATCCCCTAAGGGGGTGAAATGGGGTTTACCCAAACCGCTGGAGCTATAGGGCTGAAATTTTGACAGTGCTTCCCTATAATGGCGTGAACATCCACTAAGAAGCGATTTTTCGAAATTCATCCCCTAAGGGGGTGAAATGGGGTTTACCCAAACCGCTGGAGCTATAGGGCTGAAATTTTGACAGTGCATCCCTATAATGGCGTGGACATCCACTATAAGGCGATTTTTTGAAATTCATCCCCTAAGGGGGTGAAATGGGGTTAAGCCAAATCGCTGGAGCTAAACGGCTGAAATTTTGACAGTGCATCTCTATAATGAAGTGGACATTTACTAAGAAGCGATTTTTCGAAATTCATCCCTAAAGGGGTGAAATGGGGTTACCAAACTACTGGAGCTACAGGGTTGAAATTTGGACAGTGCATCCCTATAATGACGTGGACATCCACTAAGAGGCGATTACTCGAAATGCATCTCCTAAGGGGATGAAATGGGGTTAACCCAAACCTCTGAAGCTGAAGGCTAAAATTTTGACAGTGCATCCCTATAATCACGTAGAAATGAATGACTCGAAATTCACATTATTTAATATTCATTTGTGATTGCTTCATAATTTCTTACATCCACGTAAATAGGCGAACAAACTTAACGAACGTTCGTCAAACCCTAAAATGTCACTTTTCTTGATGACATATACATGCCAATCTCTGCTTCAAAATTTGCAGATTTGTTGAGCAGAGGTGATATTCGCAGCAATTTGTTTACCATATTTAGTAAAAAAATGCATTATAATAAACCTTTTTTAGGGATAATAACAGCTGACTTTTTTGTTGGTTTTTTTTAAGGAAAACATTGCACATAATAAACAGTTTTTAAAGGCGTTGCAAGGCACGCGGGTTTTATGCTAGTAATTTATAGTCTAAGAGCTGGCTACATAAAAAAGCAAGGTATAAGGTACATGAAATACGAATATCTAGATAGGTGCCATTAACGGTCCCGGACACCGAGTGGCTAATCTGCCAGCGCGATTAGGAAGATTAAGGTGGGGGCGGACGATCAAAGATGACAAATTATACATAGAAAAAAATGATAATACTCATGGATAAAAATTATTGATAAGTGAAGTATTTGTTGCTACGAAACGCGAAAATTATTGGCAGACAATTTCGTGGAAGATAAATGGCCGGCAGACGTCAACAAAGTGGCGTTATCGTTGATGCGAAAAAATTAATGATAAGCCTCATGATTAAAAATTTTTGAGAATTATCATTAAACTGTTGAGGAAGCTGTGTGTTGAATGGCAGACGAAAAAATGAAAGACAACATCGAGGCAGACGGTATTGAAGAGCATTTTTTTCTATGTATAATTTGTCATCTTTGATCGTCCGCCCCCACCTTAATCTTCCTAATCGCGCTGGCAGATTAGCCACTCGGTGTCCCAGACCGCTAATGGCACCTATCTAGATATTCGTATTTCATGTACCTTATACCTTGCTTTTTTATGTAGCCAGCTCTCCGTCTATTATATAATTTATTTATTTATAATTTATATATTACATATTATATCTATTAAAAAATACGGAAAGTAGGAAATGAGATATTGTTTAAATAAACTTAAAATTACGCTATTATTTTAAAATTAACTAAAAAGTAAGTTTTTATTGCCCCAGCCAGTATTTAGGAACAACCTAACTTTCGAAATGTAAAAAAGTGTGGGGCGTTAGAAGTTCCGATGTTAAAAAAATAGGAATATAGGTAAAGTCTTTTTAGTTTATTTTAAAATAACATCGAATTTTATAGTTTTTTTTTAAACTAAATAAGTATTTTTTTTCTTTTAAATTCGTCAATGGAAAATATGTTCATTAGCCCCAAACGAATGACTGCCTAGGCGTTGGTTGACTGGTATTCGCAACACTACCAAAAAATTTATTCTTGACAGACTGCGTAGTATGGAATTCCTTGACGTTTCCGAAATTCTTTGACGTTTCTGATATTATTGGTTCGTTTCATTTACAAACAAAGTGGTTTCTGTTGCACTAAAAATTATAGCAACCACTTTTTCGCAGAGCAAAAAAATGGCATTCTTAAATATTTGTCAAATATTTAATATTTTTCTACTCATCGGAGGAGCTGATGCTAATAAGGAACTAGAACACTACGATAATTGTGAATGAACTACGAAAAATTTCTGGATTTAAATTTTTCGAATTTATCGAGGCATTTAGCTGACAGACGTAGTATACTACGTAGTATTCGAATATCATGGTATCAATACTATAGGTCTGTCACCCCTATTACAGTGGTCGACGACGACTGAAATTTTAGAATTTTGCTGAAATGGCGACTTCGACTTCGCAGCAGAGTGCCTCTGTAGTTGTGATTTCGTTAAACACCGTTTATTTTACCTTAGCACTAAACAACCTACTCGCCGTCGCAAATTTTGCTTTGACCTTTAATCAAGAAAGAATATTCGTAAAAATTGCATTCGCTTAGAAATTCCCGTGACGTTTCTTCTCCCTTGAAATTACCCTGGCAAGCTAAAATTTCCCTAAATTTTGGGGAGATTCCCTTGATCTGGCAACATTGCACAGCTGAAACGGGGCATCAAACAAATGTATGGAATGAACTAGAGGTCGCGCCAAAAGAGTTGATGCCGGAGCGCGCAGCTGGGGAAATTAAAGCTGCACACAAATAAAAATTGCGCACATGTGGATAACAAATGCGCTTATGTATTTTCAAATTTCCCCTTCGAAATTTGTTGCGACTAGGCTAAGGGACGGGAACGGCATGCGGGAATTCTACTGCGCATGGAAAACGCGACTTTCTCGGCATCAACTCTTTTGGCGCGACCTCTAGCTACGAATAGTGTCGCTGAAAATATCATATGAGTTGGTAAAAAAGGAGCCCCAGCAAGGCATGAGCGGCTTGATACAGAATGGAGAACACAGATTGTAAGGGAAAATAGCGCATGAAACGACACTACTAACTGAGACCTGTGATCACATATGGATCAGAGTGTTGGGTACTAAGTGTGAATTTCTGTAGAAAGATAACAGCTTGCAAGAGGAAAATAATATGCAAAATTTTCGGTGGAATACAGGACCGCATGAATGGAGAATCAAACAATCTGCCACCTATTTAATGAAATCGGCATAATGCGGCTAAAACACTTTGGGGATCACGTAAGAAAGGTCCTAGCAAGATGCTCCGTAGCAAGAAACTGGACAGAAGTCGCAAAGGAACGTGGACGTTGGGAGGCAAAAATAGAGGAGGCTAATACTCGCTTGGTTTGCGATGCCATCTGATGATTACGATGAATTTGAATTTTAAGCTCTCCTTGAAAACGCATTTGGGTAATTTGATGTAATATTGCCTATAATATTTAACACTATTTTTTCATGAGTAGCCCTAATGAGGCATCTCGTCGGCTTAATAATAGGGTACCAAAGTTCCACTTAGGTGGAGTCTGTCGACATGATATACTAGTACTTTCACATTAAAAAAATGCTTTAACGACAAACAGTGAAGTATTTAATTGATAGTTGATTGTATCTTAGAATCGCCTGCACCAGGTTTTTTCTCAATAGCATGCTATTATTTCCAAATATTAGGTATTAAAAAATTAGCTTGACCATTTACGTTAAGTATTTTAATGAACATTAGTTACGTGAAAATGAAAAATATTAAAAATGCTCAATTTCTGTTAGATTTACAAAATTCAAACCACTTCTATTACAGAAATAGTAAATTACACTTTTCACATATCAGATCCTAAATGCACTCTCTAAATTCACAATATTATTAACATGAATTGATGCCCGTCACAATTTATTTATTCATATCCTTTTTTAAAAACCGACACAGAATTCAAAAATAATATTTTCTAATCTCCAACAAATATTCTTAAAAAACTGTCAAATGTATCTCAAGCAAATTTATGCTCGTCAACGTCACGCTCAATCTTAAAGACTGACAACTTTTAGCCAGGGCCATCGGAAATTTCTAGTGATAAGAAAATTCTAAGAATAAAGGAAGGGAAAATTCAGCAAAACGTAGAAATTCCTGATCTGACTTGACCCTCTTTAAATTCTGACCCGATTGCGAGCCTTAAATGGCCGAAGAACCAAGAAAAGGGAGCATTGACGACCCAGGGCCCACAGAGCAGCCAACGATGCCGAACAAGAAATGTGCTGAAGCTACACTCGCCATCTATGGCATTTGGGTGTACCCACCGAGCCAACAATCCATTGTAGCGGGACGTGTCATGTTTATTTTCGGTTCTAGACGTAGAGATGATGCTCCCCTCCTCAGCCCCGGACAACTCGTCGTTCAAGTACTCGGCGTATTGTCTTTTGGCATGCAAGACTGGTAATGAGATTCAAGCCCAATTAAAACCGAATATTCGTACTTTTACGTTTTGGGGGGAGGTTTTTTCTTTTGGGGCAGAACAAGGGAAACAATGAATGGGCGCACATTCCCCTATATAAATTATGTTAAAGTGACTGTAAAGTGGCAAAACAAATCACTTTCGTCCCCATCGTTAAACTATTCGCACGAGACGGAGAAAATACGGAGCTAAGTCTGTGCGCTTCCAATCGTTCACCCGAAGTCTAGGTAAGTGGATACTCGAAAGGAATTCACAAACAGATCCTTTGTTATTACTTGATCCTTAATCAGGGCGAAACACTTGCCAGCTCACAAAAGCAACGCACCACTTCTTTAACGAAACAAATTAATCACAGCTGAAACAATAACAATCCGATATCCTCGAGGCGGTGGAAAACAGGTTGAAAGTTGCATAAGAAGTTTAAATCCCTCCAATTTGCCCCTTAATTCAGGGTTTGATTAATTGAATTATTCCAGGTAAAGAAACTTTTCAAAGATGTGCGACGACGAAGAAGCCTCGGCCCTAGTTGTGGACAATGGATCCGGAATGTGCAAGGCAGGATTCGCTGGGGATGATGCTCCACGCGCTGTGTTTCCCTCAATAGTAGGACGTCCAAGACATCAAGGTGTTATGGTTGGCATGGGCCAGAAGGATTCCTATGTTGGGGATGAGGCACAAAGCAAGAGGGGTATACTAACTCTAAAGTATCCTATAGAGCACGGTATCATTACAAACTGGGATGACATGGAGAAGGTGTGGCATCATACATTCTATAATGAACTTCGCGTTGCACCTGAGGAGCATCCAGTTTTGTTGACTGAAGCTCCACTGAATCCCAAGGCAAACAGGGAGAAAATGACTCAAATCATGTTTGAAACTTTCAATTCACCAGCAATGTACGTTGCTATTCAAGCTGTTCTATCGCTGTATGCATCCGGTCGCACCACTGGCATTGTCCTGGATTCTGGAGATGGCGTTACTCATACAGTACCAATTTACGAAGGATATGCCCTCCCACACGCAATTATCCGCTTGGATTTGGCCGGACGTGATTTAACGGAATATCTGACGAAAATCTTGACTGAGAGAGGATACTCTTTCACTACAACTGCTGAACGAGAAATTGTCCGAGATATTAAAGAAAAATTATGCTATGTTGCTCTAGATTTTGAACAAGAAATGGCAACGGCTGCAGCATCATCTTCGTTGGAAAAATCGTACGAGCTGCCAGATGGACAAGTAATAACAATTGGCAATGAACGTTTCCGGTGTCCTGAGGCCCTTTTCCAGCCTTCATTCTTGGGATGTGAGTCCTGCGGTATTCATGAAACAGTCTATCACTCCATTATGAAGTGCGACGTTGATATTCGAAAGGACTTGTACGCTAACAACGTATTGTCTGGTGGTACTACGATGTACCCAGGTAAGCAAATTCCTCAATATTGAGTTAGCAAGCGTTAATTTTTTGTAAAATAATTTTTTAATTCAGGTATTGCTGATCGTATGCAGAAGGAAATCACAGCATTGGCACCATCAACGATTAAAATAAAAATCATTGCCCCACCAGAACGCAAGTACTCTGTATGGATTGGCGGATCGATTTTGGCATCTCTGTCCACTTTCCAACAGATGTGGATCTCCAAGCAGGAATACGATGAATCTGGCCCAGGAATAGTTCATCGTAAATGTTTTTGAGTGAACATTTTATAGTACATCATTAATGAATTTTATGACTGTAATTGAATTTTATATGACTTGTAATTACGTATTCACCTTAATTTTAAGCTCGATCTGAAATTTTTTAAATAAATGGGCGTGGAAAATTCGTTAAACGATGAGAGCTTTTATCTTTTAGTTGAATAAGATATGCAGAAGCAATAATTTTTACTTTGTTACTACTTGCCCTGCAATGATACAAAGCATAGTGGGGACCTTGTTTCTGTGCTCATCCTGAAGCCAGGTATGTATGTCTTCTAAGCACCGTGGACAAGCCTTTCGAACCACTGATATATAAAGGTCCCCATACACGGTCAAATTCGATGTACATCGAAGTGCGGGATGCAGAAGCAAAACTAGATTGTGACCGGGCGGCCGATCAAAACTCGTTCGGCGCATCGGTTTAATGAAATTCTAGCTGTTCATCCAATTTGATCTTTACAGATTACTCTCAAGCACGCAGGGGAAGGCGGGCTGTCGGAAAAGCAATTCGGTTTCAGGAAGGCTAGATCGGAGTTGCGCATTGATAGCTTTTAACGTGAAAAATGCTTTCAACACCGCGCAGTCGAGCAAGATCGTCGGGGCCTTGAAAACGATGGATACACTGAAGTATCTAGTGCGTATTGTGATAAATTTCCGTGTAGGTAGGCCTCTCTTAGCCCCTTTAGGTTGACGTACTGACAACACGCCTTCGGACACTATGGGTTCGCCTATGACAACGAGATCGCCGTAGTAGGAGGGTAGCTCGACGAAAACTAGATATTGCGAACAAAGTTATATGGGACATAAAGACGTAGTTCGTGAATGCAGGTCTAAAGGCCCTCATACACGTCAAATTGGATCAGGGTTGCCAGACGTCCCGATTTTTGCGGGACGTCCCGATTTTAGAGTTAAAAATCAATGTCCCTCGCGGGACGTTAAAAATCCCGATTTTTTAGTAAATTCATCTAAATTCTTGTGACGGTACCAACACGGACACTCCCACCTCACATATCTCTGTGGCTGTCACTATTTGGTTTCAGTGCGCTGCTTGGGGTAGAGTGGGCCAGTCTGTGTTCTGCCGTCAATGTCGTCTGTTATCTGTTGTGCGGCGTTTATATTGTTTATTTACGGAGTCAGTAGTAAAATGAGTTAAGATGAGAGACAGTTCTGGTTCTAATAATAATCTTTCGAATTCGGAAGCAACACAAACACCTGAGAAGAAGGTGAAATTAGATATACGGCTAACAACATACAACCCCAATTGGGAGCAAAATTACGATTGGTTAAGTATGTCAAAAAATGAATTTAAGGCATTTTGCCGCTTATGTAAAAGGGAATTCAGTATATCCCATGGTGGAGCAAATGACGTTCTCAAGCCTTCGAGAGGAGCTAATCATATGAAGATAGTCAGCTCACGTGCCTCAAATTCTTTGATGAACTATTTTTCCAAGCCGAGTACTTCCGAGTACTTATCTGATAAATATAAGTAAAAATTGTAATAATCATTAATAATAATTAACCATGTATTTTCAACATGTTTATTAATATAAAGTCTGAAAATAAGAAGAACATTTTGCATTTTCTTGTATTTTTTCGCATGTCCCGATTTTTACAACAAAATCCCGCTTTTTGTCTGCTTCACTAGTCTTAATCCCGATTTACGAAAAAAATAATCTGGCAACGCTGATTGGATGTACATCGAAGTGCTGATGTACAACCAAAACTATTGATTGTGAGCCGGTCGGCTGATCAAAACTCCTTGCGCGCATGGGTTTGATGAAAATCAATTCATCCAATTTTATCGTGTATGGGGGCCTTAATGCATGCTGAGCGTGGTTAGTTCTGTCCTATACTATGCAACGCCAATATGGGTACTGGCTTTGGACAGAAAATAATTTCTATGTATCTAACTACTAAGTGCCATGCGTAGTCGGAGACTCGGCCATATAGAAATGAAGGAATAAAACATCCTAACAATTTTATGTGAGGAAGTAATACTGCCACAGACCAAAAAGGTGCCAACTTTTATATAACCTAATTTTGCTTGCGTCACAGAATTTTGACGTTCCGGTTACCATTCTTAGTGTTTTTAACGTCATAAAACATTCAAATAAAATTTATCTCAAAATGTAGGTTTGAATGTACATCTATATAAATATAATTGGAGTGTCTGTCTGTGATTTCAAAATAATTGTGTTTTTCTAAGTTAATATGGTTATTTACATGTATTTAAAACAAAATCAGGTATTTTTGAAATTTTTGTTTGTCTGATTTACAAATATCACAGAGATTTCAATTTTAAACGCTTCATTATGACTACGTCTGTGCTTTGTTGCAGATCGTCGGTCTACATTATACAACATTCCACATTTACACCTTAAAGAGCTATCCATAAGTGCCTCAGTACATATCGGACCATAGACAACCCTAATCACGTAAATTCTACCATAAAGAAAAAGGCTTCATATAGTTCGTGAACTTTGGCGAACCTAAATATTTAGATAGAACTCTTTAAGTCTTCACTCGATTTCTTTTGACGATGGGTTGAATTTGTCGGTCTAATCGGTTGACTGTTTATCGGAACTATTCGCTGGCGCCCATTTGATACCCATATCGAGTGGGTTGTAAAGGGAAAGGTAGTCCGCCATTTTGTATTGGCCGCCATTGGACATTGTATTTTGAATGACGACCCGTAGCTTCTTGTATTCTAATTGTCATACCCTATCATTTGATACCCTTGTCGGTGGTCGGGGAGCACGATTGCGAAATTCGGCCGCCATTTTGGAACCGCCATCTTGATTTTTGAAGTTGATCGGTTATATGGAAGTGAGTCAAAATCAAGCTGCAAAATTTGTCTACATACATACATGCATACATACAGATGAAGCTAATATATAGCGTATACAAATAGCCTAAAACATGCTCGCAAAAATACTGAATCTTCCAGTGAAAGTCCCATCCCAATCGGATTAGCCGTTTTTGAGATTAGCGTCGCCAAACAGACAAACATTTTAAAAATACTTGATTTTGTTTTAATTACATTTATAACTATATGTACTTAGAGAAACATAATTATTTTGAAATCACAGACAGACACTCCAAATATATTTATATATGTATGTAGATAAAATAGTACATTGTTAATACGGTTTTCTATTATTTGCATAGGGCTAATTACAGAGATGTGCAAAATAGTTTAAGAAATGTATTTAAATACAAAATGTGTATACCAAATAGCTTTGTGCTTTGTATTTTAAGTACTAAATGCAAAATAAGTATTTTTAAAATACAATCCATTGCAAATAACTTTTGTTTAATTTAATTATCTTTATTTATTACGCTTTTTAATAATACAAGTTCGTCGAACACTCTATCGCTCATTTTCCTGCATGGCACCGTATGAAAAAAGTCTTTCTACAGGTGCTGAGCTTGGTAAGCATGTGGTGAATTTCAAAAACACTTTTTTAAAACATGTGCCAGACCGCCAGGCATGTGCACTCATTCTTTAATTATTGAAGGGTTTCCAAGTCTACCGTGGTATTAGTACCACCACCGTTACTAGTTGTTGAGGAGTCTGCACCCTGGAACATGTAATTAAACTTAAGTAAATTTTTTCACTTAAGTTTAACTTAAGTCAAATTCGGTTTCACAGTGCATTTTCTTCATCTTCTTCTTACTATTATAATTGTTTCTTACGGCAGCACTTCAATATTGGAAATTATAAGCTTACAATAGTCTAACTTTACATGTAAAATTTCTTTTCAATCGCGATTTCCTTGAAATGTACTGGCAATTAATTGACATAATGAATTTTCTATGCATTCTGATTTAAGAAAAACTTAAGTCTAGAGAAACTCCCACTTAAGTAAATTTTAAGTGGCAACTGCGAAACCGCCATCCATACTTAAGTGAAACTTAAGTTAATTTCTATACTTAAGCTCTCACTGTGAAACCGTCCCTAAGATTGGTTTTTTTCTGATGTCTGTGACAGGGTCCACTTTTCAAATCGTAATATTTCATTTTCCTGACTTCTGTTTTGCACCCACTTTAATTTGAAGAAAGGATATACTATGATCAGCGGCTCTAGTAGTAAATACAAACACCATTCGTTCATTTTATATGAAATTCGACTGGTAATGTTGACTAAACTTATTCACAAAGTATTTTGAATTTTTAAAATGGAAAGTATGTCTCGAAAAGTGTTTCAAATAGAATACAAAATATTTTGTTTGAAAAGGTTCTTAAATGCAAAATACAAAATAGGTATTTTGTATTTGCATTTTAAATACAAGTATTTGAAATAAGTCGCATTTCTGGTTAGATTGTAAACAATCTGTCGAGAAAGCTGAAAGCCGGGCTACTTTACTCGTTACTCTCTGGAGTGAGGACTTGTTAGCTAGTAAACTAGCCATGTGCCATCATAGTTTCTAGTGAACTAGCCGCGAATATCTCAATATTTGGTTTCATTCACTACAAAATGAAGGAATTAGTTCGCACTAGCTAGTTGGATCGTCACTATCATACTAGTTGACTCACCGGCTTCTAAACTCGCCGACTAGTAGCTTGTAAACTCGCTCAATGTAATCGAGCCTTAAGTGACTATCGTGAGTACCTGCCGGTTTATGCGTTTTGGCACGATAATTGTTCATCGTTCTTTCTTTGTCTTCGGAACTCTATCCCTTTATTAAATTAAATTTGAACCAACTAGGCTTGGGATACCATTTGCGTTGGCCACCCATGGTTTATAAAGAGAAACAACAAATCCATTTTCTGTTTGATTGTTGAAGCCAGTGATCTTTTCTGGTAGTATTGGAGCAGCCAGTGGAGTCGGGGTTTCTAGCTAGAGCTTGATTTTGGGTATGGCACTGTGTTATATCACTCGACAGTCGACAGCAAAAAGGGATTTATCTCTGAGCTCTAATCTTTCACATAAAATAATCTTTCTTTAATATAGTCTACATCCTGTAATGCTCATGTAAGGTTCAGAATGATTAAAAATTTTATATTATTTTGCTCTAATTCACCTGCACTCGAGAGCTTCAGTTAGTTTCTAATATCCTTTATACTCCAGCTTAACAAAACTGAAGACTGTTGATCAACAAAAAATACTACTCATTCCGGCATAGAAACCCTTTTGTACTTTTACTACATATAGTGATAGGGGTATGCACAGAAAAAACAGTTAATTGGGAAAGAACCCAGACAAAGGGTGAATTATATGTTTTTTTATCTGGACTTGCAAAATGCAGAATATTCCACAAGAGAGTACGTAAGCTCAAGTACAGGTGCTTGTGTTTTGGTGCAATAAAAAGACCACCACAATACAAGTCTGCAATATTTTCCAGCAGTGACATATAATTCTCTAGTGCATTGGGCTCCATGCAAGTCTGTATTCGGAAATGGACCACAACGGACTTGAAGTAGGTTTCATTTAAATTCGTGCCCTCCACCTGCAATTATGTTTAATTAATTTTATGTTATATTCGAGAGCTTACGGGAAACCCCTTACAGCGAATATGTTTTGTATGTGCAAAAACATTTTTTTTCTACGAGTAAAATTGTATGTTTTATTTTGCTTACATGTTGAAAACCACAAAGTATTTTTCTTTAAGTGCTTGTCATTTTCTTGTGTCGCCTCTAAAATGGATGCAGCAACTATAAAACGACGGAAATTTCAACTACTTACCCTCATAATTGTGGGGTAGTTCAATAGTGCTGGTTAATGTACGACTAGAGCAATAATTTTAAGAGTGTTTCTGTCATAAAACTCGGAACGTGTCTGGCATAGAAGAAGGGCTGAAGAACTATAGAAATTGCCACATCCCTACTTGGAAACAAACTTGCAATTAAAGAAATTTCAAAGAGAATTGAGGCTGCATAATCCTTTCAATCTGTTCTATTCAGTACAGTTGCGGGCTGTTTTCTGGCTGCCAAATTCTACTAAACGTGGCAATTGTACTCGAAGCTGCCATAGAATGTGTAAAATTCTAAGCACGTCTTGGGGTTAACTACAGACATAGGGGTACGCCTCAAACATATTTCAGTCTCAGAGATTTCTTGCACTTTATTTCGCTTACATATCTCTAAGGACTTATTGTTAGAACGGATGTAACGGAAGTAGTAGTGAATTCGGTTTTAACTGTTATGGTGAGAATTTTAAATTAGATTTGGAGTTATGTCGGTCCTTGTGGAGCAATTGCCTTTTAAAGTGAGTGTTGATCCTTCAAGAAAATGCTTCAAATCCTTGTTATGCGTATTTTATGCCTCTTCACAGGAAATCCTGGCAAGGTGGTAATATTCATGAGGGATATATGGTTAAAAACCTGTACATTCTGTAAAAGGAGGAAGGGGATGTTTCCGAATAAAAAATTATCGGTCTTAGGGCTCGTCAAGAGTTGTCTTTTTCGCTTATTTTAGACTAGAAAAAACCCGTTCGTTGCAACGCCTTTCAATAAAAAAAGATTATGTGTACACAGTCCGCGGAAGGAAAAAGGGATAATGCAAAAAAAACAAGTTGCTTTTGTAAACTTAAAAAATTAGAGTATGTTATCACTTTTTTAAAATTCCATAAATTTGTATACAGCAGACACCTAGCCAAACATATTCAAAATGCCATTTTGTGTTTCCCCCCATTTATTATTTGGAATGACGCCACACAGCTAATAGTACTTAACTTTCCATACCCTCCATTTCATACACATACTCAATGACTCATAAAGACAAAGGTAGTCCGCCATTTTGTGTTGGACGCTATTTCGAATTTGGAATAACGCGACAAGGCTAATATTATTCTACTTGTCACACCCTTTCATTTGATACCCATACCGAGCGAATTGTAAAGACTCACTCATTTTGTGTTTTGTGTTTTCGGCCATTTTGTGTTGGTCGCCATTTTGTGTTTGGAATAACGCCACACAGCAAATAGTATTCTGCTTGTAACACGCTTTCATTTGATACCTATACCAAACGCGTTGTAAAGAAAAAGGAAATCACTCATTTTGTGTTGACCGCCATTTTGTGCTGGTCGCCATTATGAAATTGGAGTGACGCCACACAACTAATAGTATTTAACTAGTCATACCCTTTCATTTGATACCCATGTGGCCATGCTGGCCGCCATTTTGAATGTGGAATGACGCCACATAGATAATTGTTATCGATTTGTCATACCCTTTCTTTTGATACCCATGTCGGGGATCGGGAAACTCAATTGCAAAATTTCGTCACGCGAACTATGCATATTGGCAAAATTTGGGGTTGGTCGGTTACATGAAAGTGGGTCAAAATCAAGTTTCAAGAGGCGTAGAACATAAAAAATGGTGAATAATCGTACTAATAATCGTACTAATATTAATTAATATAAAAAAAAATAATTAAAATATCGAAAAAAGGAAACTTCCATGTGTATCCATGTAATCCGAAAAAGAAAATCAGATTTCTGTCTTTTAGTTTGGCCCCAACGCGTAGCCACAAGCAGACACAAACACAGACTGACAGATACTTTCTTTTATTTATATTTCGCAAGCTTTAAGACAATCTGTATTAAAACGAACACCATTCTAAAATCACAAAAGTAAAGTCATGTTAAATTGCTACGAAACAAGGTCTATCTGCAGAATTACAGAATTACAGATGTTACTAATGTGCAATATACCCCCCAAAAAAAAAAAAACACTTTTTTCCTTACTTTAGCGCCCCTACCTTTTGCATTTCAAGTCGTACGATGGCGATGTCCTCTACATTTTTTCTTTAAAAGGTTTTTATCTAAAGTGCACTGATTCAGAGAAAAACGCCTAACGATTCATGAAAAAACCAAAAAATTCCACGGTGTAATTTTTTCAACAAACAACCTTTTTTCACGACAGATTGACTGTACTATAGCGAATAACTGTAATATTGTTATTTAAGCGGTATATGGGCGATTTCACTTAACCGTTCCGACCTTGAAAACTGGGGTGTTTCTCTGATACCTATGTTTGTTTCTAGCTCGGATTTTTTCCGAATGATAGATTTTGACAAAAAAACGATAAACCTGCAGTTTTGGGAGGTGTCGCCATCGAGGGGAATTTGCTACTTCTGGTAAAATATTGAAAATTGGCCTTTGAGAGTCACACGAATTTTCAAAACTAGAAAAAACATACATGATCCAATTTTAACGTTTGATAGCTCAAAATAGTCATTAGGTCACATGTAATAAGATGTCAACATCAGCAAAAGTATTTTTTTTTATGTGACACACTAGAGACTTAGGGAAGGCCCCTTTGTACTGTCGACCATAAAACTTTTCAAGTGTTTTGGATAAGGGTCACAAGTTATAGACTCGCAATCGATTTTCCACTAATTTTGAAAAATTTTATTTATAAAAAAAAAGACGGGAAGTGCCATGGCTTCTCGATGGCACAGTAGACATGAATATGTCTTATCCCTGGGGTCTATTTGTTTCTTGTTCTTATTGGAAATCACCTTCTTGTTCTTATTGGAAAGAACCCTTGGAGGGGGTCGAAAGGAATGCACACAACAATAATCTGGCTCGCTTCAATACATACCCTTCAACCACCTTATCCTTTTCCACAATGTAACAGAATACAAACACACGAAACGAAATCGTTCAAAATAAAAAAATTGTGCTTTTGCAAAAATTCTAAACGCACCGCGGCCGCACCACACTCAATCCACAAACTGCGTAGTAAGAAAATTCCCTGATATCGATTCTGATTCCGCCCCGCTTCGAAAACACAAAAATATCGCGCGACGGACGA
Source organism: Thereva unica (assembly GCA_949987705.1). NCBI lineage: Eukaryota > Metazoa > Arthropoda > Insecta > Diptera > Therevidae > Thereva > Thereva unica. The sequence continues at coordinate 58,549,281 of OX465281.1, read as the reverse complement.
CCCAATCACACCTTTTCTAATGGGGCCCATCCACAGGCCAACTAGTTGTCCTAACTGAGTTGTGTTGTCACTGAATCGCATCGTGTGTGGGGCAGTTGGCAAACTGATTTGACAGTTGGGGTTTCAGTTGGGATAAATCAAAATCTTTTAATTTTATGGGGGCGGGGCCTAGAGTTTGGGCAACTAGTTGCACTGTGTGTATTGCAGTTTGGCAAACTACTTGGATGAATGAAGCCTGAATTCGAAGAATATATTTTTTTGCAAGTTTATTTTGCATTATTTTTAATTTAAATTATGAAAGTTCACATAATATTAAATTATTTTCATAGTTTATACTTTTAGAATTTAATTTATATTTTGAAAAATATAAATATTCATATTAATAATTAAAAACAATTATAATTAATCAAAACGACAAATATTCAAGTCAAAAGAAATGTCTCGAAAATTTTCTAACCTTAAGAAAGCTTTCGATAATATTTTCACCTAAAAGTATGCAGAATTAAATATAAATTTAATTTGCTTCTAAAATTTATCCTAAAAGTATGCCAAACAGTAATTAGTCATGGTAACGATTTTCGTCTCCGCACATTCTTTCAAATAGACCCCAGGGATTAAGACATATTCATGTCAAAAAACCTTCGTGAAACTAGACAACCATGGGCTTGTTCCTCCTTCCATGGTTAAGAAGTAGAGATAAGGCTAGAATGTGTGCTTTCTTGTAAGGAGCAGTGAGATCACTTAGAATAGGAACTTTTCTGCGAGCACAAAGCTCCTTTTTTCTTTAACTGGACCAAAAAAACACGGGTCACTATGGATTAGGCTCAAAGTACGTGAATATGATTCATCTTGGTGTAAGAAAAACGGACATATGCTTTATGGTACTCTTTCCATCGCAAGTGCAAGCAAAATATCCGTTTTAACATGGAACATATGCTCTCCATTTAAAAAACATGTAAAAAACAAGTTAATAGAGATGCGTGTAGTGCGAATTCCTATCTTTGAAATCATTTTTACTATAGATAAATTATAGAGTATTGATCAAAGAATCAGCCGATGAAAACGGCTCCTTTGCCTCTCAAGTTATGTCCTTTTGAAAATGCAATACATTTTTTGAATGCATAGTAACCTCCGCTAGTTAGTTTTTGCCGTTACCTACCATCGAAAAGCGACCTACCTGTTACGGAATTGTAGATTTTGAATGGAGAATAAGTGGTAAAATATGAGTATTTTCAAAGGAATTTAACTTGAGAGGCAAGGTCGCGTTACTTGCACGTCCTCTGTCAACTTATTATCCACCTCAAAACCTGCAATTCCGTACCAGGCAAGTCGCTATTCGATGGTAGGTATCATCAAAAACTAGGGAGCGTGTGTTATCAGCATTATCTTTGGATTAAAATCATTTTCCAAAGCCACGTCATATTCTTCTGCTTCCTATACAGAAGCCCTAACATAAGTAACGAAGCCTCCACCTTATCTTTTGATACTATTTCCGAACAAATCTCGGGATTTTTGTCGTCCAATCCTGAGTGTGAAATCATCGTTGCGGGTGATTTCAATGTTCACAACGTTAAATGGCTGACTTACTCAAATGGCACCAGTATTTCTGGCAAGGACGTCGAGCTCTTTGCAGACATCAATAACTTGCAACAAATTGTGGATCATCCCACAAGAGTCCCTGATGTTGCTGGTCAAGGAGGATATCTCCTTGATCTTTTTCTAACTTCTCATCCAGCGCGTTACTCCGTCGAAGTTGATTCAGTGCTAACTTCCCATTCGAATTTCCCACCCCTCCCAAACCAGTTCGAAGAATTGTATGGCATTATGGGAAGGCAAATTGGCAGGGGCTTATTAATTTCTTCCAGTCTACAGACTGGAACCTGTGTTTCCGGAATAGAAACGCCAACTCTGCCGCTATCCGTATCACCAGGATCATACAGGCAGGAATGCATTTGTTCATTCCCCATTCTACCAAATCTGTAAAGCCTAGGCCCAACAGATGGTTTAATCGGGAGTGTATGAATGCAATCAAAACTAAAGAAGCCGCCTTCGGAGCGTACAAGAGCTTCCCGAGTGAATCGCTCCGTTTAGAGTACGTACAACAAAGAAATTCTTGTAAAACCGCCATCAAGAAAGTCAAAACCTCATTTGACAACAAATTGAGAAGTAAACTCCTAAATGCAACCTCCGGTAGCAAAAACTTCTGGTCCTTGGTAAGTTCCATCAAGAAGAATTTCACTACAACTTCAACCCCTTCCTTTATTCACAATGAGAAGGTAATAACAGACAGCAAATCCAAGGCCAATTTATTAGCATCTATGTTCGCTTCGAATTCTTCTTTACCCGAAACTGATGTGCTACCCCCTGTTTCCGAGCGTAACGCCCATTCAATGGACAGGGTTTTTTTCAGGACTCGCGAGGTGTACAGGTGCCTCAAGGAGCTCGATGCCAACAAATCCACTGGACCCGATAGTATACCCCCTATCGTCTTAAAACAATGCGCCTCACCTTTGGCTAAACCTCTGCGCAAATTATTTTCCCTGTCATATTTCTCCGGAGTTTATCCCGACTCTTGGAAACTTGCCCATCCGAAAAAAGGTGATTCCAGCGATCCCTCCAATTACCGCCCAATAGCAATTACTTCTATTCTCTCCAAAACAATGGAGACGATAATCAACAAAAAGCTTATGGGATATCTAGAATCCAATCTACTCATAAACGACAGACAGTATGGCTTCCGACAAAAAAGATCCACTGGCGATCTTTTAGTCTGTCTTACAGAACACCTCAGCCGTAGTCTGCATGGATCCGGTGAGTCAAGTCTGGTTGCTCTGGATATCTCCAAGGCTTTCGATAGAGTTTGGCACTCAGCCCTGTTAGCTAAACTCACAGCTATTGGAGTTGACTCACTTCTACAAAAGTGGATTGAGAGTTTCCTTTCTGGCCGTTCAATCAAAGTGGTATTGGATGGCGTCAAATCCGCATCCCACCCGATCTCTGCGGGGGTACCCCAGGGGTCAATTTTATCACCGGCCCTATTTCTCATATTTATAAATGACCTTCTTTCAATCCCCTCCAACCCACTTCTCAGCTTCGCTGACGACGGTACTCTACGTTACTCGTACAGCTTCGATACAAGACAGACTCATGACAGATCCTGTCTTGATGATCGCGAACTAATGTCCAAGTCGATTAATAACGACATTAAACTCATTCTAGAGTGGGGAAAGAAGAATTGTGTTGAATTCAACCCCGCCAAAACCAAGTACTGTCTTATCTCTAAAAAGAAGTTCAACACCCCTCCACCCTTGAAAGTGAATGAAGTTCAACTATTGGCCGAACCATCCTTACACATCTTAGGCGTGACATTAGCCAAAGACTTGCGATGGAATGACCACATATTCCAAATCGCCAAACAAGCATCCCAGTGCTTGGGTTTTCTTAAGAGGTGCAAGTTCCTCCTCCAGCCATCGGCCCGTGCTGTTATTTATAAATCCTACATTCGGCCTCTTCTCGAATATAACTCTCTCGTTTGGGGCGGCGCCCCAATAACCACCTTGGCATGGTTAGATAAGGTGCAAAAAAGGGCACTCAAGTTAATTGATGACGACACCGCCTGCTCCACCATCGACCCCTTAAGCCACCGTAGGAATGTAGCAGCAGTGAAAAAATTTTATCGCTACTATCATAGTGACTGTTCCTCCGAGTTAAACGCTCTCCTGCCTCCACGGCAATATAATACCCGCAACACCAGATTAGCCCACTCGTCTCATTCCCTTCACCTGCAGCTACCCCTTTCACGCACTCAACAAGATATGAATTCGTTTGTTAATAGAACAACTCGGCTGTGGAATAATCTCTCGCAGTCAGTATTTCCGAACTCCTACAACATCCAAGAGTAAACGCAGGGTTCATCACCACCTTCTTCAATATCCCCCCGTACCTTTTAATCCTTAACCTATACCCCCCCTCATCCCTCCCCCGTACTAAGCTTACTGCTAGACATTGCACCATGACGTGACAAATGACATGACGGACTAGTAGTACAAAGGGTGACTCCTAAGCTTAGCACTGCCCCATAAAAAAAAAAAAAAAAAAATTCCAGAAACACTATTGAAAACAGCAAAAAGCATGTATATTTTTAAAGATTTACAGATAAAAAACAGAGGGAGCGGCATTCAAGCGAGCTGTGTTATATTATTCTATGCTCAAATATCTACATTTTGTGCTGTTACACAACATAATTGAAAATTCGGTATCTCAGCGGTGGTCATGTTTAATACAGAATTATTTCCTCCCGATTCTATGCTCAAAACTCTACAATTTGACTACTTATACCAATAATTTGGTGCTGAGGGGTCATTTCTGTGGCAATTTTTCTTCTGCTATTTTGAGTGGATATTTAATGATATTCAATTCAATTTTTTATCCCTTCTAAACTCCACCGGAAAACTACATAACCTCAAAATTATTATTCACGTGCGAAAATAACTTCCCTGGACCTCAACCAATCGACTGATATCGGTTTTAGGGGTGTCGCGACTCAAAGAAAAAATTGAGATATTCCACCCGACGCGGAAGGGTTACGTGAAATTACCCGAATGTGCAAAAATACAACGCAATTTGGCGAAATTTGATTATTATTAGCTCGTTTCTAAATAGAACTACTCGACTGTGGAATAATCTTTCGCAGTCAGTATTTCCGAGTTCCTACAATATCCAATAGTTCAAATGCAGGGTTCATCGCCACGTTTTTCAGCATACCCCCTCCCCAAACCCTCATAAACCTTAAACTATACCACTCGTACTAAACTTGCTGCTGAACATTGCACCATGACATAACGAACGACACAACGGACTGGTAAAACAAAGGCTGATTCCTGAGCTTAGCACTGCCAGATAAAAAAAAGACAAGTCGAAGCTGTTTACCGGACATGAATTAATGAAGTACCATAAAATAACATCCAATATTTCGGCAGGAAGGCTAAACATTTTATTTAATTAAAAATCCTGATCCGGTAATACTTTTCTACTTAGATTAGATCTACGCACTCCCACGTGTGGAAGAAATGAACATTTGAAACAAAAAAAATCGTATTAAAAACCACATAAAAGTTTTATCGAAATATTGTTGTTTTTCAAAACCTTAACAATTTTTTTAGAAAAGTCGCACAATCACAAAACAGCATAAAGTATCCAAAAACTCTACGAAAATCCCATTTTCATGAAATAAAACTTTTTCCCAGAACAATCTCAGGTGAAGGCTTAAAATTTGTATGGGCCCCGAAAATAATCCTGGTACATTGACAGAATTTAAAATGATATTCAGCGGGACCCTATACTTAGATCCAGAGAAAGTTGGCCCAAAAAGGATGAAGGAAAAATCCTTGAGGAATATGCAATAACAACATCCACTGATCCTTGGGGGTGGGTGTGAGTTCAATTTTGCAACTTTTTTGGTCCTGTTAGTCTTAAGTTCGATCTCGGAAAATCCTGTTGCACGAGCTTGGAAAGCAGAACACGTCCGCGTACGCGTTGTTGAATTGAGGATGTTGGCAAAACATTCGTGCAGACGATACCAAGGTGAGAATCCGAAAATTGAGGATTTTTTGTGTGGCATCAGGAGGAGGCTAGAAAAGATTTTCGATATATCTTGTGCATATGAGATGTTCGTCCATGTATAGAGTCGAGGGTGTCGAGAATGGAATTTAAGAAATTTGATGAATTTCAATATTATTTCTTTGATTTTAGATAAGGGCAGGAGCTCAGTTAGGGCCAATGCTGCTATTTCTCTGGTAAGAATGGTAAATGTATTATTCTTTTTATTTTTATCTATTTAAAATTTTTAAAGAAGTTTATTTTGCATAAAAGCTTTATTTTTTGTTGGACTTTTTCATCATCATCAGCATTTTAAAATATTGAGGTCTCTTTAAAAGATTACGAATATGCAATATTTTAAAACCTCCATTTAAATATGACACTTTTTAAAAAGAACGCAAAACTCTTAGTTAAAACTGCTTTTTTGCTACTAAAGGGTAAAAAGCAGTGCCGCATTTATATATTTCAGGGCCCCCAAACGTGATGAGGCCCTTAACCATGACTACATTCTGCATTGGAAATATTTCAAGCTTTCTAATTTTGGAAAAAGGTATTGGTTAACTAGGTTTTTTTTTTTGGAGAAAATGGTAGTTAAAGCTGAAATTTGAGTTTAAAAACTGGGAAGCTGGTACGGTGAAACCGTCAGTTTTACGATTTTAGAAAGGCAGGAGTATTCTGCGTGCACTACTACTCATGAAAGTGCGAGAATTTTCTCAAATAGAAAAGTTTTTCGTCTCGTCAAAAGGCAGCTACTCACGAAAAGCTTGTTACTAATTATTAAAGAATGTTCCCTGTACTATTACAATGAAGTATCGTAAGCAGGGGCGGCGCTTTCATAGGTGCCAATGGTGCACTTGCACCGGGCGCAATCTCAAAAAATCATTAAAAAAATAAAAAAAGTGCTCCTGTGACTTTATTTTCATCTATTACAGGAATTGTGTGTTTTTCCGCTTTCGATCAATAAATATCGAGCTGATGGGGCGCAAGATGTCATACTGCACCCGGCGCAAAAACCCTAAGCCCTGATAGTACTCCGCCGTTATTGACAAAACTTCGAACTCTCAGGCCCTCGTCGATACGAGTCGATTGATTTACAAACTCAGTTTCAAACTGGTTCCACAATAATAATGCGCACCACCAGTTTAGGGGCAAATGGCTAACAAAGTCCTCGAAAAGTAGTGGCGCCCGATTTGCCACTTCTGTTAAAACCGGTTATTTGTTGTGAGTTACTTGGGTTACTGTAGACGAACACCTACCAGCTCTATTAGCAAGTCCTAATCTTATCTCCCCGCGGTGCCCCGTTGGCAGGGACGACGCTTTCATAGGTGCAAATGGTGCACTTGTGCACCGAGCGCAATTACATAAATTATGATTTTCGGCGAGGAACACCTGGATCGGCACAATTCTGAAGTTGTTGAATGGGTCTTATATGTCCCGGTAGGCTGTTAAGGGGACTGTGTTTTTTCCATGCAAGATTCTACAGTGTAAACTAATACATGCAGTGCAGTGATCACCATTCTTCTTCTTTAACGGCGCTACAACCGGGACCCGGTCCTGGCCAAGGATTGTGCTGGAAATAGTTAGGGAAGTGCAGGTAGCACCTAAAAACATCCTGGAGTATTAAACAGTATTAGCGAGAGAGTTTGATTAAAGCGCAAGAAATCTCAGCACAAAAGCAAGACCGCGGATAAACGCTTTCATTGGCGCAATTGGTGCATTTGTACCGGGCGCAATTTCAGGAAAAAAGTGAAAAAGTGTTCCGTTGCATTCATTTTCATATATTAAAAGTGTTTGTGTCTTTTTCATTCTCTTTCACTGCGATCAAAAAATGAACAGCTGATGGGGGCACAATATAGCATACTGCACCGGACGCAAAAAGGCCAAACACCGGCCCTGATCGTAAGGCCAGTGAGAAATTGGTTGAAATTTTTCCTTTCATGATATAACTCACATGTCAAACCAAACAACTACGACTAAGCAGCAAAATCAGCTTGGTCGTAATCAGACTTTTTACTGTCTCTGGTTTAATAAATTGTAAACACATCAATCGGCAGTCATATGGTCGTTTTCTGTTTTCAGAGTCAAGTTTGTCGTCCTTTGATCCGCTCTTTGTGGCTAGTCGTGACTTCTGTATTCGGGTGAATGTACATGCAAACAATACTTCTCATATCCTGATTTTGAGTTTTTGGAGTTTACGCCTTAAGAATCGTTTCATATATACAGTGCTGCGTAAAAAATTAAGATCACATTCACTTGGCTTTGGCTTGGCTTCATTTTCATCTGTGAAAAAAATTCGTTCCAGTCTTGCGGATTCCAATTCCTGTGGGCGTTACCTTCTACGCCACAAAACTCTTGCTCGGGCAGGTCTGCATTGAAGTTTTTTTATTGTGGTCCGATCAAACTATCCTTTTGCGCAAAGGATTCGTCAAATGTGACCAGCAGATGCTTGCGTAATGGAGATCTGCCGAAAGAGCAGGGCTCGATTTTCTTTAACTAACTTGAGGAAAGAACTTCCAACACGCCTTTTCACATTTTTTTTGCTTCCTGAAGTTATCCTGTTCTAACCGGTCCAGCATTCATTTTGCAGATAATTACAGTGCATTTATAATTTATATTGCAATACCGTCTTGTTTTATTTTAATGAAATTATTGCAGAAAATAGACACTAGATTTAGGTACAATTTGAGTGTTTCATTTATTTATCCCAACATATCATTCGAAAGCTGTAGGCATCGAAAGTAAAAGTTACATGATAAAGTGTAGGTGGTCTTAATTTTTTACGCAGCACTGTACATTAGGGTGACCGTAAGAAATCGATGTCGGAATTTTATCAACGGGAACCCCACAAAATGATCAACCTTTGCAGATTTTTAGATAGCCAAAATTTTAGCACGATTGGAGCACGTTAAACCGTGCCGCTACTCGCTCAAAGTTGGCAAAATCTCCATTTTTTTGCTGAACGGCGGAGTTTCAGAGTCATATCTCCAGAACAGTCCATTCTACACCCACGCGTAATGTCTTAAATTAAAGGTAATTTTGTTCTGCATAATTTATGTTTATACATATTTATCGTTACTTGTCGTCAAAAGGAGCTATAACAGCCTTTGTCGCCAAAAACGTGATCTGGTACCTCTAGCAACAAACTTCGAGTATTATGAAAACTACGCCGTAGGTTACATAATTTTTCTCGGGATTCACATTGTTTCAGTTGCAAAAAAACGTTGACTATAAAGAGCTATTACAGTTGGTTATGGTGTTTGTTGGAGCACTCGACGGTAATGAATTTGGATTTAGAACACCAGGTGCCATTCATCACGCTAGGTGGATGGCTAAGGCCATTTACTGTCTGAAAATATTCCTTTTCCGCGGTCAATTCAAGATGAGTAATGAGTAACAGATTTCTTTGGGTGCTATTTGTATTTTTCTCGTCAAAGTATACTGCAAAGCTTGGTTCAATGCCCCCAGAGCTCATCTGGCTCCCAAACAAGACCTTGATCTTTTGCAAATTTTTTTTGACTACCAAGAGACTGACAAGGATAACTCTGAGAAAGCTCTAGCAAAATTTTCTAACCGTTTATGGTATTTGAATGCCGAATTGGTAGCTCTTGCGTTCTTTGATCCAATGAAGAAAAATCAGAAATGGCAAACAAACTGCATGAGAGAGTTATGAATCCAAAGCAATTGAAACAACTAGTTGAAGCAGGATTGTCCAATTTAATTACTAAGGAGACAACGAATTTCTTTGAGCGTTTTCATATCAACACAGATTTTCTCAAAGATCCTCCCAGTGCCTGGCCGGAAAATGCTCATTCCAAAGAAGGATACAGGATCGTCCAATCATTGAAGGTTGTAAATGATATGGCCGAACGAGCAGTCAAATTAATAACTGACCAATTCTGACCAAAGATGAGGATCAAAAGCAATATGTCCTTCCACTAGTCAGCAGGTGCCGACAGCTGTATCCTGATGTCTCCAAATCCACTTTAAGCAAAGCTCTAGAATAGATCATTATGTAATATTTAACTTCTTAGAGAACCTATTTTTTACTTTCCTCAATAAATTATGTACTTACTTAAATATAAGAGTTTTCTTTAAATAAACATTAAAGACTAAAATAAAGATTAGTCATCATCACTTATCAAAAATAATATTCGAAGTTTGTTCCTAGAGGTACACGTTTTTGGTGACAAAGGCTGTTATAGCTCCTTTTGGCGACAAGTAACGGTAAATATGTATAAACATAAATTATGCAGAACAAAATTACCTTTAATTTAAGACATTACGCGTGGGTGTAGAATGGACTGTTCTGGAGATATGACTCTGAAACTCCGCCGTTCAGCAAAAAAATGGAGATTTTGCCAACTTTGAGCGAGTAGCGGCACGGTTTAACGTGCTCCAATCGTGCTAAAATTTTGGCTATCTAAAAATCTGCAAAGGCTGATCATTTTGTGGGGTTCCCGTTGGCAAAATTCGCTAAAAAAAATTCTCCCTTATCACTACGGTCACCCTACTGTACATAGATCAACGTATGAAAAATAGATCTGGAGTCAAAATTAAGAGTTTTAAAAACCGTTAACAAAAAAAATATTAATTTGATTTTGACCCACTTTCATACAACCGATTAACACGTTGAATGCCATGGGGGTCACCGGTGACCGGCACTGAGTTTGTTTGTAGCGCCGTGGGGGTCACCGGTGACCGGCGAAACCAAGATTACGAGAAAGACATTATTGGAGTAAATTTTCAAAGTTTTTAAATTTTCAATGTTATCATCGTTACTACAATGGTTTGAAGAAATAAATGCAATATAAAACAAAGAGAAATAGTTTTATTTATATATGTACATGAAAGCTTAAATATTATGGGCGCATGTTACAATGCGTTGTATTAAAGCACTCTAAGCAAAGAAAAGGTGAATTAGTGCAGTTTCCACAGTACGTAACAACTTTTTTGGTACAATTTTTTGCCTTTTGCCTTCCTAGGTTTTTCGAGTTATTTTCGTAACAAACTTTACAAAATCGTCGCGTGACCCTAGCTTTTCCCGGCATTTTTTTAAGCTGATGACGTGGGTTTCTTATTACGGTGGTACGTGGAGAAAGGCAGTCATCGGAGACACAATCTTGGAGTTTTGTCAAATGCATTGCTATCTTCATCCGAAATTCAGGAATTTGTATATTTCTTTTAGTTACCTGTTTGAACAATACTAATGCATTCACAATGCAGGTATTCAATAAAAGCTCCATTGCCAATTTTTTGTACCATTTCACAGTTCGCCGCAATGGTGAACTATATGCGATCATTTGATCTGACAAATCAACTGAAGCCTTTCCTAAATTATATGCGGCAACTACTGTTGGTTTTTCACATGAATACCACTGTTTTCTTATAGTCGTCATTTCCGTGGAGTGTTTAGTAGAAAGCATCAACACATCTCTTTTGTCTTTCCATTTCATGACGGTTACACCTTTTCTATTTTCTCTAGCTATGACTTCCCCACGTTTTAATTTTTTATTTATTACTTCTTGTGGATTTCCTCGACGATTTTTACGCAGGGTACCTACTAAATGTGTGTGCATGGCGATTAGTTCTTCCGCTAATTCAACACTTGTATACCAATTATCTGTACAAATAGTGTGGCCTTTCCCCAATATTTCCTCGCAGAGAGACATCACAACTGCAGATGATTTGTATCCTGATACTTTATTTATATTTTCTTCTTTCCCGGTGTATATTTGAAAAGAATAAATGTATCCTGCACCACCACATAATTTAAATACTTTTATTCCATATCTATGACGTTTTTGTGTGGAATATTGACGAAATTTTATACGTCCTCGAAAAGGCACTAATGATTCATCTACGCATAACACTTCTTCGGGGTTGTAATATTTTTTGAAATTACTGTTTAGTATGTCAATAATTTTAATAATTTTACACAATCGATTATTAGGATCATTTTCTTCGTTATTACTAAAGTGAACGAACCTCAACAGTAATTCAAATCGATTTCTTGACATTACTGTACGTGGAAATGTCTGATTATATCCTTCATCTCTACTCCAATATTGATGAATTTGAGGTAATCGCACCAGTCCCATCCATATGATCAATCCAAAAAATCGTTTTATTTCATTAGGATTAGTATCAGACCATTTATCCAAACGATGTGATTGCTGTTCTGATTTTATTTGCGCAGCATATAGTTCGTTTGAGCCGCAATAATTTGAAATATTTCATCGGTAGCAAAGAGAAAATAAAAACTATGCGGTTCAGTGTAACTGTAAACCTCAGGATCACAGGCACTGCTGATTCCACAAGAACTCGAAAAAGAGATTTTTACTTGATTGCCTTGGGGAATACGCCAATTTATGTCCTGGTACTGGCCATCGTCGCTTTCAGTTTCATCTTCACTATCTGATTCAAATCGAAGGCTACGGGCTGAGAATTCTGTTATCGCGTCACTGCTTGAGGAACTTATTTCACTATCTGATAGTATCCGACATCTTTTTGAGGAAGTTGGTAAAAATAAATCGTCAGACGAATTACTTGATGAATGATTATTACTTGTCGCCATAATAATTTCAGGGGTCACTAGAATACAGAATCGGGTGTGAAAAAAACTAATATATCGCGTAAAAGAACAATAGCTTATACTCAACGCGCGCACTCAACAAGAATGAGCAAGTAAAATAATTGAAGCAAATAAAATAACGGCTGAGATAACGGTCTATTCTAGGAAGATTTAAAATAAACGAATATATTTCAGCGCCGTTGGGCAGGCCCGCAACAAGGGGACAACTAGAAAATAGATTGAATTTTTAATAATATCGATAATAAACTTTATGCAAAAAAGTACTAAAAATATACCAAATGAAAGAAATTTTAACATGAATAATTTTTACATACATATATCCTGAAGCACATCATCCTTGTACCTATTTCTTGTTTTTTTTTTTTTTTTATGTGAAACACTAGAGTCTCAGGAAAGGCCCTTTATACTGTTGACAATCTATTTTCTTCGTATAGAGTGCAATGTCGAACAGCAGCTCTAGTCGGGGAGGAAGGAACCACCACAACCTTCCCGCGATAGTTTCAGTCCTTCTACTCCCAACCATTACTATCGCGACTCTGACATCGGGGCATCCAGAAACAACTCGCTGGAGTGTTATGCCTCCTGAAACAAGTTGAGTCTCATCAACCAACCGATGACATTCGCTTTGGTGGAGCGGGGAAGGGCTAAGGGATGCTATGACACGAGGAATGAGGAATGTAAAGAGGGAAGAAGAAAGAAGGAAAGTTATGTAGGTGGGAAAGTGGAAAAGGCGAAGGACCGCGGGGCTAGCCGGGATTCAAACCCGGGACCTCTGGGATAGCCTTACCGCCTTACTCCCAGACTACCGAATGGTCATCTTATTTTTATTTTTTAGGATCAAATATTCTCCTTAAGATTTTTCTTTTGAAGATTTTGACTTGATTTTTGTTTGTTTGGTCAAACCCGTAGCGTAGAATTGGGCGGATTAATGTTTTATGTAACTTCCACTTTTTATCGTCTTGAGATTTCTTGGTTTTTTTACGACTGGGGCTTGTGCGAAATAGGTTTGCTTCCAAAACACTGCTAACAAGTATTGGTGAGATCGAGATCTCCTTGGCACAGACTTGATGCTTCAGAGAAGTTGATTAAATTACAATATCGTATTCTCACTTATGTCCTGCATTCTTTCGTTGTATTTTTTTCGTAAACGATTTTTTAGGTATTTCAATCGCTTTAATGCGACCCGTTTTTGCCCCAGGACTCCCAAATTAGTAGTAAGTAGAGCAAAGGGTGCTTCCTGAGTTTGGTTTTTCCACATCAAAAAAAGGTTATGTGGCGGGCCTGGCCGTGGGGGTCACCGGTGACCTCAGTAAAAAAAAAGCGTCATGAATACTGACATCAATTAACTTATCTGTAGAAAATAATATTTTCCCAAAATATGCAACGCATAATGAAAAATTCATGGTGGCCAGACGGGCAAGCCATGTAAAATTAGCGTGGCATTCAACGTGTTAATTTCAAACTCTGCACATAAGTATAGCTCGCCTGAAAATGCGATGTGACCATTTTGTAAAAACATCAAGATTGCGGTTCAAAGATGACGGCCGATTTTTGGATTTGTGTTACCAGACCCCGACATCGGTATCAAATCAGAGGTATGACAGGCAAAATACAATTAGTGTTGTAGCGACTTAGTAGTAGCGTAGTTTGCTTGGCAAAGCATTGTCACCATTTTATAAAATTATTAGATGGTGGCCGATGTTTGTATTTGTGTTCGCCGACCACCGACATTTGTATCAAAGTAAGGGCATGCCAAGTACAATACAATTAGCGGTGTAGTGTCATTTGAAATTCAAAACGGCAGCTAATACAAAAAGTAGAAAAATAACCGATAATCTTCAAATTTCGCCTGGCAATGTAATGCGACCGTAAGAAAATCGAGATGGTAGTTCCCAAATAGCGACCGATTACCTTTTTCTTCACAATTTGCTTGACAGTGCTAGCTGACCATATTGTAAAAAAATCAACATGGCGGCTATGGGTATCAAATGAAAGGTGATGACAAAAAGAAAACAATCAGCATTTTAATGTCATTCGAAATTTAAAATGGCGGCCAACCCAAAATGGTGGAAGACATATAATAGACTAAATTACTCCTCAAGAATCGTTCCATATATAGAGCACGGTATGAAAACTAGACGTGTAGTAAAAATCAAGTACATATTAACAAAAACAAAAAAAAAAACAAAAAAAAACCTGCAACTTGAAATTCTCAAATTTTGCCCATACGTATATCTTGAATGAAAATACAATGTGACCATTTAAAAAAAAGAAACAGGCGGTTCCAAGATGGCGGCCGATTTTTGCATTTGTGTTCATGGGTATCAAATGAAAGAGCACGACAGGTGGAATTAGCGGTGTAGCGTCATTCCAAATTTAAAATGGCGGCCTACAAAAAATGGCGAAAGACATGTAATAGACTAAAAAGTAGAAAATAAAATTTATGTAATATATTTGAACAAATCAATATAAATTAATATATTGGTTCATTTGCTTTCTTTGCCTATTGTTATTTTAAGACAAGAGCAAACTGCAGTCACTAGTCGCACCAGACACGCACTTTTGTATTTGTCTCTCATTAAAAAAAGAACAAAAATACTTTAGGTTTCCTGAGTTTTTGTCAAGTTTTACTAGTGAGGTTCTGTTACCAGTATCTATCGAGTCAAGATACGTCCCAATTGGACCAAAGCGCCTGTTTTCCATCAGAAACTTGAAGGTAGAGAGGAAAAACTTGCCGAGTACTAGCGAGTCTGAAGTCAAAACTTTTACTTAGTATTATGTTGCATTATTTTGGGGAAAACTAAAATTATTATATTCGCAGAACGTTAGCTGTCAAATACTGCTACTTTACTTGGATCTGCTTCAGCAGGCATAACACTGCTTCTGCGGCTGCTTAAAAAGTAGAGTCTGATACGGCCTATACTCGAAAATTATAAGAACGGAGGTAAAAACAAATGCTCGTGCAAGGAGAACCTTGGGAAATGAGGCTGTACATGGAATGCTATTTCAAATAACATCATCTTCTTGAGTTAAATTTAATTTTCCACCAAGAATTGTTTCTGTATCCGCCCATGGTATGTACATTCCTATATACATATGTACTGCCGCCCTTAATTATTTTTTGATGAACTAGTTACCTTTTTGACACCTACACATTTCCGTTTCAATTCTATCCGATTAAAGAATTTATCTTTCAAAATTCTTGCAAGCAGTTACTAAATTTCACTGACTCTATTACCTTCACCTTAAAATTTTGTGTCGACATAACATTTACAAAATAAAATATCTCATAACTCAACTAATTGCACGCTAAGGCCTCCTTGCCCATTGAAGCCCCAATTTCTTCCTCCAAAAAATATACACGGAAGTCTTCACCATGGCGGCAATAATGCAGAAAAGCCCTTCGTGACGTCGTAAACCACAACAAGTGACACTGCCTCCCCCATTGCAGCACTTTTCCTTAACAACCTGATATGTGAAAGTGTCATATGTACCTAAACCTAAATGTGCATAGTAGAGCAGCGATCGTGACTGGAGTCCCAGAAGGTATCTCTCCTAGACCAGGAGTCATAATAGTGCGATAACGGAATGAGTACCCCCATCCGGAAGATTGAGCCATTCTAAAAATAAAAATATGCACACAGTAACTCACTTTACATATTCTCACGGTCCCAGCATCATCCAGGTTTTCCCTTGTTTTCACGGGTCCTAGGCTTGATGGGGCGGGGGTGGGTGATGTTGTTTTACTACAAAGGTTTGTTGGTGTGCTACTTGGAAAAGTGCTGAGCGAAAATATGAAACCAAAACAAACAACAGGGAAGATGCCGTGTCCCCAAGCATAACAAAACCTGGCAATTTTCTTCGTGTGCACTTAAAACATTACAAATGTTTGCTGTTTGCATATCCTGCATATTATGCCCGCCACTTCTCCTACCCTCTCTCAACTGGAAAATAGAATATTGTCTTTTCATCTGGGTGTTTTATTTTTATTTTTGTGTTGTTATTTCGGAAGGATTTTGTTCAAGTGGCAGACATTAAGAGATTTTTCGCTTGCCATTTAAAAGAATATAATATTTCAAACTGCTTCAGGAAATTAATGGATAAGAAATGTGTGTGCTTTAAGGATTTTACTGTAGCCATCACCATCATCTCACCTAAATTTTGCCACTGGGAAAGATAGGTGATCAACCAGACATTTCCATCAGCTTCGGTGTCGCTGGCTGTATTTTCAACTTCCATCTAACTTCTGTTATCTCTCTGTTATGCATGCCTGTTCCGCATATGGAGATCAACGGAGATCTCAACTAACACCAAATTGCGGCTGTTCAACTCCAACGTTAAGGCAGTACTTTTGTACGATTGCGAAACATGGAAAGTCACCCAATTCATCACAAGGCGCCTACAAGTCTTCATCAACAGATGCCTTCGTCGTATCCTAAAAATCCGCTGGCAGGATAGAATTTCAAACGAAGAACTATGGTGCCGTGACGGCCAAGAAAGGATAGACGACCAAATCAGACGAAGAAAATGTAATTGGGTTGGCCACACCTTGCGACGCGAAAACGAAAATCTAGCCAAACAGGCCCTCGACTGGAATCCGCAAGGATCCCGTCGAGTAGGAAGACCTAGAACAACGTGGAGGAGAACCCTACTAGCAGAAGTCGCAACAACTGGAAGATCCTGGTCGGAGCTGAGAGCTGTCACGCAAAACAGAGCCCGCTGGAGGGCAACTGTTTCCGCCCTATGTCCCATGAGGGATTAAAGGAGCGCAATGATGAAAATGATGATCTAACTTCTGTCTACTTCTGCAAACCTCTTTACGAGTGTTGTTTTCTGAGTATCTTTTCGGTCACCTATTCGGTACATCCCCAGCGACGTTTTCGTAGCGTATGGGAAAATCAGTTTCATTTTCGTTTGTCATCAATATGTTAAATGGATTGATGTTTATTCTTTTCCACAATTGAACTATAATTGATATATACGTGGTTTTGGAAATTCGAACCTGCAAGTTGATTGGGACTGTGTTCCGAAATATAAACCAGGCCAGTGCTAATAACGTCATTAATTTATGCTATATTTTACTTATCTGAACCCATAGGACGTACTACTAATCACAAAAATGTAAGAGTTCGGAGGCTGAAATAGTGTCAGCTTACAACACTTTCATGCGTGCTACCGTTAATCACAGCGAAAACGCTTGAATTTACGCTTTATCACTGGACAGTATGCTGGGTGATATTACGGAACACGAGATGGGTATAATAGTATTGGTTTTACGGGCTGATGAGATCTATTTCTTCTTCTTCTTTGATGGCTCTACAACCGCGATCCGGTCCTGGCCTGTCGCAACTGTTCTCTCTACCGGTCCCGATTGTGAGCCGATGTTATCCAGGTTGGCATCCCTAAGCTCTGAGCGTCCTAGTCTACGCCATCTTTCCAGCGAATGTTGGGTCTCCAGGTCAGATCTATTCAGGCCTTCATTATTATCAGTTATACAACATTGGATCTCTGACACAACCCGGCCCTCAAAAATAACGTGAACTCTATAAACGACCCGGATAAACGTCATCAACTTGAGAAGGAATATTCCCAATTATACCGACCGATAAAAGGCAGCAGATAAATGAGCTCGTAGAAAAAGCGGAAAGTGCGGTACCTGTAACTAAACAGCTCTCTGGAAAGCACACTACGAAAAGGCATGCCTTTAAGAGTGCGGATGGAAGCCTACCAGGGTCGGGGCTTGGATTTTTTGCGCCCGGTGCACTATGACATATTGCGCCCCATAAGCTGTTCATTTTTGAACGCAGTGAAGACAAGGCAAGGGAAAAAGACACAAACATTCGCTGAATGGGAATTTTCATAGTTTGCGCAAAATTTTAGATTGCACTATACTAACCCGGATAACATTCAAAAGATTATGTAGATAGTAAGTTTCACATGGGTCAACATCTACCATCGGAATTGTTGAAACAATTTTTTGATAGTGTGTGGCTGTCGCTGTTTTTTGTCTCCCTTTTACTAGGAAAAGAAAAGAAAAGAAATGGAGAAAGGGAGAGTTAATATTGAAAGCCTCTAACGATAGTTTGTTGGGAAATTTGGCTTTTGTGGAAACCCATGCGATTCTTTGAACTCCAAAGGGAATTGACGATTATAGCCAATTTTTGTTGGTTGGTCCGTGTGAAACTGGCCATAATATTTATTAGACAGTAATATCCCGGATTCGCCGGCAGAAATCGCAAGTTTGAGCAAATTGGTGTATACTTGAACTTCAATTTTTGCCTGAGTTTTCACATAATGAACTCAGGAAAAATAAATGCTAAGTTCAGAACATGAAATTAAGTTGGAACATAAAAGCTCACTCAAAAGAGTATGATCAACTGGAATAAAGGAATATCATTCCAGTGAGCTTTGCATCTCTAATTTCTGGTGAAAAAACAGCAACAATTTCAATCATGAACGGAACGTGCCAGCCGGGGAAGCCACTTATGCGGATTGAACTGAAGTGAGCCGGTTAAACCGGGATATAAAGGAACAAATAAAAAAGAGCAATTAAAGAGGAGTTCTCGCCACAAGGAGTTTTGTTCTCCTCGTTTGGTTCGTTTACCTCTTTAATTGAAACAGTATTTAAAAGTACCTTCAAGCTTATATCAATCACGGTAAACAGCAATACATAGTACATAGCCATTGGAACAATTTTTCCTTTGTGTGAGTGAATATAGTTCTTTTTACAGAATTTTCAAAAAAGGGTGTTTGAGAGAGTTTTTTCTAACTTGAGAGATTTTTTCCAAAAATTTTCGAATCTCCAAGCTAAAATCTCTGGAAACTTCTTGCACGAGAAAAAGTGAAATTTCCACGTATTATCTTACATAAGAAAGTACAGGAACAGAAATTGGATAAAATTTGTGCAATTTCTTGCACCCGTGAGAATTCTTTTCAATTTTTATATTTCAAAGTTTAAAATTTTTTTAAAATCTTAATTTCTGAAACTGCGCCCCGACAAATGGCGCCCGGTGCAAGTGCACCATTTGCACCTATGAAAGCGCCGTCCCTGAAGCCTACTGTGCAGTGACGAGGAGCAACTCCAAAGATGGAGAGATTACTTCTTCGCCGACCTGAATGGTTTACTTACACAGAGACCTCAGGAAAACAGCAACAATGCACAGCCAACAAGAATCACCACCCGTGGACCATCCAAAAAAGAAATAGTAACCGCAATTCATGCAATGGCCAATGGTAAAGCCGCTGGAAAATATCGCATCCCGCCAGAATTGTCTCGACTACGCGGATCTTATCTGTTTGCTGGGCCACAGACATCAGGACCTAAAAAACATATTGAACAATTTGGCAATAGAAGTCAGTCACCCTTGAACGATCTGCGCTGAATAACCGTGACGTGGATGATAAATTCTGCTTCTTCGGTAGTATTATTACCGAAAACGGCGGGGCAGAAGAAGACGTCAGTTCCAGAATAAATGAAGCACGAAGCGCATATGCATGCCTGTTCGGCATTTGGAGATCAACCCAGATCTCAACTAACACCAAATTGCGGGTGTTCAACTCCAATGTTAAGGCAGTTCTGTTGTGTGATTGCGAAACATGGAGAGTCACCCAATTCATTACAGGGTGCCTACAAGTTTTCATCAATAGCTGCCTTCGTCGCATCTTCAAAATTCGCTGGCAAGATAGAATTACTAATGAAGAACTATGGCGCAGTGCCGGAAATGGCATTCGACCAGAAAACAAGAATCTAGCCAAGCAGACCCTATGTCTCATGAGGGATTAAAGGGAAATAAAAGTCAGAAGAAGAAGAATTTTTTATTTTGAGATTTACTTTTGAAGATATTAGCTAATTTTAATGTTAAAAGCCTCAGTAAATCTTAGCTATTCACAAACAAAATGTGTTACAATAGTTCCCGAATTTGTTTATAGAAGAAAACAAATTCAACTTTCCACAAATCATCATTTGTCAACTTTTTTAATTGCACCGTTAATAACCCAACGAAATATGCATCCAGCTTTATTCTCTTCGAGCAGCTCCTGGTGCCCTGTTGCTGTATTCAAAGATCAGAGCCATGTTATATATGGACGTAAGTTTTAATTGCATCCGTGGGTCCATATTTCACGTCGGATTGTCAACCACTAAAACCTCAGTGCCGGGGTTTTTATTTTATTTTTCCCGCTCTCCGCCATCGTTTATTTTACTTGACATTAAATGAAAGCAGTTTGGTTGTAGCATGCTTTTAGGCTCCATCGAAATCAATTTCGGGTCTATTTTAAGAGTTTCATGATTGCATAAAGTCAGTGATTGTGGGACTTAATTTTTGTGGGTTTCGAATTTTTTTACGGATTTTCTTTAAGAATATTGCTTTTGAGAGAAAAATAAATTAAATTTTCACCCTCCTAATCTAATCTCTATTAATGGTGTTATGTTAACAAAAACATTAACATTAGGTTACGCTTTTAAATATTATTTAAACCAAATTGAGGTGTCTTGCAATTTTGTTTGATTTTAAATTTCTTGTTAATAATGTCTGTTGGTAAAAAAATCACTAATAACTTAATTAAAAATCCAATAATTAGTATCATACTTAATAATTTTTTGTGCTCTATTTTACGTTCCGTGTCATTTTTTCTTAGGGGTCGTCCATCAATTACGTGAGGCGTTTAGGGACGGAGGAGGTCGAGCCAGTCTCACCCAATCTCCCTTGGGAGAGGGGGGGGTCTTGACAAATATCTCGTAAAATTGTGTTAAATTAAGTAAAACCGGTTTCTCCACTAAAGACCCCCATTCACTTACAGGCTGCCGGTAGGCAGTGGCCATGTCGGTTGGACATTGCATGGGAGAGTACCAGAAGGTCTAAGTTGTACAAGTTTCAATACAATTCCATCTGTTTCTTTATACACAACATTTATTAATGAATTTGATTTTAGAAAACTTTGGCATCTTGAGGCATTAGGAATAAATAACGATACCGTTGACGAAAGTTTCACCGACATTTATTCCAGAGATTATATAACGAAATCCGATGAACGATACTTGGTTTCATTACCGTGGAAAAATCTACAAGGTAAATTATATATAATAAATCGGGAGCTCTTTACCGTCTTTATTCGCTGATAAGAAAACTATCTCGAGAAGCTGGAAGGCTACTCGAATATGACAATGCCATGCGTGATTTCATATCGTCAGGGTTTGCTGAGGAAGTTGTATGTGATTTGACTCCTGACCGCATTTATTATCTGCCTCATCGCCCTGTATACCGTAACGATAAAAGGAGAACTAAACTTCGTATAGTTTTTGACACCTCGGTACATGCTCCAAACGAGCACTCATTGAACGACCACCTTCATACAGGATCAAATTTTTTGGTGGATATTTTAAAAATCTTACTGAATTTCCGCATGGGCCATATTAGACTAATCGCTGATATTGAGAAGGCTTTCCTTCAAATAATGCTCAACGAGGAGGATCGCGATTCTCATCGTTTTCTGTGGTACTCCACAAAGGTTTCATCTAGCGGTAGCTTTCTACCTATTTAGGAATTAGTCCGGTCAAATTAGACCAAAAAATAGGTATGAAGGTACATAAATTCGCACCTAGCTGAAAATTGGTAGGATTGTTCAAAACACCGTTATAAATGAAATCTAAAAAGTCCCCTTCGATCCGGCCCCTGGAACCTGGATTTACTCGGGGTCAAAGGTCACAAAAACGGGATTTTTGCGATTTTCAGCAAAACGGTAACTTTTATCATAAAGTAGTGTTTACAAAGTTTGTAGATTATGCGATTACCTACAAAAAAGGGTATTATACATTTTCCCGTACGATTTGTCATTCATGAGATATCGCCGTTTTAAAGATTTACATAAAACACTCATATCCCCTCACTTGCAACTTGTATGGCCGAATTGCCATTTACTTAAACTTTAATAACTTCTAGACTGATTATAGTAGAGCAATGTAATTAGGCTCATCTTTTAGGTAAATGTGTATTCTTTAATGTGAAAGAAATAACAGAAACCTGAGTGACTCCGTTTAAAAGATATGTAGGTTCAAAGTATGGGCAAACTGTCGTTTTTCAGCAGTTTGCCCATACTTTGAACCTACATATCTTCTAAACGGAGTCACTCAGGTTTCTGTTATTTCTTTCACATAAAAGAATACACATTTACCTAAAAGATGAGCCTAATTACATTGCTCTACTATAATCAGTCTAGAAGTTATTAAAGTTTAAGTAAATGGCAATTCGGCCATACAAGTTGCAAGTGAGGGGATATGAGTGTTTTATGTAAATCTTTAAAACGGCGATATCTCATGAATGACAAATCGTACGGGAAAATGTATAATACCCTTTTTTGTAGGTAATCGCATAATCTACAAACTTTGTAAACACTACTTTATGATAAAAGTTACCGTTTTGCTGAAAATCGCAAAAATCCCGTTTTTGTGACCTTTGACCCCGAGTAAATCCAGGTTCCTGGTGCCGGATCGATGGGGACTTTTTAGATTTCATTTATAACGGTGTTTTGAACAATCCTACCAATTTTCAGCTAGGTGCGAATTTATGTACCCTCGAATGTCTAAATTGACTGGACTAAATATAGAATGACAAGTGTGGCCATCGGAGTGACCTGCAGTCCGTTTTTATTAGGAGCTACTATTCAAAAACATCTGGAAAAAGCCTGTGACAAATATCCCGAAACGTGTAACGTAATGCGTAAAGCCTGAAACAGAATCAACGCAGTGTGCAGTATGCAGTGTTTTTTACTGCTTGTCAAAAATTACGGTACTGCGTTTTATAACGAAATCAACGCAGTGCAGTGTTTGTCAAATCAAGTCAAACGTCAAATTTTTTGTTAATTTCGAAAACATGGGCGGAGAAATTTAAGAAATATTTGGTTATTGGCAGATTTAGCAATTTATAGAAATTATTTGTTTTTATTGGCACACTACCACCGTTATGAAAATTTGAAGTTTAATTTTCTAACCTCACACTGCAGAGTAAATTTAGAATTTAGCCTAAACCTGCAGTGCAGTATTCTGCTGCTTACTGCGCTAAATGCAGTTGTGTGCCGAGTAATAGGAAAGCACAAAACCAAACTTTGACAGGCAGTGCAGTATACTGCACTGCATTGATTCTGTTTCAGGCTTAACTGTTTCTATATGGATGACTTGGTTATGAGTACTAATAATGAGAATTCTGCAATGAAATTGTTCACTGAAGGAACTATAATTATGCGCGGAGCTTCTATGAATCTTCGCCAATGGAATTCGAATAGCAAAATTATTCGTGCAAGCCTTGGGATTGAGGCAGAGCCTCCTGTTATGCAGAAGGTGCTGGGGGTTCCTTGGTTTGTGACAACAGATGAGCTTGCCGTAAACATATAGACCCTGTTTTAAGTTTTATAAAATCGGCTGTCAACAATACGAAACGAAGTGTTCTACAAATTATATCCAGGGTATATGACCCTTTGGGACTACTCTTGCCATGCATAGTTAGACTGAAAATTTTATTTCAAGATGCGCCTTAAACTTGATTGGGACCCTGACCTGCCGAGCGATCTACTTCTTGCTTGGAACCAAAGCCGTACCGACTTAATAGAATTGAAGGATTTAACCATTCCCAGACCTGTACTAGGAGAAACCGACTCAGTGATTAACGAAATTCATATATTTGCCGACGCCAGTGTTAAAGCTTACGGATATGTTGCGTATTTTCGAGCTACTGACAGCCATGGTCTGATTACGGTGAAATTTCTGATTCCAAAACCCGTTTAGCGCCCTTGAAGGAAGATGGATCGAAAGAATTAACCTTGCCGCGACTGGAATTAACTGCTGCTTTAATTGCTGCTAGACTATGTGCATACCTCCATAAAAATCTCAATGTCACTTTTAAATCCTTTTTATGGGCCGATTCCAAAATAACTTTACACTGGATTTATGGAAATTCAAAGAAGTGGAAACCGTACATTGCTAATCGTGTTGAGGAGATTCGAAAGCTTACAAGTCTAACCGATTGGAGATATTGTCCTGGAGCGGAAAATCCCGCAATTTTATGGACTAGAGGAATAAGAGCGGACAAGCTGCGAAATTCTTGTGGTTCAATGGTCCTCATTGGTTGAAATTTTCCATGGATAGCTGGCCAAAAAACGAATTTAATACTGAAACTAAGTATGTAACTTCATTGAAAATTGAGGTAACAAAGCCGTTGCTTTCTCTTAGGCTGGTCGTCCACTGGAAGCGTATTCGAGCGGCTTCGCGCTTCGGCCATACAAATGAGCCGCTTGTAGCCGCTCATATGTATGGCCGTAGCGCGAAGCCGCTCGAATACGCTTCCAGTGGACGACCAGCCTTAGTCGACCAATATTGGATATAAAGAAATATAGTTCTTGGCGGCGACTTCTGCGAGTGACTTCGTATTGTTTACGTTTCATCGAACGAGCTTACCAACGGCGTGGAAACTGTAAGAATTCAAAGTTCTTAACTGCTGTTGAAATCTAACGTTCTGAATTACATTAGATAATTTATATTCAACGATTATGGTATAGTCATGAGTTAAAATGTCTTACTAATAAAGGCGAAATACCTCGAGCATCGAAGATATTGACTCTCAATCCGATGATTGATGAGGAGGGAGTGTTAAGATTTTGTTCACGATTGCGAATGATGGAAGATTTTCAAACATCGAACCCCATTATTCTACCAAAGGAGTTCTATTTAACCGAACTTATTATGAAGGATGCACATGAGACAACACTACATGGAGGAGTTAATCTTGTGCTCTCCAGAGTTAGAGAAAAATTTTGGGTTCCGCAAGCACGTCAGTTAATTCGTAAAGTTATAAAAGATTGTAGCTTTTGCAAGAAAATGATGGTAAACCTATTTCACCGCCATATGAACCGCTGCCACGGGAAAGGTTAAAATCGTGCCAACCATTTGAAACGACTGGAATTGATTTCGCTGGCCCCTTATACACGAAGAAGGCAGATGTCGATGGAAATTCTAACAAAGTATATACATACATATGTATCCTGTTGTTCACTTGTGCTGCAGTCAGAGCAGTTCATTTGGAGCTTACTCAAGATTCAACTACTGAAAGTTGTTTCCTAGCATTAAGGCGATTTATAGCGCGTCGAGGAATGCCCAGTTGTATATTCCGACGACGCTCGTACCTTTTAGCGTGCCTCAAAGGAACTAGCTATACTACAAAGTTTTTTAAATAGCGAGAAGCTTCACGACTTCCTGAGCCATCAGAATATAACTTGGAATTTCATAGTCGAGCGAGCTCCTTGGTGGGGTGGATTTTGGGAACGTATGGTAAGAAGCGTTAAGAATGTGTTAAAGGCGGCTATAAAAAAGTCTACCTTAAACAACGATGAACTCGGGTGTTTAATTGAAACTGAAGCAATAGTTAATTCAAGACCTTTAACCTATATTTCTGATGATCCGTCGGACTTCAGTCCGTTAACACCAAATCATTTTTTATTAGGAACAAGTCTAAATACGATTGCTTCTCACTTACCGCATTCGAAACAAATAGTAAATCAAGACATTCGAAACCTCTGGCTGGCTCGCTGCAAACTGGCCGACTTTATTTGGAAACGATGGAAGTTGGAGTATCTTCAACAATTATGATCCTCGCATCATAATAACGGAGGATTTTCTTTAAATCTTAAGCCTGGAGATGTTGTACAAGTTTATGATGCATCTCAAATTAGACTATTTTGAAAGCTAGCCGTTGTAGAAGTATCTTTTGCTGGACAAGACGGCAAGGTTAGAGCTTGCTGTGTCCGTTTTTCTAATGGATCAAAGCTGAGAAGACCTGTGCAGCACCTGTACCCCATCGAGGTTCTAAAAATTTTGGTGGTGGAGGATGAAGAAAATAATTAAATAAGAGGAAAGCCGTAATAGAACTCTTGAAAAGGTTTATGTTCATATTCTTATTTCATTGTATTCTTTTTAAATTAACATACACAACTATAGTATGATCTTACTTATTGTAATTTATATTGCCGCTTCTTTGTAATTGTGTGACCTCTTTTTTCTGATTTAACGATCACTATTTCAGTACTTGTATAACCACCGAATAAGTTGTATCGAGAAATAAAATACATTACTTATTTAATTGTACCTGTTCGAATTCTTAAAAAAATCTTAAGAATTCTTTAACCTAAGTCAGCAGTTAAGTTAGCATAATATACATAATAAGCACAAGGCTTATCAGCAGCTGTAAGACAGAAGACAAATTTCCAGACGAAATTTGACGCTCGCATTCTGAGCAAGCCTGGAATCTTGTCTTCTTGTTTTGTTTTTCTTTATTTTTTTTATTCATTTTTAAATTCATAATCAGCAAAATTATTTCTCGCTATTAAGTTAAAATTTTATCTAGTTTTAAGTATTTTAATGTGTAAAGCTTTTGGTTAAATTAAAATAAATTCATTCAGTCAACAGACTTCTCTGAGTAAACATTCAAAATCTTAATTTAATTTGCCTTAATCTACAATTTGTTTCTCGTGTGCCGGTATCAAGAGCCGGTCATACAATCATCAAAATCTAGGTATCAAGTGCCTACGATTTACAAAAACATTATTTACACAGGTTACATTTTAAAGTGTATCGGTATCAAGAGCCGCCTACACAAACATCAAGATCAAGGTAACAAGTGCCTTCGATCACTACATAGAACAAAAGAATTCTATTCAGTACCCTGGAATTTTTTATTTTATTCTCAAACAATACCTTTTTTTAACAAGAATAAACGTCGCAAACAGAGCATACTTCTCACAGTGATGAAATCTAGAGCCATCCATCAAAGAGTGTAAACTGGCCTGTCATGTCCAAAGAATCGATGACTCAAGGATGCCAAAAAAGCCCTGTATCTACTACCAAATCGCAATAAACCAGTTAGCAAACCACGGTCAAGGTGCGAAAACAATGTCAAGGCCGGTGAAGCTCCTCAATACAAGAAACTGGAGACAGGCTGCAGAGCATAGAGACGTCTAGAAAAAGAAGCTGGTGGAGGCCAAGGCTTGAATTGGGCTGTGGAGCCATCGAACAAGAAGCAGCTGATTACTTGCAAAATAGTAATAGTTTTAGTACTAGGGGGAAATTGACAAGTACTAGAATTGGTGCTAAAGTAATCCTGAGGGAAGCTTCTTCCTCTTTTTATTTGATCCGTTAGCTGACGGTCCGAGCGGGGCGTCCCCGCAACGGATCTGCTGCTTTCCATTCTCGACGATTTTTGGCGACGTCTTGAGCCTCGGTAACTGATAATCGTTGATTCTTTAGGTCCCCCTCGATATTCTTTATCCAGGTTTTCTTCGATCGTTGGATTTTCCAGTCTGCGATACGGTCTCGCCAGAGAAGTTTTCGTGGCAAGTGGCTATCATCCATTCGACAAACATGTCCAAACCATCGTAGACGAGGTTTTTGCATTTCTTCTTCGATCAGTGTCTGCTGATCGCACATTTGTCGAACTTCCTCGTTTCGAAGGCGATCGCGGAGTGAGACACCGATAATCTGCCTCAAGCATCGCATTTGGAAGACCTCGAGCTTCTTAACGTCCGGTTCGTGCAGTATCCACGTTTCAGATTTATAAAGAAGAATAGGAACGATCAACGTTCGGTAATAGAGTATTTTTGTTTTGATGTTGTTATAGATTTCTAGAAAAGTGGTTTCTTCTGAACGTTAGTAAATGAGCATTTCCTTCGTGCTGATCCAAAATCTTTTGCTTCTTAACTACCACTCATCATTCTCCCGAGCATGATTAAAATTTAACTACACCATGGTTAACCACGGGAGTTTTTGAACGCCAAAAAGTTATGCTCGTGGTTATGTTGTATTTAACCCCGGAGTTTTTGAACGATAAAAGTTTACCATAGTTAACCATAGTAAGATTTTTGAACGCGCTCTTGGAGTGGCAGGTGGTGAAATAATATTTGGCTCCTGAAAAGCAACGGATGCGCTAGGATTATTACTATTTAAAGTTCTTGAAGAGGTTAGATTACCTAAATCGTAGATATAAAATCATAATTTTGATCCTCCTGAAAACGAAAGTAGGTAGATGAATTATACATACATACATATACATATTGTATATGAATAGATATATTTGTATGCCATTAGTACTCTCTGGGTTGAATGAAAAGCATAAAATAATTTTTGTAGTTCTTGGCTGCAGCATCGCATTATTTGATTAAAATGTTTTGCGAATTGCTCTTCTAGGACCCCCACACTTCTTTGTACTCATTCACCCAAATATGTACCTAAATATTATGGTTTTGTTTTCACATGTTTCGTTGCTAATCTTCATATTTTATCTTCATTTTTAGGGTGGGAAAATCACGAGAAGTTAAATTTGTCAATTCAACCAAGGGTCTTTCGCCCTTTCGCACTTGCAAGTAGTTTGCTTACTTTCCAGCCTATATTCTCCTCACGACTTCACCGAAATACGAACTTCAAGTTCAAGACGTATAATTAATCCAGGTTCAATTGGAATGAAAACCCATTTAATTATAAATTTCGAAGTAACTCCCTTAAAATCCCGCCTGAAATCTTTAAATTTGCATCAACTAATTCATGAGACCCCACCAAAAGACGACCTCGCTTTATGATTTACCGGAAACAGCTTATTTCTAATCATGCTTAATTCTAAATTAAGCTCCACCAAACAAAAAAGCTCCACCTAATTCCCGACAAAGAGAAACAATGGCTGTCGACAAACCAACCCTTGCAACTGGAACAATTCAAATAGGGTAACCCTAACGAAAATTATGCAAATTTCGGCAAAGACTCCAGCAAACCCGGGAATAAAAGTCGAAACATCTTTCATCAGAGTTATGATAAGGCAGTGGGGCCCATTGTTGGAGCCGTGGAGCCGCACTTTCGGGGCGACCGAAACTGCCGGAGCGGGGGAGTCCCGTCCGGAACATAATTAAATTCGTTCTGCTTATCTAACATCAAATGGAAACCATTTAAATATTCGGGGCTGCGAGAGCAGTTTTGCGGCGGGTTCGTATGTAAATGGGTCGCTTTTTATTGTTCTGCTAAAGGGTGGCAACGAGGGAATGTGGCGATGGTTTAGGCGTGTAATTTATTGCCTTTGTGTCTGGGAACTTGTTGGGGTAGGAGCGGACCGTTACAGTAAACAGGACGATTATTTTACCGGATGTAATATCAATAAGTGGGTTGCTAGCGGGAGCTAAGATGGCACAATAGTTGGGCTTTGAATATTTTGTTATTGTTTTATGTTCTCGATTTGCCCTTTGCGAACTTAGACACGTTTATTACCCGAGGTTGCGACTATTTGGTAGTTTCAGGGATGCTTATTAGGGATTCGATTATCATAAGTCGCTTACAGGGAATAAGTGGATAATTTCGGCTTTTGATAACAATTTGAAAATCACTTTCGGGAAGATTAACACATTCAGAAGGACTTTTGGATATATGTATGAGCTTAGATTAACTAATAGTTTTTCTTGTAGTTAACCGCAACCCTTTGAGTATTAAGCTAAGTATGCTGTTCCTAAGTACGGCGGTGAAGCAGCATTTCCTAATTAGTCCAATAAATAGGTACCTTTTCTTTGTGAAAAATACCGCACGCGATTTTTTTTTAACAAATGATTTTATATATTTTTACTAGTTTAAGTTCAAAATGGCGTCATCCCCACCCTTATGCTAAACTGACAGTGAAGGGAAACGCGTTTAATTCTATATCTCGGAAACTATGCATTTAACGAAAAAAATGTTTATAATCTTTTTTGTAGATAAATAAGTGATTTAACTGTTTTGTTCAGAAATTTTTTTGTAAAGTCAATATGTTCGGAGTTATAGTACTTCAGACTTCATATATCACTTTCTTGGCACTATATTTCGTTAATGGTTAGCTCGCCATGAAAAAATCCTTCCTAAGACTTATAGAACCCATATTATTTTTTACGTAGGGCTAATATTGCATAAGTTACAGTGTTTTAAATGTCGAAAAACGTACATATAATACGTCAATATCTTTTTAATTACACATTTTATTGCAAAACTGATTATAGCGTTATTTGTACGCGATTTCATTTCCACATGTGTGTGTTAGGGTGGTCCTTAAAAACTTTTTTCTTAATTTTCTTTGGGGCACCCTGTTACTTTGTTCTACTAATATATAAAAAGGATTACTGTAATTTTTTGAGATTTTTAGATTGAGGTTTAGGGGTCGCTACCGCGAAGTATAAATTCAATATTTTAGGAATGACATTTGGATCTATTTGCGTCTTCCTCTATGGTTTTTCTACATTTTTGTTGGCTTGTCTACAAGAACTTCGTCATCAAAAAGTACAAATGCAACCAGTTCCTCTGATAGTTCCTCTGATAAGTAATACAAATGCCGAAAAACATTTTTTCATTGCGCACTTTGAAATTTCCTTATTGACACTTTCATAATCTTTTAAATTCTTCAAAAGCTGCAAATCATTTCTTGGGTAAGTATAAGCAGATCATGCTTGAAACTAGCTGTTCTAAAGGAAAATGTTGGATGCTTTATCAAATGAAAGCAACAAAAATGAAGAAGAACCATTGAAGAAAGCCCAAATAGGACAAGATTTCATTCCTAAAATATTGAATTTATGCATAGCAGTAGCGACCCCTAAACCTAAGTCTAAAAATCCCAAAAAATTACAGTAATCCTTTTTTATATAGTAGAACAAAGTAACAAGGTGCCCCAAAGAAAATTTAGAAAAACGTTTTTTAAGGACCACCGTATGTGTGTGTGAGGGGGTTTGGGGTCATTTTTTCTATACGATATCGCGCGAACCGAAAAAGATATCGATTTCGTTGAGGTGTCGTTCGAAGCGTATTAACGGGTGATTTTTACAAAATTCGGTCCATAGGTTTTTTGATTTGAACGACATATGTGATTTTTCTACCAGCACGAGATCGGGTGAACGACAAAAGATATCGATTTAGTTGGGGTATCGTTCGAAGCGGAAAGAGAATCTGAAAAGATTTTTTAAAAATTCGGTCGAGCCGCTTATTGGTTTAAATAACATACGATTCCCAGCTAGCACAGATTTAAATTTGTAAAAAAAATATGTTACAATTGGGTTGTAATCTAGCTTTTTTAAACAAATTTAGTTAAATATAGGTTATATGAGTGTTTCGAATCGGAGATATGCAACAAATCATTCGGTTCAGTTACGCTGCAGTTTTAATTTTGTTACAAAAGGTTCCATAAAAGATGCAAAACAAGAAGTCATATTTAAGTTAAACTAACGTCATGAAAACATTTCGTTTTGCAGCACATCTTAAAAATATAAATGTATTGTAACTGTCACAAATAGAATAACTATAGTTAGCAACCTTAATGGGAGTAAGTTTCTATATGTTTTTATCATGTTACTTTAAAGTCACTACAGCTAAATGTTCAAAACTTCGGGTTGAAGATGTTTTTATTAAGCTTTAGTGAAGTCCGGTGTGACTCTAAAATGTCAAAGTAAAAGTACAAATGGAATTGTTTGATGACACTTTGAAAATGCAAAAGATTAAATTTGATTTATCGTCTTGGAGAAGAATTAAAAGTAATGGATAAATAAAAATATTGATGAACAAGGCACTTTATTTCTTTACATTTTACATTTTTTATTCTTTTTGTATTAACTTGCATAAAATAAAAAACTTCACTTAAACTTACACACAAATGTTAAACGTGTTCAACGGCTTGTTGTGAGAAAGGCCCGGTAGCTTCTTTAAAATATTGTGTAAGGAAGCTATCAATATTTTTAGTAACTCCATGCTATGCAACTTCATTTAATTGAGCCTGCAATCCACTTACTATATTATTCATGTTCACAACTGTTCTAACCATTTCTCGATAGTCCTGTGCTGGAATTGTGACAAAATCTGAATTGTCTTGCTGAAAGATTGGCTTTGTCTCTGTGCTTGACCGTGACAGTGTCTCATTATTTGGAGGAATCAATATGGTGGTACCATCGGCGGTGGCTTGTATCGAATAACCGATGAATTTACCACTGAGAATTTTTCCAGATTCGTTGTCAATTTCGTGGTCAGATATGTGCACTGGTTGTGTGTTGACATATCGTTCATCGGATTCGAATTCAGCTTCCATTTCTTCTATGGTTACTTCCGCTTGTTTGATTATTTTGGTTGATGGTGGTGTCGTAGCCAGCAATGAATCCTATACGATTTCGATTTGATTTAGTTTGAATTGAATTTTTATTTTCAAATAAATATTTCAACTTACCGGAGGCACTACACTCGGCTTCATCAACGAGTATTGCTGTGCCCGTGGCAATAATTTTGGTGTTGGCATCAAATTCTTTTTTAATCTGGTTAAATGATCTGTCTCGCTTGCCTCTTCACTGCTTCCACCGCTATTATTTTTTACGTGGAAGTCAAACATGGATTCGGCGTAGTCAAATGATAAATCCGTATGCCACACTTTTTTTAGGATTCTTGAGATCCAATCTGGTGCGTATGTTGAGTTCACATTTAATAATTCCGCTTTTGAGTGAATTCGTGGGTAATATACAATTTTATTTTGGTTGTCTAGCCAACCGCGCAGCGCCACAAAAAATTCGGTGATGCTTGTCGATTTTTTTGTAGGCTTCGACTACCAAATAAGCCATATATTTCTGTTTATTTTTTCTTATTATTCTAACTTAAACTTGCAATTCCTACGTCTTTGTCGTACTCTTTTCGGCGCTAAACTGACACTTGAGATTTAAAAAATTTACAACATATTTCTCGCAACCACAACTGAATAATAACTTATTTTCTATGTTATTACAACATGTTGCGAGAGTTAGTTACATAACGGCTGCAGGGAGGTTATTATTAAGTTGAAATGACTTAATAAAAAGCGGGTTGAGCAGTGTAATTAACCAAATTTAGTTTGTTACAAGCACGCTACAGTGAGGTTTTTCTGCAGTTGTAAGAATTTGGACAAAATCTGTCTAAAATCTCTATGGTCGACATATTTTTTGTAGTTCTAATTTTTTCCTACACAATGCAGTTTTATTTGAAAAAAGTCAAATGCGATTTTCTATAGAATTTTATATTTCCTATAAGAATTTTCGGTGCAATATGACACTACGAACTTAAAAAATTGTGTTTAGCTATATTTTTCAGATTTCCATGCTTATATTGAGTCACTCAGAAGCCAATGCGGTTAAGTCCATTTTTTGATATTTCCAGATTTTTGCAAAATTAAATGCAATAAATGGTGTTCTTCATTGTTAATTAAGGATTCACTTGTTACTACTTGACACTGAAAAAAAGTAGTAAAAAGTGAATCCTTTAATAACAATGAAGAAACCCATTTATTGCATTAAAATTTGCAAAAATCTGGAAGTATCAAAAATGGACTTAACCGCATTGGCCTCTGAGCGACTCATTTAAAATTGGAAATTTTATTAATTTCTCAATTATTTTAAAATTTTCATTTTTTGGGTAGCGCGTGAATTTTTTCCTGGGAAAACAGCCTCATTCATCGACAAAATGGCATTCGCTCTAAAAGTTTGGTGTATAAATCATGCAATTTTTCAATTTCAAAGTATATACATAAAAGTCTTGTCTTTTCTTTACCTTCCATTTATGACTCTGACTTTTAAAACACACTTAAAATAACATCATTAGTTAACTGGTAATCATGTAAAGGAATACTTGCAAAAAACATTTCCAAAACATTCTAAAGACATATTTTATCCAAGATAACTTCTATATAACAAAACGTTTTGCGCCGAAGATCTTAATTTTCTTAATTTGCAATTTCTGTCGTTATTGATACGTGCAAATATCATTGATATAACATACCTGCGATTTATTTTTTGCTACAAATACATATTACAATTGTTGGATTAACGTAGTAATTAGATTTAAAACACAGCTACAACACATTTGTAGCCTCATTGCCACCAAAGTTGTTACGAAATAAACGTTAAAAATCTGCTTTTTCAGTCGCAATGGAGCTACAGTTGCATTACATATATTATTTTGCGATTCTTTTTACTAGTAGAATTAACTCCATTGCTACAAGTTTTTGCTAGCTGGGTTATTCGACATAGTGATTTCTGTACCTGCACGATATCGCACAAGCCACAGAAGATAGCGACTTATTTAGGTGTCTAACGGAAATAGAATCTGAACGGAAATATAATCTGAAACGAGTTTTATAAAATGCGGTCGAACCGTTTTTCGTTTAAACAACGATCGTGATTTTTGTACCTGCACGATACTACGCAAACCTAAAACTATATCGACTTCTTTGAGGTGCCTAAAAAATAATATTAACGAAATAATACTGTGAAAAATGTTTCAGGAAATTGCGGTTAATTTCGGAAGTCCCAGTAGTTACCGAAAAATTTAATCTTTTTAGTCAAGTCTGACAAGTACTTTATATTGATTAGTTTTGCTAACATCTCCGGAAACCTTTGGAATTTACAAATCAAGTCATTCGCTTCTCAGTTTATCAGCGGCGCTTCACCACGCTCAATACAAACTCGAACACCCGCTTTAGTGTAGCGAAGGAAGGAAATGAAGGAAATGTTTGTTTGCTAAGGCTCAGAAAACCAAATTCCCTAGAAAAATGTTGTGGATTTACCACTTCTTTAGTTATTTGAACTATCTTCTCTCAGGATTACTTTGTCATCAGTTCTGATAGCAGTCAATTTCCCGCTAGTGCTAAGCGTATAACTATTTTGTAGGAAGTAATTGGGGGTCAAAGGGGTCAAGCCCACATGCCAATCCTAGTTTTGAGCATTGAGGCTCAACAAATAGATGACATACATATGTAGATTTTTATTCTGTTTGGTACTATAATATTAGATATGCTTTGAAAGGCACCTGTCAAAATTTCAGTCTTTTTGGATGCTCAATTGCAACTGAGCCACAGTCGTTTGTATCAGAACAGGATTTGAAGGACAGCACGCCTTCACAAATTAAACTTAACTTGTGTATGGAATATTTGTCACCTTCAAAAATAGAGCAGTTGAATGTCGCCGTATAAGCTTGGCAGATAATGAACATTCGTGACGACCAAGAACTAAAATCAGCACCGATAAAATCGAAAATATTCACTAAATGGTAGTGGACAGTCAAATATAGGTTAAAGAGATAGCAGAGCATCTAGATGTTTTGAAAGACCCGTATTAATTTGTTAGACAGTAATGAAAAAAAACAAAAAGGACAATATTAAAGAGGAATTCTCGCCACAAGGAATTTTGTTCCCCGCATTTCGTTCATTTACCCTTTTTAACAATTCTTGGAACAATTTTTCCTTTGTGTGAGTGGATATGGTGCTTTTATAGTATATTTTCATAAAGTGCTCCAGTGCTTAGTATAAATAAGAGACTTTTTATGCAAAATCTCGAGTAACATTTCTTGAGTAAAATTTTATGAAAATCTCGAAGCTGAAATCTTTGGTTCCTGCACGAGGAGAAGCAAAATTTCCGCGGTGTTTTTTGCATGAGAAACGGGATTGGCCATTCTTTTCGATTTAGGATCAGGACCTAGCTGCTAAAATTGGGTTGGGTCTCCCTCGCTGTCGCACCGCATATAGTCCAGTATATAGGTCGAAAAAAAGGCCTTCGTAATGCGAAAGATACCGCACGCGATTTTTTTTTACCAGATGATTTTATATATTTCTATGAGTTTAAATGCAAAATGGCGTCATCCCCACCCTTATGCTTAACTTGCAGTGAAGGGAAACGCATTTAATTCTATATCTCGGAAACTATGCATTTTACCACAAAAATGTATATAATCTTTTTTGTAGATAATTAAGTGATTTAACTTTTTTGTTCAAAAATTTTTGTTGTAAGCCAATATGTTCGGAGTTATAGTGCTTCAAACTTTATATATCACTTTCTTTGCACTATATTTCGTTAACGGTTAACACGCCATGAAAAAATCCTTCGTAAGACTTATAGAACACATAATTATCTTTAATTTTTGTTATTATTGTTTTTTATCTAAGGCTAATATTGCACGAGTTATAGTGCTTTAAATGTCGAAAAACGTGAATTCAAAAGTAGTTTTTTGCCAATATTTTTTTAATTACACTTTTTATTACAAAACTGATTATAACGTTTTGTGTGCTTAATTTATTTATCTACAAAAAAGATTATATACATTTTTGTGGTAAAATGCATAGTTTCCGAGATATAGAATTAAATGCGTTTCCCTTTACTGCAAGTTAAGCATAAGGGTGGGGTTGAGGCCATTTTGAATTTAAACTCAAAAAAATATATAAAATCATTTGGTAAAAAAAAATCGCGTGCGGTATTTTTCGCTAAGAAAAAGTACCTATTTACTGGACTAATAGGTCTTAACGCAGAGAACTTTCCGAACAGGATCATCTTCACTCATGCGAGCTAGATGCCCTGCCCACCGGATCCTATCGAGCTTTATTTTTTTCACAACATCTATGTCGCGATAGCGCTCGTATATCTCGTCATTGTAGAGTCTCCGGAATCGTCCTTCCTCACATATGGGGTCAACAATCCTTCGAAGTATTTTCCTCTCAAACACGCCCAAGAGGTTTGAGTGCTTTTTGCTTAGCACCCACGTTTCGGATGCATATGTGAGAACCGGTAAGACCATCGTCTTATATAGTAAAAGCTTAGACGTTATGGTTAGATACTTGGATTTAAAGAGCTTTGACAGACTACAGTAGGCTATGTTGGCTTTTAGCAGTCGTGCGCGTATTTCTGGTTCCATGCTATTGTCGGCTGCTACTATTAACCCAAGGTAGGTAAATGATTTTACCACGTCAAACTCGTCTTCCGCTACCTTGATTGTGGGACCAATGTTAGATGTTCTTCCAGACGAGGCCACCATGTACTTTGTTTTGCTTTCGTTAATGTGCAGTCCCAGATTTCCCGCCGCTTGCTCAACCTGAGTGAAAGCTTCTTGTACAGCTGTTGATCTTCCAATGGTGTCAATATCGTCTGCGTAAGCCAGTAATTGGGTGGACTTGTGGAGGATTGTATCCCTTGATGTCACGCCCGAATCTCGGATCACTTTCTCCAACGCCAGGTTGAAAAGGAGACAGGCCAGACCGTCCCCTTGTCGGAGTCCATTATAGATGTTGATTGGTATGGACGGTGTTCCGAATACCTTCACTTGGCTTGACACGTTGGTCATGGTCAACCTACCTAGTCTTGTCAGTTTGTTGGGTATGCCGAATTCTCTCCTGGCTTCGCAGAGTTCTACTTTGGCTATGATATCATAGGCGGTTTTAAAGTCTATGAAGAGATGTTGAATTGAGTTTTGTAACTCTAGACATTTTTCCATAGCTTTAAGATATCGTCTCGAAAACCATGCTATGGCTGAGCAAAGTGCAAACTAGGTCAGAGATAGGGCAATTACTCCCCTTTATCCACATTGTGCCCAGGGCCGGCCGGTTGGTTTTTTTGCTCCCGGTTCAGTATGCTATATTTGGCACCCATCTTTTTTTCGATCGCAGTGGAGGACAGTGGAAAAAGACACCAACACTGTGCAATTCCTTTAAGATAAGAAAATTAAGGTACGGGAACTCTTATTAACAATATAGTTTTTTTAAATCTTAATTTCTGAAATTGCGCCCGATGCAAGTGCTCCATTTGCACCTATCAGAGCATCGCCCATGCCTGTGTGCAAGCAAGATTGGCTTCGCGATCTTGCTTTTTTGTTTGGTTTTGCTTGCGCTTTAACTTTAAACTCTCCCCTTAAAGCTGCTCCTTAGGTAGATGGCTTTCGGCATCACTCATCATCTGCTCCAATATGTTCTTCGGTGTACTTTCCTGTTGTTTCCAGGACAATCTTGCGCTCCGCCAAATCTATAGACTATAGACCTGTTTACACTGGAGTCTTCAAAATAGAGGTTGTTACGTCGTTCTCCAAGTCTTCATAGCGGTGGTCACTGAACTCAATGTATTAATTTCTACTGTATCCTGCATAGAATAAAAAGGACAAAGGACAATGGAAAAGGCACAAATACTCTGTGCAGTTCCTTTAATATATGAAAACTTTCTCATTTTTAAATGTTTTTTTAATCTTAATTTCTGAAATTGCGGCCGGTGCAAATAATGCATTTATGAAAGCGCCGCCCCAGATTGTGCCACCATTTGTATATAACCCCTTCACTGTTCCACGAAATTTAAAATCTTCTGCAATCACAGTATATGCTCAAAATTAAACTTAGACTTTAACAGGTAAACTTGAATTCTGATCAGTTATCACCCAGACATACTATTTCTTTCAGTATCACTTCTGCTACAAAAGAACGCTGTTTTTCTTACAGCTTACTTCGCTCACAAGTCCTTGTGCCTGTTCTGCGTGTATCTACTTCATCAATAGATTTTCTAGTCAATTTTAGATCATCCAAGAAACGCATTAAATGAATTTATTAATTCATTTTAAATTTTCTGCATAGTTGGAATTAAAATAAAATAAAAAAACATTTTATTCCACACCAGCCAGTGTTGGCAAAAACTTAATCCGATTAGCGATTAAAAATTAACGATTAAAAAGTTAATCGCGATTAACGATTAAAGATTAATATTTTCAATCGTTAATCGCGATTAACGATTAACTTAATCTAATCGTCAATCGTTAATCAAGATTACGATTAATTGTTTCTCATTCGTATCAAAAAATGTTCAAAATTTCGGAATTTTTATTTTGTTGGGAAGTGTTGCTGTAATACCTCTAATTCTGTTTTTTAATGGTTTTATTTAGCTTGTATATTTGCTAGTTTGTGTGTTTGTTTCTTTGGTTCAAATTTTGTGACAGCTTTATCAACTACTTCTACTTAACCGATTCTTATGAAACTTTACATACACATTGAGACCCCGTGACAATGCCATCTGAAAATTTTGCAAAAAAATCAAGATGGCGCTTCCAAGATGGTGGACGAATTTTGCAATTGGGCTCCGATTCTATTGAAAACCGGCATGGGGGGTTTTTAGGCCCACAAATGATTATTCTGTGGTCAAAATTTGTAAATTCAAATGATGAATTTTGGAAATATGTTTTGAATTCATTGAAAATCGGTATCGGAGAGTTTTTGAGGTCACATATGACGAGTCTGTACTAAAAAATTAAAAAAAAAAAAAAACAAAAAAAAAATGGGATTTAATGAATCTGTTGTCAAAATTAAAGAATTTAAAATGGTGCTGGCAACACCTTATCCATCCTAAAGCCATAGAATTTCCAGCAAAGTTTAATTATGAAACGGCCAAGAGAAGGATCTTGCCAATAATTTTGTCATGGGCCTCCACTGTCCATAAAATGCAGGGTAGTACTGTTGGCCATGCTGTAGTGTATTTGGGCTCCAAACTGTTTGAGGAAGGTCAAGCGTATATAGCATTGAGTCGTGTAAAGGCTTTGGAAGGGCTATGTATTTCGGAGGTTGTTTGTCAGAAATTAACAGGTAAGAAACCGTGCACTAAAGGTGCAATGAAAGAGTTGGAAAGAATGAGGAGTTTGCATAATGATACGGGCCACAGATCAATCTAAAAACTAGAAAAAAAAATTGGTACAAAAAACGTTTAAGTTAAATGGTTTTATTTGAAATCATAAACTTGAAACTCTGATGTCTGGTAAGATTTCGTGCAATAGTAACCGGGCTGTATTCTCTTGACGTATGCCAAAGGGGGGCACTTTGTGTCGCTGCGTCAACGTACTAACTAATATTCTGGGACTTTTAACAGACTAAAATGAAAACATGGGGTGCATAAAACCCTGTATAACCACTGTATAATTAAATAAGAACGACCTGCCAAATTGCCTTATTTACTCGAGAAAACTCTAATTTGTTAACGTATGGCCAAGAGCAATTTGTTGATGTCAATATTATTTAAGCATTGATGTAAATATAATTGAACCGGTTGCTCAAGAGTTGGAAAATCTGAAAATCTTAATATTATAGCTTCAAATAGAAGAAAATTGAACATAAAAAAGATTATAGAATGAATAACACTGTGGATCTGACACATTTTCCGGAGATTACACTATGTTCCTAATGGTTCTTGGCGAAAAGCTGAACTGAATATTCCAACTGAGTCACTTGGGGCTTACGTGGAATACTACTTCATTTCGATGGGTCAAGCAAGGCGCAACGGGCGGCTAGTGAAGTATAAAAAAAATACGCATAATATTTTTAGAAATCATTTATTGAATTTTTTCATATAATTTAAATTACTTTTCATGATCACCTTTTCCTCAAACAAATCATCTGATATTCTATGTGATCTAGGCGCATTCACCATAGTTGCAAATGAAAACATCCTTTCTACAGAACCTGATGATGGCATATGTGTGTTATATTTTATGAATAAAGTTTTCAAGTGCGGGTAGCGGTGTAGAAGACTTAATTCTCTACTTGTTTCACTGAAGAAACTTGAGACAATCAAATCAGTCCTCTTTCGTGAACTAACAATTTCAGCTTCACTGTCGGAATCGGAGTTAAAGTCAAAAAAGTCGTCGTCTTTCTGTTTATTTTTATTTTTATTACTTTGATTTTCGGTTTCATGATCTTGTTCAGATAAATCTGAACATAACGCTGTTTTTAGCCATTTTAAACATTTATTTTGGATGTTAGGATCAACACATGTCGACCGACGATTCTTGAATTTGGGTAAACTAAAGCTGCAATAGCAGCATTTTTCGCGGTTTTATTAGAGAAAGTGAGAAATAATTTTTAACGCATCATAAAGACTGTTCCATCTAGTAGCTCCTGGACGAGTTAGTGTATGCCCTAGAATGTCTTGCATAATCTCTGCAGATTTGGGTCGCCCTGCTGCACTCCAGAGTTCACTACATTTTTCCATAGCATCAGTATGTGTTTTCCCCAATATTGTAGATTTATCGGTTAATATTTTTTGCACATCAGAGCTTGCAATCAAATTGAGAATGTGTGCATTGCACCTCATATGAAATGGTAACACAACATTTTGTGGCATTGTACTAATGTCTTCAATCTTCACATAAATCTGTTCTTCATCTTGCTCCGTCTCATCATAACTATTTTCTTCATACTCTTCTTTGGCATTGAATTCTACAGAAGTTAGGTTTATTCCAAATATTTTGAACGATTTGACGAAATTCGAGCCGTTGTCAGTCACTGTTGATGTGACCTTGGAAGGATCAAGATTGAACTTTGAAAATATTTCCTTTAACATGTCTTTTATGCGGTCATACGTGTGTGGTCCCTTGAATCGCCGACAAGCTATGGCCGCTGATTGTCTTTCTAAATTTGCATCGATCCAACGCGCAGTTACGCCAAAAAAAATTCTTTTTTTCCCCGACCAAATATCGGCAGTTGTGGAAACATATTTCACTGATTCAAATTTTTCTTTAACTGTGCAAATTTGATCAAAAGACTGTTTGGCAATTTTTTTTCTTAGAGACCGCCTTCCAAACAACTGCAGTCCAGACTTTTGAATATTTAAATCTTCTATCATTTTTATAAAATATGGATCTTCTATTATTCGCAGAGGTGTCAAGGAATGAATAAAAAAATTTGTGATATCCGTTTCAAATTGCTCTTGCGTTATATTTTTCTTTTCTAATGAAAGATTATTAGCTTCAGTTATGAAATTATTACTTTTCTTGGTTTTCTTTTTCTCCATGTATTGTTTATACTCTGCTATAACACCTGAACCACTTCTTTTTAAGTGTCCAACAAAATTCGATGTTGTTGTTCCATATCCTTTAATCACTGTTTTCTTATCTGATGAACACTTCATACATATTGCAGCAAGAGTATTGCCAGAATTTTTTTCAGAAACTAGTTTGAAGAAAGTGCCGTCAAATAAAACAGAAGAAGACGACCTAGTTTCACTTGCCAGATTTTTCCTATTGCTTTGTGTCGAAAATGTTGCTTGATTCCCATTGTCCATGTCATTCTGCCTACTACTTGGACTTGAAGTACTAAGAATGCTTTGTTCGGTGGCTTCATCCTCTACATCCATTTTTAATAACGAAGTAACTTTAACGTTACGTGGAATGAGAAAAGCACCAGCACCACACTAATTAACACTTTAAGACGCACAAAATATTTTTAATTTGCTGACCAACGAACGCAAGAAATAATACGCAAATGAAAAGAAAACTTATAGATCCAACACCGACGAGAACCCACAGAAGTTAACGATTCTTCCTTGTTTAAGTAAAGTACAATACGTTCAAATAACAGGAGCTTATATTAAAAATTGTGTGTTCTCACACAGTGTGAGTGAAGGAGAAAACACAATACACTGTCATTATTACGTGGTGGTCTCAGTATTCTTCTCTGGTTTTATCTTAGGTATTTGTTTGCTAATACCACTTGTTGCAGTATGCCTCTGTCTTACTAAAACTTCTGTGAAAGCGGAGCCCGATGAAAATCTCCACCATTAAAAACCCAGGGGTCACAGCAAAAAATTCCTACTTCTGTGAAAGACTATACACGGCGCTCTTCTGTGAAAGACTATATACTGTATACGACGCCTAGTGCACTCTTCTTCTATTTACCTTTGCGTACGTTCCCTTTCGAACTAACAGCACTGCTCAACATAACAAATGTATAGTCAAAAATAAATGTTTGTTAAAAAGATATGTTTATTTTTTGGGATTTTTTTCTTTTTCATTTTATTATTCATTCTAACTAAATTTAATCTGCTTTTTA
Source organism: Thereva unica (assembly GCA_949987705.1). Lineage (NCBI taxonomy): Eukaryota > Metazoa > Arthropoda > Insecta > Diptera > Therevidae > Thereva > Thereva unica. The sequence continues at coordinate 58,506,441 of OX465281.1, read as the reverse complement.
ATGGACTCACACTAATCAAGATCAACATGGCATGGCTTAATCATATATCAATCAAATTAACGATTGACGATTAACGATTAACTAAATTAATCGCGATTAGAATTAATATTTTAATCTCGATTAATTTAATCTCGATTAACTTAATCGATTAAACTTTTAATCGATTGATGAAATTAATCGATTGATGCCAACACTGACACCAGCAAATTAAATTACGTAATACGCATTATTTTTTGAAAGTGCTTTGAGGATTAGAAAAATCGAATTGGGTCCGAAGTGACTTTAGTTTAACACGGACTGGTTAAACTTTAGAAAAAGCCCACGAAATGATCTAACTGAAAAGACACGATTTATTCTTTTGTAAAAAAAGATCGCCAAATTTATTCATAATAATAATTTCTCTTACATTTTCGAGGACTAATTAAAATTCGAGCATAAAACTCTCTCCAACTGTAAGAGAGGCCAAACATATTTACAATTTGTGTGTGTGTAAAATTAAGTGCATTTAAGTTAAAAGTTAATTAATTTTTTTATTAAATTATAACTTAAAAATTGTAACAAAATTAAATAAAAATTATATGAAAAATATTCAGTAGAAATTACAGATGTTTTCCCTGTGTTTTTTTTTTTAGATATAGGCTAAGCATATATGTGTGCATTCCAATCAAGTATGGATTTGTAATAAGAAAAGGCTTGAGGGCCATTTTAAAATAAAACAAAAACATTGGTTTTGTCTAATTTTGATTTATCTTAACATTAGCATTGTTGAAAAATAATGTATTGTATATATGTATAAATGACTTGTTATTGAGTAGGATGTCATTGTCCTTGTTCTAGGACGGAAAAGTAATGACAGCGCAGCGTGGTGAACAGTTTGATTCGGTCAAAAAATAAAATGGAAATAAAATTTAACATGAATCGGCTCAAGGCTGTCGTAATAAGAACCGGTAGTATAAACAGATAACGGTGGGCAGCAGTATCATCAAGTAGCTTAGAAGCATTTGCGATGGACAATTCCTGGACCAGATTCATCGTATTCTTGCTTGGAGATCCACATCTGTTGGAAGGTAGACAGAGATGCCAAGATAGATCCACCGATCCATACTGAGTATTTACGTTCTGGTGGTGCAATGATCTTGATCTTAATTGTTGATGGGGCCAATGCTGTGATTTCCTTTTGCATACGATCAGCAATACCTAAGTGTAGTTGAATGTTATAAAAAAACGTTCTAGTTGATACAATATGATATTCGATTTACCTGGGTACATTGTGGTACCGCCGGAGAGTACTGTGTTGGCATAAAGATCCTTCCTAATGTCGACATCGCACTTCATGATGGAGTTGTATACTGTTTCATGGATACCGCAAGATTCCATTCCCAAGAATGATGGCTGGAAGAGTGCCTCTGGGCACCTGAAACGTTCGTTGCCAATGGTGATGACTTGACCATCAGGTAATTCATAAGACTTCTCGAGTGATGTTGAGGCAGCTGCTGTAGCCATTTCCTGCTCGAAGTCCAAAGCAACATAGCACAATTTCTCCTTGATATCACGGACAATTTCACGCTCAGCTGTTGTAGTGAAGGAATAGCCCCTCTCTGTTAGGATCTTCATCAAGTAGTCGGTTAAATCGCGGCCAGCCAAATCCAAACGGAGAATGGCATGTGGAAGAGCATAACCTTCATAGATGGGTACTGTATGTGATACACCATCTCCAGAGTCAAGTACAATACCGGTGGTACGACCGGAAGCATATAGAGACAGAACAGCTTGAATAGCAACATACATTGCGGGTGAGTTGAAAGTTTCAAACATGATCTGGGTCATCTTCTCTCGGTTAGCTTTTGGATTCAATGGAGCCTCTGTTAGCAAAACTGGATGCTCTTCTGGGGCTACACGCAATTCATTGTAGAATGTATGATGCCAGATCTTTTCCATATCATCCCAGTTTGTGATAATACCGTGTTCAATTGGGTATTTAAGTGTGAGGATACCTCTTTTGCTTTGGGCCTCATCACCTACATAGGAGTCCTTTTGACCCATACCCACCATCACACCTTGATGCCTCGGGCGACCAACAATTGAGGGGAAGACAGCACGTGGCGCATCATCACCGGCAAATCCAGCCTTGCACATACCTGATCCATTGTCAATGACAAGCGCACCCGCATCATCATCACACATTTTGGTAGTTTTTTGTGGGTATTTCTACGACCTATAAAATAAAGAATGTTACCATTAGGTTACTTGTTATGATGATGGTGATTTATGGTGAAATTTGTATGTTTCTTATGGTCGAACAGAATGCTGTGGCGCACAAGTGACTTAGAGTCTATTTATCAAAATGTGAAAACCGATAAAAATGGTTTTTTTTAAGTGGAGAAAAAGTACGTGCGGCTGTCGACCAAGGTAACAACTGTATTATATCTTTGCTACTTTCGAATAGTCGAAAGGGTGCAAAAAAAATCCCATTACCTCTAGGGAGAAGAGTTTCTTGTCTTGTGCTTCACTGGGCATTCCTGCCACACAACGTGTGCCTCAGACAAGAATGATTTAGTTTTTTTATTTGTTTGTTTTCTTGGTTTTTTTTTTCTGTGTTTTGTGTTATACAAGAACTGAAACACAACCAGACTATCAGTGACTTTCAAGATGTTCGCAGCAAAAAGGAAAGAGTTAAACTCTCCTTCAGAAGACTGAAATTTTATTCGTATTGTGTTAGTTTTTTTTTTATATATATAGATATATATTTTGTTATGTTCTCTACACAAAAACCACCCCTTTTCCAAAGCATTTATCATTCGAGTTCGTTTTGTGTTGCGAAATTGTTCTTGGTTTTTGTTGCCGTTGTGCAATGCTAAGTGGTCTTGTTTCTTGGTGGCAAAACTAAGTTCGCTGTGTTTTTCTTCTTTATGGTTTTTTAGTTAACCCAACCAAAGCCATGTGTAACAGATGGGGCTTGAAGATCAATGAATTTATTTTAGATTGAGGTAAAAAGATAGATGCCCCAAAGACTACTGTTTTTTTGTCTTTGCTGTTTTCTCTCCCCTTTTGTATAAACCTTTCTGGGAGAAGATAAATTGATTTTATGAAATGGATTTTTCTTTCATTGGGAAATTGTTGAGAATTTGAACAACTGCGGAAGTTGGAATGTTTGTTAGAGAATTAAATATGTAATATTAAGAAAGAATACCATGTGCGGGTCAATGCAGGGATTAGTAGTTATTGCGTATTTTGGATTACTTTGAATTGACCCATGACACTAGAGTTTATATTCATATATAGTGCTATTGATGCTTAAAATTGAATAGTTACTTATGAGGTAACTTAAGAACTTATAAGGATAACTTAGTGAAGTCATTTAAGAAATCCATTAATACGAATATTTTAGAAATAGAATCATAAAAGTAAGTTTCACAGCTGTAACTCCACATGGTGTTTTAGAAACAACCCAATCTTCACTGCACAGTAGCTTCACTGATTGATTTGCTCAGGGTTTTAAGTGTTAAATATTTTTAAATTTATTTGCTTTAATCCAAGAAGTTTCAGTAGTAGAAACTGAAGAATAATTCCACTCTTTAAAATCAGTTATTTTTATAACTCTTTCACAATACCACAACTGCCCAACTTTGGGGTTATACAAAAATCACTTTAATCAAAATCACACGATTTAAAACTAAATAAAAAAATCACAAACCTTAAGCGAAAAAAAAATTGATATTAATTTCTTATTAAAATTATTATTTGATTGTAATTGTTCTAAACTGTTGGACCCCGCCGCCGGCTCAGTTCAACAACGAGTGAAATTAAAATAATTGAGATCAGACTTTTATAGGGACACTAAACTACTTAATTATTTTGACGCTATCAATTTATCACGGTGTTTGTATTTTATTGCATTGATGTTGAACTTTTTTAGAATTTCGCTGCATTGGCCATGTGTGTGCAATTTATTTTTTATTTGCTTTGATTTTTTTTTGTGTTTTTGTTGTGTTTGTTGTTGTCTATATCATTGTTGAAGTGCTAAGTGGTATTCTAGAAATAGAAACGATCCTTAGAAGGACCGAATAACAATCGCACAAAGAGCTGAAGGAAAATAGATAGAAGAAGACGAAGAATAAAAGCAATTGTTGAGGTTGTCGTCGGTGATTAACTTCGGAGATTGTTCACTTGATTTTTATTAATTGATTTTGTTTTATTTTTATAGAAGAAGCACGATATTTTATTTTGTTTTGTTTTATTTTTGATAATACTCGTAGTTGAAGGAGGTACTGCCAGACTGGTGAAGTTTATTGGGGCTTGAAGATTTTTTTAATTTTAAAAACTAATTGAAGTTATAGTATAAATCAGTCGATATCCTCTATATCCTTGAGAAAAGTGAATAATTTATGACGAAGGATTCATTATGATTCGCATTACTTTAAATTTAAGCAAATTATGATAACCAATCGCCAAAAATTCGGATTGGGTGATTCTGTAATTATACTAATTTCAGTTAGTTTTACATATTCCAGATGCTCTAGTAGCGCTTATATATAAAAACATATAGATTCCATGCTAGATGTCCAGGACCAGAATTGTAGCAGTCTAAAGGCCCCCATACATGGTCAAATTGGCTGTACAACCAGATTTTCATCAAACCTATAAGCGCAATGTATTTTGATCGGCCGACCGGCCCACAATCGATAGTTTTGGTTGTACAACTGCACTTCGCTGTACAACCAATTGGACCGTGTATGGGGGCCTTAAGCCTAATCACCAAGTCAGCTTACCTACACGTGGTCATACCGTTGCAGGACTTCTGATGTACCTCTACGATAATTTTTTCGCTGCAGTTTTTTACCAGTCCTCTACCAATGGTAGGTAATGGTTTCGGGTCGTAAAACTTCATACTGTTTTGGAATGGACCCACTCGCCCGAGTAAAAATAAAATAAGGGCATTTCGCGGGCATTTGGCGGGCGTTGGGGCAAATGACGGGCAAATGACGGGCGTAGAATTTTAAACCATTTTTTATGATGGCCTTTCAAGGGGCAAAAACGGCGACTTGGCTTTTCAAGGGTCAAACGACGGCCGTAGAGTTTTTCAATTTTTTAGGGCGAGCATAGATGGGCAAACGACGGGCAAATGACGGGTAAACTTGAACAAAAGATTTCAATTTCCGAGAAGGCCTTATAGAGGCCATAAAAATGCCAAATGCATAAAGCGTGATTTATGTATTTTTCTCGTTATTTCTCGCTCGAGTAAAAATAAATTTTGGCGTTTTGACGGGCGTGATGGTCCGGCCATATGGTGGTCAACTGACGGCCCGTTGCAGGACAGTACGGCCATTTGGGGGGCGATTGACGGTCAAATGAGGGCTTTTCAGTCGCAAAAAAGACCTTTCGGGGGGCGATTGACGGTCAAATGAGGGCTTTTCAGTCGCAGAAAAGGCCATTCGGGGGAAAAGCCCTCGAAAAGCCCTCATTTGACCATCAATCGCCCCCCGAAAGGCCTTTTGCCACTGAAAAGCCCTCATTTGACCGTCAATCGCCCCCCGAATGGCCGTACTGTCCTGCAACGAGCCGTCATTTGACCGCCAAATGGCCGGGCCATCACGCCCGTCAAAAGGCCGAAATTTATTTTTACTCGGGCGAACAACAATGCTGCATAATCTCTGTTTAGTACATACCTACGCTTAATCTCTGTCTGATTGTCCAGCGAATGTTAAGAGAACATGGGCCCAAGAAGAGATATATAAAGAGTTCAGAAGAGAAGAAAAGAAGAAAAAAGAATTCACGGACGAAAAAAAGAAGCCTGCGAAAAAATATCGTCTGTGAACTAGAACAGTACAGAGAGCGGCGGCTGCACCAGGCACGGAAGTTCTACCGAAGAGTCCGCAGTATGACGCAATTCACCCCTCATTGCACATACTGCAAAGACAAAGACAGGAATCTGATCACCGATCCTAAAGGCATCTTGGAGCTATGGGAAGAGCACTTTCATGAATTGTTAAATGGCGAGCTAACTAAATATTCGGAGGCTCCACCAATATATCTGATGATAATGCTATGCTGCCGCCATCAAGCATAGAAGAAGTTAGCAGAGCCATCAGCCGGCTCAAAAACAAGGCCTCGGGTGAAGACTACAGAAAAGGCATCCTCTGCCCGGTACACAAAAAAGCAGATATCACAGCGTGCACTAATTGTCGCGGTATAACGTTGTTGAATACCGCTTATAAGATATTCTCCGTCATCCGACATAACAGGATTGTCCCATACGCCAGAAACATCATACGCCAATACCAGTATGGCTTCAGCCCAGGCAAATCAACGACTGATAAGATTTTCACCCTGAGGCAGGCTATGGAAAAATGTGAAGAGTTTCAAAAATCAATTCAACTCCTCTTCATAGACTTTAAAGCCGCCTATGATAGCATAGCCACAAAGCCATGAGAGAATTCGGCATCCCCAACAAACTGACAGGACTATGTAGGTTGACCATGACCAATCTGACAAGCCAAATAAAGGTATTTGGAGCACTGTCCAGACCAATCAACATCTACAATGGACTCCGTCAAGGGGACAGTCTGGACTGCCTCCTTTTCAACCTGGTGTTAGAGAAAGTGATCCAAGATTCGAGCGTGATATCAAGGAGCACAATCATCCACAAGTCTACCCAATTATTGGCTTATGCAGACGACAATGACATCACTGGAAGAAAAACAACAGCTGTACAAGAAGTTTTCACTCAGATTGAGCAGGCGGCAGGAAATCAAACATTAACGAACAAAAAAAAAATATATGGTGGTCTCGTCTACAAGAACACCTAACACAATCAAGGTAGAGGAACACGAGTTTGAAGTGGTAAAATCATTTAACTACCTTGGGTCCATAGAAGTAGCCGACAATAGCATGGAACCAGAAATACGCGCACGACTGCTAAAAGCCAGGAAGGCCTTATATAGTGTGTCAAGGCTCTTTAAATCCAAGCATCTAACCATAACGTCTAAAATTTTACAATATAAGACGATGATCTTACCGGTACTCACATATGCATTTGAAACATGGGTGCTTAGCAAAAAGCACTCTAACCTTATAGCCGTGTTCGAGAATAAAATACTTCGGAGTATTGTTGGCCCCGTATGTGAGGAAAATATGTGAGATGGTGTAAAGAAAATAAAGCTCGATAGGCTCCGCTGGGCAGAGCATCTACTCATAAAGATCTCTGCAGAAGACCTATGGCATGCGACAGCGAGGGAGACCCAACCTTCGCTGGAAGGATGGCCTAGATTAGGACGTTCAGAGCTTAGGGATGCCAAACTGGATTACATCGGCTAAGAATCGGGACCGGTGGAGAGACCAGTTGCGAGAGGCCAGAACCGGATCCCGGTTGTAGAGTCGTCAAAGAAGAAGATTAGAATGTTATTCATTTGTAGATTACATCCAGTTAAATGATCCCATGCGTGCAATAGAGCTACCATCTCCGCTCGGTAAACTCAGATGTTATTCATCAGAATTAGAGAGCAGGCTAGGTTTAAACCCTCTTAGGAGTCTTATTCACTTTCAGAATATAACAAATTCAGACTGGATTAAGTCCAAAGAATAGTCTGGCTCGCCAAAACGGGTGCCATGTATACACCTCCGACGAAATCGATCAACATAATTCTCGATCTGCTGCTATTTGAGACTGCAAGTGGCTTGCACGGCCCCCTGACTGCGTGAAGCGGGTTGCTCGGATGAGAAGACCTACGAGCATAGGAAAAATAAGCGGTCTCTCCAAAAGGAAATGGTAGTACGGCGTACATAGTCACACAATTACATTTCAGCAGAGACCTCAATATATGGACTCCTACCAGAGGGGAATGGAAAGATTCCCAATCCGACGAGAACCATGAAATATGTCGTGTACACAGACGGATCCCAAGCAGAGTCAGGCGTAGGGGCTGGTTAGGCTACTAGGCCAGCCATTAGAGCGAAAAAAAACGGCAGATTTTGTTATAAAATTGTACAGCAAACTGCTTGCACTACTACTTCAGGGGTATCTCATAGATACCAAAAACACCAGCCAAAATTTACTCATGTGGAATTATTTAAACAATAATTAGCAACAAATATGGGTACTTTTTCCGTTTTTGGCGTATACAATAAAAAGTACTGGATGAATCACGTTACTCCCAACAGGATATTTGTAGAGAATTGAAAACCCTACAAAATGGGGTTTACTAGAACTCGATCGGATAATTTTTCGCCGAGAAAAGCTAGAAAACCCCTTAAAAAGGCAATTTTTTTCAAAAACTCATACCTCTGTTACTTTGCAATATTAGGGTATGATTTTTTGGGACATAATACCCTGGTACATATACCTTAAACTGCCAAAAGATGAATATTGTCGCATGTATAGTTTCTGCATAATTGCAGTATAAACAAAATAGACCCTAATCTTGCACATTGCGCCAAAATTAGCAGAGTAGCCCGATTGAAATTTCCAAAACGGTTTCTGAAAGTATAGGCTAGGGGCTACAATTTGTCTATCTCACATTTTAATATAAGTTTGGAGAACAATGCTAAAAATGCTTTTGAAAATGGTACATAGGGCGAACATTCGTTTTCAATTCTCTACAAATATCCTGTTGGTTCATCCAGTACTTTTTATTGTATACGCCAAAAACGGAAAAAGTACCCATTTTTGTTGCTAATTATTGTTTAAACAATTCCACATGAGTATATTTTGGCTGGTTCTTTGGTTTTAGTAATCTATGAGATACCCCTGAAGTAGTAGTGCAAGCAGTTTGCTGTACAATTTTATAACATGAAAAAATCTCTAATGACTGGTCTATACCGCCTGCTTAACTTCGCTAGCTTTTGTCAGGATGAAGTTTTGGCAAAGTCATACTCAAGGCCGCAAGGTATTAGGTTCGGCTAATATAACTTCTAAACTGGTCGAAAATTGCCAAAAGGAGCTCTTTTATCTAGCCAGGAGGTATAGAGCAATTTGGGGGATGATGTTTGAAGGTCGGGGTGGTGGGGGTAGGAGGACGAGAAAGCAGAGGGGGAGAGACTTTTGATCTACATAAGATGGAAAAATGGTAATTCAGTTATCAAAAAATCCATATCGTGGTTCGTGGTGGGGGTGCTGAGCGTGGGAGGGGAGGCGTTGATTGGGCGGTGGTTGAGGCTTCAAAGGGGTGGTTGTTTAGGTTGGCGGCATACAAGAAAAAAATTGTTTTACATTCAGAAATCAATTATATCCATAGCCCTGGGGTGAAGGTGGGTTGATGGGGATTTGCACCCATTGAGACATCTGATCTACATGTTGCGAACTATCAAACTGTGTAATTTCAAAAAAATAGCTGAAAGCTATTTTCCATAGAAAAAGTGCGGGATCTTTTCAAAGAAGATTAGCGGAATTGTCGTTTTACTTTTTTACGTGGCCCGCTCTATGCCAAAATATGGATTATATAAGATTTGATGAAGTAGCACATAATATGCTAAATAAGTTTTAAAACAAAGACTAGAAATCATTTCTGTCCTTCCATATGTTATCGAAAATGAAAATATCTTTACTTAATGCAGTGATTTCCAACCTGTGGGGCGCGCCCCCCTAGGGGGGCGCGAGACTGTTGTAAGGGGGGCATGCAGCTGTTTCCAAAATATCATTTTCGAATACAAACCAAAAAAGTCGAATAGGTGTCAAAAAAATGAATCAGCAAAATATGTATATACGTAATCCACAATCCAAATTAAGGGGGCGCAACAACTTTTTTTTAAAGGGGGGCGCAGGTACAAAAAGGTTGGAAACCACTGACTTAATGCATCAAAAACGAGCCCTGAATTGAATTTATTATAAAACCAACCCAAATACATTGTCAATAGAAATAGATAGTGGAAAATATTCTGAAAAGTCTTATATCATCGTACTCGCTTCTGGCAATACTACAGTTGAAAACATGAGCAATCCCAAAATAGGAAATTGTTGCCGGAAGAACTAAAAAAACTCAAGTTCCTAGCGCCACATGGGCTCTCGTCAGTTTTGTCGAACCAATACACTTATCATCAATACAAAGGTAAAGCAACAAATATTTGACAATCCTTTTAGGGCGATTAAAACAGTTCGCCGCCAACTGCCAATTACACGCAAATGTCCGAAGAAACGATCACCGGCGAGCACTAATCTTCTGCGAGACGATTATAGTCTGGCTAATTTCAGAATAGCGAATCACGATCGGCGATCTTTGTTTGGCACCCAAGTGAACTTGTGTCTGACCATATTTAGCCCGTTACCTTCAATATTAGACGTTATCCGAAATTGTTTCCTTATCAAGGTGATGTTTAAACTTGATTGCATGAATGCAGGAGCTTCGGGCTATAAATAATTCATTCAGTGTTTATTTTTAACTTTCGTTATTTATTGTATCTTTTTGCTCATCAGAATGGGACTTAAAATAGACTGAGTGAACGAAATGCACTTATATGGAAGTTTAACGACTTGCAATTGTTGCCATCTAAAAATATCGTTTGTGATTTTATTTTTATTTCAAGAAAGTTTGATCCTTATTTATTATAAACATGATGTAATGAAAAAGGTGAATAATCGATTATATTTTAGAGTTTTTTGGTTATGATCATCGTACGAAGTTTTTATTATGAGTAATAGAAATAAAACGCAAATCTAAATTGGTTGACAGGGTTGAAATTTGGCCCATGTTGTATGAAAATGTCTCTTTTTCCAAAAGTTACCGGTTATTCAATTTTGCTTTTGAGTAGTGTGATTTTTTCTTAAATTTTTAGAATTCTTTGAAGTTATACAAAAAACTGAATACAAACAAACTAATGGCCATAATTTGGTGAGAGTAAAATATTTGTAAAACGCACTTCCTACAATAAATTTCTCTTTGTCCAGAAAATTGTGGCTTGTGAATTACTTGGGCTTTTGATCACGCGCATAGGGCCAAGGTTCCAAAGAACAAAGTAGAGTTTATTTTGAATTCGTTTAACAATATTTGTTGAGACTTTAATACTGTGTTGTGGCATTTTTTATTGTTCTAAGTAGGCAATGCTTTATTTCCAAATTTTGTTTTTTGAAAATCAATTTACATTCAAATAAAATCTGTCACGTTGTACGTCGATATTTTGGTTTTCCCTCCAATTAATAATTTTGCAATATTTTTTGGTGCCGAATCCCGGGAATAATTGATTTCGAAATATTTATGTTCAGCATCACTTTTTGTTGTAATTTTGTCGACTAATTAGAAAATTCAAGTGATAAAACCAGCTGCCTTCATCCCCGCATTTGGATCATAGTGATTGAGAAGGAAGTTCTATTACTGCGTCAACAGAGAGATACGATAAAGGCTTCGACAACAAAATTATTACTTTTTGCGGAAAATATTCTAGAATTATTGACTAAAGGTGTAATCGAAAGTCGATTACAGAAAATGGAACAGCTGCATGTAGACTTTGTACGCATAGGTGACGAATTAGTGCTCCATGACAATCTGTCAGAGTTGACGAATTTGAGGATAGATATTATGAAAGGCCTAATGCTGCAAGTTTTGAAAGAAATCCCTGCTGAGGAAAATAATAACAGACTCAACAGAACTTGATACTAAACACGGTTGCTAGCAATACGGTCGTCAGGAATTTAGAGTCAAGTGGTGTCGATGGTGAAATTAGACTGGCTAAAATTGCACGCACACCTCTAGTGAAAACTTAAAAGGTTGGCCATCATTCAAGGATTTATTTTGTGCGTCTATTGATCGGAAATCATTCCTATCAAACTCTCAAAAATTGCAGTACCTAAAGCTAGCACTAACCGCTACAATGATGAAACATGTTCCAATTACCGATAGCAGTTATCCGGAAGCATTTATTAAACTTATTGTGAGGTACGAGAAGAAGAAACATATTCTCTCGTCTTACATCAAAACGTTTGTGAGTCAACCTGCTGTATCATCCCCTTCTACCCAGTTGAGAACATTAACGGATTTATCTGATGAAACTATCCGTGGTATAAAATTGTTAGATTTGAAGGCCAACGAGAGAGACCCATGGCTAATATTTATAACACTCAGCACATGTGATAGCGAGACACGCCAACCATGGGCCGGAGAATCGCCAGAAAGTGAGTTTCCTGCTTTCGGTGATTTATTAAAGCTCCTGGACAAACGGTGTGATGCTTTGGACACAGTTAATCCCATTCAAAGAGGACTGGCCAGGCTCCCAAATTATTCGCAAACACAATTTAGATGCCAAACATTGTTTAAGATATGAACAACCTCATAGAGTATATGCTTGTACTGAGTTTCGAAAAATGGACGTTGAGGAAAGACGAAGATTCGTTATGAAAAATAGAGTATGTATTAACTGCATGGGAGCAGGACATATGGTCATGAAATGATGGCGACACCATTTGCTCCATCATCGACCCCTTGAGCCACCGTAGGAATGTAGCTGCACTGACAAAATTTTATCGCTACTATCATAGTGACTGTTCCTCCGAGTTAAAAGCTCTCCTGCCTCCACGGCAATCTTATACCCGCTACACCAGATTAGCCCACTCGTCTCATTCCCTCCACCTGCAACTCCCCCTTTCACGCACTCAACAAGATATGAATTCGTTTGTAAATAGATCAACTCGACTTTGGAATAATCTCTCGCAGTCAGTTTTTTCGAGCTCCTACAACATCCAAGAGTTCAAACGCATGGTTCATCACCACCTTCTTCAATACCCCCCGTACCTTTATAATCCTTAACCTATTCCCCTCCCTCCCTCCCGTACTAAGCTTACTGCTAGACATTGCACCATGACATGACAAATGACATGACGGAGTGGTAGTACAAAGGGTGACTCCTGAGCTTAGCACTGCCACATAAAAAAAAAAGTCCCGCTGCAATATTTTTTCGAAATCACATTATTCGCTGATGCATTTAGTTGAAGAACAAATTGCAATATTGGAAGGAAGACATGAAAAAACTTGAAGCCACAACGAATGGTGTAAACTTGCTTGCATTGTTTTAAATCATCAGAGTCCACGGTAATCATTGTTGCCATCAGCTCAGGGGGAGGACTCCTCAGGTTCATTTCAGTATTGTCGTGTGCTCCTTGACTGGGCATCGACAGCTTCTTTGTCAGCAAGGAAGGTGCTTTAAGGCTCGGACACTAAATTACTCCAGCTAGTGTTCCAGTTATAAGTTTCTCGTCTAAATACGTCAAGAATTACCAAGCGATTTATTAATCTTCTTCTTCAATCCCGCTTCGATGACAACCAGCTTGATGTGGGAGCGTTCATAGTTCCGAAGATGGCCACAAAACTTCCTTCAACTTCCTTCGCCGTACACAATTGGAATTTTGTCGAAGACTGGAATCTAGCGGATATTTTAATATGTTAAACAGGCTTGACATTTTGCTTGGTACAGATTATTAACTTCCCAGTATAGGAAGTTTTTGTAATCGGTCCGAAAATCGAAATCGAAATTTTCGACATATTTTCATCTTTCAAGGTCCAAGGAGCATTTTAAGCAAAAAATTGGGAGGAAGTATGTGTGTGTGCGTGTGTGCGCGTACGTATGTGGTCATTTTTTCCTGCACGATACCGCCCGAACCAAAAAAGATATCGACTTCGTTGAGGTGTCGTTCGAAGCGTATTAACCGAAATATGATCCGAAAAGATTTTTATTAAATTCGGTCGAGCCGTTTTTTTGTTTAAGCGACGTAAGTGATTTTTGTACCTGCACGATATCGCCCGACCCACGAAAGATATTGACTTACTTGAGATGCCGTTCGAAGCGTATTAGCGACAATATAATCTGAAAAGATTTTTATAATATTCGGTCGAGCGGTTTTTGGTTTAAAAGACATAAGTGATTTTTGTACCTGCACGATACCGCGCGAACTAAAAACTATATCGACTTCATTGAGGTGCCGAAAAAAGAATATTAATGAAGAAATGCTCTGAAAAAAATTTCATAATATTCGGTCGGCCTTTTTTGTTTAAATAGAAAAACTTCGGCTAATTTTCAGAAAAACCTTAAATTGACAAGTTTTGCTAATATCTAATAAACTCAATGGAATAAGACCCGTTCTGAGGAAAGAGATCTTTTTTGGGTTCTGCAGAACGATAGCCTTCGAACGAAACATCACTTGTCAAAATCCGACAAGTTTTCAACATCGTGCAAAAATTTCGTTACCCTTTACAAACAACGCTAATTTTTCAAACTTTGGATTAGCACTTTTTGACGGGGAATTGTTTTCTAAGCGTGATACAGTTTCAGAAAATTGCGGTTCATCCCGGGATTTCCAGTAGTTACCGCAAAATTTGTTCTTTTTAGTTAAGTCTGACAAGTACTTAACAGTAGCAGTTTTGCTAATATCTCCGGAAAGCTTTGGAATTTCCAAATGAAGTCATTCGCTTCTCAGTTTGTCAATGGCGCTTCAGCCCGCTCAATACTAATTTGATCACCCGCTTTAGTGCAGCGAACGAAATACGGAGGAAATTTTTGTTTGCTAACGTTCTGGAAAACAAATTCTCTAGAAAAATCTTGTGGATTTACTACTATTATAGTTGTTTGAACTAGCTTCTCTCGGGATTGCTTTGCCATCAGTTCTGATACTAGCCAATTTTTCACTAGTGCTAAACGTATAACTATTTTGTAAGAAGTCAGTTTATTCCATCTTCGTTCATCATACTGGGAAGTTAATCGTGTGGACCGAAGGGGTCAAACGTCAAACCCACAACCTAACTAGTTTCTTTTATATTTTAAAAGGTGAACCGCGTATTCTTGTAAATAATATGCCAACAGTGCACAATACTATACGAGTATGTGGTCATATTGTAGTAAGAATCATCAGTAAAATAAAAAATGAAACTCATAGCTCTTTCCATTTAATGCTAAATAATATTGATTTTACTCTTAGGAAATTTTGGGTGATTGAAGAGTTGTAGACTAAGTGCCCACGAACAAATAAAATATTCATACATACTCTCTTTAAACTTTTTGTATGCATTAAGGACACCTAGTCTACCAACTTTTCTTCTGCGAAAATTTTTGAAACCGCGGCTTTTTTCCTCCACGTTGCTCGAAAGTCGACCTTTTTATGGTGCCCAAAAAATGTATAGATACTGTTTTTTTGCCAATCATAGTCGCATGAGATGGCCATGATACCCTCGAAACAAGCTCGTCCGACAATAAAGTTGAACCCTAAAGGGTTTCTACCACCCCAAACCTGCTAAATTATGGGCTTCCAAAAATTTATTAATAATCAGCTGGTTTTTTCAGAATCGTTTAAGAAAATATGTGGAATTACATGGTATATGGGTCCGACAATTTTTTTTGCCGATTTCGCCATCCGACGAGTCAAAGTCGTCTATTTAATGAAGGGAAAAAATTTATACATAGCCTCTTTTTTCTTTTTTATTTACTTTTAAAATAGAAAAACAAACATTCCATATACCTTGTTCGACAAAAAAAAACATTGTCTTTACCGTGAAAAAAGGAACCAAAATTATAAATAACCAGATGATCTTTTCCACACGGCTTCATAAAAATATGTATAATACACTTCCCACGAGGTGTATTATACAGTCAGCGTCAAAAGTATCGCAACACCTAAGGAGTCCATTTCACGCGTCATTTATCCATTCATCAATTCCATCAGTCGTGATTGATGGAAATCAAAATATTCAGATAATTACATCAGTCATCAGCTTAGACGTTAGGTTATCTATCAGTCATACCAGTGACTGTGGCAAAACTGACAGCAACACCTGCCGTCTGATGAATGCCTAAAATTTTATCATTCGCCTTGAATATCGACGTCGTGTAAAAACTGAAAATAGTGCTAAATATCTTAAAATAACGCTATCTTTATTTTTCAACAAAATTTTATTAAAACTATAAAAACAAGAAAACTGTACTTCATTTAACAAAAAAAGCTCTAAACTTATCAATCAAAAATTAGGTAAAACTTGGAATTTTACGTTTTAACATTTAACAATTGTAACAATTTAACATTTTGCAATTGTAATGAAATATATTATAAAATATTTTGTTGATAAATAAAGCATTATTTTAAGATACTAAGCACTATTTTCGAGGATATTCAAGGCAAATGTTAACATTTGTAGGTGTTGCGTCACTTATGATGCTGACTGTAGGTGCCAATTACACTGTCCATCACTCAGTCCCCTCATTGAAACGGTTTGTATGGGTCGCGCCAAAAGAGTTGATGCCGAGAAAGTCGCGTTTTGCATGCGCAGTAGAATCCCCGCATGCCTTTCCCGTCCCTTAGCCTAGTCGCAAAAAATTTCGAAGGGGAAATTTGAAAATACATAAGCGCATTTCCTATCAATATGGGCGCAATTTTTATTTGTGTGCAGCTTTAATTTTCCCAGCTGCACGCTCCGGCATCAACTCTTTTGGCGCGACCTCTATAACGCTATGAATCATTCACGAAAGAGAGGCATCGTGTAACGATTGTGATGCCTGTGTATTTGAACAATAGATGCGAATGCTTGTGCACTTGTGCTAGTGTGATGGATGCGATTGAGGAAAAGACCCTATCAAACGGGTTTGTGTATGGGGATTATAAAAGAACTGATGGATAGTGTAACTTAGGCGATACACTCGCTCTAATTTTCTCGAGTATTCAAAGTTTTTATAAATGCGTGTGCTCTTTTTCCATTTCAGTATAAGAATATCGGTTGCCTTTGCTAGAAAGCCGCATTCGCGGCTTGTTTGTAACAAGTCGGGGTTCAGGCGGAATGTTAATCATTCACTCTTTTTGTATGGCTTACAAACGCAATGAACTGCTCCGAAAAAGCAACATTAATGTTTGTTAGTTATTGTGTTAAACATTACTTCAACACTGTGCAACCCGTACTGGGAACATAAAGACAATAAGCGAGGGGAAAATCTAACTAGGATTTATTAGAAGACATTGGAAACAGATATGGATTTGAAGGCGGACGGGGGTCAACGGACCACATTATAATGTCAATGTTATAAAAATTTTGCTTTTTTTTTGTCGGACTATGGAGTAGCCGCGATTTACGTGTCTGACATTTTTATCACACAAAAGGCAGTAGCTTTTGGTATATAACACCGTTTTTGTCCAACGGTTATCTATAAATTTTTTCCCTTCATAAAATAGACGACTTTGACTCGTCGGGCGGCGAAATCAGCAAACAAATTTTGTCAGACACATATACCATGTAATTCCACATATTTTTCTTAAACGATCCTGAAAAAATTAGCTGGTTATTAATAAATTTTTGGAAGCCCATAATTTAGCAGGTTTGGGGTGGTAATAATAATAATAATAATAATATATATTTATTGGTTTAGCACAAAGATTAAACATCTTTACTGTACATAAAAGCAAAGGAAATAACAAATATTTGATTAATTGATAAAAGAGAAAAAAAAATGAGAAGAGAAGACAAGAAAGAAAGAAGAAGAAAAAGAAAGAGTGACAGGAAAGAAAGAAAGAATTAAATATAGTGGTCTTTTAAAAGCTTGCTGAAAGTTCGGCTAGATGTCGCACTCCGAATACCACAGGGCAAAGCATTCCATTTACGCGCGACTTGGACAAAGTAAGAACGATCACCACATGACGAGTTACACCTAGGGATCAATAATTGTACCTGCCTATTGGATTGTAAGAAGCGTAGTTTCTCAAACAAATAACGTGGACACATTTTATTCATAAGCTTAAAGATAAATTTTAATTCGTGGTACGAGCGATAGTTTACAAAAGTAAGACCCAATAAGCTGGAGGCGTATGGTGTAATTTGATCATGCCGTCTTAGCCTGTAGACAAAACGAAGGCAATCGTTAAATGCAACTTCCATTTTTCTCATACATACCGAATCAAGTTTGGGGAAAATTAGACTACCATACCTCAAGTGGGGCATAATCAGAGCAATCACAAGCATTTTACGCAAACCAGGTGTGAGAAGGCTAGCACTTACCCATAGTTGACGTAAGCATCCATAGACTTTTTGAAGAACTCTGCTCGTGTGACTACAACAACTAAATTTAGAGTTAAACACAACACCTAGGTTTCTGACTGATTCAACATAAGGCAACATGACATCATTTATTATAATTGGTGCGAGTGTGCTTAATACGATGGGAGTCTTACTAACCACCAGGCATGAAGACTTCCTAGGATTTAGGGGCAATTTATTGGTAACAGTCCAGTCAGAAATACTCCTCAAATCATCGTTAAGTTTACGAATACACTCAGCGGTTGAATCGATGGGCATACTTATGTAGATTTGCACATCATCAGCATATAAGTGTATAGATGTGTTTTTAATTACAAGAGGAAGGTCATTAATATAAATGCTAAACAGCAAGGGACCTAGAATAGAGCCTTGTGGCACTCCGCAGCGTAGAAGTATGGGCTCAGACAATTTATTCTGGATTTTAACTATTTGAGAACGACCAGACAAGTAGCTTAGAATCAGTTTCATAGCAGTAGAACCAAGACCGAAATTACTACCTAATTTTTGTAAGAGCTTTGCATGATCAACCGAATCAAATGCCTTCGAGAAGTCGAGTAAAGTCAAGAAAGTTACTTTACGGTTATCCAAGGCATCATAGATATCAGAAGAGACTTTTAGTAGTGCAGTTTCACAGCTATGTCCAGATCTAAAGCCAGATTGCCATTGAGAAAGAAGACAGCTTTCTTCAATATGCAAAATAAGTTGCTTAAAAATTACTTTTTCAAATACTTTCGACAAAAAACATAGAAGACTAATTGGGCGGAAATCAGAGGGTTGCAAAGGGGAAATTGTTTTTGGAATAGGTACCACCAACGCTAGCTTTCATTGTGTTGGAAATTGGGAACACGTAAGACAGTAGTTGAATATATGCGTGAGCACATTTGATACAAACGGTGCGATGATTTTTAAAAATTTAGGTGGAAAATCATCAGAGCCAACCGCCTCCGATTTTATTGAGTATAGTGTAGAAAGAAGTTCATCCTCGCCAATGCAGCGAAATACAAAGCCATCAGAAGAAAAATTTAAGTCGAAAGAAGGTAAATTACAGACTGCATCGGAGGTGGAAGAAAAGAATGTATTCAGGACATCAGGATCTAACTCTGCTTTTAGGTAATCTTGACCAAATGCTCCAAGATTACGGAGATTACTCCATAGCTTCTTCGGAGGTAAACTTGTATCGAGCAGGTTACTAAAATAGGAGCGTTTAGCTGAACGAATTAACGATACTGTCCTATTGCGTGCTCGTTTGTACAACTTTCGCACTTCCTCATTACGCGTCTTTTTATACCGATGATACAGGTAGCCTCTTTCAGCTATTGAGATATGCACTTCACGAGTAAGCCAAGGACACCGTCGTGAATAAACCCTGATTAACCTAAGAGGAACAAACATTTCATATAAGGGTCTAATAGAGTCATAAAACGCTTGAAGTTTTTCATTTATATTATCACTTGAGTAGACAGGATCCCAAGATAACTCGCGACACGCAATCTCAAGTTGCTGGAGATTGATTCGTTTGAAGTCACGGAATGATATCGTCTGGAACTGAGAAACAGGCCGAAGGTGTATTTTGTAGGACAAAAAAAGAAAATCATGATCAAAATTACTGGGTGGACTAATTTGGTTATGAAACAAGACTTTCTGAATGTCATCGACCAGAAGATAATCCAACTGTGATGGAACCATTGCATTAAAGTACGTAGGTAAGCTATTGACGATTCCAAAATTAAGCAGTTGGCAAAGATAATTAAAATTGCTTAGAGATGTACTTGATTTTAAAGCATCAATATTAAAATCACCACAGGCAATGACATGGCGGTACTTTCTGGTGAGCGTTAAAAGGGCGATATTGAGCTCATTAACATTATCAAGACTAAAAATACTAGGTGGACGATAAATACCAATTACAACTGCCTTTTCTACACCAGTATTTAATTCGACAGCCAAGCATTGGGCATTTTGACAGCACGTGGCAGAGTTTATTACTGAAGATCTTATGCTATGATGAACGTAAATTGCAACGCCACCGCCTGTACGCCCTACACGATCATTCCTAAAGATGTTATAGCCAGGAATAGCTACAAGCTTCGAGTTGATACTGTCATTAAGCCAGGTTTCACAGATAACAATAATATGGACACAAGAATTGCAAAATAAGTCATGCAACATATCACACTTGCTTCTAAGGCTTCTTGCATTTATACAGACGACATTGAGACCATGTGCACAGGATGTAAATATCTTAAAGATCGTTCTTATCTTGTCCAGTGGGGAGACACTAACCACCATCATAGACGAAGAGCAAGCATCCACACCGAACAACCAGCAAGATCAACGCATAATAAAGTAGAGAAAAAGTAGCCTTAAGCGAGAGAAAAGAAGTGAAAAGAAGAAGAAGAGCGAGAAAAGAAGCAATGATAAAATTAATAAAAAAACCTAACATTATACTAAAAATTAAATAATAATAAAAACAATATAAAATAAGATAAATTAAGGGATAAACAAAAATATTTAAAAATAAGAATAATGAATAAAAAACAAAGATAATGAATGTGAAAAGAAGAGAAAGAGCGAGAAAAGAAGTAATGATAAAATTAATAAAAAAAGCTAACATTATACTAAAAATTAAATAATAATAAAAACAATATAAAATAAGATAAATTAAGGGATAAACAAAAATATTTAAAAATAATAATAATGAATAAAAAACAAAGATAAGATTAAGAAATAAACAAAACTAATTAAAAGTATTCAAAACATGCATTGATGTGAGGCTCCAACAAATTAAGCGGCAGATCCAGGTTCCACGAAAAAGGCTAGGGCGTTGTGGAAGACCCAACAGCTTCATTTAGGTCCAGGGCAGAGATTTACATCCGCGGCTGCTGATTTCTCTGGAGTTGGACATACACACTAGTGAACACCGATGTCACGAGATTCCTTTTTAAAAGTCTACGCGCTGTCTGGAAGATGTCGCTATTCTTCGACGTCAGGCTCTCATTAATCATGACGACGCCATCAGACGCGAAACCTAAGTTCAACTTAGACAAAGTAAGCTTACCATGCTGGCGGTTTTTTTTTGAGGAACTCTTGCTGCTCATTAGCGGATGGGAATTTAGCTATTAACAACGAGCTCGTGTTTGTGGCACTTGATGAATCAGGGCCGCGTCGCTGACGGGGCCTAAAAACATGGACATAACGAGACAATTCATGCCCAATAGTAGAGGCAACAGCATTTAAAACTTCACTCGGGTTTTCATCATTTGTGGAAGGAATGCCTCGAATTACTATGTCTTTGAGCCTAGACTGGCGCCGCAGGTCCTCGAATTCATTGGACACTGTAGCAAGGTCGTGCTGTACAGCTTCAACCTCTTCCCTTAGTTTGCCAATTTGGCAGTTAAAGGTGCTGCAGACCTCCTCAGTTTGCATTTTCAGACGGGCCTCAAGCTGCTTAAATCTGTCTTCAAACGCAGCAAATTTACTATCCAGCAGGCGATCGACGCCAGCGAGGATTTTTTTCTCCAGCTGCTCATAGCTGTAATCAGAGACTGCGAGTGAAGTGGTCTTCGGAGTTCTAGCTTCGGGGGCATTGCTCCTAGCGGAATTACACTCAGTAAGTCCCTTTGCGGCAGATCGAAGCTTCGACATTTTGAAGGTTTTAACAGCAAGTTCCAATATCACAGTAAAAGCGCCACGTAAAGAGAAAAAAAAAACTCAAATTAAGTCAAGCGCGGCTTTGTCACTGGAATAAACAGCACGCACGGAGGCAAGTAGAAATATCGAGATGTCGAAGAACACTCAGGATTAGCGGAAAAAATCAAAACACAAACGACTCGGAGCCTCAAAAAAGTCACATCTACACTGTGATCATGTCATTCACTTAAGATATTTAATTTTTGCTATAAATTGTTGCAATGTTTAATTAAATTTATAAAATTCAGGCACCGAGCGAAAGACACGTCTTACTTCGACCGGCGATAGCTCCAATATAAACACCCTTTAGGGTTCAACTTTTTTGTCGAGCTTTGTTTCGCGCGTATCATGGCCAACTCATGCGACTTAGATTGGCAATAAAACAGTATCTATATATTTTTTGGGCACCATAAAAAGGTCGACTTTCGAACAACGTGGAGGAAAAACGCCGCGGTCTCAAAAATTTTCGCAGAAGAAAAGTTGGTATACTAGGTGTCCTTAATCCATACAAAAAAAAAATTAATGGTCTTGGATGTGAAGTATCACGTCCGTATTTTAACGTAACAACGTCTATTAATTTGAACGTGACAACGTCTGTTATTACGTTTTGTATTATTTTCTCAATTAATAAATTATATATTTCGAAGCAAGTTTTTTTTGTGTGCGGGACATTTTCACACGCGCGTCCTATCTTAAACCGATTTAATAGACGTTGTCACGTCAAAAGTTAAGTGAGCACTTAGTCTATTACCAAAACCTGCCAAGGAAAATTCTGCGAAGAATTATTTTCCCGGACAACAACTGTGGACGACGAAGGAAAACATATGCAGTGAGACTACCGTTTAAATTATCATCGAGGTTTTCATCGAGTTTCCAGTCAAACGGTCATTTATTCAAACCTTTGGTCCAGATTATCTATAAAATTTGTACTTGACGTCCAAACATGGCAACAACGGCTATTGATCATGGAATCACTGATAGGGAGTTGAGACCACGCTATATCGAAACCCACGTTACTATGGTAAATGATCATACAATCGATTATCTGTTTAGTCGAATTTCGCCATTAAGAAAAATATTTCGTGTCCTTGGTAGATGTTATCAGTTTATAGATTTGTTCGCAAATGGCCTTACAACGGGCAAACACAGGTCGCTTGGCCTTTTAAGGGGTCGATGGTGGCGGTAGGGGGTTTAACCATTATTAATGGGAGCACATACGGGCTCACAAGCCCCGAAACGACCAAAAGATTTAAATGGCCAAGAATTGAGCGGTGTGCACGGGCATACGACGGGAAATTTGAACCAAAAAAGAATCTGCACCAAATGTATTGTTGAATGTGCTTTATGGGAACTTTATCATTTTCGTCATGTACAATGGTCTTTCGATTTATCCTTCTCAACTAGTGCAGTACAATAAACGAGTATTTTTGCTCCTGATTCCTCATTATAAGAAAATGAAGGAAAGCTGCAGATACGGCTATCTAATATAATTATCTTAAAGCATGCGGGACGTTGGCAGTGAATATGTGGATTGGCCAAAAATATTTATTTATTTATTTTAATATTGATATATGTTTTTTTTTATATGAAAGACTAGAGTTTCAGAAAAGGCCCTTTATACTGTTGGCAATCTATAGAGTGCAATGTCGAACAGAAGTTCTAGTCGGTGAGGAAGAAACTGCAACAACCTACCCGCGATATTTTTAGTCCACCTATTCTCAACCATTACTGTCGAGACTTTGCCATCGGGGCTTCAAGAAACAACTCACTGGAGTGTTATGCTTCCTGAAACGAGTTGATTACATGCGCTTTTGGTGGAGCGGGAAAGCGCTAAGGAAGGAATCAGGAAGGTGCAGAGGTAAGAAGAAAGAAGGAAAGTTATGTAGGTGTGAAAGTGGAAAAGGCGAAGGACCGTGGGCTGGGCGGGATTCGAACCTGGGACCTCTGGGATGGTAGCCAGACGCCTTACTCCCTAGGCTACTGAATTCAGATTACAAGCATAACATTAACAGCAGGTCGGAAAATTCCTATTAACATACCGCGCGTCTAACGAGTTTCACCGGAAAGTCTATAAAATATTCACTTTTCTCTAATTCAAAGTTTTCAATAGACATAAATGAAAACTAAAAAGCGTACACATTTTGAATACCAGGAAGAAAATTACAGCCCTTTAAAATATTGAAATGAAATCCATAATCACAATCTAAATGAAAATTTATGCTTTCACTTCACTTGCAGGTGAAAAAATTCAATACACAATTCCACCCCCACATTTTTAAATATTTTTGCACGCGTGCACCCCTTAAATTGTAACGTCGAACTTCATGAATTTTTATTTAAAAATATTTTCTACACGTTCTACAAAATTCGGGGGGCTGCATCCTCAGCCCCAGAGCCATACATAGATGGTAGAATATTTGGAAAATTCTTATCAAAAGCACTTCAGAAAATGCATATTTGAACCAACTTTCCCATACGAATTGAATGAACCAACTTTCCTCTGGTAAAAAGGCCATAATATACTCATGCAAATTGGAGCCGTAAATATTTTATGCTAAATGAAATCTTTCACTTGATTACCTGAATAATTTATAAAGGTCTAGAGGCGTGTCAGGTGGTTTAATGTAGACATTTTGCTTCCAGAACTTGGACCTCGTAAATTTTCATGTAATTTTGGCCCAGGGCCCTGGGAAAATATTGTACCGCAGAATAGTGATAATGCCTTAAATCTTTTTAAGTGTGAAATATTTTTTCATGTGGGAAAGAAGCGGAAAAAAGATTGTTTTGTGATAAATATTTTTCAGAAATTGCTTCTTATTAATTGAGACGTTCATTTTGAAAGTGGCATTAGTCATTTTGTGGTTGGCTTGGTTAGAATTTTATGGTTTTGTTTTGCTCTATTAAATGTTTCAAAGTACTCCATGAAATCTGATGATATTCTTATACTCCTGAATGGCCAATTTTAATTTCTTTCGTTGGGTGAAGTACTTACATATATTAAATGAGCCACTGGTTTTTTGACAAACCTCTTATAGTGTTATCAGAAGTACTTCCCGATTTGGAAGTGGAAAATAGTAGCTAATTTTATATATGTGATACCCGAGTAAAAATAAAATATATCCTTACAACAGGCAAACACCAAACGTGATTGAAAAACAGTCCCCGGCCATTTGAAGGACACCAGAAAGCCGGTTGCAGGACAGTACGGCGATATAGTACACACATACCAACATCAGAGATATTTTCACGCACCCAAATGCAATTTGGTTCCCTATAATAAATCAGACGTGCACACAAACGGACAATCGTAATCTCCTTATTCTCTTTATACTCAAGGACGAGACCCGGCAAAGCTATAAATAATTTAACTGCTCAAAAAAGAAACATTTGAAGGGAAAGTGAAGGTCCCAGCTCCCAAAAATCTCACCGCCTATTTATTGAGAAAAACACGCTCATATCTTCGAATTCGAATATTTCAAAAATTTTATAAACGCGCTGAAATTAAATGTTTTATTTTTTTTCTTTTACTGCGGTAAAAAACAAAACTCACTAAAAACAATTTCTCACTAACAAACCGACAACTGGCCACCTCGTTCCTTTTGTGCATCGATAATCTTGTAGGATAAATGGAAAGGGTTATTCATTGAACATAACACAGCTTAGTTCTTCGCCATTTAAACCTTTTGGTCAAGTTTTGCCACCAGTGGGACGAATTGCTGAAAACTTGGACAAAAGTCTAAATATTGATGAATTTGGATGAAATTCGGTATTTTCGGGTAATCGACCTCGCTGATCACGAATTTTATGTCAAAAACTGAATATTCAAAATGGCTTATCCAATATGGCGGACATCATTTTTAAAACATTGTAGAAATAAACTCAAAACTTGTATCTAGATGTTTTTCGGCATGCCGATTACGAACTTGATGTCAAAATTTGGAAATTCAAAATTGCGGATCCAATATGGCGGGCATAATTTTTCAAAATTTGTATAAATAAGTTCAAAACTTGTTTTTGAGCATGCTGAATACGAATTTGATACTTGAATTCGAAAATTTTAAGAGCAGGAACTCGAGTGACTCCGTTTACAAGATATGTAGGCTCAAAATATGACCAAAATGCTAAAATATTGGAATTTTTCTGAAAAACGAAGAATATTGGGATTTAGATCACACTTTTTAATTACATATCTTGTAAACGGAGTCACTCACGTTCCTGTTCTTAATATCATATAAAGGAATACACACCTAAAAGACGAACCGATTTACGTTGCTCTACGATAATTAATCTAGGAGTTATTCAACTTTAAGTAAAAATTAAAAAAAAAATACATTTTTTTCTTTCGTAAACACCCTGTACCTTAGTGGATAGCCCCCTCTCTAAAACAATTTTTTTCTCCAAAACCATCTAGGAATTACCCTGAAAATATTAGCCACGTAGTCCAACAGAGGATTTATTGAAAGTTTGATGACCGATACAAGTTGCGTATTAGGGGATATGAGTATTTTAAATATCTCATGAATTGCGATTCGTACGGGAAAATTTATAATATCATTGTGTGCAGATAATCGCATGATCTACAAATGTAAACAACATTTTAGGATGGAACTTGCCGTTTAAGAGATATTATCCAAAAACGGAATTTTCTGTTTTTAGGGGGTCGTTAGGAGCAGCGAACAACAAATTTTCCGAAACTTTTTTTAACATATTGTACTCATGAAAAATATTTTTTTTAGAAAAAGTTAACATGAGTTAACATTTAGTTAGAGGTCTGCATTGACGACTGACGTCTGAACTAAAATTTATAGGTATATATATCCGCGACTTTGAATTTCCTAATTTTGACATCAGATTCGTAATCAGCATGTTCAAAAACATATAGATACAAGTTTTGAACTTATTTCTACAAATTTTGAAAAATTATCTCCGCCATATTGGATTCGCCATTTTGAATTTTAAAAAGTGATCAGCGACTTCGATAACATAATACCACCAAATTTCGTGAAGATTTAACAATATGGAGAATTTCCCCGCACTTTTATAGACATTTCAATAAAACTAAAATATAGCAGCCGTAACTGCATATGTGGTTTACTAAGAGAGTTGCGGCTAGTAGCTGGATTTTCTTTTTTAATCCTGAAGTAAATATAACCTATTTTATAAAAAAAATTCTTGACTTAGTGGTATTCCGCGGAACTCATAACTTATTTCTTAATTTCGATTGAATTTTATAAATTTTTCTCTTTATTATACATAATTATTGTTTATTTCAATAACAAATGTTAACACGTCGCTTAACAAGTTATAAAACATTTAAAATTTAGTACATACCTGAAGAAACATTCTCCATTTTCAATATTTCGAATCTGTATTGTCGTTATAATTTTATACAAGTTTCAATTTGCACTACCTTTTTTAAGCACAGAGCCGATCGCTTTACAAAGAAACAATGGCCAAGTTCGGCCTGCTGTGTCCCAACAATACTGTAGTCAACCCAAAAGATGAAAATCCCTAGATCGAAACTTTTATTTTCGGACTTTTGTCCACGTTTTAGGCAATTCGTCCCACTGTGCGCCGTGAAGTCGTACATATGTGGTCCCATTAAAAATGGGTAAAAATTCTACGGCGGTCATATCCCCTTTAAAAAGCCAAGCGGCCGTGATTCGCCAGCTATAAGTCAAATTTTTTTAACTCGGATAATTACCGATGTTACATGACGCACTCAACACGAACTGAGTTCAATTTTCGGTTCAGTTTGTGTCATGTGACCGACCGAAAAAATTGTACCGAACGTGTTCTGAGTGGACTCGTAAGGTTTTGCTACGAACTTGGGTATTGTAGCGAACCCGAGGTTGACTTGTTGCGACCCCGTCTCGCTGATTCTTAAAAAAGTTTATAGTTGCCTTCGTAGTGTAATAGCATAATGGCGCGACTATGTATTGGGCGCCACTTATGCGAGGTATTGCCCCCTAGCCAGAAGCCCGGAAAAGCATGACCAAGGAATCAATACCATACATAAGAAAAAAAATTCCGGAACTCCTATGCCGGCCACACGGAGTTATCTAGCTCGCCGGGTGGGTCGTGGGGTGTGTGGCCAGGCCTTACCGCGGTTGGTTCACCACTTACCTGTGCCTGTACAATTTTAAATTCCGCCTCCATCATTCTCCAGGCATCGCCTGAGCCGCGTCACTGTAGTTCGGTCCCTTGCCAGCTCATAGTATGGATAACCACCAGCTGGCAAGGAAAGGCACTACTTAAGAACCCTGAAAAGAAATGACATCCGCCCCAACCATTCCACAAAAAAATTTAACACACGGACATTCTATTTATAATCATTTAATAATCCTGTCTATTACAGGAACAATCATCATAACAAACAATACAATGAATAATCCTCAACGTCAAACTTCCACGACAATAAATACAGATCCTTGTCAGATATCAAATTTCCACGCTCAAATTAAAAAAACTTAATATACAATTAAATTATCATATCTATATACAAGTATGTATGAAGACGAAAGCAAAAAAAACGCGCAGTAGTGGTACCAATACTCCTCGTTTTGTTCAAACGATATTACAACCAACAGAATCACTTAGAGGAAGAACAAATTTCCCGGAACCAACAAAGAATAAAATATTTCCAACAAGGAGCAAAATAAATTCATAAATAATTAAAATAAATCCATAAATAATTATAAATAAGATTATAAAGTTAATACTAACTACGATTAAAATGATTATTTTGTTTATTTATTTGTTTATTTTATTTTAGTGTATTTTTGTGTGTTTTTTTTTCTTTTTCTGGCAGCGGAACTGCGAATTAACTTTTTTTCGCTATGTTCACCAAATCACAGCAGTACGTCAGAAAGATTTCTTCAACGGCCCCTGCAGGATTTTTGCGAGATTGTATGAACCTTCAACGACCAAAAGAACCTTTGGAATCAAAACTTTCTTCAAAACAAAACTTTCTTTATATGTTGCCACAACGTTCCTCAGGCACCACTTCCAGAGGCCGCAAATCACTCGAACACACACGCCTAGTGCGCATATGGGTTGACCAGGGGCGACCTTGCACTTGGTATGTGCACTCGCAGGAGATCAATTTCACCCTATATAAGTCCTAACAAGCACAGCTTACCTCTACAAGCACCTATATTAGATTCCTCATCTAACCTTATTCGGACGTCAACAAATGGGTTGCACTTCTTTTCTGTATGTGCACCGGAATGAACAGACCAAATTGTTTCCCAGGCTGAATATAACTGCATCGGTTAAAAACAATACCATGGAACTGCACAGCCACTCAAGTTAATAACTTTTTTTCTTCATTCACTCTGATATTTCTTTCCTTTTTTTTTTCTAATCACAAACTGTATATGCGATCACCAATATTAGATCGCAGCACTTTTAATGGTTTCCATGAAATCTAACCAACGAATTATTAGTCCATGGAAATGGTACTTTAACATTGCAAAAATGCAGGACAAGGTTTTATTTGTGGGATGTGTAGGGGGGGTCAGTGTGAGCTTAAGTTTGAGTTTTCGGGATTCTAACCCCCCCCATTTGGCCGCCATCTTGGAAAACGTGTGCAAATGGTTTTTCCACTATATCTCCGAAACGGTATATCTTACCGAAAATTTGCAAGGACACTTTTTGTTTAGAATTAAAGAATCTACAATTTATTAGTTAGAAATTTTGTGGTAAAATGAATAATTAAGAAGTTATAAGCCTTAGAACACAAAAATTAGTCACAATATTTTCTTTTAAAGGCTATAACTTTTTTTCCTTCAACTTTAACAAAAAAAATAATAACAAGTTTTTTGTAGAGGGTTTCATTCGGAATAATTTTCATTCATTACTTTTTTAATTTCATTCACTACGAAAGGTTTTACAGCGCCCCGAAGGTATGAAAGTGACAGATTTTCGGAATATTTTATTACAATTTTAACTCCTAGAAATTAGCAATAACAGCTAGCAAGTAATAATAATGAATGAATGACTATACGTTATAAGAAATGCCGATGTTTGAGTAATGTAATAAAATTGTTTCGCATTTTTTTGCGGGTTTTTATTGCTGTTATGCCATGTTTTATAAGGTACGATATGGTTTAAAATGAAATTCTTTGAATAGTAACATGCGTTACTCCAATTTCTTAAAATAATTTGTTTTAGGACTGCACAAAAAAGTGCGTTATTCAATTATGTCAACTATCTAGCAAAATATGGACGTATTCAGTTTGTGATAAAAGTTTGAATTATCTTAGTCTTATTTCAAAATTGTTATTTCAGTTTGATTTTAGTTAAATTTTCATATTTATAACTGTGTAAATAGTTATTCAGTTGCGCATACTACCAAAACACAAGTTTTGGAGGATAGTTTACACTCTATTTGTTATAAAAGTTATTCTAATAGTCGTACGGATAACAGCGTTTGTTGTCATAGTACCAGCAACAGCGACGATACTGTCTTGTATACTAGAAGCTCCCTTGATTGATTTTAATTTCCTGACCAACTGTTTCATTTTCTCTTTGAACTTTCAGCCTTGACACCTTTATACTCTGCTATAATTCCTCAGCAAATCTAAAAATGTCCAGTAATTGATCATGAACCGCTGCATAGCCCTTCAAAAAGACCAAGAATAGAGTAGATAGAAAGCAGCATCATCGTCAGCATCGGATTAGTCGTATTTGGGACACCACTTTAAAAACGCACCGACAAACTTTATCTCGCAGGTGGTGTGGAAATGAGTTATACAACTTGCAAACGCTTGTCATAAAATGAATACGCCCGTATGTTGCTAGATAGTTAGAATAAATGAAATACTTTTTTGTGCAGCTCTAAAACAAATTATTTTAAGAAATTGGAGTAACGCATGTTGCTATTCAAAGAATTTCATTTTAAACCATATCGTACCTTAAAAAACATGGCATAACAGCAATAAAAACCCGCAAAAAAATGCGAAACAATTTTATTACATTACTCAAACATCGGCATTTCTTATAACGTATAGTCATTCATTCATTATTATTACTTGCTAGCTGTTATTGCTAATTTCTAGGAGGTAAAATTGTAATAAAATATTCCGAAAATCTGTCACTTTCATACCTTCGGGGCGCTGTAAAACCTTTCGTAGTGAATGAAATTAAAAAAGTAATGAATGAAAATTATTCCTAATGAAACCCTCTACAAAAAAATTGTTTTTATTTTTTTTGTTAAAGTTGAAGGAAAAAAAGTTATAGCCTTTAAAAGAAAATATTGTGACTAATTTTTGTGTTCTAAAGCTTATAACTTCTTAATTATTCATTTTACCACAAAATTTCTAACTAATAAATTGTAGATTATTTAATTCTAAACAAAAAGTGTCCTTGCAAATTTTCGGTAAGATATACCGTTTCGGAGATATAGTGGAAAAACCATTTGCACACGTTTTCCAAGATGGCGGCCAAATGGGGGGGGGTTAGAATCCCGAAAACTCAAACTTAAGCTCACACTGACCCCCCCTACACATCCCACAAATAAAACCTTGTCCTGCATTTTTGCAATGTTAAAGTACCATTTCCATGGACTATATATTTCTTTACCGATTGGTAAAATGGTGCCCGAATTTCAACTCACAACCGAATTTCAACAAAAAAACTTCCTCCTCATCCAAATATTTTTTTCCTTCTCCCATTTTTTTCGACCCCCTTCAATTATTCTTTTTTCCTCGCCTACTCGTTTAAAATTTTCCTTTTTACTACAAAGTGATTTTCTACAAATTTCCCATTACAAGGTGATTTCAAAATAAATTGCCCAACCAAAATAAATATTACAACCGACCGTTACAGTAGGTTATTAGTCCAGTCAAATTAGAGGTTTGACTGGAAGATAATTCGGAAGTTGCTGAAAATTGGAACAGCCCTTAAAAACATTATTATACGTAAGCTGTAGAGACTGCCGCGCGATTGGACGACTGCAAATTTTTTTATTCAAGGCCAAAGGGTCAAAATATCAGTTTTTTTGCAAATATATGTTAAACCGTACGTCTTATCAGAAAATTGTGTTTACAAAGTTTGTAGATTAGGCGATTATCTACAAAAAAATATATTATACATTTTCTCGTAGGAATTGCCATTTCTGAGATATTGTCGTTTTAATAAGTTAAAATACTCATATTCTATCATTCCCGACTTGTAAAGGTCATCAGAAATTTAATAAATCCTGTGTTGGAGTACGCGGCTAATATTTTCAGGGGTGATTCCTGGATATATTTGGAGAAAAAAATTGTTCTACAGAGGGCGGGTATCTCCACTTTCCACTAAGATACAGGGTGATTAGGGAAATTTTTTTTTTTTTTTAAATTTACTGAAATTTGAATAACTCCTAAAGTAATTATCATAAAGTAGCCTAATTAGGCTCATCTTTTAGGTAAATGTGTATTCTTTAATTTGGTATAAAGCCTATATATTTGGTATAAAGCCTATAATTTGGTTTGAGCCTATATATTTTTTGAACGGAGTCACTCAGGTTGCTGTGCTTTATACCAAATTAAAGAATACACATTTACCTAAAAGATGAGCCTAATTAGCCTACTTTATGATAATTACTTTAGGAGTTATTCAAATTTCAGTAAATTTGAAAAAAAAAAAAAAAAAAATTTCCCTAATAACCTTGTATCTTAGTGGATAGTGGAGATACCCGCCCTCTGTAGAACAATTTTTTTCTCCAAATATATCCAGGAATCACCCCTGAAAATATTAGCCGCGTACTCCAACACAGGATTTATTAAATTTCTGATGACCTTTACAAGTCGGGAATGATAGAATATGAGTATTTTAACTTATTAAAACGACAATATCTCAGAAATGGCAATTCCTACGAGAAAATGTATGATATATTTTTTTGTAGATAATCGCCTAATCTACAAACGTTGTAAACACAATTTTCTGATAAGACGTACGGTTTAGCATATATTTGCAAAAAACTGATATTTTGACCTTTGACCTTGAATAAAAAAGTTTGCAGTCGTCCAATCGCGTGGCAGTCTCTACAGCTTACGTATAATAATGTTTTTAAGGGCTGTTCCAATTTTCAGCAACTTCCGAATTATCTTCCAATTATGGCGTTTTTTCGTCTATTTTGGTTATTTGGTAAACTCCTACCTCAGCAGCCAAGCCTAGTTCTCTCGACACACCAGCACACAACCCGGTTATGACGTGATATCTTTTATATGGGTCTACGTCGTTTTGTCGTCATAATCCGGAGTAAGCGTGCTAGTGCGCCTCCGGTGTAAGACTGCATTTTCTGTACGGCATCTCGAGCTATTTTGCCTTAGATGTCTTTTGCAGGCGTCGTCGTCTGAATGTAGCTTTTAATGACTGCGTTAGGCTAAGAACATAGTGAAGCAGAGAGCAAAGCAGCGATACAAGCGCAGAGCAAAGCGGCAAAATGAAACAAGCGAGTTCCTGTTAACACGCGCATAGTGCTGCAGTATGCCCCACTATGCGAGTGTTAACAAGAATTCACTTGCTTGATTTCACCGCTTTGCTCTGCGCTTTCATCGCTGCTCTCTGCTTCACTATGTTCTTAGCCTTAGATTGTATTTTGGCTTATGACGAAATGTCCATGTAGTCCAGTAAATAGGTCGAAAAATGCGTAATGCGAAAAATACCGCACGCGATTTTTGAAGTAAATTTTCTTTTGGGACGTTTGCTTGAAAAAATTTACATGAGAGTGAATCAATTTCGTTCGCGTAACGCTCACATGAAAAATCGTCGGAACTTTCGTATAACGATGGGAAATGGGGCGGACGGGGTAAGTAGGTACTAGGTCCCTTGAGTCTGGGAACCAAAACCGGTTTTGGGATTTAGGTCAAGGTGATTAATCACCTGTAATTATGTTAATTGGTTGACAGGTCATAAATCACCTGTAATTATCATAAGTGGCTGACCTTGGAATCTGCGCGAGACGGTTTGGACTGAGAGCACGTGGGATGGAATGCAGGTCAATGCCATCAGTTGCCTGTAATGTTGGAATCCAAGTCAAGGTCATTAATCAATCACCTGTTGGTAGGCCCTGGAATCTAGGTCGCGGTCGTTGACCTTGAGACTGGTTTGCTGGTGTTCGGGAACTGGTTCGAGTCGTTGGCTTGGGCGGGGTCTTTGGCGGGGGCGGGGGCGGGGGCGGGGGCGGGGGCGGGGGCGGCGGCGGGGGCGGGGGCTGGGGGGCGAATGTTGAGAACTCGATGGCTCGACGGGTACATCATGTCTATGGGAGGTGTAGAAGTAGTTAGTGGGCCCCCTGTAGCGTGGGAACTTTTTTTCTAGGTCACGGAACTAAGTCAATCACTTGTCAGTGAGGGTGGGCTTCCAAACAAAACCTGAAAAACGACTAGGGAATGATCATAATAAAAAACAATATGCTACTTGTTGAACATTTTTATTTTATTTTCTAAAACCGGATTTATTATTACACTCAGTTGTGAAATTCTGTTTTTAAATCTAAATGTATCCACTGCATACTGCTCCCATGGTCCTTTCCTACTTTGTCTGTATGCGAAACTCCATACTACCATATATTTAACTTGTGGACATTCATTGAAACTTATTTTCTCCCTCATATCTGCTCACGGAAAAAATAATGAATTGCTAGAACAAATAAAATACCAGCTAAAAATTTCAAAGTCCAAAGTATGGTTTTTGATTTAGGCTGTTCTGTAAGTGGTGCTAGCTGATCTTTGAATCGTCCGCATTCGTCTATCCTATTAGCATATATACAGTGTGGTGAACGATGTCTATGATCGAAATCTACATCCGATGCGCAACTCATAGCATTTATCTGCAGAGAACAAAAGTAACATTGAACACGGTCTTTGATGTTTGTGTAAAAAAAGCCACTTTTCGCTAGCTGGTCTGCTGTATCTAAGTCTATTGCTAGATTATCGAATGTTTTCAAACGATCGTATTCTTGTTTCAAGTTTAACATTTTGAATGAGTGTAACAGGTTTTATATCACGTCTTTTATATTAATCCAAGTATTGTGTTTTGAAGGAAAACCAAGCCACTTCACTAGAACTTGATTACCGCGTCTTTTTATAACCTTTTCTACTAAATAAACATCAGGGTTTTTCACAGGAGCTATTTCTGGTTCATAAAATCTACCTTGAATTATATTTCCTTGGTAATCTTCGAGAATATATGTTGTCGGGTAAACAGGTTTAACTTCTTTTATTTTAAATATCTCTGTGGACCAATTAGGTGTATAGCCTTTTTCGAATACATGTTTATGTCTACTTATACGGACAAAATCACCTGCTTTGTATTTAGACTTTGATTTTATTTTAGGGTAATTATACACAGATAATAAACGTTTTTCGTTATGCAGCCCAACATCTACAGGTCTCATCTTAATCGTACGATGTTTCGTTGTATTGTAGTCGTCTGTTAACTTGGTCAACATGCTAATCCAGTGATAATTGCCATTCATGCTGAATTCTTTCCACATCATATTTTTTAGCGTTCTGTTAAATCTTTCTACAATCGAGGCTTTCAAAGTACTGTAGCTGGAATAATGGTTTATTTCGTAATCTTTCATCAGTTGACGAAACGGTTTATTAAAAAACTCTTTTCCATCATCGGTTTGTAAGTTTCTTGGAATGCGTCCTGTATTAAAGATCGACTTCACTGCTTTTACAACTTCTGATGCCTTTTTAGATTTTAAAGGTCGTGTCCATGCATACTTTGAAAAGCTATCAATCACAGTGAGAAGAAAACGAAACCCTTGATTTTCTGATGAGTAAGAACCCATTTCGACCAAGTCTGCCTGCCACAAATCATCTATACCTTTGGTAGTGACATGTCGACGTTTAAAATTTTTTCGCACTGGTTTATGCAGTTCGTTGATTATCAGTCTTCTGCTCATTGTACGGAATGTATAAATACCTGCGTTGAATGACCAGTTTATATACAAAGCAAGAATGATCAAGTTTAATCACCCATTTACAATGATGGTTGCGGGGCCATCGGGATGCGGCAAAACAACATTTATAAAAAATCTTCTTAATACTAATAAGGTATTTATACAACCGCAAATTAGAAAAATTATATGGTGTAATGCAGAACACGGTGCACTACCAACAGATATTAAACTACAAAATATTGAATATTTAAATGCTATACCGGAGGAGTTTGTAAATCACGTAAATGAAGCAACGTTGATAGTTATAGATGACATGATGTTAAATGCATATAGTAAAGAAGTTTGTGAACTCTTCACTAAGGGGTCTCATCATCGTAATTTCTCAGTAATTCTTGTGACACAAAACGTATTCCATCAGGGAAAATTCAGTCGTGATATATCGCTCAATTGTAAATATCTTGTTGTATTTAAAAACCCCCGGGATAAAAGTCAATTTACACATCTTCTTCTTCTTCTTTGTGCCCCTTTAATCCCTCATGGGACATAGGGCGGAAACAGTTGCCCTCCAGCGGACTCTGTTTTGCGCGACAGCTCTCAGCTCTGACCAGGATCTCCCAGTTGTTGCGGCCTCTGCTAGTAGGGTCCTCCTCCACGTTGTTCTAGGTCTTCCAACTCGACGGGATCCTTGCGGGTTCCAGTCAAGGGCCTGTTTGGCTAGGTTTTCGTTATCGCGTCGCAAGGTGTGGCCAACCCAATTCCATTTCCTTCGCCTGATTTGGTCGTCTATCCTTTCTTGGCCGGCACGGCGCCATAGCTCTTCATTTGAAATTCTATCTGGCCAGCGGATTTTTAGGATACGACGCAGGCATCTGTTGATGAAGACTTGTAGGCGCCCTGTGATGAATTGGGTGACTTTCCATGTTTCGCAACCGTACAAAAGAACTGCCTTAACGTTGGAGTTGAACAGCCGCAATTTGGTGTTAGTTGAGATCTCCGTTGATCTCCATATGCGGAACAGGCATGCATATGCGCCTCGTGCTTTATTTATTCTGGAACTGACGTCTTCTTCTGTACCGCCATTTTCGGTAATAATGCTACCGAGGTAGCAGAATTTATCTACCAGTTCCACGTCACGGTTATTCAGCGCAGTTCGTTCAAGTGTGTTTGCATTTATCCGCATTTCTTTGGTTTTGTTCGGATTCAGCCTTAAGCCTGCTAGACTACTTTCTGTTGCCAAATTGTTTAACATGTTTTTTAGCTCCTGATGTCTGTGGGCCAGCAAACAGATATCATCCGCGTAGTCGAGGTCCTTAAGGCGGTCTAGCAAACCCCATTGTATGCCGCCTGTTCTATTATCTAGAGCGTCGACAAGGATGTCATTTATTACTATAAGAAATAGTAATGGCGAAAGTAGACATCCTTGTCGTACTCCTGAATTCACCTCGAAGCTGTCGGATAATTTTCCATTATGGAGAACTCTGCATTTGGAATTGTTGTAAAGGGCTTTTATCAATTCTATTATTTTATCAGGCAGTCCACGTCGCCGTAATGCCTGCCATATAAAGCTCCTATTAACCGAGTCGAACGCTTTCTCATAATCTACGAAAGCTAGGTAAAGGGGGGATCGGAATTCAGTAGACTGCTCCACTATGATTCTCAAGGTGTTAATATGGTCTATACATGAGCGGCCCTTCCTGAATCCGGCCTGCTGCCTTCTAAGCGTTCGGTCTACTGCCTCTCTTATCCTTGATAATATAACGTGGGACAAGATTTTACCCACAGTAGATAATAGACAGATGCCTCTCCAGTTGTCGCATATTGTTAGGTCCCCCTTTTTCGGTATTTTGACTATGATACCTTCCGTCCAATCCTCCGGAAAGGTACAGGTGTTCCATGCTATTTCCAGGATTGGCTGAAGCGCATCTGCTATGAGGCTTGAATCGGCTTTCAACAATTCTGCCGGGATGCCATCTTTTCCAGCTGCTTTACCATTGGCCATCGCATGAATTGCGGTTACTATTTCCGTCTTGGATGGGGCCCGGGTGTTGATTCTTATCGGCTGTGCATTGTTGCTGTTTTCCTGAGGTTCCTGTGCAAGTGAACCATTCAGGGCGGCGAAGAAGTAATCTCTCCATCTTTGGAGTTGCTCCTCGTCGCTGCACAGCAGCCTCCCATCCGCACTCTTTACGGCATGCTTTTTAGTAGAGTGCTTTCCCGAGAGCTGTTTAGTAATTTGGTACAGCACTTTACTGTTGCCTGTGTTTGCCGCGTTTTCCGCTTTTTCTGCGAGCTCATTTATCTGCTGCCTTTTATCACGCCGCACACTTCTCTTTACTTCCCGGTGTAATTGGGAATATTCCCGTTCAAGTTGGTGACGTCTTTCCGGGTCGCTTGTAGAGTTTACGTTATTTTTGAGGGCCCTCCTGCGTTCTATTTTTTGCCAGGTAGTGTCCAAGATCCAATGTTGCATGTTTCTCTGGACATAACCGACGCTCGTTTCCGCAGCCGTCAATATAGCGCCCTTTGTTCTACTCCACAGCTCTTCAATATTTGTGTCGTCAGAAACGGTTTGCTGGTT
The DNA here is from genome assembly GCA_949987705.1 of Thereva unica. Taxonomy (NCBI): domain Eukaryota; kingdom Metazoa; phylum Arthropoda; class Insecta; order Diptera; family Therevidae; genus Thereva; species Thereva unica. The sequence continues at coordinate 58,468,289 of OX465281.1, read as the reverse complement.
TAATATTTGCTGCAGGTTTCCAGCAAATTCTCGCTTTTTAGCGGTCTCCTGCAGAAGGTCAACGTTAAACCGTCTACGGTTTATAACATCGCGTTGAACGTTTCTGATTGCAGCGATTCTAAGGCGAATAGTTGCTACTACCAAATGGTGGTCGCTTCCAGTGTCCGCTCCCCTGAAGCTCCTGACATCCTCCAGAATGGTTCTCCATCTGCGGCTGACGGCCACATGATCTATCTGATTTCTCGTTCTACCATCGGGTGATACCCAGGTCTCTTTGTGTATCTTCTTGTGGCAAAAGTAAGTTCCACCTACCATTAGTTGATGGGAACTACAAAAGTCAACGAAAAGCTCACCATTGTTATTGGTAACTTGGCTTAGGCCTTGTTTTCCAATTGTTTGTTCAAGACCGGTGTTGTCGCGGCCGATTTGTGCGTTTAAGTCACCCATTAATACAATGATGTCTCCCCTTGGAATAGAGCGAAAAACCTCATTCAGTCGCATATAGAACTCGTCTTTGATGTCATCTTCTGCGTCTTCAGTTGGAGCATAGCATTGGACTACCGTAGTACTTCTTAGCCTGGTACGCAGGCGCACGGTAATAATCCTCTCAGAAACTGGTGACCAGCTAATGAGGCTGGACCTGGCTTCTTTGGTGAGTATTACGCCAACGCCACTCCTACGGCTTTCAGTTTCATTTCTCCCAGAATATAAGAAGGACTCACCATTTGGGCAGATATGTTCCCCCGCATCGGGCCATCTGGTCTCGCTAAGTCCCATGATCTTGATTTTATATCGATTCATCTCGTTGAGGACTTCATCCAGCCGTCCCTCAGCAAGCATTGTTCTCACATTCCATGATCCGATTCGTGTCCTTGTTCGAAAAGCAAAGGTCGTCGTCGTGTTGTCCATCCGGTTCCGAGGCATTGTTTGCCGATTCGTAGCAATGGTGTTTTTTATGGGAGCGGGTTGCTAACCCTCAGCCCAACCGACTTAAAACTCTGTTTTGTGGCGCAGAGAGCTCGCCATTCGCCCGTCTCCCGTTAGCTCCTTCCGAAGAAGTACCCCAGGGGGCACCGCGGGGAGGTGGGATTAGGACTTGCTAACAGGTCTGCTAGGTGTTTGTATGCAGTGGATCTTCTCGGATTTTTACAGTAGTGACAAATCGGGTGTCACCACCTTCCAAGGTCTTTGTTAGCCGTTCGCCCCCCATCTGGCCCGACAAATTTACCCAGAAAATAGTTTAGAACTTGTGAGAATATATAAAGAGATAACTCAAATGCCTTACGGGTATTTGCTAATTGATTTAACTCAGGACATTAACGACGTCTTAAGATTTCGTACTGATATATTTAATAAACACTTTGTAACCTGTTTTTGCCCGCAAAACTCTTTAAATGGTAAGAATGGCGTCACGAATGAAACGATTAAGGGAGAACAAGCATATGCTATATGTGCTTAAAAAGGCTAAACCAAATCTGAGAAAGTCCATCATACAAAATGCTGACCCTGAGGTTATAAAAACTCTTTGTGAAATTACACTCAACACCTTAAAAGGTAACCACATGCCGCATGGAAATATCTACAACTCACTGTGTAGGTATAAAAAGGACATGCGTAAATTGATTTGCGCAAAGAGATCTGTTGCTAAACAGCGTAAAATACTAGTGCAACGAGGAGGTTTTTTACCAGTTTTATTAGGAAGTGTACTATCAGGAGTTATCGGCTCATTAATTGAAAAATATGCATAGAAATAATGGACTTAACAAGATGCTACTTCTGTCGCCAGAGGTTTACAACAGGCTTAAAGATGAAATTGAAATGACTGCAAATCAATCCATTTTTGATAGAGCAATGAATAAAATACTACAGAATAAAGACATGAATGATTGCGAAAAATGGTATAGCTATCGGAACCAACTAATTTCATTTTTAAATCACAATCGGAAATCCAAACGAACGTTGTATAAAGAAACAAATTTTTACTTGCCACGTGAACATAATGTCAAACAAAAAAGTTTAAGAGATAGTACCACACAAACGAAAATTATATTTAAAGATGATGTGTTAACACAGACTTCACCACCACCAGCAAAGGATTTCCTAAGCGAAGAAGAAGTCTTTGAAGAAGCACATAACATAACCCCGCCAAGAAGATCTTTATCACCAGCCGCCAAAAGACGATTATCAGCTAGCGGAATAGCAAAAACTCTAAGGCCACCACCAAAATTACTAAGAACAACATCTGCACCTAATGCACGCGAAAAGGATTATAAAATAATCACAGCTGAGGATGGTGTAACGCAGTATACTGTACCAACGAATATGACTGCCGATGAAGCTAGCGAACATATAGAAGAATTAGAACAAAGTGAAAAACAAAAAGCAGTCCAGAAACAGTCTATATTAATACCCTCTCCGCTAGAATCTGGTCAATATATGCTTTCATTTCCTTTACGTAAGCTCGGTGTTAGACAGAGTGAGCGTCTGAAGACTAAAAAGGATAGAACTACAAGTACGTCGGACATTGCTTGGGAAAGACTGTAAACAATGCCAGTGGAAATAAAAGAAAATGATTTTTACGTATGTCTTTTAAGTAATAACTCTATGCAATTTTACCCGGAAAATACGCTATCGGCTTTTACAAATGCACTTGCGAAACCATGTAAATTTCAAGGGAACTGGCGTGTTGGAATAACTGAAATTGCATTACCAAATTTTGAAATAACAAAACGTGCAATCTCCAACAATGGGGGAAATGTGCGTAAACGAGTGAGGCGTGAATATGACCAGTTAAAGGAAACTAGAAAGCAGCATCAAAAGGATTTTAAAATACTTAGCATCAAAATAAATGAAAATGTAAAACTTGAATGGACACCAGAAAATCTTGAACAAGTTAGTTACAGACCTGGACAAATAAACCTTTCAGCATTTTTATTAACATTTTATAATGCAGTTACACCTTCATGGTATACCATGTACTTGAATGATGTTAAATCGAAAATGTGGAAGCGCTTAGAAGATGACCACTTTAATGAAGTTATCCCTGAAATAAAGTATAAGCAGGAGCCAGACGAATACATATTGCACATATATCAAGGAAAAAAGACTTCAGAAAACGTTGTTTTAAAATATAAGAACTATGAATCAATTGAGGATTTTGTTGATGATGTATTTGGTCAAGTTCCTAGGAAGAATAGAAAACATCCTGTTTTGAAGAATACAATAGACAATTATACACATCCAACGGCTAGCATAAAAACAGCTGAAAATAAAGAGAAAAAAGGTAGTGAAAAGAAGCATGATGTATTCGAACTCCGTTTAGAGGAATTGGGTGTTACGATAAAAATAAAAAAACCACTACCCTCACACTTGAATGTTAAAGATCTCATGACATTGCTTTTAGCCAATTTACACTTTGACGATAAACAACTTAGCGAGGAAGAAAAACATAAACGAATTATTGAAATTAAAAATACAATTTTTGAAATATTGAATAGACTGAAGAAAGATTCACTCAAAGCAAAGACTCCCGAGCAACGGAAAATAACTAAAAACAGTGAAATTTTACAGGTCCCATATGAAAAACAAAGCTCGGGCGAATTTTTATCTACACCAGTACCTATTAATACAAACATAGATAATCTGTCAAACTTCATCACAGATGTATTTCTGCAAACACCTGAAAACAAACGTAATCCTGATGCATTGTTGACGGAAATAAAAGAGTCATTTGACACTGCGGGCTTACGCCAAGAGCATATGTCAATAATGGAAAAAATTAATTCTCTTGATACAACAATTAAAGAATTAATGTTGCGATTACCAAGAAGTACACAAGAAACTACAAAAAATTGCTCTGAGAAAAATATAATGCATATATACACTGATATTATTCAACCTAGAGCTATAGGCGACAAACTAGTAAGATATCTACGAATAATACCAATTCAAGAGTGTAGTACTATATTAAGATTTGAACATGTAGAATACTGTCCCATTGAAAAAACTTTTATTGAAAGTATTTCTATAAAAATAACTGATCATCAAGGTGAGTTAGTAGACTTTAAAACAAGTTATATTCCTACATATGTAATGCTACATTTTAAAAGACAATAAAAACTATAAATATTTGCACAACAGGCTGTTCTTGCATAGTATAAATAGAATTACGAGATGGATTCCTATTATACACGTTATTATTTAATACAAAGCGGCGGCGGCCTGTCAGATATTGGAGAATTATATCGTGGTCCAGTTATTTATCAACGTGGAAGAGGTATCGGTAGCTTCTTCAGTGCATTATTTCGACACTTAAAACCCATAGCTACATCAGGATTAAAAACATTGGCACAACAGGTTGTAAAAACAGGACAAGCTATAATACAGGATAAAAACATCAGCAGCAAATCAGTTAAAGATATTTTAAAAGAACAAGGTCGAGTTGTTGTTCAAGATTTAGCTCAGAAAGGTATAAATAAACTGTTTGACGGAATGAAGGGTGCAGGTATAAAAAGACCCAATCCGTTTACAACTCTACATTTAAAACCAGCTGTTAAACGCAAAAGACGTGGAAAAACACCTAAACGGTCGAGAAATTGTAAAACTGAAAATCAAAGAAAAGGAATAAAAGCAGGAGTTTTGAAAACAAAACGAAAGATACGTAAACGTATACTGGACATATTTGATAAATAATCATAATGTCGTACAAAGAATGCATGAAATCAGAATTGGATCTTTTTTCAACACCACCAGTTCAGAGCAATATTTTGAAAACAGAAGAAGTAGCATATAAGCCAATAGCCTCGCTCGACAACTCCTCCGTTCTAGAGTTTGTAACTTTGGGTCATGGAGATACATACCGTGATTTATCTAGCATATATCTTCGTTTAAAATTGCAATTAATTAAAATAAAAGATGGAAAAGAAGAACTTTATCCAGATGATGGTGATGCTCCAGGTTTAATAAACAATATTTTACACTCCATATTTCGCCAGTGCACTGTATATTTGAATGGAAAACCAATTGCTCAAACCGACCACAATTACAATTATCGCGCTTATATTGAAAATTTATTAAATTATGGCAAAGATGCGGCATCTACCCATTTGGAGTCGGTTGGCTGGTATCTTGACAAAGATGACGCGGAAATTGCAGATATCGATAAACCCGTTGCTGAATTACACCAAGGCTATTTAGATCGTCAGAAACTCTTCAATAAAAGTAATGTGGTTGAATTGATGGGGAAAATCCATACTGACTTGCTTAATCAGGATAAGTTGCTATTAAACGGTGTCGATTTACGTGTTGTTTTATCGCTTGAAAAACCAGAATTTTATATTTTATCCAAGGACGGTACCGACTCACCACAATTAAAAATCTTGGATGCAACCATGTACATGAATCACGTGACAGTTAATCCGAATATTTTATTAGCACATGAGACAGTTTTACAGCGATCAAACGCCATATACCCATACAAGCGAGTTGAAGTTAAAAGTTACACTATTCCAGCAAACACATTCACACTTTCACTGGATAATATCGTCATCGGACAGTTACCGAACTTAATAATTTTTGGAATGGTGGACAATGATGCTTACACGGGCAGAAGAACAAAGAACCCCTTCAACTTTAAACATAACAACATTACCAGATTCAATTTATCAGTGAATGGCGTGCAGATACCAAATCAACCTCTCGAATTTGACTACTCAAAAGATAATCCGATTAGTACACGCGGATACAATACGTTATTCAGAGGAACAGGTATTCATTATTTCGATAAAGGTCATCAAATATCCAAGAAATTATTTGACAAGGGATGTTTTCTTCTCGCTTTCGATTTAACAACAGACAATTCATATAACGCGACTTGCGGCAATTTACTAAATCAGGGAACAGTACGAGTTGAAGGAAAATTTAGAGACGCGTTAAAAAATAGTGTGACATGCATTGTATATGCCGAGTACGATGGAAGCATTGAAATTGACAAGGATCGAAATGTTTACACAAATTTTTAAATCTATATAAGGTGGATACGATATGTTCCAACTGTTAGTTGGTGAATTGATTTATTACGGTAACAATGAGCTGTTTAATTAATGTGGAATACTTTTGTGGAGGTGAATATACATTCTTTAAAAAAGTCTCTTTCGCTGGATTCACTGCGCAAAATAAAACGTTTGCGAAGGAAATAATTTTTAAATATCCAACATCTACTACAGAATGCAACGAGCAACAACAATCAACTAAATTTGGTAACCTTGAACTAAAACGGATAGATGAAGACCTTATAAAAACTCTGGCGAAATTTAAGACAATCTTTGTTCGTGGAACACCAACTAAGGAGTTTATAAATAACTACGTGACATCTCTCACCAATGTCATTGACCTAGAAGCAGCATTTACCTGTGAACAAGAATGAACACGATCGAGCTTGCAACTGCATTGACAAATAATCGCGTAACAAACAAATTTTTTAGAGGAGTCTTCCCATGCAACCATCTACCACAAAAAATAAAAAAACCAGCATGCGTCATAGCTAATACAGATCCAGCACACAAAGACGGAACTCATTGGGTTGCATTTTATTTCCCTAAACAAGGCTCGGCAGAGTACTTTGACTCATTTGGAAGGTATCCCACCAATAAATATTTTCAAAGATTTCTACTAAATAATTCAAAGAATTTTTTGAATAATAAAAAACGATTGCAAAGTCAATTTTCAGCAACTTGTGGACATTATTGCTGTGTATTTCTATATTCACGATGCAGGGGAAAAAGCTTGAAAACTTTTTTAAAAGAATTCGCCTCCAGCGATCTCAGTTCAAATGATAATAAAATTATTAATTTATATTTAAAGAATTTTTCACAAAATGGTGGAGATTTCTGTAACCAATCATGCAAAGCAGAGGTCAGTACTATAAAAACCCCAAACAGAGGATGTTAATATTCAGTATATAAGTTTAAATTGAGTAGCATGGAGCCATCACGTAAGAGACAAAGGACCACTGGTGCTAAAGGAGAAAAGAAGTTGTCCAAATGTGAAGCAAAAGTTGTGGGTGAAAATCTGTTATTAAACTACACATATCATCTGGACGATTGTCACAACCGGAAAATAATTCTCGGATTTGACCCATCATCATTTGAGGCAAAAATAGTGTTTCATCGCCACGGACTCATACCAATATCAGTATCTTATTCTGAATGGACAACAATTTACAGCTATCTTAGCGCTTTAAAAATCAAAATGGAAAATACATCTCCAGCAAATCAACCAAAGCTGCAAAAAGAACACAAAATCCCCGTTGGCAGTGGCAGCATCACCTTAAGACAGGCTGAACTTTGTAAACTATTTGAAATGCTGAAATTTTTAAACATCGTTATGTACCACAATAACAATGCTGCGGATAGTGTGAAAGAATGTTATAGAAAATATGTTGAAAAATGTAAAGAAAAAAATGTATTGACATTAGCATGCGAAGATTTTTTTATTCCAAGTCGAACATCTTATGTACACTTAAATTATTCTCGACTTTTTTATGAAATACCGTTGTACTGTATTGCAAATCTTGTTTTTGATACGATAAATTTTGAATGCAAATAAATAAAATAAAACTAAAGATATCTTTTATTTAAAAAATTTATTCACTAACATGTATAAATATATATTAACACAATTTTGAACGGCACATCGAAGAGTTGGTGACTTTCCATGTATCATACAGAAAGACTCAAAGTTTTCCAAGTTACTTAGTTTTGGTATTTCCAGCTGGATTATTTTCGCTTCAGGGAGGTATTTCCGGATAAATTTCTCCTTTTCCAATCCTTTCACATAAATTGTTGAATTTGAATAATTCGTCAATAGGTTGGGTAATTCATTGTAATCAATATTTCCACCATTCCATCTTAATCCATTTATTTTCCTAAAGTTGAAATCATCCTGCTAACGAGCTCTTGGTGTCAATTCACTATACGGAAAAGGTGGCTTGAAGTAGTATAAGCTCGGTAAAAGTGATCCGTGTGGTAAGACTACCATCTCCTTAGCAAACAGCTGACCATTTACTCCACTGACAAATTGTATATCCAAAATAACAGTTGCCGAATTCATGACTTTAACGATCCAGGAGAAAATATCAAATGACTCTTAAATACATATTTTAATGTCTTATATATCTTAACAAATATGGAACTCATTTCCACACCAACCCCTGGGGTAGAGTTTATTGGTGCGCTTTTTTTATCATGTGGTATCCCCATTAGGCCTACTCCACGAAACTTATTCAAATTTCTTATTTTTCTAAATTGGCATGGTGTAAGCAGCGACAAATTCATATATTTATCTCTGTTGTTGTCTTCCAAACACATTTTCTCATCTTTTCTGTCTTTTAAACCCATATGGTAGGGAGCTGAAATCTTCCAGAAATCTTCGTTTATTTGAAGTCACCTTATATTTTTTTATTTCCGGAACTGTTACTACCTCGTGATCTTTTGTGCGGCGAATATTTTTTGATAGGATAGGAATGTGGTCTTCCTCGTTGTCATTTAATATCATATTTTTAATTGAATCTAAATTGACATGTTGCGAAGCTTCATAATTCAGACAGATTCCTTTTACTTTACTCTGTACCTTGATGGATTCATCCCTTGTGCTATAAACTGCATATGCATAATTTTTAGGGCCTCCACTTGTAAAAGTTTTTATATAACTACCAGGACCGTAGCATTCTAACTCATCGGTCATATCTCCAATGAATTCTCCAGTCGGGGGATCGTATTCTCCTTCTCTGCTAATATATATGACAGAATCAGTGTCATAATATAAAACTCTTTCTCCAAGCTGCTCCAAATAGCTAAATAACTTAAGTCGTGCCTGTGCGGTTGTATAAGATGCTATAGAAACGTTAACTGTTCCTAGAGATTCTGCAGCTTCTTCTCTGTAATTCCAGTTTACAATAAGCGTTTCTTCATTGACTGGAAGAAGATGTTGTACCTCTACTGCCGGATTTACTAGAAACTGATACAACTCTCCTGAACTGTTAATTATATTGGTCTTCGGTTGGTTTTCTCGCTGTCCGAATTTTCCCCAAAAGGAGTTTAAAATTAACTTGGCTAATGATCTTAGCCCAGGATTTTTATTAACTTCTGAATACTCCAGTTTTACACCTTCATTTTTCAGAAATTCCTCCAGGTATTTCCTCTTTTCCTCTTCATCCGAACTGCATTTGCTGGGCCATCCTGATGCTTGCTGTTTCATCTTGATAAATTTGTTCATCATTGAAGTAAACAGTCCACCCGAAAGGTTTGATTTGTCGTACGCCTCAGTTTTGTAACTCCATATTTCGTATGTATTCAGCATTTTGTATCCTCTACTTAGAGCTGTTTTCACCTCGTCAATTACCCATGTTCCAATAAGAGCTCTTTGCTCATCCGTGTGTGTGCATTCGTGATGTTTGTTTTTCTCCTCACTACATCTATGACATAAGGGGAACATTAATTTATTATTCTGTCTAATCGGTAGAACGGGGTGATACATTCCTTCGGGCGGTAAAATTTTACATTTGATCAGACCATCTATTTTACCTAAATCAACTTTGGAGCATGCATCTGTTCCGACATATAATTCAGGGTGACCAATTGGGAATTTTCCATACTTGCAAACCCATGGATACAATGAACATACATCTATGTATTTTATTTTTTCACCTGGCTTGCATTCGTAATGTGTATAAACATTACCTGTTCGACCCCCATAAAAAGCATCTCTAGGATTTAAAGGTGAATGTACCAGTAAAGGATGGTCTCTTAAAGCTTGAATGTCTTTATTCGTTTCCATCAGTCTGAGAAAATCACACTCCCACATCTCAATGACCTCGTATCCATAAGAACGTAAGCGTCCCGTCTTTGCGGTTGTTACTTCATATCGGTGATTTAGAGTATCGCTATGGTCATCATGAAGAGGTTGATCACGGTTGTGTTTCAAACATGTGGGGTGTCCATGGTAGTAGCATCCATGGAATTCAAAAATTTGATTAGACTCTGCACAATAGCCATCTACTTTTACTCCTTTCAGAACAACTTCTCTTTGTTTGGCTGCATGTGTAATATTAATTCCTCTGCGTTTTTCTTGCTATTGCTATTGCTGACTGATTATCGGCATATCTATATCCCTTTCTTGGAATAATACCAATAGTATTCGGTTTAAGAAAATTGCGCCGAAAAACTAAATTGCATGCAGAGGCAATAGTTGTCGCCTCAACAAATGGATCAACTTTGCATTCTACTAACATCAATTTTCTAAATTTTAAGCATGCCTCTGTCAAAATCTGTACATCGCTAATGCAATAGTCTACAATATCACGCTGCATATCAAAGTCTTCATTTTTATGTTTCTCGTACCATTCGAGGAAACTATCACGATCTTCAGTTTTCATGGAGTCGGGACTGTAATATTCTACAGCCGGTAATTTCCCAATATAGTTCTTATTCTCGAGTGTGTTAAATAGGTGCGGGAAGTACCCTTTTTTATACACTGCCGGTAGATCAAAGGCCTTTGGTAGTTGCGATAGGCTCATAGGAAAATAATTTAGTGAGTCGATAAATTTTATGTTTTCCAACTGCATCATTATAATTTTCGTTCCTCGCATTATTAGTTTGGGTTTCAGGTCTGTCTTTTTCAGAATGTAATTCAGTATGAATTGATGGTCAAACGCCTGACCATTATGAGCTAAGACTACTATCCTTTTAAATTTGCCCTTCCTTAATTCCAACAAATCTTTCAAAAACTCGTTCACTACATTAGTTTGGTAGATCTTCAATCTATATCCACATTTTTGGCAAAAATGTAACTTTTCTATATCCACGCAGATTTCACAACGCTTTGCAACAACACATAAATTCGGTTCATGCAGCTTTATGTCTCCAGCTGATTCTCCTTCTATATATTTTTCTCCCACAATCTTCTCCTGTCTTGTTTCCAAGTCGTAAAAGACGAAAAGAGTGTCTTTTGTTGGAGGTGCTCTGACATCCAGAGCAGAAGTGTCCTTGTTCCACGTGTTTATTACAGATCTTGCAATAATATTCACCGCATATATGAGTTTTATCTGCTTTATATGTCTTTAGACAATCTTTGCACCTTTTTATTACCTCGCAAACACTTTTCTTATTTAACGACCCTGAAGCTTTGTGATAGTTGAAGCAACATTCTCCTCTAAAATGTCGATTACATTCTTTACACAGCTTTTCGATACAGTCTTTAGCGCATGCTGGAGTCTGCTGGCAGCAAGGACAGGTTCCTCCACATCTGTGATCGTTTTTGGTATTGTATGGTACATGACATTCCTCGCAATAATATATACAGCAAAATGCTGCAGTTAGCGAAGCTATGACGTTGTAATGATTGTTGTGGTACAGTAAATTTAGTTTTTTCCCATTATTTTGTCCCTCAAATATCACATCTCTTCCTTTAGCACCATATCTATACACTATAATCTTATAATCTTTCAGATGTTCTTGGAATTTTTGCAACTCTGAAATTCCGGCACCTTCATTGGGTATATTTATCTTGGATTCAGACAAGAGTTCTGTAACTCGCTGAGTTTGTAATTTTCCAATATCCCGCCTCACTTTGTCAAACTCTGTCTCCTTATTCGCTTTGGATATGGCAACAATCAATGCTCTTGCTAGACACAGGCTATCCTTGTTTTTTATTACTACGATACCCCTTCTCTTTGCACATTCCTCATCAAATGTACTGTACTTTTTTGTTCTATCACTTCCTCTCCCTTGTGGCAGTCTAACTGTGGTAACATTCAAGCAAAACCTGTCGGTACTTAATCCACTTGAATTGCTTTGAAAAATTTTTCCAATGGTGTCCCACACATCTGATACTTTCAGTGTGGAGGCCGGTCTGTAACTTAACCACCCTGGACCTTTCTCCATAAAGGACGCTCCACAAAAGGTAAAACCAAGGAAATCATCCGGCTGAACTTCTAAGAGTGCGTGTTGAACAATATCGTCAACCGCACTTTTGATCCAATCTGAGGGTTCCACATTTGCAGGTGGACTATTGATTTTGAAAGTAATTTTACGTCCCCTCAGATTGAAACGCCTGATATGCGTTATCATATCGTTGGTGATGGAAAATTTACTAAACATTCCAAGCTCCTCGTCTACCTGAGCCCTAAGCTTCAACATTTTTTTCATACTTAAATTACACTAGCTGCTTACCCTTTTTTATTTTTAAATATATGTATATCCCCCACACTTTTACACTTTAAAAAATATTAACACTCGAACTTCTTTTTTATTTTTAAATATACATCTACCCACACTTTTACACTTTTTAAAACACTTTCAGCACTCGAAATTCCGATTAGCATAAAACTTCTTCACTTTTAAAGTTAAACTGTCAAGGTAAATACTTCCCGACTCACTTTTCGCGATTTTAAAATCAACCTTCGAATGACGGAGATGCATTCGGGTAGGTTTTTATATACGCGACCCAACACAAAACAAAACAAAAACAAACGGGCTCTTGCAGCTGCACCGTATCATGTGCAATTGCGCAGTATATCTGCTTGCGTGATCGCAATTAATTATTAATGCGACTTGTTTCAATCTTTGGAAGTTGAACTCGCCTGCTTATTTATTTTAATTGGTTCGCTTGGCATCTGCATTTCTTAGCTAGATAATAATTTCATTTCTGCGTCAGCTGCGAAATGAGCAAAAACGCAAAACAAAACAAAAACAAACGAGATCTTGCAGCTGCACCGGATCATGTGCAATTGCGCAGTATATCTGCTTGCGTGATCGCAATTAATTATTAATGCGACTTGTTTCAATCTTTGGAAGTTGAACTCGCCTGCTTATTTATTTTAATTGGTTCGCTTGGCATCTGCATTTCTTAGCTAGATAATAATTTCATTTCTGCGTCAGCTGCGAAATGAGCAAAAACGCAAAACAAAACAAAAACAAACGAGATCTTGCAGCTGCACCGGATCATGTGCAATTGCGCAGTATATCTGCTTGCGTGATCGCAATTAATTATTAATGCGGCTTGTTTCAATCTTTGGAAGTTGAACTCGCCTGCTTATTTATTTTAATTGGTTCGCTTGGCATCTGCATTTCTTAGCTAGATAATAATTTCATTTCTGCGTCAGCTGCGAAATGAGCAAAAACGCAAAACAAAACAAAAACTAGTTGGGATGTGGGTTCGACCCTTTTGGTCCACACGATCAACTTCCCAGTATGATGGATGTTGAATATTATGATTGGATATTTTAATAATAAATGAACAATAGGCAATATAGAATATATGTATAATACCGAGAATTTGTCACAATTGTTTATCAATATTTTCGCTAAAATGTCAAACTAAATGTGCGCACTTACAAGATTAGGATGACGAAAATGTATATAAAATTTATGTATTAATGTTTTTCGGCACCTCAATGAAGTCGATATAGTTTTTAGTTCGCGCGGTATCGTGCAGGTACAAAAATTACTTAAGTCATTTAAACCAAAAAACCGCTGGACCGAATATTATAAAAATCTTTTCAGATTATATTGTCGCTAATACGCTTCGAACGGCACCTCAAGTAAGTCAATATCTTTCGTGGTTCGGGCCATATCGTGCAGGTACAAAAATCACTTACGCCGCTTAAACAAAAAAACGGCTCGACCGAATTTTATGAAAATCTTTTCAGATCATATTTTGGTTAATACTCTTCGAACGGGACGTCAACTAAGTCGATATCTTTTATAGTTCGCGCGATATCGTGCAGGTACAAAAATCACTTAAGTCATTTAAACCAAAAAACCGCTGGACCGAATATTATAAAAATCTTTTCAGATTATATTGTCGCTAATACGCTTCGAACGGCACCTCAAGTAAGTCAATATCTTTCGTGGTTCGGGCGATATCGTGCAGGTACAAAAATCACTTACGTCGCTTAAACAAAAAAACGGCTGGACCGAATTTCATGAAAATCTTTTCAGATCATATTTCGGTTAATACGCTTCGAACGACACCTCAACGAAGTCGATATCAGTTTTGGTTCGCGCGATATCGTGCAGGAAAAAATGACCACATCCGTACGCACATACACACACACACACACACACACACATACTTCCTCCCAATTTTTTGCTTAAAATGCTCCTGGGACCTTGAAAGATGAAAATACGTTGAAATTTTCGATTTCGATTTTCGGACCGATTACAATAACTTCCTATACTGGGAAGTTAACAAACGAGATTTTGCAGCTGCAACCGGATCATTTGCAATTGCGCAGTATATCTGCTTGCGTGATCGTAATAAATTAGCGACTTGTTTTAATAGTATCAATGTATGGGTAGTTCGGGCCTATATAAACTCCACTTTGGCTGATGATTCTTAAGTAGAGTTTCATCAGTTCTAGAGGAAGGCAGAAGAAACTTTCCAAAGTTAAATCAGGTGAGGAGCAGAATTTTTTATTGAAAAATCAAAAGAAACATTTGGGTATTTTACCATTCGACTTTATTCTTTTCAGATATGGCTGGCACTATGAATAATAATAATTTTGAGTTTGGTGCTGATAGTTTGGAGTCAGCTAGGAAATCGTCAACTAGCAAAGGGGTAAAGAGGCGACTTTTCGAGGAGAAGAAGGAGGAGGATTTTTCTAAGTCGACTCTTAGCAAAAGGAAGAAAAGCATGTCCCCTATCATCTGTGTGAATGATGATGATGATACTGATGTCGATGAGGATGAGGAATGCATACTGGAGGAAATCAACAGTTTTCAATATAAGAAAAATATGCCTTTGAAAGACATGAAAGTCAACGAAGCGTACAACATAATTGATGCTAGGAAGGTGAATACCAAGTTCGGGAAAAAGGTGCTGGTGGAGCTGGAGGATAGTATTATATACTTACCGGGAAGGTATACTGACCTCTCAGATAGGGGGATTAATTTATTAAAAAAGGGGAAATATGCCATAGAGAATTTGGGAGAGATGGGTAATTCCTTCGAAATCATATTTAAGAAAAGATCAGGAAATCCCCATGAACTGAATGTGGACGACGGTGAAGGGAACATTATTTTATCACAAAACAGAAAAAAATATTAAATCATGTAAAAATAAAATTTTAAAAATAAATTTCAATGTTTATATTTGATTTAAAAAATAAAAATGTTAAAATAATTGTTTTTTTTTAATGTATCAAATTGTAGTCATTTTCAGGTTTACAGTTCTACTTTCAATGCTACCCACAGAGTTTCAAAACCTACACCTCCCATAGACATGATGTACCCGTCGAGCCATCGAGTTCTCAACATTCGCCCCCAGCCCCCGCCCCCGCCGCCGCCCCCGCCCCCGCCAAAGACCCCGCCCAGGCCAACGACTCGAACCAGTTCCCGAACACCAGCAAACCAGTCTCAAGGTCAACGACCGCGACCTAGATTCCAGGGCCTACCAACAGGTGATTGATTGATGACCTTGACTTGGATTCCAACATTACAGGCAACTGATGGCATTGACCTGCATTCCATCCCACGTGCTCTCAGTCCAAACCGTCTCGCGCAGATTCCAAGGTCAGCCACTTATGATAATTACAGGTGATTTATGACCTGTCAACCAATTAACATAATTACAGGTGATTAATCACCTTGACCTAAATCCCAAAACCGGTTTTGGTTCCCAGACTCAAGGGACCTAGTACCTACTGGGGTACAAGAGACGAAGAAACTCGGGGCTGTGTGTGCAACAGTTAAAATACAGTCTGCCTTACTGCATAAATTTTCTGGCATGTTAGCTACGTTGTCGCCCAGACTTTGCTTTATCTCATTATAGGAATACAAATTCACCATTATGTAGAGGTGAATTATTTGAGATTTTTCTTGTGGTTTGGGCTTATGCTGCGGACACTTTGGAGTTGACTGACATGTTGGAAGCGGCATATACGACAAGAATTTTCGGCGCAGCCTGAGCACGTGGATCTGCCTTTTGGCGTGGCCAAACATGCGGCACTGCCGGGAAGTTACGGTATAAACACTTGACACTTTATTACAATGCCAAACGATGTAAACAAATATGAAAAAATGAAAGAAGAAATGAACAATACATCTTTCTTACGTTTATTTTGTTATTGTCTCCATTATAAAATACTTTTTGCACGCTTCAATTGATAAAACCGAAGCTGTTAAAACCGTTGTCAGTGGTTTGGTGTGGTGTGAGGTGCTTTTGTTTTAAATATGCATCCACTTCCCCTTTGGTGAGATGTGCTGGACCTTTCCCCTTTTTAAATTACAATTTTTTTAACTTGCACAAATCGATGAATCGTTTATGTCAAAACATTACACTGTTGTGAAAATCGATCCTGATATGTTTTTTGGGTCGCCGATTAGGAAAATCGGGGTCCCACAGTCTTAAAATATGCATATCGTCGATCCAAATGCAAACTATCGAAAATGAAAAATGCTTTTTTTTGCTTTATTATAATTGCACTCTAGACGCCTTTGTGGTGGCAAAATATCGACGCCGTATCCCTTCTCCAATCTCTTCAAACTACGGTTGCAATGTACCAAAAATTAACTTCTTCAAAAAAAGTAAAATTTTGTTGTTTTTTGACATTCCTGAAAACTTATTCGATAGTTTGCATTTGGATCGACGATATCACCTTTAAACATGCTTAAAATCACCCTTTTTTAAGGATTTTCGCGACAATTTTAATAATAATCAAAAACAATCCAATAAAATACATTTTTTGCAATATTTATATTCAGAAGTGGTTGATTTATAACAAAGCAAATTTTATGATAAGGGATAATAGTAAAGGGCTGAAACTATCCCTACATCGTCTGAAAATATAAAGGTTTGGACAAAATGTTTTTTCAGCTTTATGCTTCAAATTCGGTTTAATCAGCTAAAATAAATTACTACGCCTAGAAAGAATAATTTGAAAGAAGGTTGATTGTTTTTTGCATTTCTTTTTGCTCCCTTTAAAATTAATTGGCTCCCTAAAAGATTGTATGGGACGAAGAAATCAGGTAATTGGCTAGGTAGACTGGCTCTCGTTCGTTCGTTCAAGTAGACTGGCACTCGTTCGCGTAGGTAAAGCGGCTCGCGTGGGTAAGGCTGCGGTTACTGAACACGCTAGTAATGCCAGCGTTAGCAAGCGCTAGTATCGCTGGCGCGAGCTCGCTCTAGTTGTGTGGTTATTATTAAAGCTAGCTGAAGCAAGCTCGTTGTTCAGTAGTTGTGTGTTGACTTGTGAATATCACCATGACTTTATCTTTAACAGAGGAAATGATGGCATCTGAAAGTTTATTATTAAAACATAGACTTTTTTTAAACGAAAAGTGAAAACACATGGAATGAATACAGAAAAAAAATTTCCAAGCAACTACTCTGCGTAGTGTTATTTTGTTTTTAAGAAATAATATATTTTTCCTTTCTTTCTTTTAACCGATAAATATTTCATATAATGATGAAATAAGAAGTAAAAATAAAACATTGAATATCTATTTACTTGTGACTTTCATTTCATCAGCCACTTCATTCCATAATCTACCAGTCAAATTTTGGTCGCTGTAACCTTTAATTTTCATGTCCCATAATGGACGTCTCTTTTGCACTTCTAAAATTAATTTTTCGCAATCCGTCTTTACTAAGTACTTTAGCAAAGCAAAATGTGAGTTACCTACTTTTCAAACACTCGCGCTAGTATCAATGTTTCAATCGATTGCAGAATATGACTAACGCTAGGAAGTGATAGCTAGCGCTAGCGCTCGAGTGCGTTCATAACCACCACGCACTGTTTACATGTATCATATTTGCTAGCGCTAGCTAGTACTAGCTAGTGCTAGCATTACTAGCGTGTTCAGTAACCGCAGCCTAAAGCTTCATTTGATGTGGTTGGCGGACTGTTGGTAAAACAATACTTGGGTTTGGAATAGCCTATGCCGATGCGGATGCAATTATTAATGATCATGAATGTAGCGGGAGCGGAGCATGCATACAGCTGGTGACATATCCAAGCGTACATGCGTTCAATTCGTTCCCAGCGGGAAGTGTAATGGCTAGGTAAGCGAGGTGGTAATGAGATGGACCCATTACCTTTGTGATGAAATAATAGCTTCCTTTTACATAGGGATGTCCTAGGGTGGTAAGTACTTACTGAAGGCATTACAGACGAGGAAGTGACTTCAGAGGTGAAGTGTATTAGGTAGAGATGCGCCGAATGTTCGGCCGAATATTCGTATTCGGCATATTCGGCGTATTTTTTAATGTTCGTATTCACACATCCATAACTTCATCGTTGCCGGCATTTCAAAGGTTATTCTCGGAGTGGACTTCTTAACGAAGTTAGAGTTGTCAGTCGATTTTAAATATCGTCAGTTAGTCGACTCACACACGAACCTTCGAATCAATGTGTAGTCGACTATGAGCTCGAAGAGATGCAATGCCAATTAACCGGCATTTATAAAGAGCTTTTAACGAAGTATTCTTCGTTAACAAAACCTCCGAACTTTAACCTTCCTATTAAACACAATGTGCGACATCACATTGTGACAAATGGGCAACTCCCTTTCGTCACCGCTCGGCAACTCCATCCAGAGAGCTGAAGGTGGGAAAACTTGAATTTGAACATATGGTTCAACTGGAGATTTGTCGACCTTCGTCGTCCCCCTCAGCATCTCCACTTCATCTGGTCCCTAAACGGGACTCACATGATTGGAGGCCATGCGGTGACTGCCGTCGCCTTAACGCAAGCACAGAGCCAGATAGATATCCTATCCCGCACATTCAAAACTTCTCCGTGCATTTGCATGGCTTCATAATTTTTTCGAAGGTAGATTTGATACGTGCGTACCACCATATACCTATCGCACCAGAAGACGTGCATAAGAATGCATTGATTACGCCGTTTGGTTTGTACGAATTCACTCGTTTGCCATTCGGGTTATGTAACGCCGCCCAAACGGTCCAAAGGTTTATAAACGAAGTCACGAGAGACCTCGACTTCGTCTTCGTCTACTTAGATGATATACTCATCGCGAGTAAATCTGAGTCAGATCATGTTAACCATCTTGAACAACTCTTTAAACGCCTTGAAAACTTCGGCTTGACCATCAAGTTGGAAAAGTGCGTCTCGCACCCCCCACTTCTGTTAAACAGATACAGAAGTTCTTAGGAATGGTGAAATTTTATCACCGATTTATTCCGAATATGGCCGAAATGCTAGTTCCAATCAATGGGCACTTGAGATATCACCTCAATCGTGCTCGTGCCACGAAAGATAAAGAATTCCCTTGGCCCGTAGAATGTGAAGAAGCATTTCTCAAAGTACATAAAGACTTCGATGGCAGAAGCTACATTGCTAAACTATCCACTTGAGGATGCCGAATACAGTCTAACGACTGATTATGCTATCGGAGGCGTATTAGAACAATTTGACGGTCCACGGTGGCAACCATTAGCTTTTTATTCTAAAAAGTTGTCACCCGCGGAACAGAAATATTCTGCATTCGATCGCGAACTACTCGCCATCTATGCAGCAATTAAACATTTCCGATATTTTGTCGAAGGACGCAATTTCGTGGTCTATACGGACCACAAACCTCTCGTACGCGCCCTTCACACAAAGACCGAACGATCCCCTCGACAGACCAGACATCTTGATCTAATTTCACAGTTTCACAGACATTGGTCATGTGTTTGGTAAACAAAATGTGGTCGCAGATTATTTGTCACGCTCGCTAGCGACTGACAATGTCGACTCCGTCACTTTTGACTTGGCTACATTAGCACAAGCCCAAAAAGGTGACAAAGAGTTGCGAAATCTCCTACAGCACCCCAGCAAAGGCTCACAAGTTAAGCTAGTTCTCACACCTATACCCTTCACGACGCATTAGGTCTGGTGTGAAACTAGCATAGGTATTCCGCGTCCTTATATGCCAGCAAGTTTGCGCAAGCTAGCATTTAATTCCGAACACAACTTGTCGCACCCTGGTATCCGGGCTACATGACGACCCATCGTTAAAAAATACTTCTGGCCGGCAATTAACAAAGACTGCAATTAGTGGTCTCGTTCTTGCCTCAGTTGTCAAAAATCGAAAGTGACGAGACACACTAAATCTCCACTTGAAGCCTTCAAGCTTCCGGATAATAGGTTTGAACATATCCATATGGATATTGTAGGACCACTTCCACCATCTCGAGGATACTCGTACATCCTTACAATCGTAGACCGGTTTACGAGATGGCCAGAAGCCTATCCAATTCGGAATATTAACGCTTCAACCGTGGCAAAGCACTTTGTCACTGAGTACATCCCACGATTCGGCGCACCCCTCGAAATCACTACAGATCAGGGTACGCAGTACGAATCCAAACTGTTTAATGAAGTTTGCCAAATTAATCGGTAGTAACCGAATTAGGACAACCGCCTACCATCCGCAAGCAAACGGAATGGTTGAACGGTTTCATCGACAACTTAAAGCCGCCTTAATGGCAAGGAACAACACTACTCATTGGAGTGCAGACTTGCCCTTTGTCTTACTTGGCATACGTACGGCAATTAAATCCGACTTGCAATGCTCACCGGCAGAACTCATCTATGGCCAGAATCTGAGACTGCCCAATTCAATTTCCATCCCATCGGATGAAAATCCAATCGAACACTCACAATTTCTCAATCGCTTTCGCTCGCATATGCAGAACTTAAAGGCAACGCATCCTCGACAACCCAGTCAGAAGGATGTTTATGTACCACGAGCTTTGGAGGACTCCGACTATGTTTTCGTGCGTATCGATCGCGTACGAAAACCTTTGTACGGGCCTTCATACGGGGGCTGAAGGCCCGTACAAAGTAATCAAGCGATTAAGTAAACACTTCGTCGTCGATTTGAAAGGCACAAACAAATCAATTTCAATCGACTGGCTGAAACCAGCCTTTCTTTGGTTGTGACCGCGACGACGACGAAGCCGAGCCATATCGAAAGGTAACTTTCCGTTAACGCTACGCTAGGGGGGGGAGTATGTAATGGCCGTGTAGAACAGAACCACTATAAGTTCACACAAGCAACTGCAATCGAAACCGATCAAATATCGGCTAAATCGATATATATTAAAAACGCCTAGATCACCGATCGGTGATCTATCCCGACAAAAGACTTCCGTTTACAGAGCGATCAATTAAAAAGTCTAGAGTACACTCACTAAAATATAATTAATATTTATAAATAACAAATCCAAAATAGTAAGTTAACAAATAAGTAACAATAATAAGTTAAGAATAAGAATAAAACTTAATATAACGAATAAAGTGACTTTAATTTGATATACACGACTAAAAAAGAAAGACTAACTCGCCATGAAAAAATCCTTCCTTAGACTTGTAGACCACACAATTATCTATAATTTTTGTTATAATTATTTTTTACTTAGAGCTAATATTGCACGAGTATAGTGCTTTAAGTGTCGAAAAACGTGAATTCAAAAGTAGTTTTTTGCCAATATATTTTTAATTGCACGTTTTATTGCAAAACTGATTATAACGTCAACGATCTTACATGAACCGCTTAAGCGGAGAGATGCTTCCTTGCTTGTTGGAAGTTAATTTGGTAAAGCTCATGTGTATAGCAAAGTCTACAAATTAACAAGTCTTTCATCTTCATATGATTACTGAGTGAGAGGCTAACAGCTACATATATGCACAAATTCTTCAAATGACTATGTTAGGCTATGAGCTTCCATACTAACGTACGCACATGAACGTACATCTGGCACCGTCTTAAATTGACTTAATGAACTGCTTATGTCGTTCGTCAGGGTACGCACAGTTACTGTACGGCACGTCCTATTTGGTGCAGGCTTTAGAGAAAAATCCACTAATTTCTGTCCGTCATTCACTACCGAAGGAGCTCAAAATGCCCCCACACTGAATTATGAAATTGTTTGAATAGCTATAACAATTATCGTGCAGCCTAATAAAGTTTGTAAAACCAAGATTCAATAACGATAATTTCGTTCAAGTATGTGTGCAACGAAAATTTCTAAAATGTATCTAGATAATGCAACGAAATTTTCAAGTGACATTTGACATAACAGCTTTAGCTGTTTTAGTGCTAAGTGCTTGTGCGAATAAAATAATAAGAGCAAGTTATAAAAGTCCTTGAAGGTCAAAACAGAAAATAAAAATGTAATTTTCGAACATCAAATTTTAAATGTTATTTTAGCACTATTATAGAACGTTCCCTAAACGTGGTACCGAGCAAGGTAATAAAAAGTACACAATAGGCCGAACTTGGCCGCAGTGTTCACCATATGGGTTGCCTCACAGCCCTTTAAGGTAATAAAAAATATATTTTTTAATTTTTTCCTTATAGTTTGACTTTTTTTTGCTTTTATTACGTTTTTATTCTTGCGCTCATTTCTTCATATTTCATCCGTAAAAGCCACCCCCCTTTGTTGGCTCATAGATTTGAAATTTTTCTGAGCACAAAAATTGAAAAAATTCTAAACTCCTTAGCGAAGGCATACCTCATTGAGTTGATTGTGATTTTTTCCATGAGTTTAGTGGGTGTAACAATATGACATTCATTACGTATCCCGCTGCCCTGCAAGAAACAAGAACAGCCGCCGATTAAATTCTCCATCGTTGCTCCATTTTACGAGCCAAGGACAAGTCCTCCAAGTAATGAAAGTAATTTTCAGGACGTCGCTACAAGCCGCATAAGCCCGCAACTGCTTCCACAAGGATCGCAAGGAACGGCTGGGGGGCGCCCTCTAGCTCCAGCGAAATTATTCGCTGCATAAAAATCGTAATTTCACGCACTGTCAAGTGCTAGACTAAAAATAGACCACGACCGGGGCCGGAGCAACGGGCTAGATGGGTGGTATGAGGGAAGCCTGGTGGGGCGAAAATTGCAGCCACCCCATCACGTCTTCGGAATGGCTAGAAAGATGTTGAAATCAGCTCTGGGATTTATCACCACCGCTTTAAAATTAAAGGAACTTTAGGGCCACTGCTGCGATAGTGTCTACTTAAGGAAAAGACAAGGCTAGATTTAATCTGCGGCGATGGAATTTTGGCATAATTGCAATTTCACGGCTTGTCACGCTGCTGTAAATCAAAATCAACGATCAACCCATACAGCATACACTGTGGTTAGCTGTATAGCAATTCTGGTACAAAAGCATCCCTGCTTTCTATGTAAAGATACGTTTCAAGCAGAACAATAACACAACAGCCATAGCGGTTCACCTCAATTTGTTGGTCTTCTTGAAATAGTTTAAGATGCTCTCTTCAACCTTCATTACAATGCTGGGGATTAGGGGAACTAGTTACGTACAATGCCGTTTTCAGTTGTTATCGCCAGATGGAAATCACAATGTACGAATTGCTTAGGTATTGTTTGGGAATTAGGATTCTAATTGAATATTGATCGTGTGGAAGTAGTGTTGCCTTTTGGTTGTCGTTATTAATTCACATTTGAAGCGGAATTGTTTTCGTTTTACCAAATCGAGAGAAAGCTTTTTTGATAACACATCGTGGTGGCGTGACGAATGTACTAATAAAATAAGGGTATAAAAATGTATAAACCTCATGTTTAATGTCCCCATTGCTCCGAGGCTGGTTTCATTGGATTTCCCAAGATGAAAGGTCTGGCAAACTGGTTTTGTAACTCTTACCAAAGTCTAATTTGTTGGCAAAAATCAAATAAATTCATATTCTAACTAACGTTGTAATGGTTTTTCGTAGGAGTCATTAGCCACGAGATATTAAAGTGCTGCAATGCCTTCTTGCTTTGTTCTAGCTGCACAGCATCTATCAAAGTATAATGCGGTCCCTATATTATCAATAATATTATGCAATAACCAGTTTTACGCAATATTATTGACGGTCTGTGGGTGATATTGAAAGATTGTACAAGATATTGAGGGGATCAAAATGGATTGGATATTTACAGTTCAATATAACACAGTGCTGCAGTCTGTAGTTAATATTACGCACTATTCCCAATTTTAATAAGATGTCCTGTCATAAACATCGCTGTTTGATAAATAAAAAATCGAACTATGTAGTACAGTCGTCAGAGCAAAATTCGAATGCAGACCTCTAGTTAAATGTTAACTCACGAAACTTTAAAAAAAATAGTTTTTAGTGAGTAGAATATGATAAAAAAAAGTTTCGGCAAATCGGTTGTACGCTACCCAAAAAACAACCCCCTAAAAACAGGTCATGGTTTTGGTTAATATCTCTTAAACGACAAGTCCTAGCATAAAATATTGTTTACACAGTTTGTAGATCATGCGATCATGTTTGGATACTCAAAAAACAAACAAAATTCCAAAATGGCTGAAAATTGGTACACATCTTCCTTGTGACTTTTTAAGAAAACTAATTCGGAATCCAAAAAAACATGGCCGCCGGAGATATCGCGTTTTCCCGAGCATTCCATGTATCTCAATTTCTATAGTACGTAAAACCCCGTGCGAGGGCCCAAAATGTTGACAATGAAATTCTCTACAACTTTAGCTCTTACAAAAAAGTTGACCCGATTAACCTTTTGAAAATTATTTAAGGTCAAAGTTTTCGAAAATCACTTTTTGGCCAAAGTTTCACTCAAAAAATGATGTTTTTGAAGTTTTTTGATCAGTCAATACGGAACGTTATTGTTTACTGAAAGTCTTGCTGTCATTTTTTCGATTAACCCTTTCGAAGTTATTCAAGGTCAAAGTTTACAAAAACCACTTTTTGACCAATACGTTATCGAATTCTCGGGCTCTTCTCTCTATAAGCGAAGAAGCTTTTGACTCTAGAAGCAATATTTCCGTAGTGCAAGTTGAAACTTAATTTACTTTTAGAACCATGTCTACATCCTGATCGACACGGTCTAAGGCCATCCGTTTTCAGAAGTCGATCGTCCCTTTTTAACCATGGTCATGTGCTGTTGATTAAGACATGGGTCGATAAGAGAAGCAATTTATAGCAAACAAGTTTCTCGAGTAAATGTAGTTGCCTGTAGTTAGTCGCTTATTACATGTTTTGTGGATTGGAGTGAGATAGGATGTTTCCCATATCTTATGGAATTTTCCGGTCGATAACGGTTTGTTGAGGATTAGATGGAGGGAGCCAAAATTTAATTTGAACAGCCCTGCAGAAACCAATGAGGCAGGTTGTTACGACCATGATCTTTATTGATATCAAGATTGTTTATACCGATCTTTAGATCGTCAGCAGATATAAAAGTTATAAAAGCTTTAGTGATAGCGTGCGTGCTTGTTGGGTCAGTGTGCAGTGTGACTTTAGGCCAAAAAAGGTCAACGAATTTGTCAGCAAACATGTTGCAAATTTCTTGGCGACATGAATATTGTTTTCTGCCGCTTGTCATACTCAAAGAAGAAAAAAGGGAACAATATTGGCTCTCAAGAGCTGCTATTGCCCAGCACTGGTTTATTGATAGAAACTGAATACAATAGTTGTAAAAGAACCTACAATAAAGCGGCCTTGACAGCTGTCTTTCACGTTTTTTTCAAACACACTTACTAAGATCTAAAAATTCAGTGCGTTCGGTTAAAAAGATCTAAGACATGAGATAGTTCGGAAAGTCAGTATGTAAGTGGGCAGTGCATTCGATAATCAGATCTGAAAGGTAAGGTAGTTTGACTAGTCAGATATCTGGTAGCACTGAGATAGACTAGTTAGATTATGAATTGACATCTGAGCAACTGAAGCAAATTAGTTAGATCTATAAAGAAAACGAAAAAGTCGTATAATTTAGATATAAATTTAATGAAAACACCTTGTAAAATGGAAGATAAAAACGAGTAAGTCAAAACCTAAATAAATTATATAAATTTAAGTTTAAAATTGGGAAATTTGCAGTAAATTATGGACACGAGAAAGGACGTCCCTTTTACTAGTTTCAAGACTGGATATGAAAGGGGAGTTCATTTCGGGTAAAAAAACTAAAAAAGTGTTATGGAACAACATATGGAAGAAAATAAAAGAAACGGATGGAAACTTTCCCTTTTCTGCTGATGACATAATAAAAAAATTTCAAAACATGTACGATACATACAAATCAATTAAGAAGAAAAATATGCAGTCTGGTAGGGAATCCACACGTTGGGAATATTTTGATAAATTTGATGAAATTTACGCTCAAAGACATTGTATAAATCCACCTACAATAAGTTTAGTAGACGTGTTAGATACGAGAAACGATAACTTTTTTTCCGAAGATAGAGTTGCAACGAAACTCCACAAAAGAAGAAAAAAAAGCGTAGATGTCGTAGAATATTTAAAGGAAATGGACGAAATGGAGCAGAAAAGACACGAAGAGTATATGGCTCTAGAAACAGAGAAAGTGCAAATTAAAAAAGAAAAATTAGAAATATTAACGGTTTTAAAAAATTATATTTTTAACTTCCCAGTATAGGAAGTTATTGTAATCGGTCCGAAAATCGAAATCGAAAATTTCAACATATTTTCATCTTTCAAGGTCCCAGGAGCATTTTAAGCAAAAAATTGGGAGGAAGTATGTGTGTGTGTATGTGCGTACGGGTGTGGTCACTTTTTCCTGCACGATATCGCGCGAACCATAAAAGATATCGACTTCGTTGAGGTGTCGTTCGAAGCGTATTAACCGAAATATGATCTGAAAAGATTTTTATGGAATTCGGTCCAGCCGTTTTTTTGTTTAAGCGGCGTAAGTGATTTTTGTACCTGCACGATATCGCCCGAACCACGAAAAATATTGACTTACTTGAGGTGCCGTTCGAAGCATATTAGCGACAATATAATCTGAAAAGATTTTTATAATATTCGGTCGAGCGGTTTTTTGGTTTAAATGACATAAGTGATTTTTGTACCTGCACGATATCGCGCGAACTATAAAAGATATCGACTTAGTTGACATGCCGTTCGAAGAGTATTAACCAAAATATGATCTGAAAAGATTTTCATAAAATTCGGTCGAGCCGTTTTTTTGTTTAAGCGGCGTAAGTGATTTTTGTACCTGCACGATACCGCACGAACTAAAAACTATATCGACTTCATTGAGGTGCCGAAAAAAGAATATTAACGAAGAAATGCTCCGAAAAAAATTTCATGATATTCGGTTGGGCCTTTTTTGTTTAAATAGAAAAACTTCTGCTAATTGTCAGAAAGATCTTAAATTGCCAAGTTTTGCTAATATCTCATAAACTCGATGGAAAGAGACCCGTTCTAACGAAGTGATCTTTTTGGGCTCTGCACAGCGATAGCCTTCGAACAAAACATCACTTGTCTAAATCCAAAAACCTTTCAAAATCGTGGAACAATTTCGTTACCCTTTACAAATAGCGCGAATTTTTCAAACCTTGGATTGGCAGTTTTTGACTGGGAATTGTTTTCTACGCGTGATACAGTTTCAGAAAATGTCTGTTCATCCCGGGATTTCTAGTAGTTACCGCAAAATTGGTTCCTTTTGGTACTTAACAGTTACAGTTTCGCTAATATCTTCGGAAAGCTTTGGAATTTCCAAATGAAGTCATTCGCCTCTCAGTTTGTCAATGGCGCTTCAGCACGCTGATTACGAATTTGAACACCCGCTTTAGTGCAGAGAGCGAAATATGGAGGAAATGTTTGTTTGCTAACGTTCAGGAAAAACAAATTCTCTAGAAAAATCTTGTGGATTTACTAGTATTATAGTTATTTGAACTGGCTTCTCTTGGGATCGCTTTGTCATCAGTTCTTATACTAGCCAATTTTCCACTAGTGCTAAACGTATAACTATTTTTGAAGTCAGTTTATTCCATCTTCGTTCATCATACTGGGAAGTTAATCGTGTGGACCGAAGGGGTCAAACCCACATCCCAACTAGTTTTCAAATAGAAACTGAATACAATAGTTGTAAAAGAACCTACAATAAAGCGGCCTTGACAGCAGTCTTTCACGTTTTTTTTTCAAACACAAGCTGAACTAATTGAATAAAGTGATTTCAATGAACTGTAGGAAATATTATTCTTATTTTGTGTAATCTTGTAGTATATTTTTACTTTCTAATTGCTTAAGCTGTCATTAGGTAACAAAGGTTGTCTCTTTTATTTCGACCATTTTCGGTGCATGCTGGTACATCGAATTGTGTAAGAATGGCGGAATCCGTTGTATCTTCTTCAAAATTATCAATTAAGTCCATCGAGTTCTGCCCTTCATATGTAATGATAATATTGTGAAGAATTACAGATGCTAGCACGACACTCTTTATCATTTCTATTTTTCTGAATGGAATTTTTTCCAATATACGAAATTTTGATTTAAGTATACCAAAAGACTGTTCTATTATTGCTCGACTAGAGCTTAGCTGACTATTGAAGTGCTTTTGCTCTGCCTTTGAATACCCTATACGGAACAAGAAGATACGACGTCAATTAGTATGCAGAGTCTCCCAGAAGATGTACATCTGCTGGCAATGCCAAAAGACCAGACTCCAAATGGTTTGAGCCTTATATTTTTTGAACGGGGTCACTCAGGCTGCTGTGCTTTATACAAAATAAAAGAATACACATTTACCTAAAAGATGAGCCTAATTAGGCTACTTTATGATAATTACTTTATTCAAATTTCAGTAAATTTAAAAAAAAAAACAAAATTTTTCTCCTAATCACCCTGTATCTTAGTGGATAGTGGAGATAGCCGCCCTCTGTAGAACAATTTTTTTCTCCAAAGATATCCAGGAATCCCCCTGAAAATATTAGCCGCGTACACCAACAAAGGATTTATTAAATTTCTGATGACCTTTACAAGTCGGGAATGATAGAATATGAGTATTTTAACTTATTAAAACGACAATATCTAAGAAATGGCAATTCCTACGAGAAAATGTATGATATATTTTTTGTAGATAATCGCCTAATCTACAAACGTTGTAAACACAATTTTCTGATAAGACGTACGGTTTAGCATATATTTGCAAAAAACTGATATTTTGACCCTTTGACCTTGAATAAAAAAGTTTGCAGTCGTCCAATCGCGTGGCAGTCTCTACAGCTTATGTATAATAATGTTTTTAAGGGCTGTTCCAATTTTCAGCAACTTCCGAATTATCTTCCAGTCAAACCTCTAATTTGACTGGACTATTGGGTCTCGTAAATAATTGAACTTTAAAACTGTTTGATTTATTTCGTTTCTTGTTTTTGGAAAACGTATAACTTTGGAGGTAAGTTTAATAATATAATAATATTTTTGGCCTACCTTTTGTAGAACACCAATGTGACTGTAACATATTATTCAGAATCTGAAAGCAAAAATTCTATATCAACTAATTCACATTTCATAATAATTCAAAATAAGTGCCTTAATAGCAGGAACACAATGCTCATCATAAGCCGTGGGCTATGAAAGCTCTATCGCTCTCAAATTATGCCATCGCTGTCAATCGTAAAACTAAAATTATAATAGAGCAAATAGTGGAGTCAGATGAGCAAAACATAAGGAATTGTCTCGAGAGTAAAATTTAAAGTGTAAAGAAAAATTTGAGCTTTTTTTGGCAAAGCTCAATTTCTATTGTATTATTAATTCAATTTTGACATATGATGATCGAAAAATTGACTTTTATCAAAAACTGTGTATTTTTTCTAAAAAAATTGACAACAAAATGCAAAAATTGTCGATTGTCGATTCGATTTTTTTCACTTTTCTTCAAGTTTAAAAATTTTTCTTTTTCACCATCAAAAGCGCATAAAAGAAGCTACATTTTAAAAAAAGTAAGAACCTCATACGAAGCGATGCACAAAACTGATAGGCCAATCAATTTTCAAATTTGAAGTCAATTTTTGAGCCTTGTATTAGATATTTTGGCTTGAAATTTTAACCAGTTATTGT
This sequence comes from Thereva unica, assembly GCA_949987705.1. Taxonomy (NCBI): domain Eukaryota; kingdom Metazoa; phylum Arthropoda; class Insecta; order Diptera; family Therevidae; genus Thereva; species Thereva unica. Next base: position 58,438,438 of record OX465281.1, on the reverse strand, counting down.
TCACATTATAAAGTATAACTTTTGAAAATTTCATCAAATTTCACGAAAAATATCCGAAGTTATCACCAAAAAACCAAAATTCAGTAGTTTCTTCAGTTTTTGAATTTTTTTGAGGTTATGTGTAGAGATAAAAGTTTCATATTGTAACCGCTGGTAGCCAATATCTTAACGAATAACCTCTATTTTTTTCGATTTTTTCGGACCTACACATGCCGAGATATACGCATCTATATTTAGAAAGAACGACCAAAATTGTGAATTTTTGACATAAGGGCCGATAACTTACGTAGCGGCGGTTGCTAGAGGTAGAAAATGTCCACTGCGTATAGTATTCGATGTAACTAACATGTTCCAAAAAAAAAATTTTACTCTCGAGACAATTCCCTTTTCACTAAAATTTGATGCTCATCTGACTCCACTAAAAGCGATACCGTAGGCGTTGAAAAAAAAAATGTTCCCTGTCAAATGGGTTTCAAATTTAAATTGAAACTAATTTAAACTAATATGAGAAAAAAAAGAATGCATTTTTTTATTTATAAATTCAACCACCCTCAGACACGACAAAATTTGTCAAAAATGCACTATTTTGTCAAAAAATGACGTTTTATTTGTTGACAGCGGTGTTTTTTTGTATGTATGATTTGGTAGAACTGTAAGCGTCAACCCAAAAATAGAAATAGGTTCTAATATTTATGGTCGTAGTTATGGTCACTTCGCCGATAGTTTCATTTTGTTCGTTCCTAGGTAAATACATGGTATCTATTATTTGACAACGAAAAGCTTTCATAGCCCACGGCTTATGGTGAGCATTGTGTTCTTGCTTTAAACGTGTTTTTATTCATCCTAAAATGACTATAAAAAACTGAAGAGTCGAACTCTTCAATTGTCTTCATATAAGTTATTATTTTTGGGATTCTATTTCTTTGTTGTTTAAAATATTTGGTCAGTAGCAGAATTTTTTTCTTCCGTTAAGTACATACTTCGTTTTCCATAATTTTTATTATATTTAATGCACATACTGATATTTTCAAGAAAAAAGTTCCGTAATTCACTTTCTACAAAATTTTTAAGTATAAAATTCGCCATGACGACCATTGCTGATCTGACAGCCTAAAAAAATATGACTCTATAACATCTGACTTATAACATCTGACTTTCATTTCACTCTAAAGTCAGCGTGAAAATAATCAGAACTGGCTGAAAAGTCAGAAAAAATCTGAATTACCGAAAACGGCCTTTGTTTACTTCCTGTGCATATCCAGCGTTGTGTCTTGTATTGTGAAGGTGTTATTTAATAAGTAAATGAATTAACACATTACTGGATCGCGGCGGCCCCCTTGGAACATGGCGCTCTCGGGTCCCTAAAGCCGGTACTGCCTACATAGTCCAGTAAATAGGTCGAAAAAAGGCCTTCGTAATGCGAAAAATACGAACGCGATTTTTTTTACCAAATGATTTTATATATTTTTAGAAGCTTAAATTCAAAATGGCGTAACTGACGGAGGAGGGTGAAAGGCGAGTGTTTCGCGCCTCAAAACGAAACAATTACCGGACTGGTCCTCCAGGTTGGGGGTTGGGCGGCAGGCTGACAACCTTCCACCGTAAAAACTCACCCGTCACGAATCCTCAAGGCAGGCCTCGGACAGGACGGACTCAACGGCAACGACCCAGGCAACGAAATATGGAATTTGACATTGGAACTTGGAACGTCAGAACGCTCAACAGGACAGGCGCTCTGCGTTCGCTTTTATTATTATTGGAAAAATACGGCATAGCAATCACCGCTCTACAGGAAACCAAATGGACTCACAATGGCATAATGGATCTCAAAACCCACACGATACTCTCCAGTGGTTCATCGAATGGAAGAAGAGAGTTCGGAGTTGCCTTCATAGTCGAAAAGAAAATGAAATCACTGATTCTGGACTTCAAGCCAGTAAATAATAGGATATGTACGCTTCGGATTCAAACAAGACTACATAACATTAGTCTCATAAACGTCCATGCCCCACAGAAGACAAGACGGATGAGGAGAAAGAGGAATTCTACCAGGAGCTAACAAACGTCATCAGATTAATACCGTCAAACGATATTAAAATGGTGCTTGGAGACATGAACGCCAAAGTGGGAAAAGAAGAGGAATTCCTAGGAGTCATAGGAAAGCACAGCCTACATAACGCTACCAATGACAATGGTAGTAGATTGATCGATCTCGCTAGCTCGAACTCAATGGTAGTAAGTTCAACAATGTTCCCACATAAAAATATTCATAAGATGACGTGGCAGTCACCAGACAGGGTTACATATAATCAAATAGACCACGTCCTAATTGAGAGAAGAGGGGCCACGAGTATACTGGATGTGAGAACTATGAGGGGAGCGTGCTGTGGCTCGGACCACTATCTTGTCAAAGTGAAATTTAGAGCCCGGATAACGACCAAAACTCAAAGAGGGCAAACACAGCTAAGGTACGATATAGACAAGCTGAAACTTGAAGAAAGAAGAGAGGCCTATCAGAATGCTATCGTACAAAACCTGAGAGAAGGAGTAGGAGAAGAGCCTGACATTAACAACAAATGGGAAAAGCTGAAAAACAGCGTAAAGGAGGCAGCAGAAGACGCCCTAGGCTGGGCCCCCAGACAGACTAGAATTGACTGGTTGGATCGGGATTGCAGAGCTGCAATAGAAGAACGAAACCAGAGCCACCGGGAGCACATCGCAAGGCCCACAAGAGCAAGGATGGAAGTCTTTAAGCTAAAAAGAAGAACTGCAGACAAGCTGTGCAGAAAGAAAAAGAGAGAGTATCTAAACAGGAGGATCCTAGAGATACAGGAAGATTTCAACGAAGGTAGAACTAGGCAAGCCTACAAAGGAACACGCCAGATCAGTAATAAGTTTCAGCCAAGAACGGATATTTGTAGAGACATGGATGGGAACCTATTAGCAGACCCGGATAGGATAAAGGAAAGATGGAGACAATATTTTCAAAACTTATTGAATCCAACCCAAAGAATAAACGAAGACTCACAGGCGGAAGCAATGGTAATACCTCAAGATAGTATTCCAATAGAACCACCAACACTGGATGAGGTACGGGAAGCTGTGAAAAGGCAAAAAAGCAGCAAATCCCCAGGCATCGATGGAATCGCAGCTGAGCTACTAAAGGAAGGAGGGCCGCAACTCTTAAGGAACTTACACGAACTCATATGTAACGTCTGGGAGGAAGAAGTTATACCAGATGACTGGAAGAAAGCGATTATATGTCCAATCTACAAGAAAGGAGATAAATTAACCTGTAAAAACAACAGAGGCATCTCACTCCTCAGCACCAGCTACAAAACCTTCACAATCCTTGTGAAACAAAAACTAGAACCTATAGCGGAAGGCCTTATAGGAGAATATCAAGCTGGTTTTAGGACAAACAGGTCAACATCGGACCAACTGCTGACCTTAAAACAAATTCTGGAGAAAACCTGGGAAAGGAATATAGATATATACCAGATATTTGTCGACTTTCAACAGGCATATGACTCGATAAACAGAGAGAGGCTGTACAGGATCCTATTGGAATTAGGAGTCCCCTCCAAGCTGGTGCGACTGATAAAATGCGCAACGAATAGCTCCCTGGCGAAAGTAAGGATTCAAAATGCAATAACAGAAGAGTTCGAAGTGCGACAAGGTCTTAGACAAGGAGATGGACTAGCCCCCATGCTTTTCAACCTGGCCCTAGAATGGGTGATAAGAAAAACATCAGTACGGAGAAATGCGTCCATAGCAACGCAGTCTGTACAATTACTTGGATATGCGGATGACGTGAACATCGTGGGAAGGTCCTTCTTGGCAGCGAAAGAAGTCTATGTCGAATTAAAAGAGGCGGCCAAGGACATAGGGCTGAACATCAATGAAGAAAAAACGAAGGTGATGCAACAATCCAGAGCTGGAAGATTTAGAATGGGAAGAAATATAACTATCGACGAACATAATCTAGAAGTAGTCGATAAAACAGTCTACCTTGGGTCTACAATTACAAAAAGAAACGATGAAAAGGAAGAAGTAACTAGACGAATACTACTGGCTAATAGAGCTTTTTATGCCCAAAAACAAGTATTGCACTCAAGATTTGTGCAAAGAAAAACGAAACTTTCACTCTACAAAACAGTAATACGACCAGTACTGTGCTATGGCAGCGATACTTGGACTATGACCCAGGAGATAGAGGAACAAGTCAACAGGTTTGAGAGGAAGGTGCTCAGTTGCATAATAGGCCCAACGAGAGGGGATGGGATATGGCGAAGGAGATACAACAACGAGTTGTATGAAATTTTTGACGACCCAGAACTCTCAACGTTTATAAAAATCAACAGATTAAGACTAGCCGGCCGCGTAATCAGGATGAATGATAACCGTATCCCAAAACGGCTTATGGTGGCCGAAATTCCAGGAAACAGACCAGTAGGTAGACCCAGTAGAAGATGGATGGACTCTGTGACGGCTGACGCAGAGGCAATGCTGAACATTCGGAACTGGAGAACTGCTGCAAGGAACCGTCAGACTTGGAGAAATGCCCTAGAGGAGGCCAAGGCTCGATTTGGGCTGTAGCGTCATTGGATGGATGGAAATTCAAAATGGCGTCATCCCCACCCTTGTGCTTAACTTACAGTGAAGGGAAACGCGCAATTAAAAAGATATTGGCAAAAAACTACTTTTGAATTCAGGTTTTTCGACACTTAAAGCGCTATAACTCGTGCAATATTAGCCCTACGTAAAAAATAATTATAACAAAAATTATAGATGATTGTGTGTTCTACAAGTTTTAGGCGGGATTTTTTTATGGCGGGTTAACCGTTAAAGAAATATAGTGCAAAGAAAGTGATATAAAGTTTGAAGCACGATAACTTCGAACATATTGACTTTACAAAAAAAATTACATAAAAAAGTTAAATCACTTATTTATCTACAAAACAGATTATATACATTTTTGTCGTAAAATGCATAGTTTCTGAGATATAGAATTAAACGCGTTTCCCTTCACTGTAAGTTAAGCATAGTGCCGGGTTTTCATTAGTAGAATTAGTGGTAGAGTAACTGGCGTACTTTTAAGCCGAGCTAACTCTACTCTACTTATTTTGGTAGAGTACCCGTTTTCACTTAAATTGAAAATAGTATGGTGCAGAAGGTAATAGTGACTAGTTGTTAATACACGCTAAATACTTCAATTACCATACACTAATTACTTCAACGACAATACCGTAAATACTTCAACTAAAAAACGCTAAAACTTTAATGACAGCTTACTAAATACTTAAATGTCACGAATTTCTTGTATGCTCGACTATCTCAACACTGTTTTCATTAGCATAGTGGCGGTAGAGTAGAGTGGAAAGCAGTGGTGGGGGACAGAACTAGTAGAGTAACTTTACCACGGTGCTATCCCACTCTACTCTACTGTAATCAAGTACTCTACTCTACCACTTTAGTTTTCATTAAGCGAGTTCTCAAGATAGTTAGTACTCGCCCAGTATACTCTACCACTAATTCTACTAATGAAAACCCGGCATAAGGGTGGGGATGACGCCATTTTGAATTTAAGTTTCTAAAAATATATAAAATCATTTGGTAAAAAAAAATCGCGTGCGGTATTTTTCGCAAAGAAAAAAGTACCTATTTACTGGACTAACAGCACTAATCACGATGTGAAGGCGCCTGAGATCGGGCATGGTGGAAGAGCGCAGAGGCCATTTTTAGTAATTTTCGTTTACTCCCTTCTTCTTTATGAGAAAATTGTAGAGTCGTGTTTTATAGGAAATTTAATGTACTTTCACTTAATATAAGAGTTTTTGCTGGTAACGTGTATATTTTTCGAGTTGTAGTGGGTGGGCGTTGATAGTAGTCGGTAGTCGAAGCTGACTAATGCATTTTGAAGGAAATTTTGTATTATTTGGTCATCTGCGAAAAACGTATAGTTTTCGAAATATAAGCGAAAAACTAAAAAAAAAGGGAGAATATTAAGGGTTTTTGCGATTTTGGTTGTAAAGTCGACTTCCTGCAAGGCAGCAAACATGAAATTCGGATTCAGCAACCAACATTTAAAACCGCCGAGAAAAAAACTTCCGCAAAAAACACAATTTGACTGGACTAGACTCGTAAAAACATATTCTAACAAAAATTTCTACGGATATTAGGGTGATAAACTGATATCAGAAGAAGGAATGAAAGAAGAACTACAAACTAATAGTATTGACGTCACAAATCTCTCGCGCTCTCGTATATCTTACAAAACATAGCTAATCAAAACACCGCCATATGATTGTTTGTAGTATTTTAATTAATTACTTCAGCGGGCATAAGATTTTTTCCAACAGATCTAAAAATTTCCTTTACACTGTTGTACGCCTTCTCTGCCAGCTCCCCAACAACCTTAGCGTTATCCGTCAAGACATCCTTTGTATTTTGGAAGAAATTTGACACCTTCTCAGCTCCTGCCTTGATGCTATCCCAAATATCCTGCCAGAAATTGGGATTCGGCTCCGCACTAGCGGTAGCCGATGCGACAATTATCAACATTGGCAGAATACTGAAGATAAATAAGCGACGACTCATTTTTATAGGTGACTCGAGGGAGGTTTATCGCGATGCCAACTTATGTTTATCTGATTAGATGTTTCTCAAATGACACAGCGGGGGTTCAAAATCAGACTATGTATTTAGATTAACACTGCGATTAAGAGCGGTCGGAACTAACTAATCAGTTGTGCTCAGAATTTGTAATTTAGTAGGTTGTTGAAGCTATGGAAATTGATTTTGCGGAAGGTTAAAGCTGTAAAAATATTTACTTAAATGTTTTTGATCGAGTTTTATATTTAGAACGACTTTTATGCAGTGTTGTATAGAAGAGTTATAGCAACAAAAGCAGTTAACAAAAGTTAATAATTATTTGCTATTGTGATGAAAAGAACTATGTGAGAATTGTAGTTTTATAAAGATCCATCACAATAAGTGATACAAATTATGTTTAGCTTGCTTGGAATATGCTTATGGAATATAAATTTTTTACTGAATTTAACGAATTATTATCGTTGTATTGGTGGATAATGTCTGCAATATTCTGGAACATAATAAGGTCTTAAAATTTTTGACAAATACGGTTTATCAATGTTGAAAAGAAAGAATTATATTTTCTTGACACAATTGTATAACAAGAAGCCAAAAAATACCAATAAAATTAAGATTACAATACATGTACTTGCTTAAGTACAGAATTTTCTTATACGCAAGAATTATTAGTAGAGTATGGTATGGTATATGGGAATTATTATTTGTAGAGTATGTGAGTTCAATAAAGTTTTTCATTCTACAATGCACTCTCATTTCGTAATAATTGAAAGATTAATTCTTTCAAAATATCTACATATATGTACATAATATGTCAGAGGACGCCATAATGATGTTTAAATAATCTTGGATCTTTGGTAGTGCCAGTGGTGATAATAAGAAGTCTTGAAAATGCAATCTATTATTAAAATCTAAGATCTACAGTCTTGCTACCGAGTCCTCGAAGTGGGTAGACTTTACATAAGGTGGCTTCATAATTTCGTGCTTCGATAACCACCTTGGCGTGGTTTGTTAAAGTACAAAAAGGGCTCTGAAATTATTCGCTCATGACACCGTCTGTTCTACCATGGACCACTTGAGCCAACGTAGGAATGTAGCAGAACTGACAAAATTTTATCACTACTATCATAGTGACTGTTCCATCGAAATAAACGCACTCCTGCCTCCACTGTAATATTCTACCCGCAACACCAGATTAGCGCACTCATCTCACTCCTACCGCCTTTAGGTTAGCACTGCCACCAACCAACCATCAAGCTGTTGCAAGTTGCTGTAGGCCTTCCGTTGAGCTCAGCTGGTTAATGCAAATCTCTCAATGATCCAGGACAGATTCTTAAACTTATCTTTGCTAAATATTGAGAACAAGCTAGTTAAACAAAAAATGCCGGCTGAAGAAGCACTTCAGGTCTTTGTAAAAAAAAAAAATAGAAAATTGAAGTTAGTTTAAAGAAGTACCCAGTTTAGTTTTTCGTTTATTGTTTCATGTTTTTGTCAACTTCTATCTCATAATCTTTTAAATAAAACTACTCTAACAAATACGTATAAGTGAAGTGTTGTTCCAATCTTTCTCGGCTAATAACACCTATTTTTTATAGTGTCATAAGGTGTTACCCAGCATTCCCAGATTTCTTCTTATTATTATTATTCCCCTTTAATCCCTCATGGGACAAAGGGCGGAAACAGTTGCCCTCCAGCGGACTCTGTTTTGTGCGACAGCTCTTAGCTCCGATCAGGATCTTACAGTTGTTGCGGCCTCTGCTGATTGGGTTCTCCTCGTTGTTCTAAGTCTTCCGACTCGGCGGAATCCTTGCGGATTTGTCTCATTTGGTCGTCTATCCTTTCTTCGCCGGCACGGCGCTATAGCTCTTCATTAGGAATTCTATATTGCCAGCGGATTTTCTAGTTGTCATCAAAAGATGCCTACGTCGTAGGCGCCCTGTGATGAATTAGGTGACTTTCCATGTTTTGCAACAATACAAAAGAACTGCCTTAGCGTTGGAGTAGGACTTAGGCTAGAAAGTGCGCAGACGCAGCAGGAGGATATTATTCAGATGACAGCAAGATAGTCATCAGTAAAAAAAATCATCCATTCCTATCAAAAAGATCATTATCATCATAAATCACTAATTATATATGAGCACGTCCACGCGGAACCAGCCACTCGGCGCTCGCAGCGGCTAGCCCGCACCCCCCTGCACTAGTATTTAATTACTTTTATTTAAAATCTTTCGTGCAATTATTAACAATTTAAAAATTCCGTACTAATAAATCTTTAATCAATATTCAACACTTATTATTGAATAAACATGAAATCTTTTTAAAATTACTTCGTAACGGAAAGAAAAATAGACTTCATTAGCCCAGTAGGACCGGTAAGCTTACAGAAGTACTGAAATCAGCACTTACTGGTAAGGGGTAGGCCTTACCACTTCCTTTTACAGAAGTGCTTACTTTTACACACGATGTCATAGGAGGTAAGGCCTTACTTTAGTACTTACCTTAGAGTACTTATATAACTGCTCATCTGTAAGGGGTATAGTAAGGCAGCAAATGGAACATTGCAAAAAGAGATATTCATGGGCGCCTATGGATATGTGATCCGGCGTCGAAACGCTTTTATTTTTTTCATCTTTTACAAAATGCTTTTTTTTCAAGCCCGAGAGTGGCTTTACCTAAGCAGTCCCCCAACTAAATTCCCCACTTCTCCAAAGCTGCTTGTCCTCCGTATCGAATGAGAGCCGGGCTATTGAGTATGTTAATGTCGCATTTTATGTCGACGAATATAATTGCCCGTTTTCTTTTTTTCTATAAAATTTATGAAAGCTCCAGGAAAGCTCCCTTGAGTCATCGGGCAGACTCTCACTTGTTTGGGTATAATTCTGGACTACACCTTACCATCTGCCTTCTCTTGTAATGGGGTTTGTAAGGGCTCATCTAGCACCAAGAAAATAAGGGGTACCCCTTACCAGATGAGTACTTATTTCAGTGCTCCATCGGTAAGGCCTTCCTAGAATTCCTACAGGGAGAAAATTTGAACGATAAAGAATTCTAACTAATATTCCTACATTTTAAATTATTTAATTTTATTTACATAACAACTTTTTGTGTGGCTATGTTTTTGAAAATCATTTGGGTGTTCAGTATCTACGTACGTGATATCTGATTCTGTATTCCTAAAGTGTCTTTCTAAGTAGTAGTGAAAATATAATTTTTGACGTGTTAAAAACACTGTACTCAAAACTACTAGAACAAAAACTGAATTAAATATTGAATAAACTTGCTACAATAACGAACATAAATTAATAACAAGTAGCAACCGCTACAGTCACACAAAATGGCGCATTACGTTTTTCTTTGAGCTTTTTTTTTATTCAATGATATTTTGAAGTGAAATTATGACTTTCCAATTTGTTTACACCGTTGATGAGGTTTTATATATTAACTTTGTCTGGCTTTTGGGTTTTTATTTATATTTGCCATTAGTTTGTATATTGTGCTTAAAAGAAATATGCCTCTATAGTTTATACAGTTGAGCTCGTCCCCTTTCTTGTGTATTGGGCAGATAATGTTTTGGTCTCAATCTTCAGGTTCTTTGTCGTTCCTCTATATGCAGCATAGTAATGCAAGTAGAGCTGCTGATAGCAATTCGCCTCCTTGTTTGATCAACTCTGCTAGGATATTATCAATTCCTGGCTACTTTGCACTTCTTCCAGGTTTAGTACATTTATTTCTCAGGCGTCATGGTTATGTTGTAGACCACGGGGCTCTGATACATGTATCATTTTCGTTCAGCAGTTCGCTTAAAAATTGCTTCCATCTTTTCTTTACATTTTCGCTGCTTGTGAATATAGTGAAGGAGGTTTGAAGCCTTTCTTCAAGAAGTTTACATCCATGTATATTTTTCCCGTGTTTTGTTTTGTGCGATTTTTTCCTCTGCCCTTAGGTTGTAATGTTGCGGAATTGCATTTTCTTCTTCCTACAAATGTTTTTTTGCTGTTAGTCTCTTTTCCTCATGTGTCAATTTCTTCCTCCTTGTGGGTCTCTTTTGAATATTTTTAAATTATTATTTCTTGTCTCTATAGCTGCTCTACATTCTCTGTCGTGGCATTCACTGGCTCTGCCTTTGCGTTTATAACCACCAGTTTATAACCTCAAGTCATTTGTCAGTATCGTCTTCATCATTATCCATTTCCCCTAGAATGTGTCTGTATTATTTTTGTTTGTACCTATCGTTTCTGCTAAGGTTGCCTAATATCTCTCTAATACAGTCTGTTCTTGGAGGCAATCAACATCGAATTTCTTTTGTTTGTTGTTTCTTTTTCCTTGAGTGGGCGGCCGATATCTGAATCTAATCGATTCACAATTCGCACCTTTACAGGATCATTTTTCGACGATACTGGAAACTGCCCTTCTGTATTCTGCGTACACCCCTAACTTAGTGATGAAAATAGGTCATAGAGTTACAAAAATACAGGGGTATATGAAAAACTCTAACAAAAACTTCAAAACGCCCCAGCGGCTAAACTGTTAGATATGCCATAACATTAGAAGCATCCGTAAATTTTAGTTAGTTGCGAAGGTGTAAAAAATATCAAAGAAGGAGATTAAAAGTGTTATCCTAATTAAATATTAGGGAAAATGTTTAAGTTGGATACATATCAGGCGGTTTTTAAAGAACAATCAAAACTTGTTTTACGTTCACGTTGTTTCACGGTCAACAAGAAGTTTAATTTCTGTTCGTCATTTTCCCTGAAAATCTGCACTTCTTTCTTTACCAAAAAATTCGAGAGGAGCTTACTAGGGAATGGACAGTGTAATGTAATCACCATCATGGAAAGACCATTTTGTAAAACTTTCACTCCGCTCGCCAGATAGTAAATGACGCCAGCAATTTTGTACCAACGCTACTTTTTAAAACCTGAAATATTTTCATAAAATCAAATTTATTGCAACGAACCTATACCACTGGCACTGCCTGCAAGCATTCCAAAGAAGCGCAAACCTAATAATAATAGCTCCGACAAGAATCTTCTTTTGTTCCAAACTTTTCATCCAGGATAAAGTCAGGATGCTTTATGGGAAAAGTAAAAAGTTTTAACAGATGACAAAGATCCACTGACGCAGCTCCAGGAGCGCATTAAACCTTTCCACTACACTTATTTAATTAGGGGCGTTTCACAACAGCACCGAAATTTATAACGGCTTTCAAGGCTCGGAAACGTCTGCAGGAAGAACGCCTTGCTCCGACCGCAGTTTTATCGCTGTGTTAACGCTTGAACGCATCAATGCATTGTTCGCGATTTATGATCCTGCCTGGGTCGATGCCGTCAGTGTACTTGTATATATGTAGTTAAAGTCCCTCATCGATTTGCGAACAGGAAAATGGGGAAACTATCTTCGCCCCCGCAAAATGAATCTCTCCGCAGCCATTAGAACCCGCCGGAATCTAGTGGGAGCTCGTAAATATATCAAGAACAGCAAGAATTTCGGAAATCACATCCAGTAGTAGTGGTTTCGGATGCAATGCCCAAAATTCATTAACGGCGCTGTGTCCCTTCGCTCTGGCCGCGATTTATCTCTCCAACAAGGCAATAACCGGCACTATTCCGGCGTTCCACTTAGTTCCAAGGTAGTCGGAGTTAAATTAACGAATAAATTTTATTTCCATCACATCGTTCCTACGGGAGTCCTTCTTGCACAATAACATCGAAACGAACGAGCACTTTGAAAGCTGCTTGTTTCAAGCCCGCTTACGAGCACGTGAACGGGATTAACAAGGTGTTGATCTGCGAGGACGTGCGGAAATTTTATAGCCATTGGGAAATCACTGGTAGCGTAATTGAAAGCGACTTGTGGTTGGACTCCTTGCGCCATTAAAGATTCCTGGTGGTTAACGTCCGCCGTAAATTAATTATCAACCATGAAGGCAGTTAGACAGGGCCATAATTGGAAGGAAATCTCTCATTCCCCGGGCACGGGTTAAGACATGAATATTTAAAACGATTGAGCGCCCATTGATTGATTTAGCTAGGCTAATTTTCAATATACTGCCGTAAGAGTGCCTCCGTGGCTGTTATTAAGCGACCTTATCATTTTCGAGTTGGTGTAGCCAGGACATAATTCATTTTGTTCTTAAATATGCATATTGAAATTGCCAGTGGTTGTTCACAGGCCACAGGGTGTTCTAGTGAATTATAAACGTGTTCTCCTCAACCATATGCCGTAGAACCTAAGCACTTCTGGCTTGATGAGGGTTAACATGGCCAAATGTGTCTTGATAATTATTGTACTTCTGGGATTCGCCACATTAAAATAGAAATTTTTGCGTCTCTTACTACTAGGTCTGATAAATTAGGTATTTATTTTTCAATTTATGGAGATATGAGTTTAAACATATAATTACAATCCTTGTACCTTTTACATCAGAGTTTTAAGTCGTTGGCTTGTGGATTAGCAACCTACCCCCACAAGAACACACTTTTGCTGCAACACTGCAGAAAATGAAATGTAATTACGCTGCTTTCTGATGGATGGCTGGGTGAAATCCTTATGGAGGCAACGATCGAGCGAGTTTCGGGCCAACAAAAGACTATCAGGCACGATCAAATGATAAGAAATATTGTGATGAGAGATCAGGCGCGTATCAAGAATTTTGTTTTGGGGGGAGGGGGTCACGGAATTAAAAGTAAACCAAGAAAGCGAAACACTGAAAGCATTCAACGATTTACTTGGACAAAATGGAACGCTTTCATTTCACCAACGGAAGCAATATCATCAGAGGGTGGTTGAAGATGAAAAAAGTTTCCTTCAGACTTTTCATAACCCAGCATCTGTGGGTACAACGGGACTCACAAGTAAAAGAAAGCCGAGATCGATGTTATTATGTAGGGATAATGAACTTCTCTATAATCGTGACCCTGACGGAAAAGTAGATATTCTGGTGGCAAATGATAGGAACTTCAGGGCACTCTTCGTTGAATTTGGTGACTTTACTCTTCAGCATCATTTGGAAACCGCAGCTTCAATCGCGACATATATCAGTAAAACCACCCAAAATCAACTTATGGAATCCTGCAAAGACGAAATTCAGTAGACTATTCTGAATAGAGTTAGAGCGGCAAAGTATTTGATGAGACGAACGACAATTCTTATACAAAACACCTTAGCTTATCCTACTACTACTGCAACAGAGCAATCAGAGAATTTCATCACATTTTGCGATGATTACCAAGCAATTCGTTCCGAGGATATCGTCATCGATCTGTGTGAGAAATTCGACTTGGACCTATAATATTTGGTTGGAATTAGAACAGATAGTTGCTAGCTAATGGGGTCTGATTTGAAAGGGGTATGTCAGGACTTGACGAAAGCAGCCATTCACGCAAGACCTTGTTCTTGCAGTAATCATTTGTTAACAATTCTTTATTAAAATCTTCCAAAGTTTCAAATTGTCGCAATGCTTCAGGAACAATGAGAGCAGTTTTGGCTTTGGCTAACGGTTTTGCAAACGTTTTTAAAAAACATCTTGGTGGCAAATCACTTAGGACTTTGCTAGACTGGTAGAAACCAACTTTACTAGTTGGGTAGAAAATCACGTTGGGCACATGCAGTTTGAGGGTGAACAATTAATAAAAAAGTGTGACGCACTTAATGAGATTTCGGTGTGGGAGGACGCGAAAACTGCATCTGCTGCGGCAAATCTTCGTCTTGTACTTTTCCGCCTAGAGTTTCCGATTTCATCTGCTTGGTTAAATGACGTTCTAGGCGTGTATAATATTCGTACTATTTGATTTTTTATCATAGTCATTAATAACATAATAAACTTTTACTTTTCGTACCTTTTTTTTATGTGACAGACTAGAGGCTTAGGGAAAGTCCCTTTGTACTGTCGACAATCTATTTTTTCGTATAGAGTGAATGTCGAACAGCAGCTCTAGCCGGAAGATAGAGAGAAGAGAAGGAAGTAACTGTCACAACCTAGCCGCGATATTTTATTCCACCTACTCACAACCATTTCGCGATTCTGACATCGGAGCGTCGAGAACAACTCGCTGGAGTGTTATGCCTCCTGAAACGAGTTGAATCTCATCAACCAACCGATGGCATGCGCTTGCTGGAGCGGGGGAGGACTAGGGAAGGCTATGACAGGGGAATCAGGAATGTAAAGAGGGAAGAAGAAAGAAGGAAAGTTAGGTGGGAAAGGCGAAGGACCGTGGCGCCGCCGTGATTCGAACCCGGGACCTCTGGGGATAGCAGTCAGGCGCCTTACCTCTAGACTACCGAGGCCCTTATCCGGTACAACTTTACCTTTGAGCCGAATACTCCAAACGTCTTCATTAGATTTAAAAAAAGGAACGGATATGATCAAAGATACCCTTGCTGACCAAAAGATGTGATGAAGATTCTGGTTTTCGACGGTTATTTACTGAAGCCCAACATCTCGCTGCACAATTGGATGAGGAATTCAAAGAAGCACGGGTTGTTTATCGTCAAAAAATCAAACTCCAGAAGAAGAAACTTCATTCCTTTATTGGACAACATTACCGAATTTAGTGAAATGCTTTCTCTAGACATGTTGGACCGAGACGTTGATCAGTTGAGACATTCAAGATGTTCGACAAGTAGCAGAAGCGTATCAGCAGCTTTTGGTTTCTCTCATCTCAACTATTATTGCATAGTTCGAGTTTTTGGGGGTGGTCATGAGCCCCGTGTCCCCCCCCCTGAATCGGCGCCTGTGAGAGATAACCAGTCTCGTCACGATCATTGCCGACACCTCGCCGCAATAGTAGATAAATTATTCAGGGAAGGCTGCTGTTAGTACCCTTTACAGTTTAATACTAACTTCGCCGTCGCCTGGTCCCAAGTCCAGGGGGTGAAAGGAGGAAGATGGTCGACCTGCCGAATTGACCAGAATCGGGAAACCGAAGGAACGCATTTTTTAAAGCGGCACCGACAGCAGCGTATTCGTTGCGGGGACGTCCCGCTCGGACCGCCAGCTAACAGATCAACTAATATTATAAATGCGAAAGTAACTCTGTCTGCCTGTCTGTCTCTCTGCTACGCTTTCACGCCTAAACCGCTGAACAGGGGCCGGTTCGTGTATGGCGAACGACGATAACCGAACGAAAAGAAATTGAAATCGAAAAATTTTGTCGACGAAAATTTTAGCTTTCGCAAAGGTCAAAAGAAAATTGTTCGTGTCCTAATGCAAAAACTCGATAACCCAAGAGCTTTCGAGTGCCTTTCGCCGGCTTCAGACGAAAATTTTCAATTTTTTCGACTTACACGAACCCGAGACGAAAAAAAATTTTCGTTTTCGACATACACGAACCGGCCCCAGATGTTGATGAAATTTGCTACAGAGATAGATTAGATCTTGTTGCGAAAAAAAGGGATGAAATAGGGGATGAAAGTTCGTATGAAAGTTAACATTAATTGCCTTTTACTAAGTTTTGTTGTTCACAAATATACATATCTATGCTTAGGCGGCGGAGTTTTAGACCAGTCATTAGAGATTTTTTCGTGTTATAAAATTGTACAGCAAACTGCTTACACTACTACTTCAGGGGTATCTCATAGATTACCAAAACCAAAAACCCAGCCAAAATTTACTCATGCGGAATTGTTTAAACAATAATTAGCAACAAAAATGGGTATACTTTTTCCGATTTTGGCGTATACAATAAAAAGTACTGGATGAATCACGTTACTCCCAACAGGATATTTGTAGAGAATTGAAAACCCTTTTCTAGACCACGATCGGACAATTTTTCGCCGAGAAAAGCTAGAAAACCCCTTAAAAAGGCATTTTTTTTTAAAAAAACTCATACCTCTGTTAATTTGCAATATTAGGGTATGATTTTTGGGAGATGATAGCCTGGTACAGATACTTTAAACTGCCGAAAGATGAAATTTGTCGCATGTATAGTTGCATATGAAGCTTTTTCTCGGCGAAAAATTGTCGTAAAAATTGAGTAATCTATGAGATACCCCTGAAGTAGTAGTACAAGCAGTTTGCTGTACAATTTTATAACAAAATCTTCCGTTTTCTTCGCTCTAATGACTGGGCTATTTGGTTAATATATTTTCTCTTTAGTGACTAAGGGTTTCCGTTTCCCGATATTTTAATTTTTTATTATTAATTAATTGTACGATTTTCACCACTTTTTGCGTTCCACACCTCCTGCAACTGGATTTTGACCCACTTTCATGTAAGCGATTAACCCCAAAATTTGCGCACATGCATAGTTCGCGTGTCAATGCAATTTGACATTTTTGTAAAAAATCAAGATGGTGGCTCCAGAAATGGCAGGCGAATTTCGTAATCACGTTTCCCATTCCGCGACTTGGGTATCAAACGAAAGGCTAGGGCAAATTGAATACAATTAGCTGTGTGGGGTTATTGCAAATTCAAAATGGCAGCCAACGCAAGATAGCGGAAGACATAATAGAATAAAAAGTATACCTATCAACTTGAAATTTTACACATATACATAGCGTAACAATGCAATCGGTCCATTTCGTAAAACAATTAAGATGACGGTTCCAAAATGGCGGCCGAGTTTTGGAATTATGTTCTTCTACCCCCGATATGGGTATCAAATGAAAGGGTATGACAAATAAAATATAATTAGTAGTGTGGCGTCATTCCGAATTCCAAATGGCGGGCAACACAAAATGGCGGAGAACCTTTTTCTTCACAGGCTACTCGGATGGGTATCAAATATAAAGGTATGTTAAGTGGAATACTATTAGCTATGTGGCGTCATTCCAAATTCAAAATGGTGGCCAACACAAAATGGCGGATTACCCTTTTCTTTACAAGCCATTCGGTATAGGTATCAAATTAAAGGGTGTGACAAGTAGAATACTATTATCTGTGTAGCGTCATGAATAATTCAAAATGGCGGCCAACAAAAAATGGCGGATTATCTTTCTTTTTGCAAGGTACTGGGTATGGGTATCAAATGAAAGGCTGTGACAAGTAGCATTCCATTATCTGTGTCGCGTCATTCCAAATTAAAAATGACTGCCAATACAAAATGGTGGTTTATCATTACAT
The DNA here is from genome assembly GCA_949987705.1 of Thereva unica. NCBI lineage: Eukaryota > Metazoa > Arthropoda > Insecta > Diptera > Therevidae > Thereva > Thereva unica. The sequence continues at coordinate 58,420,764 of OX465281.1, read as the reverse complement.
CGCCCTCGGTGTGGGTATCAAATGAAAGTGCGGTCATCACAAAATGGAGGAAGATATATAATAAATTAAAAATATAAAATAAAAATATAGTTGAAAAACACTTAAAAATACACTTTTATTTTAAAATGAAGTAAAAAGTAAAAAAAAATTTTTGAATGTAGAGTTTTTATTGCTCCAGCCAGTATATGGAAACAACAAATATTTCGAAATGTAACCATTTGGTAAAAAAAAAAACAGAAAATATACTTTAAATTGAATAAAAAATATCATTAGGCTTTTAAACATTTCGCTCATGCTTTGAACCTACATATCTTCTAAGCGGAGCAACTCAAGTTCCTGATCTTTATATCAAATAAAAGAATACACTTTGACCTAAAAGTTGAGTCAAAGTATATTGGTTTACGATAATTGGTCTAGGAGTTATTCAACTCTAAATAAATGACAAAAAAAGACATTGTTTTTTCGCGAACACCCTGTATCTTAGTGGTTAGCCCCCTATCTAGAACACATTTTTCCTCCAAATACATCCAGGAATGACCCCTGAAAAAATTAGAAAAGTAGTCCAACTTGAACGTCGGAAAACCTATACAAGTCGTGAATGAGTTCATATGAATATTTTAAATCTTTAAAACGGTGATATCTCATGAATGGCAATACGTACGGGAAAATGTATAATAAAATTTTTTGTAGAAAATCGTACGAGCTACAAACTTTGTGAACATTTTTTTATGATAAGACTTACGGTTTCAGACGCATTTGCAAAAACCAGATATTTTGACCCTAAAACCCCCTAGAAAGAAAGGTTCCCGGGGTAGAAAATCGGTAGACTTTATAACCCCTTATTAAGAACCCTAAAAGGAAGCTCCGTGCCAATTTTCAGCCTGTACCCAATCATTTCCGCTATTTTTACTATTTTTCCTGTACTATATGTTAACTTTGAAGCCTCTGAAGGTCTTTGTCATCACAAAATATGAAATCGACAAAAATAATAGCCTAAGTAAAATTTTCCACAATTATTGGTGCTGAATTCAAAAAACCTTATGTAATTGAGGATACTAGCACGCAATTAAACCTTTTGTACCAAGGAATATTTCCGAAACGCAACAAAAATTCTTTTGCCTAAAAGTAATTAAAGAAAATTCTGTAAAGGTAAAATATCAAGGTAGATAACACAATGTTTGTAAAAAAAAAAAATCGGTAGGCTCGTTCATGTTTTAATGTGTGTACTCAATAGGTTGATAAGGACGAAAGCGCAGTATTGTAGAGATTTTACTGGTAAGGAAATATTGCCCATGAACGGCCTATCTCTGCGTGTATGTGATTACGGCAAGGTGATTACATATTAAAAGGGTAAAATATTGGTTAATTCTATGGAATATGTAGTGTTGTCTAAAGTGTAGTACCTAGTTATTTGGTTGATTGTATGTTCGGGTCAAGTAAACAAGTTGTTTGTGACGTCTAAATATCGAATTAAGTAATTAAGTAGCTAAGCAAATAATCACAAGCGCATCAATATTAAATCTTATTACATTTTAATTGATGACAGTCTGTTCTTTGTATGCGATTTTGTTAAACTTCTTTAATGAATAAACTTACATATCGAATTTCCTATTAATTTTATCCGCAGCCATAATGGATTTGCAATTTACATAAATGTTTCCCTTTGTACAAGAAACCCTAAAATTGAGTATCTGCTAATTGAAATTGTGATAACGGAGCACATTCAGGACAAACAGGGCATGTTATCGAATTATCAAGAGCCACTTAACAGCAAAACGGATCAAATCTAATTCCACAACGGTCTCACATGAAATGGTCATGGATATAGGGCAGAAGGTGAGGGCGTACCTCGACCTTCTCACGTTTATCAATCATCATTGGAGACCTAGTATCTTTCATCTCGGCATGTGTGCCCCTTAGGGCTGAATTGATTTATCTCTAAAATCGATAAACTATTAGTTCAGTCAATAGCGACTAATGCTGAATATCTATAATTATTATTCAGCCTGATAGGGATAGCAATTTAGATAACTACAGAAGTTTAATGCATAATGAACTTCCCAGGGAAATTCGTTGGGATTCAGGATAAATGAGATATTTAATGGTTTTTAAAGATTAACCTCTCAATGCAGATGTTTTTGTGAATGGGGATTTTCAGCTCAAATTAACCACATTTTAGTATTTGTGGAAGATTGAATGATATGTTAGGATGGGATATTTGTGTCTACTAATTTATATAAATTTTAAGCAATCGTATTCCAATGCGAAAAAGTCGATATCTTCAGGGCAAAATGAAATTGCTTGAGAAAGCTGCTTTAAAGTTTTGAGTTTAAAAGGAAAAGGATTTTCTATTAATAAAAGTCAATTCAGTTTTCGTTTTAAAACGAATTAAGCTCTTTAGGAAATACTGTTGTTCGACTAAGAACATAATGAAAGTGAATGCATTCTTTCTCACATATGAAAAGGTGAATGCATTCCGGGAAATTATTGGAAGTATGAATAGCAAAAAGCGAAGGAATCAAAAGCGCTCCCCGATCGAAACTTACGCGGTTACATTAAGTGGACACTCCTGTAATCTCATCAACAGGAGAGATAAATCATCATTTGATGTCAGCTTAAAAGGTATTGATTCCGCTGGTAGTAATTTTTTTTGGTCCTTCGTTGCTTTCTTCAAGAATAATTACATTTCTTCCACAATCACTCCTTTTGCCTACAAGCGAAACAGGATATCGGTAAGCAGATACAAAGCCGGTCAAGTAGCCACTCTGTTCGCTTCAAACTATTCTGGCAGAAAAAGCGAGGTGCGTTATACACACGCCCATTTAAAACCCATTCAGAGTTCTATAAGCGAGAATGCGCGCTTATGCTTTACTCTATCATCTACCCTTAAGGCCAAACCTAAATGGGAAGTGAAGTGAAGTTAGGTAGCATTGCGTACGAATGTATGAAAGCGACCAAAATGGAAGTAAGTGGAAGTTATGCCTTTAGGCATAAGCGATACGATAAAGTTTTCTTTAAGGAATGTAGTGGTCAGTCATCAGCGGCATGGGGGGAATAACATTGTGTTGCGACTATTTCGGATTGATGAAAGTGCGATCATACCCTCCTAGCGGTGGCCACTGGTAACTATTTTGAGATGATAGGCTTATATATGATCGGGCTAGTCCCTTCCAAGTAAGATTGGCGTGAGGCTTATAACCTCATCTGGAAAAAAGAATTATTACGGGACCACCAACATGCCTTGGATACTGGAATCAACGGCGACGACCACGGCAAAACGATTTACGAATTTTCTCATCGAATGTTCGAACTCTGTACAGAACTCGAGCTACACAACATCTAGCCAAGACCCTGTTAAAGCACAAAGCTGACATTACCGCCATTCAGGAGATGAGATGAACAGGGAATGGTGTTTTGCAAAAACCTGAGTATGTCGTTTATTATAGCTGTCACCCAAAACACCATGTGATCGGAGCAGGTTTAAGGTGCCAGCCCAAAGAACGCGTTAAAGCGATGTGTGTGACAATCTAGAATGTGAAGTATTCCATAGACCCAATGAATGCGTTGTACGTGTATGACATTTGATCTGATTTTATGTTTTCAGTATTTCAGTATTTCGTATACGTATTTTTGAAATTCGCACACTAGTTTGATGAAAGACTGAAATGTCAAATTATGAACACAATTAATACACAAACGTCAAACGCTTCTATCGCATGGAAAAGTTGAAAATTCGTCAACTTCAAGCGTTTGCAGCTTTAAGGTACGGTTTCACTGGGAGCTGTCGGTGGCGGCCGCTAACCGCGAGCTGTCAAAGCTCGTTGCTGAAAATGACTGCTCTTATGGTATACACATGTTGGCGGTTTTGCTCACACTGCCTGATAGCTCGGCGGCAGCTAGCCTGGGGTGCGTTTCAACTGCTTTTGAACCAGTCAAGAAGCGTAGTCGTAGCTGCTAGAAGTGATTTCTCCAGGTGTGCAGGTGCTTTTAATTGAATCATCTTTTACAATATTTAGTATACAGGGTGTCCCACATAAACTTACAAAGCGGCCGGCTGTGGATAGGTCTTGGATAGACGAACAAAAAATCGTATGGGTGGGGGGGGGGAAATCGTAACGGTTTAGCCGCTAGGGCGTTTTGAAGTTTTTTTGCTAGAGTTTTACATATCACCCTATATTTTTGTAACCGTGTAACCCATTTTCATGATTATGGTACCGGTGTACGCAGAATTCCCCCACCTATCTACGACGGTAAAAATAATGGTCCTATCTTATAAACTTTTGGAGTTATGAGTCGCCAAAGTCAAAATTTTGTATTTTTTTCACTAAAATTTCAACTAAAACCACCTTTTTCTCCAAAAAATACGTGATAAACCTAAACTTTTTTTTCCAAAATTAAAAAGTTTGGACAATTTCCTATAAATACTCATAACTCCAAAAGTTTATAAGATAGGACCATTATTTTTACCGTCGTAGATAGGTGGGGGAATTCTGCGTACACCGGTACCATAATCATGAAAATGGGTTACACGGTTACAAAAATACAGGGTGATATGTAAAACTCTAGCAAAAAAACTTCAAAACGCCCTAGCGGCTAAACCGTTACGATTCCCCCCCCCCCCCCCACCCATACGATTTTTTGTTCGTCTATCCAAGACCTATCCACAGCCGGCCGCTTTGTAAGTTTATGTGGGACACCCTGTATATTCGAATTGTTGTTTATTTAATCGAAAATATTCTCGAAATTTCTCTTCAGATTTTATGAAATGGCCATTCACTAGTAAACAGTAACAGCCTTCTTCTTTACGCGATTTAAACATACTGTTTATAACTTTTCTTTGATTTAATAACATTAGTTCCATGAAATCATGTTCTTCCTCCTTCTCAATTAACAAAAACTTTCCAATATCCATTATTTTTCAGTAACCTGTTTTTAACCTGTTGAACCAACAATCGACAATAAATAACTTCCGGTAGCCATGCAACAGTTTCAACCAAATAACTTGACCGCGCTGCTCAGTTACTACCGCTGATAACAGCCGTCGGAAGCTGCTGTCGACAGCTACCAGCGAAACCATACTTTTACTCGCGTGTGTCGCGGCAGTCATTGGGACTGTTTCCATTAAATAGCATTTACTTTATCTCAAAAGTCACCCGCATCTTGCACGCGCATCGCGTTAACACGTTCTATGGGTCGGCTTTGAAGCAATAAACAAAAGGCTATGCACCCTTCGTATGTGAGGTAAAACGTTCACGCATCTGCAGACCCCTGGTGGAGCTACTTGCAAACAAATACCCATATGTTGATAGACCGCCGCCACCTTTCGGGTCTGATGACGGTACGAACACACCGAGGTGCCAACTTCGATTTGGATCACTAAGAGTTCAGAAAAGAAGAAAAGAACTCATAGACGAAAAAAGAAGCCTGGGAAAAAAATCTCGTCTATGAACTAAAACAGAACAGAGAGCGACGGCCACACCAGGTGCGGAAGTTCTACCGAAGAGTCCGCCGTATGACGCAATTCACACCACGTTGCACATACTGCAAGGTCAAAGAAGAGAATATGATCACCGATATAAAAGGCATTCTGGATCGATGGGAAGAGCACTTTTATGGATTGCTAAATGGCGAGCTAACTGAGGCTCCAGCAATATCTGATGATAAGGCTATGCTGTCGCCATCAAGCATAGATGAAGTTAGCAGTGCCATAGCCCGGCTCAAAAACAACGAGGCCTCCGGTGCAGACGGTACTTCACCACTGGTTAAATATAGAGAGCCTACATTACACCAAGCGATTCATGAAATAATTAAGCAAGTATGGGAGCAAGAAGGAATGCCAGAAGACTGGAGAAGAGGCATTCGCTGCCCGGTACCTAAAAAAGGATATATCACTGCGTGCCCTAATTATCGGGGTATAACGTTGTTGAGTGCCGCAAACGCTACGCTAACGTTCTCTGTTGACATAGTGACATGTTAGCATTATTTTTCCGTGATAGTTATGTAACGGTCGGTGGTAACATTTATTTTGGTGGGGAAATTTATTTTGAAATCACCTTGTAGTTAAGGGAAAATTTTTTCGAAATCACTTTGGTAGGAAAAGGGAAAATTGAAACGAGGGATGCGAGAAAAATTTTGGAGGAAAAAAAAAAGAACAATGGAAGTCAGTTAGTTTTGGAGGATTGAAAATAGAGAGTGAGTTTTTGAAATTCGGAAAACGGTTTTTTTAATTTTGGAAAAAATACAGTTGTGTTTTTGACGAAAAGACAGGAGATACTGAAGTTAATTGAAAAAGTTGGTGGTAAACGAGGCAAGAAAGAAAAAGATGATGAGCGATTGGCAATAACTGGTATTGGAAGAATCCTGTGAAGTCGATCGGTCGTCGCAAGCAAGAGAAGACCCAGGTGTGATTCAGATAAAATTCCAACGTGAACAGCTGCGTACAGCGGGGAACGGAGGCCCCTTATCTATTTGGGAGGTGGCCATAGATGTTCTATTAACTGGACTGACTTGGGAGCACACCGGTGACGGTTAGGACGAGGAGAAAGGAGCCGGGACAACCTACAAGCTAGGCAGCTACCGGAAGGAGACACATATATTGAGGTAGGGGTAGTTTGATAGAATAAGTACGACAAGGTGAGATAGTTTGGAACCCGGTTGAAGAGGCAAGCGACGAGAAGTACTCACTGGGCCAGACAGATCTACTAGCATCTACAGGCGTAGGTTTGCATGTAACAGTGTAGTTAAGGTACAAATGAGCCAAAACAAATGCGTTAACATGGAGGAACTAATATCGCTAGCTCGCTAACGTCTTCTACAACCGCAGAACGAATTTGACAAAATTGTTATATTGTGGGCTATTGAACGGCAGGAAGTGAATCGACAACAACAGTTAATTGAATAAAAGGCCATACACGATATCTTGTTTGAAGGCCAACTTAGAATCTAGAACCAGAACCAGATATGGATAAGTAACTGTTAAGTATAGTGAAGAGTTAGTTGCAGGGCACGTAGTTACTCTCATTATTAAACATATTTACTTTTTTTCAATACAATTTATGAATATCTACACTCCATTAACTAGTACACTTTGAAATGTACCCTTTTAAGACTACTTGTTGCTCTTTGAAAACAAAACATAATTCCTAAATTTTTATTGTTATTAATTTTGTTGAACATACAAGATTGAGTGAGTTTTCATTATTTTATTATAATTAAATGTTTTTGGTGTATGTTATTACTTCTTCCCTTATAGATTATAACTAATATTGCACTAATATTGTTGTCTAACACCTTCACGCATACATGACATTATTTTATTGTGGTCAAATTATATTTGGTTTGTTTTTTTGTGGCCACCTAACAATCCTTGTAGTTTGTACGGTCACTCAGATTAAAGTTGTATCGTCATTTGTAAAAAAAACAAACGCTACGTACTGGTACCTTTGCGACGCGTTTTTTTTTTAATCCTTCGTCGTCATATAAATATATGTACTTGTTTATTATTGTTCTTTTTTTTTGAATTAGAGAGTTCGTAGTTGTTGTATCTGACAAGGATCCTAGTTCATTGCCTTGAAAGATTAATTTTGTTCATAACTCTTTTTGTTCTGGTGTTGATAATAATTGTACTGGAAATAAAACAGAAAATTTAATGTTTATAATAATGAACTCAAATTGCTAGATTTTTTTTGGAATGGTTGGGGGGCGGAGTTTATTTCTTCTCCGGGTTCTTAGGTGGTGTATTTCCTTGTCAGGTGATGATTATTCATATTATCAACTGGCAAGGGAATAGATTACAATGACACGGCTCAGGCGAGGCTCAAAGGATGATTGGACCTGAAGATGAATTTTCCTAGTCACAGGTAAGTGGTGAACCAACCGCGGTAAGGCCCGGCCACACACCCCACGACCCCTCCGGCGAGCTAGATGACTCAGTGTGGCCGGTGTAGGAGTTCCGAAATTTTGTTTCATTTCTTATGTATGGTATTGGCTCCTTGGTCATACTTTTCCGGGCTTATGGCTAAGGGGGTAATACCTCGCATAAGTGGCGCCCAATATTTTATCGCGCCATTATGCTAATACATAAATGGCGCCCAACGTGGCTTTTAAAGCCCGTTAACTGTCCTACACGGACCTTGCAGTTTAAATTTTTCTGGTGTTTAGTACCACTTGTGCCTTCACGGACAATGTTTGATTTTTTTTTAGTTTATGGTTCACCACATTTACCAAGCGCTCGCTGTGGGCTAAGGTAGTACCGCGAGGCCTTAGTCCTTGTCTGGTTTTGTCGAATTTTTTTCAGCGTCCTTGTCCAAATTCTACGTGAATTTTTCTTTGTTTTCGCCTTTAGGCCTACCCTTTATCTTCTGCGGTAACTTCTTCTTTTTGGAGTAGCTTCGAGCCATGCTGACCTTCACGGCTTGCTAACAAGCGGTGTTCGCTTGGCCATGCGTGTAGGTGTAGTAGTGGTTCATCCCTGTCCTGTTTCTAGGGTCGGCGACTCTGGTATCAGGCGTGACATCGCCTGCCACTGCGTCGGTCTGTGAACAGGATCTTCGATTAATTTTTCCTGGTGGACGTTGAAGTTGGTACAAGGGCTTAACCGTCTTTGGTATCAGGCGTGTTACCGCCTGCCACTGCGCCCCTTGCCCTTCTGATGGTCCATCCAGCTTGTTAAATTCTATTTTTTGTTTATGTCCTGCGTCCATTTTTTTCCCGTCTGTTCCTCCCTCCTGATTGATTTTCCGAAAGGTAGCTCAGTTGGGTTGGGCAGCGGTTCACTTCCAAAATTTTTTTTATTTTGTTGAAGAAGTTTCCCTTTCGTGACGATGCGAATTTGTCTCTAGTTTCGGTCCTTCTTTGGGTGTATACCTGAAGCTGTGCCGGCGAGGTGAATGTCACTTGGGGATGACTGTGAGACATAGTCTTCTCCAACTGACATTGACACTCGGGAGCCCGGAGAGGGAATGGATTCCCGAGCTCAACCATTCCTAACTTATGTTTGAATCAAAGCATACAATCACTCATCTACACTAAAATATATAAACACTAATACAAACTTATTGTTTTATCACTACACACTAATCACTGTTGATTTTTTTTCGGGGGTTACATACAATATTATTAACATCTATTTGATTTGGTTAATTCCACTCTTTGATTACTGGTTATCGTTTGTTTTTGTTTTGATTATATCGTGGGGAATTTTTTTGTTTGTTAATACCATAGATAATCATGGGCGACTCGTGCAGAAGCACTTATTATGGCCAGCCCATCCTTCATAAGGTGCTACGAAGGCCACATATTTTTTCATCTTTATCTCCTCTCGCAAAGGAGTTTGTACCTCGACGGTCACCTGTCATCCTGGCTTTTACTCCAGATAGGAGATGCTCAGTATCACGACTACCACTATCTGGGACTGTGGGCTATCCTTCATCGTCGACCGCCATCCAGATTGCGCCGATGGCAGAACATGACTCAACTTCTCGCACGGTAGGGAGATGTGGACCGATAGCCGACGAGATTAACGCTGTGAATTACGCATGGAATATTGTTAATTGTGTAAAAGAAAAGCCGGAATCTTTCGATACAATAGCGTCGAGAGCATGTACTGTATTTGCAGATGTGAAGGATAATCACTTTGTGTTAAGCAATGTGATGGAAATTATTTACAATCAATCCATTGACGAACAGACTTTCGTTAACACAGGAGCTAAGTTATATGTACTGTTGGACTCTATGAACCCGGTGGGAAATAGTATTTTTAGGAGTTTGCTTAGGTTAACGCTAGCTTATCATCTGGATGAAATTTCGCGTTACAGGCAAATGCACCGTCGAAGGGTGAGAGGTATCACTCTATTTTTCACTGAATTATATGGACAATTAAAGTTGGGGGGATCGCATATGATGGAACTCGGCCAAAATGTAAGGTTGCTAATGACCCAGTTACTCCAGGACCCAACTCCCGAAAATCTTGAATGCCTGTGTCGCATTTGTAATAGGTTGTGAACTAAAAGTAGACTGTCCGGCCGAAATCGCCACGCTAATACGTGGTTTAAGTAATTCAGCATCGTCAGGAACTGCACCTGAAGGTCCTAAAGTAACTCTCGAGGCTGTGCTAAAATTAATTTCGTAATTTCTATTGAATCACCTGCTTAACTCCGCTTTATGATATTTTCGATTATCTTAGTTGGTTCTTTCATATACCCTGGTTAGGCATCGTATGTTACATTGCTAGGCGTACACTGAGCATATCTACGTTTTGTTTTTTTCTGGAATAGTAAGCACTACATCATAATATCGGGGTCCTATGTTAGATTATAAATTCAGCGTATTCGTTGCTGGTCTATTACTAGTCGATCATTCACGTTATTTTCAGTCGTTTTTTTATCAGTATGAGCTATTGTTATTGTGGAAGTTGGTCGTGTAGCTGCTTTAAGTTGGTAACATAATACTTTCGGTGCAAGTTATTAGGTGGAACGTCACGGAGCTGTTAAAAATTAGTTTGAAATTTGGAACCACCCCGTATTTGTATTGAATTTTTAATCGTTAAATTTTTAATTACATAGGTTAATGTCCTGGCACAATTTCGCTGATTGTGATAAAATTCTTTGGGGTAAGTTAGGTCTACGTCCTGAATGTCGTCGAAGCAAGCGCTCCTCTGAGTAGCCCTAAGAAGGCATCTCGCCGGCTTCACCGGTTAATAATAAGGTACCCGGCGTGGTCCGCTTAGGTAGCTTCCCTAGCGGATGGTACACCACCTTGTTTCACTTGGCAGTCTGGGGCCAAGTTTCAATGAATTATTCATCCGGATCTGCCAGACCAGATCCATCCACTGAGGCATAGTCTCCTCACACTCCTCACACTGTCCTTCCTCTTTATTTTAATAATTCTTCGGTCAGTCTGGAGAATGTCTCTCAGCAGACTGTTTGGCTGTCGTTCCACCGGGTGGAGTCAAAGGCAATGTGGTATTGCTGGAGACTGACCCGATGGAGCGAAAGCAAACTGAGTTTGTACGTAAATGTTTGGAGACTTGTGGATGCCCGTCGGGGGACAATGTGGTATTGTCTTCCGCCGGTTATTCGCAACTCCAGATATTGCTCCGGGAGGTTTTCCAGACTGGCCATCACGAAATTACGGTTGCAACCATGAGCCTAAATTACAGCTAGCTTTTCCCCCGCTCTTTGTATAACCAAGTAGTTCATGCCCGGCTAGCTCACTAGAGCATGAGACCTCTTAAGCTCAGGGTATGAGTCGAGACCCACATTGGCGCCGAAAATGTTAGATCTTATGGCATAAAAACCCTCCGTTTTTTTTCGGCTCCTCACTGCCTCGCGAGTCGGCCTTGTGGACCCGAGGGTATGTAACGGTCGGTGGTAATATTTATTTTGGTGGGGAAATTTATTTTGAAATCACCTTGTAGTTAAGGGAAAATTTTTTCGAAATCACTTTGGTAGGAAAAGGGAAAATTGAAACGAGGGATGCGAGAAAAATTTTGAATTTCGTTATTTTCAATTAACTATATTGTAGGGGTAGTTTTAACCCCTTAAGGGTTGAAAATAATTTATTTTTGCCTGACAGTATGCCCACACTCGAATTTGAAGCAAAAACTTGAAAAAAAATTTTTTTTTACAATTTTTGCCATTTTTCGCCAATTTAGGGGTACTTTCAACCCTTTAGGGGTACCCATTACCATTAGGCTCGCCTAAATTTAGTATAAATCAACCCCCTTCGCAAATAAATATTAACAAAAGTGCATTTCATCGCATTAGTTTTCATTATTATTGAAATAATCACGAACACCCCCTAAAAATGTTTTTTTTTGCATTTTTAGGGGTGACGCCCTAATTTTGAGACCGCGGGACCTCGATTTTCGTGATCAGCGACCCCAAAAACGTTTAGGGTTCGATTTTCTTAACGGTGTTATTTTGGAACACCATAACGCGCGTTTTGAATGGACTATAAGTAGATATGGATAAACGCGAGTCAAATTAACTTTCAGTTACGGCACCACGAGCTGGGGGCGCTAATATCGCAGGGTTTTATGCTCCGCTATATATGGTTAGTTCCCGAAATAAACTTTTTTCTTGTGAAACCTCTTTGCGCATTTGAAAAAAAATCAGAAGCTGCGGCTTTGAGTTTAGTGGTTGCGGGTCTAAAAATAGATTCCTGTGGGGGTATTCCTATTGTTTTTTTGTTCAGAAAGGGCAAGGTGGATGAAAAAATGATGATGATTTCGTGGCCGATGGCTGAAATTTGACAATGGAGGAAAAAATGAATGGTCGAGACAACTTTAATGGGAAATTTGGCTACAACGATGTTTTTGTTATCTTGAGAAATGAAATGGGTTTGAAGGGAATATTTCACTTTTTTAGCGAAAAGATGATGAATTTTTAGATTTTTTTCTCAAGTATTTTAGTTAGTACAAATTTGAAATTTTTACGGATAATTGTATTATTATTGATATACATACTGTATATAAAATAATTTTTATTTTTGATTTTATTTATCGTTATTTATTCGCATGCCTAGGGTGACCACCTTTTCTTGTTCGTTAACTCGGTAATTTTCGGGGCCTAGGTGGGGGGGGGGGAATTTATCGAAACAACATTTTCTGAATATTATATATATTTACATATAATTTAAGTTGACATAGATATAGATTAAATAAATAAACGTAAATTATAATTTCAATTTAAACGTATATTTTGAATTGTTCTGACAGGCACGCAGTAAATCTTTTTGTTCGGGTTTGTTGAGATACTCATAAAATTGGCTACAAGACATACTATGATTGATTTTAATGCACAGTTCTGCTTTGACCAAATCTACACTCATCCTATTCCTTTCGTAAGTCCATAAGTTCTTCATAAGAGAAAATATGCGTTCTACAAACGCATTGCTGACCGGTATAGACAGCACTGTCGATACTACCTTCAACAGTTCAGGCAAATCTGAATTTTGGAAAATCGTTGCCCACAGCTGATCCACTGCTGAATCGCGGTTAATGAGTTTACTCAATAATATATTCAAAATGACAATCTCGTCATATAAATGATCCTGATCAACGCCGACATGACATCGTACCTCCGGAAGAACAACGACGTAAATGCAAAATGAATCATGAAACGCGATTGAAAAATAATATCTTCTACAAAGTAATATTACAATACGAGGAAATATTCTGAACGCCTTGAAATTATGTGTGAAATTAAAAGACATCCTTCCGATTAAAACTGAATAACCTTTCCTTGGAAAGATAATGCTATTTCAAGCGTTTTGACGTGTTTAACTAAAAATTTAAAAAAAGGCATTTACGTCGTTGTTCTTCCGGAGGTACGACATGTCTTTGCAGTTTGGATCATTTCATCATATGATACTGAACTTTTCTTTGTAATATTTAAAGAAACAAAACTCTTGAAAGTGGAAGTTTCAAAATTGTAATATTTCTTTAAATAATCAAGAGTTCAAGAGTAGACTGTCACAACTTGTACAACTACTTGAACAAAAATTGTATTTATTATATTAATTACTAAAAATATTTTTTCGTTAAAATATCGTATTCGGAAAATTACGTCATTGGTCTAAGTAAACCTTAACCCGGAGATTATATCGATTAACCCTGAGCCCGGAGAATATTTTCAAAACCCGGAAATTCCGGGTAAAACCCGCAGAGGTGGTCACCCTACGCATGGCCAAGTCCAACCCTTTGTACCGTTAGTACGTCATGTCCTTCAAGTCAGGATGCAATGTTTACTAGTAAGTTTAGGTTAGTCTGGATAGTGCGTCAGTAGATTTCGATGAACCTTGGGTTTTATCTGTGAGGTGTTATATGGTCCCACCAACACCGACTGTGTGTTCTATTTAACGAAGGGGAGGTATGTAGTGGGCCTGGGGTGGGCCGAGTTGGCTAGTCTTGGGAAAAAGAGGTGCATGTAGGTAAAAGCGGTAAAAGTTATCGAGGGCTGCTACATTTCTACAGTGGCTTGAAGAGTCTATAGAGGAGCAAATGAGTGCTATTGCCAATGTACCTTCTTCGTTTTGCACCTTCTCCAGCCAAGGCAAGCTATTGTTTAGGTTCGCGCCACGCAACCGTCAAAAGCAATTAAATTTAAAGTCTTTTATTGCAACAAAAACTGAGGATTTATAATGAGTTAAAATAAATTGAGGGGACGATTAAACAAATTTTAGTAATTACAACCAGACGCATTTTGATAAAGACTAAACCGAGACTGAAGCTCTGTTCTTTAATTTAATTTTTCTAAAGGTAAAAGAAAAGCTTACACCTGACTTACTTAATATTAATAATGTTATAATATTGCTAACTAAGCGTCTCTGGGTAGCTGGATGCTCCCGAAGTATCGAGGTGGCTTGTGCCGTAAGGCTCGTGACTTTTTGGTTAGGGTCATCTATCGTATGGGGTGTGGCCGTGGGAATAGAACTTCTACCCAGATATACGAGCTATGTTCAATACAATTCAATACAAGGCGGAATGTAGGACTTGTAGATTGTAGTCAGGGCAGCTGGCTGAAGGAGGAACTTGCATCTCTTGAGGAATCTTAGGCATTGATAAGCTTGTTTGGCGAGTTAGAATATGTGATTACTCCATCGCAGATCTGGGACCTTATTCTCTATTACAATATTGTCATATTTTTTTAACGAAATGCTGAAACCGTATTTTCTAATACAATATTGGCATTCATTTTACATAAAAATTTAACAATATTGGCAAATTTTTATTTGAAAGCTGTTTCGTTTTCGGTTCGGATTTAACAATATTGTAATAGGGAATAGGGCCACTGATTATGTCTAAATTTACGAATCCACCAAGGCATTAGCTCGCAGGCTTTTGACGTGATAATGACGTAAAAAGATGATGTTTCAGATGTGCATAGCTGCGATATGCATGTTCTTCATGACGTCAATTTGCCCGCGAGCAAATATTTGTTTGCCTTGGTGTATTTGTACCTTAACCACTTAACAGTCGGACGTTTTTGAGAAAAGCGGTATAAAAATTGTCACCATTTTTTTTAATTGACTGCATTTAATTAATTAATACATATAAAATTTACAAATTATGACTGAAAAACACCCGTTATTTTAAGGTTATTATATTTTACACATATGCTACAGAAATAATTTGTAGTAATTTCTACTAAAAAATACAAAATTTGTGTTTTTATCACTTTGATTACTAGATTGTTGACATTTCCTGCCAGTCGCATACGCGCTTCTGCCCGGGGAGGTTGTGTTGCTTGCGACTGCGGGGAACTGTCGGTTTATGAATGAAAACGCTTATTTATTCAAAGGAATTTTTTTCAGCATTTTTTTTAAATTATTTTAAATTTAGAAATGAAAAATATTTCGTATAATTAAAGTAAAATTATGCTTTATAATGTTGAATAAACTGCCTTTGTTGAGCAGGGGCTTTACATGTATTTAAAAGCTCTGCTCAACACATAGAAAGATAAATTAACTTTATTCATTCGGCATGCGCGCATCCCTTCCCAAATTATTTTGTTGAGTTTTTTCAGTGTTTGTTGCCGTTTTAACTACACTTAATCCTGTTTTTACACGGTACATACGTTCCAGAGAATATCGTGTAAAAAAAATCGTGTAAAAAAAGTTCCAGTATGGGGAAATCGGAATAGATTGGTTCAACAACCTCAAAAGGCATATAAAAATTAATAATTCAGTAAAACAAATACAAATTTTCTTCTTCAGTCCATTTTATTTCACATATTAAAAAATAAAAACAATTTAAAAATAAAAAAAAATAATATCTTCAAGGAACATAACAAATGGTATAGTAATATAAAACCTGGTATCACTTTGATTTTAGGGTTTTTAAGAAATAAAAAAACAATTTATAAATATGTATACAAAATTTACATAATTTAAAGAATATAAAAAAATGGTATAGGAACATAAAAAGTGGAACATAAAGGATATTGTTTTATTAGGTGTCAGTTTCTGACAGTAAGCGCATTCTTTTGTGCTGCATTGGCTCAATATTATTTTCGTCAGAAGAAATGCTTAGTACGTCTACATCTTCAAGTGCGCTAATTGGTAACTGCCTATCAGAAATAGTTTCAGGCAGAGTTTTATTTATTTTTACAGCAAATTCGGTTATTGAACGTTGTGATCCTACTTTAGAGAGTTCTTTGTACAGCTCCTTGTATCGAGCCATGCAACACTGTAGATCTGATTGAAATTTCGTAGCTCTTTCTTTTATGTGATCATATGTCAGAAAATGATTTGCCAATTTATTTGCCATTTGAAGTCCATCAAGAATTGAGCTGGCGGTTATTGAAGACGGAGTTTCGTCCTCATCAGTGCTATCACCATTTTCGTCAATGTCTTTCAGTGCAACTTCTAGTAGCTCATTTTCGTTAGGAGCTCTGTCAACTATTATTTCGTTAATATCATCAACGGTAAAATTATCAAATCCTTCGCCTCCAACTGCTTGTGCCAAAGTGATAATTTCTTTACACACTTTATCGATCATATTTGGTGTCACAGAAGAATTTTCGCTTTTAATGCATTCCGGCCATATGGCTTTCCAACAGGCATTTAAGGTCGACGGTCTTACTTCCAAAAAGGCCAAAGCAGCATGTTTTATGCAATCCATGATGGAAAATTTTTTCCACGCGTCAACAATGGTAATATTAGCATCATTGTCCATTTTGTTCAAAATGTATTGAAATGATCGCTTTATGTAATACGTTTTGAATGTTGCAATAATACCCTGGTCTAATGGTTGAATTAGGGCAGTGGTATTAGGAGGCAAAAGAACTATTTTAACATTAGGATGTTCTAAAATTGGGTGACCAGGAGCATTATCTATCAGCAAAAGAATCTTAAATGGCATGCCTTTATCATCCATATAACGCTTTACTTCTGGAATGAAACAATTGTGGAACCAATCGCTAAAAACTGAGGAAGTAACCCACGCCTTTCTATTTGCCATCCAATGAACTGGCAGACTTTTAATATCGACACCTTTCAATGCTCGTGGTCGGAGAGATTTATTGATCAACAGAGCTTTTAGTAAGCGGTCTCCTGAAGCATTACTGCAGAACAAAAACGTAATCCTATCTTTTGCCACCTTAAAGCCACTAGCACTTTTTTCGTGTTTGGCTATGTATGTTCAGCTTGGCATTCTTTTCCAGAAAAGGCCGGTCTCGTCGGCGTTAAATACTTGGTCACTATTGTATCCGCCTTCCTCAATTAATTTGGCCAGCAGCCTTCTGCTTAATGGTATTGGTATCAAGTGGAATACGTTTTTGGGTGCAATCTTCTATCCATGTCAAGAGCACCTTTTCCATTTTTTCTTTAACAATATTTCTCGTATAAGACGAGGACTTAGCACTCAATTTAGTACCCGAAATCACGGATTGTCTAATCGTTTTTTCGTTTTTTTAATAGTCCGGATTGTCGCTTCGTTTAAATCGAAGGATTTTCCAACGCAACTGGGACCTTCTCCATTTCCCAGTCGGTCCAGAATTTTTATCTTTGTTTCCAAAGAAATAGCTGTTCGTTTTTGCTTTTTCATGGCTGAATTAAAAATTTTAAATATATAAATGAAATATACTCTATAAAATATTTTAACTTACTTCTTTAATATCAAACAAAACAAACAAATTCTTCAGTTTCAATAAATAGAGTATACCGCACCACAAAATTAAAAAAGTTTTTAAACACATAAATTAAAAGATATAACTTCCATAAATTTTGTTTTTACTAAATAGTTTTCATTTACACCTTACACATTCAAAACTCAATAGAAAATGAAAACAGAATTGAATTGGTGGTTCCCCTAACGACAGAGTTGTGTAAATTGGTGATTCCCCTATAATCAAATTATAATAATTCAAATAAGAATATTTTCAAATAAGAATTTTTCCAAATTAGAATTTTTTTCGTCCGTGTAAAAAAAACGTGTAAAAACAGGATAACTTAATTTCTGTCGACCGTGTTATTTCCAAATCGTGTAAAAAAAGACCGTGTAAAAACAGGATTAGGTGTAAAAAGAGGGGAAATGATAGAACATTATTTATAAAATTTGCTCAAATATTTTGTGTCACGGAGTTTGAAAAATTCTATACGTGTACAGGAATCTATTTTTAGATTCGAAACTTTTGGCTTTTCTTCCAACATGCATCAAGGGCTTTGAAATGCTTTTTTAATTTCAGGCGCAAACCCGCTTTTTTATGTTTTCTAAAAAACAACAAAATTGAAAAATTGGTGTATTATTATGCAGTAATAAAAAAATAATATTATCAAACTAATGTTGAAACCCCATTCCCATTGATTTTAGAGGTTTACAACAGAAATTCGCAACCCTAAAACTTCAATCAGTGCAACTATCGCCATCTAACAAACCAGCTGGAAAAATGTTTGTCCATATCTACTTACTCTATAATCAATGTACAATACTTCAAAGCCAGGTAACATAACCATAGGCGTGGCGGGAGTCACCGGCCACAGTGGCACATCTGAGAAACAGAGATCACGAGCGTCCATCCGCATGAGATGGTACAATTGTGCCCTCTTCGTTCTGGGTAGAATTGCAGAAAATGAGGCCACCGGTACCATCTCTGAGAAGAGCAAAACCTACAAAGCGAAATTTCAAGAAGTGTTGTGAAGTGGAAAGCGCTCCAGAACGCAAGCACAGAAGGAGCGGTAACTTCCCGCACTAAAAGGCAGATATCCCGGGAAGATAGCTTAGCGCCTAAAAATAATGACCAAGAAAGAAAAGCTTTGAAGACCAACCATAGTTGCCTCTACTTCAGGAGCCCAACAAGGCAGGGATGAGGCGCCATCAAGGCAAAAATATCAGAGATGGTCATGGAGTTCGTGATGGCGTAAATTGGTCGAGTATCTTCGGCGCCACAACATCCTTATGGATAACTGGAAGGTACTCAAGGCTGATGAATCGAAGTCGTTGAAATAGTAGAACTCTGGTACTGTTAATCAACTGACTTAGACCACTTTCATAATTATGGGCAATATGTACTCGTATATTTGACTTTTTAATGTATTTATTTTTCATCTTCCTTAATAAATTCTACTTAATTATAAGAGTTTTCATCACTCTCTAATATAATACTCGAAGTTTGCTCCTAGAGGTACCAGGTCACGTTTTTGGTGACAAAGGCTGTTATAGCTCCTCTTGCCGATAAGTAACGTTAAATATGTATAACCTTCAATTAAAGACATTACCCGTAGAATATAAATGGACTCTTAAGGAGATATGACTCTGAAACTCTACGATCAGCAAAAAAATGGAAATCTTACCAACTTTGAGTGGCACTGCTTAACGTGCTCCAATCGTGCTAAAACTTTAACTATCTAAAAATGTGCAAAGGCTGATTATTTTTTCGGTTTCCCGTTGAAAAAATTTGTTCTCCCTTGTCACTATGGTCACTCTAATGTACAAGTACATGTATTAAAATCAAAAACCACTATCTAAAATAAAGATCGTGGTTGGTTGAAATTGGTTTTAAAGATTAAGCTTAGGAAATCCGAACTGAGGAGTGGGCGAACAAAACGGCACATGTCCAGTTTTTCAAATTGTTCAGAAATCGCAAAAAACTGTTTCTGCCTCTGAACTGATCACATTAACTATTTATGAGTATGGTAGGTTGTGCTACTATTTGAACTCATTCAGACGGAAAAAAAAAATTTTAAATATGTTTAATACTTTAAGAGAAAAAATTAAAACAAAAATGGACATGTGCCCTTTTGCAGGGACACAACTGGGACATGTCCCGTTTTGTTAAACTCTTGAATGGACATGTGTCCTTTTGCAGGAACCCAACTGGACATGTTTTTTTTGTTTTTAGCCTTTTGGGGAGCTCCCTGGCCTCCTTAGAGGCAAGGGGGAATTTTTCTGGTATTTTTTCCTAATAGTAGGGACTGTTACGCAAATTTTAAGGGGTCATAGTGCCCCCTAGGGCTTGTTTTGGAGCCGTGGGAGGCAAAAGTGAGGTAAATTTTAGTGCATTTTTAGTGCATTTTATGATGCACATACAAATCGATGTAATTAGAGCCCCAGGTGAGGTGCAATGAACTTCCATTGTTGATTAAAAACTTTTTTGTGTGAAATGCGTGCCCTTTTGAAAATCCACATTAACGAATGGTTAAAAAATATGAATATTCGTAGGACATATGCCTTTCGGCAGGGAAACCGTTACTTTGCTAACAAAAAAATATTACATGAAAGTGATTTTTGAAGTGGCTGAGATTGAAATTAGTTGCAGTTTTGTGTAATGAACACGATTCCGTCAAAACACTGAAAACGACCAACCATGGACATGTGCCGTTTTGTTCGCCCACTCCTCAACTATTGCATCCCGCAGTAAATCCGATGACTCACAAAACTTCCCCATTTCTTTTCAATATCTCATTCTTACCACTTAAAAGATGAGTTGTTATATAAACACGATAAACAACGAATCAATAACTTATCCTCTATTTGAGATAAAATCTTTGGCGGAGGCCTCTCACAGAACACTCAAGATGTCCACTGTCCCATGTGTAATCCTGCCACTCATCAGCTAAGCCCGCATCAATTAACCCTTTAGCCGGTTTATTGGGCAGGCCAGACACCGAGGAAGTCGGTCCTGTGTCGCCAGTGGCCAACAGGCTTGATAAATAGGCGAACATCTCAATTACACGCCACACAAAGCAATCCTAAGTAGATCAAACAATTAACTCAAGTGCGAAAATATCTCGGAGCTGTAGGGCCCCACTGCGGACGGACTAGCCCCAAAAAGTCGCCAATCCAACCCAGGGCAGCAGCACAATGGCGAGATTGATTAGCACCAGTTGGAATAATACCGTCGGGTCTGTCAACATTTGTTCGTGTTCGCCAGCCATTGTCGGGCGTAATGAGATTTATCTCTAGACAAAGGTGGCTGGAGGTCGCGGGGAGGCTAAATAAGATATGGTTACATTGCCTACAGTCTTGGTCGCAGCCGTGGCCGCCCGCGGGAGGGGGTTCAGTGGTGAAAGTTCAAGGACTTCTTTTATCTGTTAGCAACTGTTCCTGGCATTCGGTTCCTGCTGCTGTTGTTGTCGCTTGCGATGTCCTTAGCCGCTGCAATGCTTGTTTGCCCCTAAAGCCGGGCTGTCGTTGATTTGAAGTTCATCCCTCAGTCGCCCTACGGCCCCATTAGTTGCCGGGAGGCTCAATCTGTTTTTGCACTCGTTGGGATTCGCCGGTCGAATATAAATTTATGGCGTCGAAGTGTTGATCGGAAGGGATGCTCTTCTCCGCTCAAACGACTAGTCCCTGACATTTTAGCTGTTCTTACCCAGAGTGTCTGGGGGTGGTTGTTTTTGATTTTCCTTGCTTTTCCGCACTTTTAATGGTTTTATTTAGGTTTCTTAAAAGCATAAAAGTAAAACAACAAATTTAGTGTCAATTTTTTTTGCAATTTTCCGGGGATAGTCTCTAAGAAACAAAACACGTAAGTAAGAAAGAATAAAAAAGAATTTGGAAGGGAATGCCGCATTGGATTTAGACGGTATTAATAACATTGAGTTGGGTTATTAGTTTACTGAAGCGTTTAGTTCGTTAGTTTACTAAGTGATATCCTGAAACAGACAAAAATAGCAGCCACGACTTATTTTCGTTGGATGAAATATTTTTGTGTTATTGCAATATGATGAACACTGAAATGAATTATTGTCAACGTTACAATTTAGTTAGATTAATTCAACGAAAATAAACTTGAAACAATTATAGTAAAGTTAAACAGAAAAAAAAGAATCCCCGTTTGATAAATAATGTTTAAATTACAGTCGGGTATTTCAAAAGTTTTGAAATACGACTAGGGACCTCTTGTAACAGTTGCAATAATAGATGGATTGGCTTGCTATTTCTTTCTAAATAGATAATAAAATGCAAATATAGGTATATTCTTCTTCTACAGACGTTTTAGTTCTGTTGGACTCGGGCCTCTTCTTCCAGTAGTCGACATTTTTCTAGCTCTCCCCAGTGGGTTATACGAAGTTTCCGTATAATAGCACGTCATCCGTGCACCAATTTTTGGTTATTATACTCTTCTTTTTCCTGATAGTCCACCATAGAGTAAGTGCAGTCTACTCAATTTGATGAGTGATTCTATTTCTTCCTTGCAGGCCCAAATATTTTTCTTAAGACTTTCCTTTCGAAGAGCTGTATTCTTTTTGTTGTGTCAACGCCCAAGCTTCAAACCCTTTGCTTGACAGTCTTCCATTTTGTCTGCCATTTATGGTCAGGTCAGACTATATGTTAAAGTGCTTTGTATGCTGTGTTTTACATGGTGGTGGTCTGTGCATCAATTGTCGGACTGAGGCCTAGAAGCCATTTGTCCGAATTTCTGTTCCTCCTTAGTGCTTGTCCTTTGCAATAGAGACTTTGTACCATCTTAAGATTTCTGTAGTTACATATATCACCTGGAGCCCTAAGATTTTCAAGTTTCGTTTTTTGGATCTTCTACCATAGCTTCTAGCGTATTGTTTCTGAGTAATCTGTACATCGGCTGTCTGTTTCTCGGTGTGATAAGCTCATCGGCGGCAGAAGTCTCTGAAGCATTTCTACAATCTACCACAAATCGAGTTTGCCAGCGACACTTCTGGCTATAGTACCACCCTCTCTTGTTACCATGGTGCATTGCTTGCTCGGGTTTGTATGATATCTTTGTCTTTTTTAATATTTTGGTACGGTTTAGCATATATTTGCAAAAAACCGATATTTTGACCCTTTGACCTTGAATAAAAAAGTTTGCTTCGTCCAATCGCGTGGCAGTCTCTACAGCTTATGTATAATAATGTTTTTAAGGGCTGTTCCAATTTTCAGCAACTTCCGAACTATCTTCCAATTATGGCGTTTTTTCGTCTATTTTGACTGGGCTATTTAATGAGCTACTGAAAAGAGACGACGAAAATAAGAATGAAAGTGATGTGAACCAACTAAATAGAAATGCACCAGCACATAACGACAGCGATTTACAGCGGATACAGCGGAATTATTTAAAACTATGGACTGACTCCGATATCCAAAACACCTAATCGAAGTAACAAAAGCTACAATCGAGGTAGTACAATGTAGAGTAAGAGTTGAACGAGTAGAGACCTCTCGGATAGTTTCACATCACAGAGAGGCCTGAGACAAAATGACGCGCTGGCATGCCTCCTATTTAACATAGTGTTGGAGAGGGCGGTAACAGACGCTGGACGGGATCCATCTTTTACAAGTCAACACAGCCAGTTATGGACATTAAATTTTGAAGGAATTGTAAAAGGAAAATACAAATAGGTAATGACCTATCTTTATTTTTAGGTTATTATTTGGTACTACAATCACAGCGGCTAGTGTGTTGGCTCGGACGGTCTAAAACATGTCAAACCGTGTCGCATTTAAAATCCGTCTTTATCCGAAATTATTCGAAACTTTTATCTCAGATTCGGTTACGGTTTTGCATAAATTTTTATTTAGGATATCCGATAGTTTCGGTTACGGTTACGGAGATCCATAACATCCCTGGTTTAAATCATAGGGAGTGGTAGTTATACTGTTAAATAACATTAGAAGATTTAAGTTAAAAACAATAGCCTGAATAAAAAAAATTGGTGGCAAGTATGACATGTATGTAAGTATGTACTAAATGGTTTCCAAATTATTCGTTCTATAAATTATTTTTCGGGACAACATGATAAAAATATAGCCATCTTGGAATTATTCGAAATTTTTAAGGGGTTTTGTTGTTAATTAAACTTTATACAATAAATATTTTGTTTGTACATAAGACATATTATTTCTCTTAGATAGTTGAACTTCATTTTTGAATACATAGTTAGAATCAAATTATTTTTTGCAAAAATTTTCAACTCATACAACAACGCAAAACAATCAATCCCTTGAATTTGTTTTTTCTTGAATGCTTATCGGTCTTGTGACGTCTTATAAAAGGCCAATTTAGAAACAAAAAACTCCCACAGAACATTTGAGTAAATATTTTTGCAGTCTTTTCGCTACTTTAAAGAAAATTGATTTCGATCAGAAGAAAAGAAATGATAATAAAAATTTTGCTGACATTTTGTGTGGAAGACAACAGAGATCAAAGGTAAGTTAGTCTTTAACGTATACGGTTCATGGAGAGTTCTAATTAAGCAGTTTGAATTGAAACAGTAAGTTTACTTATCAGAATTTTCGTTAGTAATTGATTAAAAATGAATTACATATTTAAATAAACAACTTTTCTAATTGAAGCATCAGAATGGGTCTAACCTTTTGGACATTTTTTGTTCTATCCATGTTGGTGTGCCTCGTGGCAGCTAAAGCGTATGCTGAGCCAGATGCGCAATTTTGGCAAAATGTTTGGGATAGTATTAAAACAGGAGCTGGCAAAGTATCAAATTTCTTTAAGAATACTAAGGAAGTAATTCAGGATAATAGAGGCGTGATGAAGGAACTAGCTTCAGGTGCGGTAAACCGCCCAAGATAAAGTCATTCTTTGTTAAGTGATGATATTGATGTGATATTAAACTATTGTATATATGTGGAGAAAGATGTTTTTTTTTAATTATTCAAGTTCGTTAAAAGTATCATAAATATTGCTATATTTTATGATTAATTTATTTAATAGTACGTTGTTGAAAGTTTATTTTAATTTAAGTTTATTTTCAAATTTTTCTTCTCTTAACATTAATATATTTCTATAAACTTATAACTTTTTCGTGGCTTTAATAACAATGTACCCAAGTTGTATACGAGTATTTAATGGTGGTAACAAGTTGGAACTTGAATAAAAGTATTTATTAATGTCATTTTTTTAAGCAGGAATAAAGTTCAAAGAACATAAGTGGTTTTATGTATAAAGTGGGTCCAAAAAGGATTTTTAACATATGGAAGATACTTGTACTTGAAAACACTGTAGAACGCAAGTAAGGTGTAACGATAGTACCTCATGCAAAGAACTCCATCCTTCTATCCACTCAATGGCGCTACAGCCCAAATCGAGCCTTGGCCTCCTCTAGGACATTTCTCCAAGTTTTTATCTCCTTCGGCATATTCTATCCTCTCACGTTGGGCTTATTATGCATCTGAGAAATTTCTGTGAACTTCGAGCATTTTGATGCTAAAATTGACTCCGTTTCGAACTTTTCCAGTACCATTTTTAACATAAAAATTGCTTATAGCTTTGAAAAAATAGGCCGTAGCATAAAAGTTGTCCAGAAATTATAAAAGTTGTCAGGAAATTGTCCAAGCTTACCAATTTGTAAAATGAAAATTACGATTAATTACGTATTTTTTGGAGAAAAAGGAGGTTGAAGTTGAAATTTTAGTAAAGAAAAACAATTTTTTTTACTTTGACGACACCTGCCTACACGGCAACTTTTTTCCCGCAACATATGACTACACTGATAAACTAGTTGGGATGTGGGTTTGACCCCTTCGGTCCACACGATTAACTTCCCAGTATGATGAACGAAGATGGAATAAACTAACTTCTTACAAAATAGTTATACGTTTAGCACTAGTGGAAAATTGGCTAGTATCAGAACTGATGACAAAGCAATCCCGAGAGAAGCTAGTTCAAATAACCATAATAGTAGTAAATCCACAAGCTTCTTCTAGAGAATTTGTTTTTCCTGAACGTTAGCAAACAAACATTTCCTCCGTATTTCGTTCGCTGCACTAAAGCGGGTGTTCAAATTCGTATTGAGCGTGCTGAAGCGCCGTTGACGAGCTGAGAAGCGAATGACTTCATTTGTAAATTCCAAAGCTTTCCGGAGATATTAGCAAAACTGTAACTGTTAAGTACTTGTCAGACTTGACCAAAAAGAATAAATTTTACGGTAACTGCTGGAAATCCCGGGATGAACCGCAGTGCTAATCCAAGGTTTGAAAATTCGCGCTGTTTGTAAAGGGTAACGAAATTTTTGCACGATTTTGAAAGGTTGTCGGATTTTGACAAGTGATGTTTTGTTCGAAGGCTATCTCTGTGCAGAGCCCAAAAAAGATCACTTCGTTTAGAACGGGTCTCATTCTCATTCCATCGAGTTTATTAGATATGTATTAGCAAAACTTGTCTTTCTGACAATTAGATGAAGTTTTTCTATTTAAACAAAAAAGTCCCGACCGAATATTATGAAATTTTTTTCAGAGCATTTCTTCATTAATATTATTTTTTCGGCACCTCAATGAAGTCGATATAGTTTTTAGTTCGTGCGGTATCGTGCAGGTATAAAAATCATAAACGTCGTTTGGACAAAAACAAAAACGGTTAGACCGAATTTTATGAAAATCTTTTCAGATCATATTTTGGTTAATACTCTTCGAACGGCACGTCAACTAATCTTTTAGAACTCGCGCACTATCGTGCAGGTACATAACTCACTTATGTCATTTAAACCAAAAAACCCCTCTACCAAATATTATAAAAATCTTTTCAGATTATATTGTCTTTAATACGCTTCGAACGGCGCCTCAAGTAAGTCAATATCTTTCGTGGTTCGGGCGATATCGTGTAGGTACAAAAATCACTTATGTCATTTAAACCAAAAAACCGCTCGACCAAATATTATAAAAATCTTTTCAGATTATATTGTCTCTAATACGCTTCGAACGGCACCTCAAGTAAGTCAATATCTTGCGTGGTTCGGGCGATATCGTGCAGGAACAAAAATCACTTACGCCGCTTAAACAAAAAACGGCTCGACCGATTTTTTTGAAAATCTTTTCAGATCATATTTCGGTTAATACGCTTCGAACGACACCTCAACGAAGTCGATATCAGTTTTGGTTCGCGCGGTATCGTGCAGGAAAAATGACCACATCCGTACGCACATACACACACACACATACTTCCTCCCAATTTTTTGCTTAAAATGCTCCTGGGACCTTGAAAGATGAAAATACGTTGAAATTTTCGATTTCGATTTTCGGACAGATTACAATAACTTCCTATACTGGGAAGTTAAAAAAATTCTTAGCTTAAGAGACTTCTTGGTTTGAGATAGGTACTCATTTATTTAATTTAAGCAACTCAACTTCTTAGTCAAAGAATATCAAATTCTTGAAGCAAGCAAATTAATTTTCTTGACGGCTTTTTTGAATAAGGAGCCATATTTTTTCTAAAGATCATATGCCAGTGTCAAATTAACTACAATATTTCCACGTAATAAAATAGTGAATTGCCGCATTAAATATTCTCGAATTAAAACTTCAACGTGTCTTGATTTAATACCAATTTTGTTTTGAATAAAAAATATTTAGTTTCTTGAGTAAAAAGTTAAAAAATCTTATTTAAAAAAAAAAAAAAAAAAAAAACATATCTTGGTAGAAAAATATAAGTATTGAGCGAAGAAATATAATTGCTTGACTCAAGAATTTCAAATGTCTTACTCTGTGAGACAGCATTCTCATGTTAGGACTGAAAAATGTTTCTACTCAAGACATATAAATAGAACAACTCGATTGTAGAGATCTCGGAGTTCAAACTCAAGGTTCATCGACATCTACTCACACACCATCTAGACCCCTAACCTATCCTTTCTCCTCTATCCTTCAAATCTATCCTTCAATACTACTAGACACTGACCATGACTCGAACGACATGACAGACATGTACCACATAAACGCAATTCATGCGATGGCCAATGGTAAAGCAGTTGGAAAAGATGGCATCCCGGCAGAATTGTTGAAAACCGACTCAACCCTCATAGCAGATGCACTTCAGCCAATCCTGGAAATAGCATGGAACACCTGTACCTTTCCGGAGGTAGCATAGTCAAAATACCAAAAGAGGGGACCTAACAATATGCGACAACTGGAGAGGCATCTGTTTGCTATCTACAGTGTACCAAAATTTTGTCCCATATATTACTATCTAGGATAAGTGAGGCAGTAGACCGAAAGCTTAGAAGGCAGCAGGCCAGATTCAGGAAGGACCGCTCCTGCATTGATCATATTAACACCTTGAGAATCATAGTGGAGCAGTCAACTGAATTCCGATCACCCCTTTACCTTGCTTTCGTAGATTATGAGAAAGCGTTCTACTCGGTTAATAGGAGCTTTATATGGCAGGCACTAACGGCGACGTGGATTGCCTGATAAAATAATAGAATTGATAAAAGCCCTTTATAACAATTCCAAATGCAGAGTTCTCCATAATGGAAAATTATCTGACAGCTTTGAGGTGAGCTCAGGACTACGACAAGGATGCCTACTTTCGCCTTTACTATTTCTTATAGTAATAAGTCCAGCAGGGTTAAGGCTAAATCAGACTAAAACTAAACAAATACGAATAAATGCAAACACCATTGAACGGACTGCGCTGAATAACCGTGACGTGGAACTGGTAGATAAATTCTGCTACCTCGGCAGTATTATTACCGAAAATGGCGGTGCAGAAGAAGATGTCAGTTCCACAATAAATAAGCCACGAGGCGCATATGCATGCCTGTTCCGCATATGGAGATCAACGGAGATCTCAACTAGGAATCACCCTTTGTACTACTAGTCCGTCATTTCGTTTGTCACGTCATGGTGCAATGTCTATCAGCAAGCTTAGTACGGTGGAGGGGGAATAGGTTAATGGTGATAAGTGTTCTAGGGGTGTTGAAAAAGTTGGCGATGAACCCTGCATTCGAACTCTTGGATTTTGTAGGAGCTCGGAAATACTGACTGCGGAAGATTATTCCACAGTCGAGTTGTTCTATTTACAAACTAATTCATATCCTGTTGAGTGATTGAAAGGGGGAGTTGCAATTGGAGGGAATGAGACCATAGTAGCATTAAAAAAAATTTTTCATGTGTTATGTACTGTGCACTATGAAATATTATTAGCAGCGCGATGAGGATTTGCGAATGCTTTGTAAATACACTGCAAATACTATGTAAATAACTTCGGAAGCTTCTCTTCTGCCGAGCATCCCGCGACACCACTACTTTTTAATACGCAACTTGAAACTTTTTTGGTAGAGGTTTTAACACTCCAGCGAGTTGTTTCTCGATGCCCCGATGTCAAACTCGTGATAGTAATTGTTGGGAGTAGATGGACTAAAAAAATATCGTGGGTAGGTTGTGGCAGTTCGTTCGTCCTCGACTAGAGCTGCTGTTCGAGATTGTACTCTAATCGAAGAAAATAGATTGTCGACATTATAAAGGGCCTTTCCTGAGACTCTAGTCTTTCACATAAAGTCGAGTAGGAGGAGGAGTCTTTTCCCCAGATCTTGGGATTGAAGTCGACTACCCGATAACTGTAATGTTTACCAAGAGGAGGTTTTAGCAATAGATGAAACTGTTCTACTTAACAACCGGCAACTCGACAGGAATTGTATTGTCTACACCTTCTCAGATAGCGAAGCAGGTCTAAGAGCCCTGCGCTCTTGCACAAACAGCTTTAGAACTACCTCTGAATGTCGCAGATATCTTAACGAGATAACTTTCAAACTACGATGCAAACAGCACACAATGCAACAAGCAGGAAAGCATTGGATGGATCTTAATAAATGCACCGTGGCAAAATTAACCTGGCCCTCTTATGATCTCAGGCAGACCACCTTGTTACGGAGTCTCGGGAGACAAGACCTCTCAGCTAAAGTGGATAGTGACGCATGCGACCCGCTTAGTTCTTGAAACCCTCGATTTTTGCAGAAGCTGTAAGAATCCGGACGTGGAGGAAAGTGTATTACATCTAATCTAATCTAATCTAAGACTAATCACATTTGATGAGCCCTTTCTAAGCACTCTTGCAGAGATCTCGAAGATTGGAATCCCGCCACTTAGAAGACTACTTTCTCGAGATGGTTTAACGAAGAAACAACACTTGAATATCAGGTTTAAGGTGGGATCACTAAAGGCCTATCCCCCGAGTAAAAATAAAATAAGGGCATTTGGCGGGCGTTGGGGCAAATGACGGGCGTAGAATTTTAAACCATTTTTTATGATGGCCTTTCAAGGAGCAAAAAACGGCGACTTGGCTTTTCAAGGGTCAAACGACGGCCGCACACTGGGGCAGATACCCTCAAAGACTGGCAGAAATTCATAAAATGAAATGTTATTTAGAAATACCCACTTGTACTATTTCAAAATAACACTTACCTACCTACGATTTCGCAGAAATTAAATGCTTCGTAACTTATCCTAACGGCCACAAAAGTGTGCCTTATTCGTCATTTGCTCACGAATTTTAGGCGGCCTTTTATTTTGAACCGTTTCAAAGTAGTTTTGAGGTGTCATTTATAATTTATTTATACAAATCAACCATGGAAGCTTCAGCTTCAGGTACGAAACAATATTTTAGTAACTGTTAACTTTTAATTATGAACACATATTGAAATGGGGGACGTACTAACTTTTGCGTCTTCCCTCATCTCATTGCAATATATAAGTGATATATGTATATATATTGCCAATAAAAACTTTTACTTCACAAATTTTATATTAATATTATTCTTTTATTTAATACGTTTATTTAACATTTATCTATTATTATATTTAATAGTTTTAGATTTTAATAGCTTAAGATTTTTCTATTTTTTATTATGTCACACCGAAAATTACATAACGGTTTTTAATTATACAACTTATTATAGGAGACTTCCTTATCGAATAACCCAGCGGGAAATGAGGCGATTCAAAAAGGTTACTGAATCGTTTCTTTTGAAGCAGAGAAGTGCTTCTCTTAGCCTTGCCGTACATTTCTTTTTTAACATTGCATGTCCTAGCGGGGAAGCGATTCAATTAAGCGTGTTTGTAACGATTCGAAAGCGATTATTAGGAATGCAGAAGGAAGCACAATTGACTCGGTTCCCTTTTGCCAGTTAGGGAAAAGCTTTTTTAGATTCGATTTTCTACCACTAAAAAGCTTTTATATTCTTCATACTAAGAGTGCTTACCTCTTATATTGATTTTCTCTCTGGGACGACATGTGCTTACGAAAAGATTCCTTTGGCAGGGGCATAGAAGCGATTCTTTGCCGCCTCGATTGGAAGCACGTCAAACATTTCCCGCTGGGAAGCTCCTAACTAATACTCTTACAAAAATTCAAAAGAATTTTTAATATCACAATATTTGTGTGGCTATGTTTTTAAAATTGTTTCTGTGTAGAGTGTATACATACGTGATATGACAATCCAAATTCCCCAAGTGTATTTAATAGTAGTAGTGAGAATCCAAATTGTGACGTAACCAAAAACACTGTGCTTAAAATTATTAGAACAGAAACTGAGTGGATACTTGAATAAAACTTATTACAACGAAACGCGTATATACAAGTAGCGACTGCTACACATATCACCCAAAAATAAAATTATTAATTAAAGTTATAAAATTGTACTAAAATCTATTAAAAATGGAGATTTTCTTTAGGTTCCAAAGCATATCAAGTATCAAGTATTCTAGTGTAGAAGCATGAATTTGAGGTGTTTTTTCAGCTGCTGTAAATAAAAAACTAAAAATATTTTTAGTATCCATTTTTTCACAAGATATTTATTCATGTTTAAAGAATACATAAAAAATAAAAAAAGTCAAAAAATTAAAAACTGTAAATTTTATAGGTTGTTGAAGTAGGGTGTAAAAAAAAAATGGCGCGCCAAGTTTGCCACGATTCCAACCCTTCTGATGATCTGACCAAAATAAAAAAAAACATATTATTAATTTAGATGAATGCTGCTATCGTACTAACTAAGAAAAAGTGGCATTTTTTTTTGTTTTTGGCTAAATTCCGGCTGTCCGAAAAAAAATTGTTTTTTGGCCTATTTTTTGACTTTTCGGATTTTTTTAAAAATAGTAAAAAACATTATATTGTTATAATAATAGTTCATACGATAAAGACATGTATTGAGAACACTCACTGAAAATTTGAAGTAAATCGGTCAAGTAGAACTTGAGAAATCATGGCAAACTTTTTGAAAAATGTAGCTTCGAGATAAACACGTTTAAAGTTTAGGGTAAAATTACGCCGGTTTTGAACCATAAAATGACATTTTATACTTATGTACGTTCATTTAATCCGCGATTCATGCTCCATACATTGGGCCTTCTTCTACTTCAAAAAAAGCATTTTCCAAACAACAACAAACCCTTTTAATGACATATGGACATATTCTTGAAAGGTTGAGCTTTGAAAATATCAAAAAAAAATTTTTTTTTTTTTTTTTTTTTCAAATTTCTACACTAGAATACCCCTACTAAAATGACTATATCTCTGAAAATAATTAAAATTTTAACAAGACCTTTTAAGGACATATTCTTGAGAGGTTAAGCTTTGAAAATATCAAAAAAAAAAGTGATTTTTTCAAATTTCTACACTAGAATAAGTAAAAATAAATTTTGGCCTTTTGACGGGCGTGATGACCGGGCCATTTGGCGGTCAAACGACGGCCCGTTGCAGGACAGTACGGCCATTCGGGGGCGATTGACGGTCAAATGAGGGCTTTTCAGTCGCAAAAAATGCCATTCGGGGGCGATTGACGGTCGAATGAGGGCTTTTCAGTTCCTAAAAGGCCATTCGGGGGGCGATTGACGGTCAAATGAGGGCTTTTCAGTCGCAGAAAAGGCCATTCGGGGAAAAAGCCCTCGAAAAGCCCTCATTCGACCGTCAATCGCCCCCCGAATGGCCGTTTTTGCGACTGAAAAGCCCTCATTTGACCGTCAATCGCCCCCCGAATGGCCGTACTGTCCTGCAACGGGCCGTCATTTGACCGCCAAATGACCTCGCCATCACGCCCGTCAAAAGGCCGAAATTTATTTTTACTCGGGGATTCATTTTAAAATAAAAGCAAATTTTTTAGTTTTTTTAAACTATTTATTTTTTCCCCTTGAGGTTGAATGATATTTTTATAAGAGGATAAAAAGATAAGATACGCCATATTTTTTATAAGAGAATAATAAGAATTCATTAAAGAGAACAGTTTAGAGTTATGGGGACTCGGGGTTGCAAGTAAATGTCTTGAAGCAAAAAAAGCTGCCCACCTTTCGTTAATTATGAAAAAATGCGTAGGTATTATTACCATACGATTACGTAATAAAGGCAAATCCTTTCAAGCCCACAAGCCTTTGCATCTTGCGTTGATATTTTTCATTAAGGCTAAATTTCGTTTGAGATAGGATTTCACTCGTAAAAATTTTGTGACAGCAACCGAGGCAATGTTTAAGCAGCTGCGTATATTTTGAACAGCATCTCAAACAAAACCGAATTCCTAGACAGACATTTAATTACAGCTTCACGGCAAAT
This sequence comes from Thereva unica, assembly GCA_949987705.1. Classification (NCBI taxonomy): domain Eukaryota; kingdom Metazoa; phylum Arthropoda; class Insecta; order Diptera; family Therevidae; genus Thereva; species Thereva unica. Next base: position 58,387,534 of record OX465281.1, on the reverse strand, counting down.
TACCATGCGAAAATCTGAATCTCGTTTGTTGTGCTTTCAGGGTTCGTTGCTTTTGAATTCATTCAGTGCTGGAATAATGAAGCCATTTGTTAGTAGCTGCGGTACCTTCTGCCACAATTTTGCGGCTATAAAAAGTCCTTTACTTAACCACGGCTTTCTGGGCATCCGCCCACTCCACCCTTAATGACTTAATTTGCTGAGACAATAGAGATCGTTCTTATGGTGACTTTTCAGGGACCCTCGTCCCCAAATTGCCCTAGAGTGTGATACCTTTTTTTACTTAGATAAATCTACGAAATAGAATCAAAGGACCTCCAAACACAATAAACCAATATTAACTAGCCCCGACTGTTAATGTCCTTCCGGCACTGAGCTAGGTGGCCCTAATGTACCCAGCACGCAAGCAAGATAATTGGCAAAAACACTCGGTGTAGGCGGAGGCAGCTCCTTCCTCTACGGCATTTAGATAACTTTCGGAAGATAAGATTAAGCCACTGCATCCTGAGAAAACGCTATAGGATATGATTGTCTGCAGGACAAAGAGGCTCCTTATTACGAGGATGATAATTTCCTTTTAATAAACTTAGTCGTTGGCTCTGTAGAGGATCGCTCACACGAGATTAATTATGCTAATGGTTTTCCCATGACATTTGAACTGACGGCATGAAAAGCGTTCGTGAAAAACTGTTTCTCCATCTTGGGAAAAAATCCTTGAGATACTTTCAAAGAAATCCCGTGAAGAAAATTTACTTGCGACAATCATTAAAAATTCTTTTCTTGTAATTCTAGATTTTTCTGAAAAGGACTTAAAATGTTCTCATCGTCCTCTTGGGGTAAACTAGGGAAAGAGCAATGATGGACTTGTTTTTGCGGTTCTTGATTTATGGAAATTCTCAATGGGACTGACTCGAAGAATTACTGTTTGGCAAATTGATTGAAAGGAAACATTCATTAAAAATTTGCAGACTCATTTCGTGTCAAAAGGGAAAAGCACAACGAGCACCGTTAACTGGGATTTAAAGGGAAATTTAAATTGAAATTCTAAGAATTTTGGGGGTTGTTCGCGCAACTGGGGCTTTCGGGGGGAGCGATATGAAACTGTTAAAGTGTTGGTGCTAAATAATTCACTACAAGATTATTATGAAAATAATTATTCCCAAGTGATTGAATGGGAATACTAAACCGGAAGGCGGATTTTTTATTCAGATAAGCCGTTAGAGATAGTTCTTAACCAAATTCACTTTATTAGAAACTAAGCACCCGGCCTAGGCATGTAGGATATAAATTTCTGTTTGATATTAATGCTCAAGATTAATTAGCAAATTTTGAAGATTATTTAGAAACTTTGAAGTTTAATTAAAAACTTGCAAGTCTTATCCGTAGTTAATTGACTTTTGGCAGCTAACCAGGGATATTTTTAAATTTCTGTTATAAGCACAAATATTGGGTGCCCTTCAAGGACGGATTAAAGCATTGCAAAAAATCCATTAGTAGAACGAAGCGAAAATCCAGCATGATTTGGTTCTGCTGTAATGGGTTTGCCAGCTTGATAGACTTCAGGAATATTGCGATATAAGAGCAAGCGCTTTATTCAAGCATCTTACATTAAGCGGGGACAGGCTCTCTGCAGAAGCCTTGAACCTTCTGCTGAATACGTAGTTTCTGGGATGCGAAAATGTGGTACGAATCAGAGGTCTATGTTTGTAGGTGCATAAAGCAGGAAGTCTGCATTGGATACCCAACTTGGTAGCTTGCCAAGGTCCGGTGATGATTGGCAATCTTCCTTCAGACACTGTTCAGGAGGCTCATTATTTTCCCCTTGTTGTAAATGACCTTAGCTATTCCACAGATAATTCAGGTTTCTAGTGCCCCCACTGGCTAAAATCAGGTGGCATACAAAAACGTGAAGACTATTTGGTTGCAAACCATCTCAATCTCCGAGGCCGGTGAAATCTCATTAATTGTTGAGGTAGTCAGCGTTTTTGATCCCCGTCTATGTAGCTTACTATTCCCCGGAACCCAGATGAGAGTCGCTTTACCTTCTATCGGCCCTATGTGTCGGAGTTCTGCATTGATCCTCATCAGCAACTCTAGTACTGATATAGAACATTCCAATGCTATATCTTTGTGTAGGTTTGAGGGTCATGTCTCGGGCGTCTTCAGATGAGCTGGTACCCCGTCTTAAACGTTCGTAGGCCCTGCTCCAATACCATCCCATCTTTTGGATCGGTCTATGATTATGCATAGATGTAAGTACTGTCCTATTTGAACCTTATGACGTCTTCATTACAAGCCAAGAACGAGCTTAACAAAATTCTTGCACATGGCGGATTAACTTTTCGCAAATGGGCTTCAATGGGCTTAGGCGAATTATTTGACGGTATTCCCGAACAATATATAGAAATTTCTTCTCCTCCTCGTACACTGGAGGAGGGAACCTTTCTGAAACCAGCCTGCACTCTTCTAAGAGTTCGATCTACATTTTTTTATGTGACAGTCCAAGTTCAGGTGTCACTCTTTGTACTACTAGTACGTCATGTCGTATAAGTCACGGTGCAATGTCCAGTAATAAGCTTATGGTGATGAACCTTGCGTTTGAACTCTTGGGTGTTGTATGAATTCGGGAATACTGTTTTAGGATGTTCCACAGACGAGTTGTTCTTCTTATAAACAAATTTCTGGACCGGAGTGTGCGCGAAGATGAGGGCTGTAAACTCTGTGGGTGAGCTGAGCGGGCATGTCTTGTGTTGCGAGAGAAATGTTGCCGTGATGGCATGGGAATACTTATTTTAATGGAGCAGTCATTGTGATAAAAGCGATAAAATTTTGCAAGAGCTGTTAGATTCCCACGTTGGCTTAATAAATCTATTGATGAGCAAATGGCGCTAAAACCAATAAGTTTGAGAGCACTGTTTTGCACCTGTCCAGCCAAGCTAAAACAGGGAGGAATGTAGGACTTGTACATTATAGCCCTGGCACACGGCTGAAAGAGGTATTTGCAACTTTTGAAGAATACTAGGCGCTGGGAAACTTGTTTAACAATTTAGAATATGTGGTTGTTCCAGCTTATATCTTCGGCTAATATTATGCCCAGGCTATTTAGAGACGGTTCTGCCGTTACGATCTTATTGTCCACTGAAATAGAAAGAAGGTCGGTGCAAGTTTTATTGGAGATGAAACAGTACTTCGTTTTTAATGCATTAAATTCAACACGGTTCTTCAGGCCCCAATCAAGAATTCGTTCGATCGTGGAGTTAATTGGAGGGGATTGAGAGCAGGTCATTTATGAAAATGCATATGAAGAGAGCTGGTGATAGAATTGAGGAACACCCGCGGAGATGGTGTGGGGGTTGGATTCAACGTCATTCAATACCACCTGTTAAATCAAGCCAGAAAGCAAGCTCTTAATCCAGTTCTTTAAGGTGGGAGCCTGCTTTAGAGGCTTCAAAAAATCTATTTTTTTGAGGAATTTTGAGGGAAGGAAATAAATATTTAATTGAAACGAAACTTTCAGGTATTATTGTTATATATTTCAACATTTTTCTCAAATTTTTTCATTAACATATCGAGGGTTTCCTGCCAAAAGGGCGTATCAACCAAAACATGGATTTAGAGGATTCAATAAAAACATTTAAAACATCGGTGTATTTTTTTTTCATATTGCTTATTATCGAAAATAAATGTTTTTAGGCGTATGTTTTGGATACTTTTATTCACTTGATGGATACGACCAGTCTGATGGATACGACCTGACTCTAAGAAAAAGTTATAAGCCCAAAATCGCAATTTTGTGGATACGCCCTTCTGGCAGGAAACCCTCGATATATGTCATAATATGCCGGGTACAAGCATTTCGCCGACGCGCCTCGAGCGTGCATGTGTCGTGTGGCGGGAAAGATGCAGGTCACAATTTCCATGTGAAACAAAAAACCCAAAACAAATTTATATTTTCAATAGTAGAGATTCTAGTTAAACCTAAAAAATCTAAAAAAAAGTAGAAATTCAACAATTTTTCGCAACTTAAAAAATTTTTTTTTTTTTTTTTTTTTGGAAAAAAAAAATTTCACTTTAGATTGTTTAAAAAGTGGGTTAATTATAACTTTTTTTATGGTTTTTTAGGTTCAAATAGAAGAGAATTTAATCCTGAATACAATCAATTTTGTCTCGTTTCGATAGGACGTTAAATTTTTTTCCTATCTTTCCCGCCAATTAGGAAAAATCAAAAAATGAAAAACCGAGTAATCGCGCGTCGAAGTTTTCGTTTTATAAAAAATCGTAATTTTCTTGAACTTACCGCAATAATGTGCTAATCTGCGATTCCTGGTCCATAGAGTTGCCCTTCAGACTCTTCAAAAAACTGGTTTTCGCTCTGATGTTCGAGTCTGCGGGCTGTTCTATACAATACATACAATAGATTTAGGGACTGAGCGCAGGCACTCCGAGCGATCCAGCCGCTCGTATACCTGCTCGACGCTTGCACTTCTTCTGTAACTCCGAAAATAATTTGAATTTGTTTCTGAAATTTTAGGGATATATTCTTGCATAGTTTGGGAAGACATTTATGCAAAAAAAAAATTCGATTTTTTGAAGCCTCTAAAGCAGGCTCCCCCCTTAAAGCAGAGTCGATACCAATAGCTTGGAGTTTAGCCAACAGAGCGGGGTGCCATACTCGGTCAAAAGCCTTGGAGATATCCAGAGCAACCAGGCCAGATTCACCAAATCGGTGTATACTTCGGCTGAGGTGCTCCGTTAGGCAAGCAAGGAGGTCGCCTGTAGATCTATTCGATTGTATTGTTTGTCGTCCAATATTTGGTTGCATTCAATTTTGGGCAGAATAGAAGTAATTGCTATTGGGCGGTAGTTAGCAGGGTCACACTTCACCTTATTCGGTATAGGCTGAACATGAGCTAGTTTCCAAGAGTCAGGATAAACTCCGGAGAACTATGAGAGAGCAAAAAGTTTGCGCAGAGGTTTACCCAAAGGTGAGGCACATTTTTTAAGAACCATAGGGGGATTTTGTCGGGGCCAGTGGCTTTGTTGGAGTCAAGCTCTTTGAGACACTTATACTTTACACGACCAGAAGAAAACTCTATCCATTGAGTCGGCGGAAAACTCGCTGGTTGGGGGTTGCATGTCAGAATCGGGTAAGTGAGAACTCTCGGCGAACAGAGATGCAAGTAGGTTGGCCTTGGGTTTGCTGTCTGTTATCACCTGTAACCTGTTGCTGTGATCGTAGATAACTAGATTTTGCACACCGTAGAAAATAGGGTTATGCTTCTCTGAGGGGCATAGGTCCTCTTTTTTTTTGATATTTTGGCTAGGATTGGATGTAGCGCATCTGCTATGAGGCGTGAGTCGGCTTTCAGCAATTCTGGCAGAATGACATCCTTTCTAGCATATGTATTATATTATTATATTGGCCATTGCGGTTACTAGTTCTATTTTTGCTGTTTCTTAATGTCCCTGTGAAAATGATAAGTAAAGGGTGACGAAGTAATGTATCTTAACGGCTTTCTTTTAAATAAAGTGCTGTTTAGTAATTTGCCTTTCCGCCTTACTGTCGCCTATGTTTGTCTCGTTTTGCTCTTTTTGTGTGAGCTCGACGTCGCCTGTTACACTTTTACGCCTTGTACGAACTTTTCTCTATACCTCCATGTGTATTTCCGTTGCAAGTTAATGATGTTAGGCGTATATTTCAGATAATACACTAAAGAGATTAATCCTGTTATCCATAAATATTTTATTTGTGTTGACGCTCAAATATATTTCACCATTAACAAACTTGCTTCCAGAATAGAAAAGAAATGCATCTAGATTATGTTATTTATAGAATATTCAATGATAACCCCTACAGCCCCACTGTCTGTGTATCTCAATTTAAGCAAGAAGGATACAAAAATGCTAGGGCATTTCTCACACATTTCGCATTTCATCTGCTCACATTTCATAAACAATAAATAAGCGCTTCTTATTACATCATTTCACATCCTGATACTGTTAAGTAATATATGGTCTCCCATTTGAATACCAAATGCGAGGCTAAATCTCATCTCATCTGCTACTGAAAAGCCAAATTCGGAGATTCTTTAGCACACCGGCGACTTCTGTGGCATCTAGCTAGCACAAGTATAAAGGGGGATGGTAGCCGTTTCTCATAGCAGAGACAAAGGCAATAGCAGGAAGGGACTGGATTACCCCATTGCTGACGGAGCATCACCAGGACGAGAAGGGCAGTTAGAGTAACAAACATCCCCAAAAAGGCAGCCAGGATATGCGGACCATTTATCCTATTCCGTGTGTACCAGACGTCAGAAGGGAACTCACATAATGTGGGCATTTCGTGTACTCGCAGATAAAGCAATAAATTTCATCCACTTTTGTTGTCGCTATTCCCACCCTCAGCGGCTAGCGCCGTGCCACCGTCAATTCATGCATGCCCGTGCCTTACCTGGCGCTATGTCGAGTTATACAGTTCTGCTAGATCCACATTGGGATAACTGTCCTTACAAGGGGATTCTTATACCGGGAGCAACATGTCATCCTGATTGCATCTTTATTTGGAGGAATGGGTGACATTGTGCAGTGGAAGGAAATATTTCACTCCGTTTTTGGTTATTTTTTCTTTTGTTTTTGCGCACGGAAGCTATCTTACACCTTTGTGTTACCAGTGACAATAGTTGTAATTTTTGTGTGTCCATTAAAGCAGCTTCAACGAGTTGAAATAACTAGAAAAGTAAATTGTGTATTTCACGTCAGCAAGGACATGAAGGAAGGGTTGCAGCTGCCCCATTTACGTGTTATTGAAAATTTCAATATGGCCACCAATAGAGTGGGTGAAATTACAAAATTATACGCATTCAAATTTTCAACCAGGCTGTGGCAGATTCACATGTGTACTTGTATGTACAAAATCGACTCCAACATGAAAAGTTCTTGGATAGCGAATTGTATAGAATTCCTTTACGGTTCAATAACGAGCTTTACTCTACTGGAAGCACACACTCATTTACGTTTCTGATCAATAATAAACTGTCTGACAAATTTAGTTGCTATAAAGATTGAATAGGCTGATTAAAACGCAAGTAGTTAAATATGTTGCTCTATATTTAAGGTTGGTACCTATTGTGATTTTCAAACAAGGAAGCGATGTCATGTAAACTAAGCAAGCCAACTTGCTATATCCCACTATGTTAAAAACACTTGACGATGGAAGTAATAATCTCTATGACATTCTCATCTTTTGTGTTGACCACATTCTGACCTTGATGAACACTAATGGTGAGCTACTTCTTCTAGGCGATTTCAATTTACCCAATATCCCGTGGGTATATGTTGACGATGACGATAACTACCTTCCTGAAGGCAGCCTGGGGCCTCGGTAGTCTAGGGGTAAGGCGCCTGACTACTATCCCAAGAGGTCCCGGGTTCGAATCCCGGTGGTGCCACGGTCCTAGCCTTTCCCAATTTCCCGCCTACATAACTTTCCTTCTTTCTTCTTCCCTCTTTACATTCCCGACTCCTCCTGTCATAGCCTTCACTAGTTCTCTTCCACGCTCCACCAAGCGCATGCCATCGGTTGGTTGAAGAGATTCAACTCGTTTCAGGAGGCATAACACTCCAGCGAGTTGTTCTCGATGCCCCGATGTCAGAGTCGCGAAATGGTTGAGAGTTGGTGGAATAAAAATATCGCAGTCAGGTTGTGACAGTTCCTTCCTCTCTTCTTTCTCTCTCTCTTCTCTCTATCTTCCGGCTAGAGCTGCTGTTCGACGGTGTATATGGAAAAAAATAGATTGTCGACAGTACAAAGGGACTTTCCCTAAGCCTCTAGTCTGCCACATAAAAAAAAAAAAAAAGCCTTAATTCTAAGGAATCGTGTTTTCTCGATTCCTTATTCTTACTTGGCTGGATTCAAATGAGCGGTGTGACTAATCTATTAGGAACGCAGTTGGATCTTATATTCTTTACTGACTCAGTCAACATGACTGTTAAAACCAGTCCAATATTCATGTCCACTGTTGACGATTACCACCGTCCTATCTTGCTCAATTACTGCTTCAATTCAGTTAATACTCCTTGTCCGGAGGTGGTATTCTATTCCTTTAACTTTAAAAAGGCTAACTTTAATGAGCTGTCATCTAAACTTGCCATGCTTTATGGCGTATTATACGAAGCACTCATTTCTTGCGTTCCCTATGAGCCTCAAAAATGGGCCAGTTCTTCTCCTCCTTGGTTGAATAGTGAACTCAAGCATTTGAAAAATCGGAAGAATAGGCTCTGGAAAACTTATTTAAAGAGAAAGGACTGTCCGAGTCTCAATTCATTTATCATTTGCTATAACCAATTTCGTTTACTCTCTTTCACTCTGTATCGTGAATATCTCAGCAGTATGAGTAATAAAGTATTTACTGATTCCAGAAATTTCTTCAAATTTATCAACTCGAAGAAAAACGTTGATAATTACCCTAATACTATGCAGCACAAGAACTGGTCTAGCTGTGAGTCGCCTGCGATTTGCAACATGTTTGCGTCATTCTTTCATCAATCTTTCTCACTTGCAGACTTTCAGCCTGACGACAATAATTTTCGTCACATTACTCCTAACCGAGAAGCTCATTTTTTACCTCTCTCAATTACTATTGCCGATATCGTGAAACATATTGACAATCTTCCATCCAGTCTCCACTGAAAATCCTTTTTCTAAAATGCCTGGATAAAGGGTACTTCCCCACTCTTTGAAAGAATTCGTTCATAATTCCTATTCACAAAAGTTGTTGCAAGAGCGAACTATCGAATTATAGGCCAGTTGCGAAGTTGTCTGCTATACCGAAACTTTTTGAATCAATTATCTATTCTACACTCGTTCCTATCTGCAAGAGGCTGGTCTCAACGAATCACCATGGTTTTCTCGTTCCACCACCACCGATCTTCTTGAGTTCACTGCTCATGCTGTCGAAGGCTTCGTTTCCGGTTGTCAAACTGATTGTGTTTACACTGATTTTAGTAAGGCATTCGACAAGCTCTCCCATTTCATTATTATTCTGAAATTAATAGTGTTAGGCTTTCCGCAAGCCCTTCTAGTATGGTTCCAGTCTTACTTAACTGACCGGACCTACCAAGTTCTTTTTCGTGGATCCAAATCGGTAACCATTAAAGCGACATCCGATGTCCCTCAAGGAAGTCATCTGGGCCCTCTCCTCTTTATCTTGTCAATTGATGACATTGTTCCCTTACTAAGAAGACACTGTAGAATATTGATTTACGCTAATGACATCAAATTGTATCGGCACATAAAGAGTATGGAGGATTGCAAACTTCTGCAAGTTGACCTTGATACCTTTTACTCTTGCTGTGCTAACAACAACCTGGTTCTTAATATTAGTAAATGTGAAGTCATGACTTTTAGTAGGAGACGTGATCCCATAATTTTTAACTACACCTTTTCTAATGAGGGTATCCCTCGTGTTAATTTTGTTAAAGATCTCGGGATTAGATTTGATAGTAAGCTGGATTTCTCCACTCACATCAATTATATTTCTTCCAGAGGTAGTTTAGTCCTGGGTTTTATAAAAAGGTGGTCCAAAGAATTTAATAACCCGTTACTAAACACATATATTTCTTTTGTCAGACCATTACTTGAATATGCGTCCCAGGTTTGGTTTCCTCACTAATGTTCGCACGTTAGAGTTATTGAATCGGTTCAACGAAGGTTCGTTCGATTCGCACTGAATCATCTTCCTTCGGAAAAACCCAATAGTTTTTCCATCATATGAATCCCGGCTTAAGTTACTCAACTTAAGTTCTCTTCACAAGCGCCGTGAGGTGGCCGATGTTGTATTTGCTCATCAGCTACTTAATGGAAAGGTCGACTCAGGTTTTCTAGGTCGCCGTGCGTCGTTTAGAGAAAGTCGTTATAATCCGAGAAGTCCACCTCTTTTACAAATCAACTCCTCTAATACGAATTACGGCAGATTTGAACCTGTAAACCGCATGTTTATTAATGTTAACAATAACATTAATGTCTTTAACGTGAGCATTAGTAAAGATGTCCTTAAAAGGAGTCTTTTAAATCTCACGTGACCACCTATGTTTCCTGTTGCTTGCGTGGATTATATGTTAATTTGACTTTTTTTTTAATTTACTAATTTTTATGTTTGCATGCTTAGTTGTGAGCCTCATCTCAGCGCTTGGTTGTGCTGAGTAGGTAAATCTTTCTTGGCCCAGCTAAGAAGTGCGCCTTCTGTATTAGAAGGGTTAACTCTATTACTAAAACAAAGTATGCTCATACCTTTACAATATTGAAATAAGTAGTAATAAGACAATTTTTAGTGACACAATATCGCCTCCTACATATGTACGTCTTCTAGTTCGGGGAAAATAGCAAAAAAACGCACGAAAGGAGACAAAACTAAAAAATGGCTGAAAATTGGTCCACAGCTTTCAGCAAACAATTTCGGAATCAAAAAAAAAAATACATGGCCGCCGAACATACCGCGTTTTTCCCGAATTTTCCATGTATCTCGATTTCTATAGGTCATACAACGCCGTGCGAGGGCACAAAAATAACTTTTTGGCCAAAATTTCACCCAAAAACTGGAATTTTCAAATTTTGTTTTGGATCAGTCAATACAAAACGATATTGCCTACAAAAACTCCTGTTGTCATTTTTTCGAAAACTTAACCCTTTCGAAGTTACCTACTCAAGGTCAAAGTTTGCAAAAATCACTGTTCATAAATAAGGTAGCAATCTATGCAGAGTACTCCCCCTTATCAAGCCAAGGTTCTAACCTATCAACTTCCACAGCTATGAGTCGTCAAAGTCAATTTTTTTTTTACCAAAATTTCAACTCCATCCTCCTTTTTCTCCAAAATAATACGTAGTTAATCAATATTTTTTCCCAAAATTGGAAAGCTCGGACAATGTATAATGTCCGGACAATATTTAGGCTACGGCCTTTAGTATTGAAGTTAAAAGTATTACAGTTCCCCAAAACTTATCCACTTTATTCCTTTATGTATGTAGTACACTCTGTATGTGAAAGTATAAGCCCAGGTAATCGACTTTATAGTACCAGTCCGTCATGTCGTTCACGTCATGGTGAAATGTGTAGTAGTCATCTTAGCTTGATGGATAGGATAGGTTAAGGGGAGTCTTGGGGATGCATGGGGAGGAAGAGAGAAACTCGCGTTTGAACATTTGGATGTTGCATGAGATCATATTTAATTTTTAAGCAGCCGGCTGCAACCGTCGGTGATAGTGGAAGCCAGCCTCTTCGGAGTGTTATGCTTCTTGAAACAAGTGAATCCCGCTAACCAGCCGACAAAGGCTGCGGCGCCAGCAGTACTAAACAGGGAGGAGAACAAGGAGGTAAATCGTATGCTGGGTGCAGAATCGATCTAAACAGAACTTTGGTACCCTATTACTAGCTCGTTAAGCCGGATAAAATTAGGCTAAGGTGGCAGTGGTAAGCTAAAGAGCTAGCAAGCCAAAGGAAGGGAACAGGTACATTTCCTATCCTCATCCTAACATAAAACTCTTTTCCGCATTACACGTGGGACTTACTTAATTTCTTTTCTTCAATGTGGACCCAGCTGAACAGCGTGTACCAGCCAAATACATCTGCGCATATGCAACTTCAGAGAAAGTTCTAGTTTTAATAAGAAGTCTCTACCCAGGAGGCGGTAAATGACACAGCCATGAAAAATATATGCTTATGCAGGAATAAAAAATTATTCTTATAGTAATAAACGACAACCTTGTCAGGGCTCCAGCTAGCAGAACAGATGGCATATATTTGGGATTGCTAGACCGCCTTAAAGATCTCGACTATGCAGATGATCTCTATTTTCTGAACAACAGACACCAGGACCTCAAAACATGCTAAATAATTTGGCAACAGAAAGTAGTTTAAAAGAAGAAATGAGAAATGCAGATAAATGGAAACACCATTGAACGCACAGCGCTTAATATTCGCGACCTGGAACTGGTAAATAAATTATGTCACCCTGGTAGTATTATTTCCGAAAATGGCGGGGCAGAAGAAGATGGCATCCTCAGGATTAATAAAGCACAAAGCGCATATCCTCGCCTATTTCGCATATGGAGGTCGAGGGAGGCCGAAATTAACTCCAAATTGCAGCTGTTCAACTCCAAAGTTAAGGGAGTTCTTTGGTATGGTTGCGAAACATGCGAAAGTCTCCCAAATCATCACAAGGCGTGTACATGTCCGCCGGCAAGATAGAGTCCCAAATGAAGAACATGGCGCTGTGCCGGCTAAGAGAGGATAGAAGGCGAAATCAGGCGAAGGAAGTGGAATTGGATTGGCCACACCTTGCGAGGCAAAAACGATAATCTAGCCAAACCAGGAAGGATCCCATCCAGTTGGAAGACCGAAAACAAGGTAAAGCAGAACCCTATTAGTACAGGTCACAACACCTGAGAGATCCTAGACAGACAAAACAAAATCCAATGGAGGGCAACTGTTCTATGAGAAATTAAGGGGGGACTAGGGTTTATAAGATTTTTTTTTTTTCATTTTTGTTTTGTTTTTTTAAATGAATACATAATATTTCAAGAATGTTGTGTCAAAATTTCAAATCGATCGGAGCAAAATTGACGAAGTTATGACTATTTTTATACCTGTCAATTTCAAGATTAGAACTAGAATTTATTTGTGTTCAAAACTTTAAAGCGTTTTTTCCACAACTCACGTTTTCAAAGTCGGTGCCCCTCATAACATCAAAAGTTCGTTTTGAAATTTTGAACACTATTTCTATACATAATTGACGAGGTAACGCCGGAGAGTTTTTTTCAAATTTGTTAATATTTTTCATTTTATAATAACAAATTAACCGATTTTTTTTCGGAAAAAATACATTTTGTACTTCAAAGTGTTCCCAAAAATTGAAAAATTGAAATTTCGAGAAACCGCCCACGGCGTTACCTGCGCAAAGCGATTATCTAACGATATCTATTTGATTTTTTCATGTCAGATGATCCAGCACCGAGTTATGAGGGGCACCGCAATACAACTTTTTTCCGAGACGCTCCACAAAAACTGCTGCCATTGCTGTATTTTTCAATATTTCTTCATAAAAATTTTACAGAATATTCTTCGCATATCATACTAGAATGTACCATTGTCGTTAATAAATAAATGTTAATTGCTCCATACAAAAAAAATTCACAAAAAAGTGCCTTTTTTGCACGAATTAACCCTAGTCCCCCCTTAAAGGGGAATATGTAGTTAGGTGAAGAGCTGCCTTCAGTGCGACCGGAGGCCCAATTAGCGTTTGGCGCACCGGTTTGTAGCCACTACTCGTGAAAATTGTGTTCAGTGGTTGTCTGGTCGAATGAGATGCATATCAAAGCCATATTGTGGAATTTAGGAGCCTTAACAAGAATCTGATCTCCAATCTGGGGATCTCTTTTAAGTCTTCCAAAACGTAACTGCCTACGTTCGTCTTTACGTAGCTACGGCAGCAGGCGTTGAGCGGTATGCCCAACTTAACAGCGTGGTCTCCTATGGGCCAATTTTCTGGCAATATTTTGTCGGGGTCTGGTTTAAGAGGGTCTTTGTTTTTTCTTTGTTATAAATCATGTGACCCTGGATATAGTGCATGTCGCCAGTGCTTTCCACTTTTGGCTGGGTAGCCGCAGGTTAAAATATCGTTTTTAACTCATGGGGCTGCCGACTATCTCGGTCTCCTAGCCGCTGGACAGATCACCTGCTTGGCTAGGTTATCGGTTTTCCCGTTCCCATCTATGTTCCTATGACCGAGAGTCCAGAAGAGAATATTGCTTTCTTCCTAGAAATTTACTGCTTATAAAGAGACATACAACTCTGTCGAGGACAAATTCTATTGGCCCTGATAATTGACTGTTTTGCTAATAAACACTCCAAATAAAATTGTGGCAATTGATCCTGAGCAGCAGATCTCCTTTCACAACAGATTTCATGTAATCCTAAATGTAATGGGATATTGTGCAATATCTTCATTTGCCCAAAATTATTGACGGTCTGTGGGTAATATTGAAAGCTTGTCTGGTGCCAAAACGGAAACCGTCAATATTTAGCACAATTTTATTGCCAATATTTTTGATAGTCTAGGGGCCACTTAAAAATGCCGGCGATTTCAATGTTCACAATGCAAGGTTGAGTTACTCAATGGCACCAGTGCTTCAGTAGGATCTTCAGTAAGTCTCAGCTCCCTGATTTTTTTCTTACATATTGGTAATTCGGACCACTGGTTAAGTTGTAAATCTATATATATATAAAAGTCAATGTTTGTGTGTGTGTTTGTTTGTGTGTTTGTTCCTTATGGACTCCTAAACCTTTCAACCGATCGTCACAAAAATTTTACCATATCTGCTTGATAATATGGAGAGTGTTTATACGTTATCAGCTTTGCTCTACCTACCCCTAAAAGGGTTGAAAGGGGGTGGAAAAGGTTGTATGGTGAATTTTTATTTTTTTAGTCAGATTTCTCTCAAAATTGGTATAAATATTCTACAACATAAATTACCGAAGACGTGTTTTAGGATTTCTCAAAATTCATCCCCTAACCCCCTTAGGGGTGGAATAGGTTGTATAGTAATTTTTTTCTTTTTTGTCAGATTTTTTCAAACTTGGTATAAATAATCTACAACATAAAGAACGGAGCACGTGTTTCAGCATTTCTCAAAATTCATCCCCTAAAGGGGTAAAACGAGGGAACAGGTTGTATGGTAAATTTCGTCTTTTTGGTCAGAATTTATTGAAACTTGGTATAAATACTCTACAATATAAATAACGGGACACGTGTTTCAGCATTTCTCAAAATTCATCCCTCATCCAGGCCACTGTAGAATGTGTGAAAAATCGATTTTTTTTTATTGGCTTAAAAAATAGTTTGAACCCTTAAGAATAATATGCCAAAGGTCCCGCATCCGTGAGAAATCAGGAACATTGAAATTTTGACCTGTCCGTCGAGCGCGTCAGCCCTGCTCCTATTCTATTTTTACATAAAAAAAATTGACTGATAAACTTTAAACGCGTTTTTCTCAAAATGACATTTTTCAAGTTGGCTAGCAGCATTGTGTGCTCAATTTTGACTTGAAATAGGGATTCTAAATTTGTGAACTAGAAATCTATATCCTTACTAATATTATAAATGCGAAAGTAACTCTGTCTGTCTGTCTGTCTGTCTGTATGTTACGCTTTCACGCCTAAACCACTGGACCGATTGTGATGAAATTTGCTACAGACATAGTTTATACCTTGGAGACGGACAAAGGCTTCTTTTTATGGAGAAAAGGGGGTTGAAGGGGGTGAAATGGGGTTCAATAAGTTGTAAGGGGATTTTTTTTCTTTACTTTTTTTCTATTGTGTAAGAAGTAACTGACTGACAGACAACGCACAACCTAAACCGCTAGAGCTAAAGGGCTGAAATTTTGACAGTGCATCCCTATAATGATGTGGACATCCATTAAGAAGAGATTTTTCGAAATTCATCCCCGAAGGGGGTTAAATGGGGTTTATCCAAACCGTTAAAGTTATAGGGCTGAAATTTTGACAGTGGATCCCTGTAATCACGAAGAAATGAATGACTCGAAATTCACTTTATTTAATATTCATTTGTGATTGCTTCATAATTTCTTGCACCCAAGTAAATAGGCGAACAAACTTAACGAATGTTCGTCAAACCCTAAAATGTCACTTCTCTTGATGACATATACACGCCAATCTCTGCTTCAAAACTTGCAGATTTGTTGAGCAGAGGTGATATAACGCAGCAATTTGTTTACCATATTTATTAAAAAAAATGCACTATAATAAACCGTTTTAAGGGATAATAACAGCTGACTTTTTTGTGTTTTTTTTTTTTTTTTTTGAAGGAATACATTGCACATAATAAACAGTTATATAAATGTCGAACACCAACCACACCAGTGAAGATAACTAACTATGGGACGGCCAACTGGCTGGGAGTTGCTAGTTTTTTTCTACGTGATGATCTCTATTTTGGCTTGTATACACCAATTAACACTTTGGTCTAAATTCCAACCATTATATTTCGCCAATTTTATCTTTTAGGTTCCTTATCATTGTCCTATTTTTAACAATCCACAGTCTTCAAATAATTAACATTATTTTAAAGTTTTAATAAGAAGCTTCTACGTTATTTTTATGATAAAGTTATCACCATCTTGTACTAGATATGCTCTAAATCAAGCTTTAAATGAAGTAATCTCAATTTTATAACGATCTGTCACTAGCAAATATTTATCTTCCTGTCAACGTCCCATTAGGAGTCTATTGAGGAGACCGGAAAAGGGCTCACTATACCGGCGAGGGATAAGAAACCTTTTATTTAAAATATTGGACACCAATGATTACTCGAATCAACGAAAAAGCACATTCTGCATGCTCAGATATGGCCAGACCCAGCAGTCCTGGGCACACACGATCTACCATCTACTAGCAGCACCCAACCCATTCGCTTTTATCTCTCAAGTAGAAACCATGAACATAAATCAGCCTCCCGTAGCTAGTTGGTATCTCCCCATAGTCTCCGCCATTACGACGAAGGAAAAAAATGGAGCAAAGATAAATCTTTTTTTTTTTCTTATTTTATCAAAGGAAATTCCTCTTTTCCCTTTGTATGCAATTTTCGGGCCATTTCACTCCATTCTGTTCTCTTTATTTGTTTTGAGGAGCAATGGTCACGTCGCTATCGTTAAGTCTTTCTTCCGTTTTTATCTAGACTTGAAGCGCATTCGTACCATTGTATCGGAATAGTTTATCTGTGAACAGATATCCACAATCCGCAGTCCATGATAACAGGCAACAAAGTGAATAATTGATCAGGACATTCAGCTGAATGGAGTTTCATTTTTGAGATTTTTGCTTAAACAAAAATGGCGAAATTTTATTGGGCGAAATTGCAAATTCGAATAAATTTTTTGATATAAAAACAAATGATTCACGATTTGACTAAGAGCATTCGATTTATGTTTATGACTTTTCGGGGAATCCATGAACTGGAAGCCGTTTCAGTGGTTATGTGGCTTGCTAAGGAAGTAGGGGGTCCTGTGTTCGATGACTACTGATTGCACATAATCAATAATTACTAATGGCTAAGATGCCTGCAATCTCGGTAAAAGGCCATTCATTTTACTCAGTCGCTCACCAAATAATTGAAATAGCGATTGCCACAATTTTGGGTGTTTTTTTTTTTTTAGATATGACTTTAATTTCATATTTCATTTCATGTTTTAACAATTAAACAAAACTGTATCAGGTGAAAATGGTAAAAAGAAGGAAAATTAAATAGCGACCACTTTGGCATACAGTAAAGAATTGTAATACAACAATAATAATGCAACACACCAAAAAAGGCTTTAATTATTTTGTTAGAATTTCGAAGGAGTCACTAAGATCTAAAAAATCAATATCTTTTGTCAGGTAGCTTTCTATAGAAGCCAACCTCAGCCAAAGTATTCAATCGCATTTGAGCCATAGTAAATGCGCCGTATCCGGTCCCAAGCCCAGTTAAGAACGGAGGAGAGGCCCGAATTTCCATCAACACCACGGCTTGCGAAAAGTTCATATGGGTGCACTTAATAGCAAGGATAACCTCATAGTACCAAATCCGACGGGTCTAGAGGTCGAATAGGTAGTCCTTCCCCTAGAATAAGGGTATTTGAGCTTCCAGCCCACTAGCACAAAAAACTCTATGTTAAGGAACCTCAAGTAGAAAAAACCGGATTCCTTGCGGATTCCAGTCAAGGGCCTGTTTGGCTAGATTTTCGTTTGCGCGTCGCAAGGTGTGGCCAACCCAATTCCATTTCCTTCGCCTGATTTGGTCCTCTATCCTTTCTTGGCCGGCACGGCGCCATAGTTCTTCGTTTGAAATTCTATCTTGCCAGCGGATTTTTAGGATACGACGCAGGAATCTGTTGATGAAGACTTGTAGGCGCCCTGTGATGAATTGGGTGATTTTCCATGTTTCGCAACCGTACAAAACTACTGCCTAAACGTTGGAGTTGAACAGCCGCAGTTTGGTGTTAGTTGAGATCTGTTTTGATCTCCATATGCGGAATAGGCATGAATATGCGCTTCGTGCTTTATTTATTCTGGAACTGACATCTTCTTCTACACCACCGTTTTCGGTAATAACACTACCGAGGTAGCAGAATTTATCTACCAGTTCCACGTCACGGTTATTCAGCGCTGTCCGCTCAATGGTGTTTGCATTTATCCTCATTTCTTTAGTTTTAGTAGGATTCAGCCTTAAGCCTGCTGGACTACTTACTGTTGTCAAATTGTATAACATGTTTTTGAGGTCCTGGTGTCTGTGGGCCAGCAAACAGATATCATCGGCGTAATCGAGATCCTTAAGGCGGTCTAGCAAACCCCATTGTATGCCGCCTGTTCTAGATAGCGCCAACAAGGATGTCATTTATTACTATAAGAAATAGTAAAGGCGAAAGTAGGCATCCTTGTCGTACTCCTGAGCTCACCTCAAAGCTGTCGGATAATTTTCCATTATGGAGAACTCGGCATTTGGAATATATAGGGCTTTTATCAATTCTATTATTTCATCACGTAGTCCACGTCGCCGTAGTGCCTGACATATAAAGCTCCTATTAACCGAGTCGAACGCTTTCTCTTAGTCTACGAAAGCACGGTAAAGGGGGGATCGCAATTCAGTAGACTGCTCCACTATTATTCTCAAGGTGTTAATATGATCAATACAGGAGCGGCCGATCCTGAATCCGGCCTGCTGCCTCCTCAGCGTTCGGTCTACTGCCTCTCTTATCCTAGATAGTAATATATGGGACAAAATTTTGCCCACAGATAATAACCAGATGTCTCTCCAGTTGTTGCATGTTGTTAGGTCTCCCTTTTTGATATTTTGACTATGATACATTCCGTCCAATCCTCCGGAAAGGTACATGTGTCCCATGCTATTTCCAGGATTGGCTGAAGCGCATCTGTTATGAGGCTTGGGTCGGCTTTCAACAATTCTGCCGGGATGCCATCTTTCCCAGCTGCTTTACCATTGGCCATCGCATGAATTGCAGTTACTATTTCCGTCTTGAATGGGGCCCGAGTGGCGATTCTTATTGGCTGTGCATTATTGCTGTTTTCCTGAGGCTCCTGTGTAAGTCTAGGTACCATTCAAGGCGGCGAAGAAGTAATCTCTCCATCTTTGGAGTTGCTCCTCGTCGCTGCACAGCAGCCTTCCATCCGCACTCTTAACGGCATGCTTTTTAGTAGAGTGCTTTCCCGAGAGCTGTTTAGTGATGTGGTACAGCACTTTACTGTTGCCTGTGTTTGCCGCGTTTTCCGCTTATTCTGCGAGCTCATTTATCTGCTGCCTTTTATCACGACGGATACTTCTCTTTTCCTCCCGATATAATTGGGAGTGCTGGTTTCTTTGGAAATAACCGCTGCTCGTTTCCGCCGCCATCAATATAGCGCCCTTTGTCGTACTCCACAGCTCTTCAATATTTGTGTCATCAGAAACGGTTTGCTGGTTTAATGGCCTCGATTCCCCGATCCGACGGGAGGGAAGTGAGTTGCGGATTTGACACTTTGCGATTCTCAGATCCGCAACCCCGAATTTCTTTTTGACATTTTCCGCGCTGTAAAAGTGTGATCCGCAACAAATTTTCTGCGGATTTGAACGACAAATGCGCCTGAGATAATCCGACATCATATATTTCATTATCGCGTGAGTCTTCACTCCGAATTTTCGATTTAAACCAATCCGGGACTGCGGATTTGAGAATCGCAAAGTGTCAAATCCTCACTCACTTCCCTCCCGTCGGATCTGGGAATCGAGGCCAATATTTCTTGCAGGTTTCCAGCAAATTCTCAGAAGGTCCACGTTAAACCGTCTACGGGCTCTAGCATCATTTTGCACGTTTCTGATTGCGGCGATTTTAAGGCGAATAGTTGCTACAACCAAATAGTGGTCGCTTCCAGTATCTGCTTCCCCGAAACTCCTGGAATCCTCAAGAATAGTTCTCCATCTGCGGCTGACGGCCACGTGATCTATCTGATTTCTCGTTCTACCATCGGGCGATACCCAGGTCTCTTTGTTTATCTTCTTGTGACAAAAGTAAGTTCCACCTCTACCATGAGTTGGTGGGAACTACAATAGTCAACGAAAAGCTCACCATTGTTATTGGTTAGTTGGATTAGGCCTTTATTCCCAATTGTTTGTTCAAGGCCGGTGTTGTTACGGGCGATCTGTGCGTTTAAGTCACCCATTAATACAATGATGTCTCCCCTTGGAATAGAGCGAAAAACCTCATTCAGCTGCTTATAAAACTCGTCCTTGATGTCATCTTCTGCGTCTTCAGTTGGAGCATAGCATTGGACTACCGTAGTACTTCTTAGTCTGGTACGCAGGCGCACGGTAATAATCCTCTCAGAAACTGGTGACCAGCTAATGAGGCTGGACCTGGCTTCTTTGGTGAGTATTACGCCAACGCCACTCGTACGACTTTCAGTTTCGTTTCTACCAGAATATAAGAAGGACTCACGGTTTGGGCAGATATGTTCACCTACCCCTCTGCCGTTAGCTCCTTCCGAAGAAGTACCCCAGGTGCACCGCGGGGAGGTGGGATTAGGACTTGCTAACAGGTTTTCTAGGTGTTCGAATGCAGTGACTTTTCTTGGGTTTTGACAGAAGTGACAAATCGGGTGCCACCACCTTCCGAGGTCTTTGTTAGCCGTTCGGCCCCCTTTTTGTGTTTAGGGGTTCATAAATATTGATTGTGTTGGACAGCGTATAAGGTGAGCCGAGGAAGGTAGTACCAGAGATAAATAATACACGGTGTATTATGTTATCTCTGGTACTACATTGCTCGGCTCACCTTACGGCGTATTATGTTATCTCTGGTAGTGCCGTATTGCAAAATTTGTTGGAAAAAGCCATTTTAATTATATTGTAAGGCAATAATTTAAACTTAGGTTAGAGTAGGTTAAAAGTGCCAACGATAAGAGTTACATTCGTATTTTTCTAAACGCTAGACGAACTTTATTTAAAACTTACTGAACTTAGTTTAATCAATAGTGGAATGTTTTGAAAATTTCCTCCGGTGAGCAATACTTTCAAAAGTTTGCCATACAAATCTCCTATTATACAACGCAACTCCTTCCTATAACTAAATTGCGAAAGTAGATAAATTAAGCAACCATAAAAATACTATAAAACTTTACCCAAACCGTATGAAGTATATGCAAAAGCTCTGGCTGCATCTATTGTCATTTAATTCGTTCGTTTAATCTTGGAAAAGTTTATAACTAGTGAAATTTCGAACAACGGAGCACTTAGAGCGATTCCTAATTACGTGCAGCAGTAAAACATAAATCACATTCTTCGGAGACAGGAAGTGGCATGTACAATATCCCGTAAAGGTCTAAAGGAATTCCTAGTAACTAGTATTCATGTAACGACGTACCTCAGCATATTCAAAGCCAGTCACTGTATAGATACATCTCTGCATTGAATGTCTTGCTATTAGCTTCACCACATTGTCTAAGGAATTGTAGCAAAAATAGGATATGCTCCTGTACATTGAGTGCCCGCCCTATCCTTAGTGCCTGTTAAGCAGCAAAGGGGCCAGAGTTCAAAATTATTAACCGCAAACCGGCTGAAAGTTGAATCAGGTTAAGGGTTAGCCAGGCGTAAAGTCATAGTGTGAAAGTCATTACGAGACAACATTAGGACGTAATGGCTCTAGCACATGATAATAGCAGCTTCTTCTTGTTGCAAATTAATTGAGCTAAGAGAAGTTTGAATCTTTGCATTTAATCTGAGACAAAACATCAAGGAGCTGCAGAGTAATTTGGCAACTAAATTAAGTAAAACTTGAGGGGTATCAAAGCACCATTCATAAGTTGCCCCATTAAAGTATTATTATTCAAACCAAGTGACAATAAAAGTCGAGGTTTGTGCAGATGGTAAATTTATTCGCTTCGACATGTTTAGCGGGGCTTGTGGCAGTTGGACATTGTCTGATAAAGTTTATAACAGTGTTCTTACAGTAGCGTCTTTTCATTAATTGTCATAAAAATTTGGATATATGTATGTAGAGTTGCAGAAAATTTAAGCATTAAGGTTCAGATTTATTGTTTGATTTAAAAAAAAAAATCAGGGCGAAGTGAACGGAGGGGGGTTGGTTTGGTGCTCCGGGCTTATCTCGGAAACGGCTAATCCGATTGAGATGGGAGTTTCACGGGAAGATTCAGAATTTTTACGGGTTTAGGCTAATTTTAAACGCCTTATAGTAGTTTCAACCGTATGAATATGTATTTTTCATCGATTTTATTGCCGTCTTCACATCGATAATTGTCGGTTCGGTATCGAGAAAATCAGTCAATAATCGGCGGTTCGGATGCTGGACTTTGCGGCGGATCGTGGTTGTACAGCTGGTGGAAGAATTTTCTCCGCCGCTGCAGGCACCCATATGGAGAGGTCACGCATTTGTGATGCTGTCGTTTGTTGATGTTGATTTACCGCCTAACCGCCGGATTGTCTGGTACAGCATCCCGTACTCGTGCCTCGACGCCGCTTCTTCCATGTCGGCCACAACTTTATTCTAGTACTCTTCCCGTTTCAATTTCATTTTCTGTCGAACTTCTTTGTTCAATCGTCGGTATTGCTCAAAATGGACGTGTTTCATTCGTTTCCGCTAACCGACGATTTCCAGACAGCTGTGCGAGATCCATGGCTGCGTCCATTGCAGACCCCACAATAGATTCTGACAATTGTATTTCTTCTACATCGATATTGTCCGGTATTGCGAACCTCTTGGATAATTCAACTTGAAACCCTCCCCGGATGACCGAGTTCCGTAGGCACGCCCAAATCTTCTTGGCTAGTGGTGGCTCCGTTTTCTTCACTCTTTGTAATCGCATCTGTAATTTCGCTCGAACAAGATAATGGTCCGATCCGCAAACGGGCCCACGCATTGCACGTACGTCTTTGAGTGTCGATCGGAATCTTGCGTTAATCAAAACGTAGTCTAACATCGCCGAGTGGTCGCCGGATGGATTTCGCCAGGTGAGTTGGTATTTGAGTGGATGATCAAATTGTTTGACGCTGCGAATGACAGGAGGCGTAAGCCATTGTCGTTAATTACTCCGTGTCCGAATTTTCCCATCGTTAATTCCCATCCGGTTCGATCTGCTCCTGGATGTGCATTGAACTCCCCCGCGAGTATGATTAATTCGGTTCGAGGTATCGTATCCAGTGACTGTTGAAGCTAATCGTAAAATTCCTCCTTGTCCGCGTACGACCTGGTGTCGGTTGGGGCATAATCGGATGCAACAGGGGTCTTGATCGTTCCGCCGATGGTTATAGCTCGGATATCGCTTGGAATGTGATAACGCTGCTGGCAGCTCGTGGATGAACCATTAACCCGACGTCGGCCTCTCGTTTCTCGATCGTCAATATCCCGGATCCGGTAAGTCGTAGTTCCGGTAGCGCACCAGCTTATACCCATTACTTCAACAATACCATTACTATAATTTCCTTTTGACCGACGTGATGTCCTATTCGTACATTCCTTACGGCGTATTGAAGTGTCATTTTCGGTGTGACTAATTTGGGTCTTCGGGCAGTAACTCACTTCTTACCAGCATCCCTGGTCCCCAATGATGGTGCTCCGGATGCAGTGGCATTATTTCGTAAATAGTTAGTTCGTGTATGCATGGCGTTTCTTGCCTAGTTTGATCGGTTTCCCGATTCTGGTCAATGCGGCAGGTTGACCACCCTCCTCCTTTCACACCCTGGACTTGGTAACAGGCGACGGCGGAGTTCCGTGACCCATCAAAAACTGTGCGAAGTAGTAGTTCACCTACCCATATTCCCTTATCACCCACCTCTTCACTTTTGGTATGAATCTATGCGTCCATCGGCCCTTAGTAGACTCGAACTACCTCCTCGGCCATGCTGTGACGGACTGACTTCGTGCCAGCGTCCATCGCATCTCCTTTGACACACCTTGTGCATATTCCGGATGGTACAATCTCTTGCCCTCCAACGCAAGATTATGATTGGATATCATTCCTGATAGGACACGTGCTGCTTCATCGGACGTAGTGCGGTATGCACAGAATCTACTTCTTTAAGTTGCTGGAGGCTGGTGGGTCCGAGGAGTCACGAAGAAGTGTCTCAAAACAGAAAATCATCAAGCTCTTACTGCTGTTAATTAATACTTACCGCTTCCACATCTCTATCCCTTTTGTCTGCTAAATTCTATTGCGATTGGCCACCCATCACAGCTGTATAGTGCCGCTACTTACCCAAGGATCATGCGCAGGTACCACGTCGACAGCTTAGGTAATCGCAGCTTGACGTACGCGAGTATATAACTTGAAACCTTTTCCCCAAATAACTGAGGTGAGCAGCCGCGTTTCCACCTTTCCCTTAGAAAAACTTTACTTCACGAAAATTAGCATGGTAATTCCAGCCAACTTGCCACGGTAGGACACGGTGTCTCTTCAGACAGCACCGAAACCCTGCAACATTCGCTTTATAGTTCCACAAAATTGTAGGCAGCACATACTTTTATTAGTGTTTGAAATAGAATTTGGTCCACAAAGTCCGAAATTGACAGTTGAAAACTGGGTAGACCTCATCACCTTTTTGCAGCTATACCAATTACTCAGGTGCATGGAGGTGGGTAAATGGGCTCGTTTTCCATCTTGGTCCTTTTCTATTACATGCGATGCGGAACTGCCTCCTCTAAGCTAACTCTTTTTAACTCTGTTTTTTTCCAGCACAACAAAACTATCTGAATCAAATCTAGCTCTACAGACGGATTCCAACTTTAGATGAGGCCGTTGTGCTATCGAAGCTTTATGCTTTATTAATACTTTCCATAGTTGTACCACGAGCAGACAGGAAAATAGCACATCCACAGCGTGCCAGAATACTGAAAGCTAATTAAAACTGAAGATCGCCAGGTATGCAGATTCGGACATTTTCCACCCACAGTGGCTGAGATTTCTTAAGAGGTGCAAATACCTTCTCCAGCCAGCGGTCTGTTTTATATAAATCCAACATTCCGCCTCTTCTCGATACCGTTTACCATTCTACCATCGACCCTTTAAGAATGTGGCAGCACTGACAAAATTTTATCGCTTTTAAAACTTGACTGTGGAATAATCTTTCGCAGTCAGTATTTCCGAGCACCTACAACATCCAAGAGCTCAAAGGCGAGGTCCATCGCCATCTTATTCACCACCACCCCCACCCCTTAACCTATTCCACCCTACTAAGCTTGCTAGAGACTGCACCATGACGCGACAAACGACATAACGGACTAGTAGTACAAAGGGTGATTCCTGAGCTTCGCAATACCACAAAAAAACATCTTTCGGCATATCATCACCTTTAATTGGGGTAATTTATTCTAAGAGAGTATTGTCTCTCCGCTCGACTAAGCCTTTAAGCAGCCCTCCGAGTAGAGACATGACCTTGTGAGAGGTTTCTGGAGTTGTCAGTACTGTACCCCATATTATCAAAATTTTTTTTACAAGTTAATTCTAGTTGCTTCCTCCATTGTATCCATTTGGTCTTTAGGTTTTTCATAACTACTATAATAATTGGGTGGAGGTGGTAATTTTTGAGCAATCCTTACAAAAGTTTATAATCTACAAGATTATCAAACGTCATCCTCTATCTATAAACAATTGCATTTTATAACTCCTCTTCCAGTGTTCACAAAAACAAAAAAATTACAAACTAGCTTTTAGTAAAAATAACGACTTTGACCTCAACATCGTTTCCCCATTGACTCTTGACACTGAAGATGAATAAATTCGTGAGCACTTTCACCTTCATCTCGCGCATCGGGTTTTGAGTATTTATTAAATGAATAATTTCAAAAACCAGTTTTTATTCCATATGTAAAGTTAAATAATTTCTTACAATCAACAAGTCGGAGCTGCTGGAAGAGGTTTCCTATCCAAGGCGGAAAACACTATTACTGGAAGAGCACGAAAAAGATATTCGTAAAGTGCTTTTGTTTGAGATTTATTTACCGTCCAAGGGCAGCAGTCCGGACACTAGAAGAGGATCGTGAAATCATGGTAAATATCCCGGCACAAAGTGTAAATGCCCACCGAACTGTAAGGAAACTTTTGCAGGAAGTGCGTTCATGAGTCAAAACTCTGAAGTGGTCCAATTTTCGCAGAAAGGAAAAAACACCCCTCATTAATTCCGATGGCCATTAAAACTTGCCCCATTTTCGATAAATAAAAAAACTTTTACCCTCATGTTCCTTCCGGAATTTCGTTTTCCATTCTTGTTAAATACACGGCAACTTTTTGGTAACTAACACATGCACAATATTCACCAGCTCGAGGAACCGGAACTCGAACAAAATCTGAAATTGGAGCCGTTGGAGGCACTTTGAGGAGTTACTCGTAGTTCACTGTAAGGGCAGCGCTTATTAACTTGGACTTCTTTCAGTTTCTTTAAGATCCAGTTTTATTCACTTTACTCTTTTTTTTTGGAGAAAAGTTTTCATCATTGGACGTCTCTTTGGACGTTTTTTATGGAATGTTTGAAAAAGTTCATTAATAATTAGAAACATCCAAATGCAACCATAAACATACTTTCGTGCTGTCCAACATGTCAGGTGATTGGAAAATTTGGAGGTAGAAGTTTGGTCGTGAAGTAAAAGTTTCAGCTTCGATTAGTCTCGTATGCAACAATTAAGGGGCAAATAAATATATTTGTAGCTCATTAATTATAATTGGATACCATTTTCAGTGTATTTACTTTGTATAAAAAAACATTAAATAGTATTCTTTTTTCGTGAAATTGCTTATTCCTTCAACCAGCCATAGTTAACTATAGTTTTCCAACGTTTCAAGAAAAGCGCAATTACTTCCAAGCATTTTAAAATGCTTTTCACTTTTATTGCATAAGATTCCATATAATGTGTTTTTTTGTTTTTATAAAGCGTTTATTTAACTTAACAGCTATCCTAATATAAATTTAACTAAGAGCTTCTAACCTATTATAATCTATCTAACTTACTGGGCCTCAGCAGGCACTCTAAATTAATCTATGTCTTAATTTAGCTTATACATTTCGGCTAAAACTTTATTCTATTTTAAAACGGTTTTCTTAGATCGCTTTCTTGTCTGTCCGTTTGTCCAGTACAAAATTTGCAATAGATTTGAATACTTCCGGTTTTCCGATCATGCTGAAATTTTGCACACAGATTTAGTTCCGATGACACAACATGTGTACGTACTAACAGAAACTTGAGTGACCATCCATTTAGAAGATATCTACTCGCAGGTTCAAAGCATGAGAAAAATCCCAATTCAGTATAAGCCCGTTTTTTCGCCATCCGCTGGTCCGGCACATTCAATAATCCGGCATCGGTTTAAGGGTTCCAAAAGGGGGGAATAGGTTAAGGATTATAAAGGTACGGGGGGTAATGAGAAGGTGGTGATGAACCCTGCGTTTGAACTCTTGGATGTTGTAGAAGCTCGGAAATAACGACTGCGAGAGATTATTCCACAGTCGAGTTGTTCTATTTACAAACGAATTCATATCTTGTTGAGTGCGGGGTGAGATTCAGATTTGACGCCATCCAAAGCTACCTTAATTGAATGGCCGGAAAGGAAACTCTCAACCCACTTATAGAGAAGCGAGTCAATTCCAATAGCTTTGAGTTTAGCTAACAAGGCTGAGTGCCATGCCATACTCTATCAAAAGCCTTGGAGATATCCAAAGAAACCAAACTAGATTCACCAGATCCATGCAAACTTCGGTTGAGGTGTTCTGTAAGGCAAACTAAAAGATCACCAGTGGATCTTTTTTGTCGGAAGCCGTATTGTTTGTCGTTTATAAGTTGGTTGGATTCTAGATATCCCATAAGCTTTTTGTTAATTATCGTCTCCATGGTTTTGGAGAGGATAGAAGTGATTACTTTTGGGCGGTAGTTGGAGGGAAGGCTGGAGTTACCTTTTTTCGGTATTGGCTGCACATGAGCAAGTTTCCAAGAATCTGGATAAATTCCGGAAGAGTATGATAGGGCAAAAATTTTGCGCAGAGGTTTAGCCAAAGGTGAGGCGCATTGATTTAAGACGATAAGGGGTGTATTTTCGGGTCCAGTGGATTTGTTGGTATCGAGTTCCTTGAGGCACCTGTACACCTCACGAGTCCTGAAGAAAACCCTGTCCATTAAATGAGCGCTGTGCTCGAGGACCGGGGGTAGCGTATCGTTTTGGGGTAGAGAAGAATTTGAAGAAAACAGAGATGCTAATAAATCGGCCTTGGATTTTCTGTCAGTTATCACCTTTTCATCGTGGATGAATGAAGGAGTTGTGGAGGTGGTGAAATTCTTCTTGATGGAACTTACCAAGGACCAGAAGATTTTGCTACCAGAAGTTGCATTAAGGAGTTGTTGGACTTGTTGAACAAGTTACAGCACTGTCCCAATTTTATGTTAAAATAGACTTTATTTAGAGTTTTCGACAAAATCTTATGTGACCAAGAACAAAAATATCTGGAAGTTGGTGCAGCATACATATAACACTGTACTTAACCTAATATAAAATGTCTTGAAGTGTGCAGTGTTACAAAATGTACATAATTGAGTAACTGTTTTTGGCCAGTAAATTAAAATGAAATACCTTAAAATGTGCTGTTGAATTGTTGTGTTTTTTAACATATTCCACCACTATCTAAATCAGAGAAAACGCAATAAAAAACGGAATAATGTTACTCTATCCCAACAATTACCTTGCAGACCTCTATTTTTAGCGGCATTTCCACTATTCTCGCCATAACGACTTTTTTAGACGCCGCTCAATAATTCGGCATTTTCGGTAAACCGGAGCTGTCAAAGTTCGGAGCGTGTCGGATTAGCGAGCTTCTACTGTATACATACATACATATGTACATATGTAACTTGGGTTTTTAAGCGCTTTGCGATTTACAATATTTTTTTGTGTCCTGAGTAAAAATTAAAAATGGCTTTACAGCTTTTAAGTGTATGATACACGTAGGGTTTTAAATATTTTTAAGGGCAGCACATACGGCACGACGGCCAAACTTGTCAAAAGGAATTAATTGGCCGAGTACTGAGTTGTACGCACGGGCGTACGACGGTAAATTTGACCCAAAATATATTCTGTACCTATGTATGTATATATTGTTGAGTGGGAGCTTGAGTATTTTCGTTATGTGCAACCGGCCTTTCGATTATCATACTTAAAGGCTATCGATGCTTACGAAAACCAGGCTCGCCAGTCGTCGGCTTGTGAAGGCACCGCACACTTGATTTTTGGTGTTGATTTATATTTTAGTGGGAAATTTTGTAATTTTAAACAGTTCAAGAAAAAAAACCAATCGAAAAAAAAAACCTTTAATTACAGTACGTTGATAATTTTTTTTGTAATATTCGAATGCGAAGATTTCATGTATGAATACCAGATTTCATTATGTTTTTCTCAATAAATATACGACCGTACAGTCCGACAAACATCGTCCTCATGCCCGGTAGATGTCCTAGGACTATGTTTCCAACACGCCCGGTGTTCGCCCGTTGTAAGGCCGTCTTTTTTGTTACTCGAGGAATCAAGGGGGTACATTTTTAACTATTTCAGATAACACCATCGCCAGATTTTGAGTAAAGGACACCGCACAAATTATATGAGAAAAGGGTCCCGGCGGATTTGGCTGAAATTGAAGTATGTTAGTCAGTGGGGGTAGACGAACAAAAAATTGTAAGGGGGAGTGGGGGTAAATCGTAACGGTTAGTCGCTAGGGCGTTTTGAAATTTTTTGATAGATGTCTTTATATCACCCTGTATTTTTGTAACCCTGTGGAATATTTTCGTGAATAAGGTGGCAATTTACGCAGAACACTCCCACCTATCTAAAACTGTAAAAGTCGAGGTTCTAACCCACCAACTTTTGTAGTTATGGGTCGTCAAAATCAAAGTTTTGTTTTTTTTTCACTAAAATTTCAAGTTCAACCACCTTTTTCTCCAAAAAATACGTAGTTAATTAATTTTTTTTTTACAAAATTGGAAAGCTTGGACAATTTCCTATGAATAAGGTCAGGACAACTTTTATGCTACGGCCTTTACTTTTGAAGTTATAAGCAATTTTAATGTGAAAATCTAGAGAAATACTAAGAATATTGCCAAGTATTAATAAAAATCGATTTAGGTCCTCCGAATCGACTGATTTGCAACTATTTCGTGATCTTGCCAGTGTACGATAAAAGCCCTATACAACAATTCCAAATGCAGAGTTCTCCATAATGGAAAATTATCCGACAGCTTCGAGGTGAATTCAGGAGTACGACAAGGATGTCTACTTTCGCCATTACTATTTCTTATAGTAATAAATGACATTCTTGTCGGCGCTCTAGATAGTAGAACAGGCGGCATACAATGGGGTTTGCTAGATCGCCTTAAGGACCTCGACTACGCGGATGATATCTGTTTGCTGGCCCACAGACATCAGGAGCTAAAAAACATGTTAAACAATTTGGCAACAGAAAGTAGTCTAGCAGGCTTAAGGCTGAATCCGAACAAAACCAAAGAAATGCGGATAAATGCAAACACACTTGAACGAACTGCGCTGAATAACCGTGACGTGGAACTGGTAGATAAATTCTGCTACCTCGGTAGCATTATTACCGAAAATGGCGGTGCAGAAGAAGACGTCAGTTCCAGAATAAATAAAGCACGAAGCGCATATGCATGCCTGTTCCGCATATGGAGATCAACGGAGATCTCAACTAACACCAAATTGCGGCTGTTCAACTCCAACGTTAAGGCAGTTCTTTTGTACGGTTGCGAAACATGGAAAGTCACCCAATTCATCACAGGGCGCCTACAAGTCTTCATCAACAGATGCCTGCGTCGTATCCTAAAAATCCGCTGGCAAGATAGAATTTCAAATGAAGAGCTATGGCGCCGTGCCGGCCAAGAAAGGATAGACGACCAAATCAGGCGAAGGAAATGGAATTGGGTTGGCCACACCTTGCGACGCGATAACGAAAACCTAGCCAAACAGGCCCTTGACTGGAACCCGCAAGGATCCCGTCGAGTTGGAAGACCTAGAACAACGTGGAGGAGGACCCTACTAGCAGAGGCCGCAACAACTGGGAGATCCTGGTCAGAGCTGAGAGCTGTCGCGCAAAACAGAGTCCGCTGGAGGGCAACTGTTTCCGCCCTATGTCCCATGAGGGATTAAAGGGGCACAAAGAAGAAAGAAAGAAGAAGCCAGTGTACGAAAGTGAGAATCCATACATGGGTCGACGATAACGAAACCCATACTCCTCGCGTGCGACTGTTCTTGTCGATCGGAAGCGACTTCAGTTGCGTGGTTGCACTTCATCTGAGCTACTTGATACTTTGCTAAGACCTCGTGACTAAAACCCTAAAACTAACACCGATTGAACCAAAATCAGTTGTGCTCGTGTATGGCTTTAGATTTAATTTTAATTGAAAACTGGATGTGCTCGTAATTATTGTGAAACCAATTTGAAATTGGGGAATGCAAAATAAGTGGACACGTGTGCGGAAGACCTTACACTCCACAAAATTAAATTCGTTAGTTGATGATATCTGCCTACTAAGAAATACAGCAATAACACAAAACCGTCTAAGTATATTTATGTGCGTGTATCCAAAGGTGATCAATTACTGAGTTTCCATACCGATTTTACCCTGGGTTAGCTCAGAGTAAGCGCCCATGAAAACAGGTGTTGAGTAAAGTTTCATTAAATCCAAGAAAACTCCACGAAACACTTCGGATTAAACCGGGTTTTGCATTTGTGTTTGTTTAAGTGAAAGTGTAAATGTAAGATACCCTACGCCTATGGCAGGGGACTCCCTACGTGCGTTACTCTGTTTCCATGAACCGATGTAGAGCTTTCGCTGAGTAAACCCTCAAGTTAACTCGATGCTGTTTCCATAACAGCTCTAGGCGAAAGTAACAGAAGGATACTCAATCACCCACATTATGTAAAACTCGACTGAACCGGACTGGTTAACGAAACTTTACTCAAACTCCTTTTCCATGGGGCCTACTTTGAAAAAAGCCAGGGTAAACTCTACATGGAAACACAGTGATGAGCGTAAGGGGACTACCCTGGCGCTAATTGTGTTATATGTATTTCAAACGAACAAATGAGTCAGTCAAACAAAGTATTCAGGTCATTTCTAAACTACGCTGGATTACGATCGAATTGTCTAACTTCGGTGATAGCATAAACTATGCTGTAATGGAGAGCAATTTCGAAATTAAAATTTATGCTACTATGTAAGAAAATTCCAGCGGAGTTCAGAATTGGCCTGAATACCTTGTTTGATTGTAGTTTGTTACGCTCTTATTTCATATAATACTTCATAAAGTCATGAACATAACTATTTATAATAAAATCTATGAACTTTTTGTAGTCCCGCAAATCCCGCGGATTCGCGGGATTATTGACCTCGATCCCGCGGGATTGCGGGATTGAGATTTTGATGCGTGATTGGATTCCCTATTCCAAATGGAATCCAACCGTAAAAATTTGTTGTGATTAGCCTATGAACCTTTAGAGCTATATTGTAAATGACGATGACCGCATATGGCTCAGTAATATAGCTCTCATTCAATTTAGTGATAATAAAATAGGATGTAGGTTTCGGCAAGTTTGTTAGTTGTCCAATTTTCGGTATTAGTAGTATTTAACGGTTAATTTTCCGGTGGAGTTTTTCAATATCAACTTCCACAATCTATTACGCATATTACAATCCTTAAAACATATTTATCTGTAGGAACTTGTTCGCGCTATTGGTGTCGTCCTAAAGGTATTGTGGTGTAAAAAGGCAAGTTAATCGACAGCAGTTAAAACTTATTCTTACCATAAGGGAAACATTCCTTGATTGTGTGCCATTTAGTGAGCGTTAAGTTTATTCCCAATACTTTTCTCCCCTTAATGCAGTTGCAAATTTGCTCCAGGTTAGCAGTTATAAGCGGTTTGAAAACTTCAAAAACATCGCCATATTGACTTGCGGCAACAGACGTGTACGTAATAAAAATTTCCAGGATGCAGAAATCGTAACTTAAAAAAAACTCTGTGTAGTGGTTAGCATCGTGCAATATTAAAAAACGTGTCATAAGTTAAATTGCTTTTTATCACTACTCCAGGAATGCACCATCTTAGCTGGACGTACAAAGTGGAAGCAAGTCTGCAAATGTTGGCTTCAGACCCTTGTGCATAAAATCACCTGTTCAATGTTTAACGAGGCGAACTTGGTGCTATTTCCGTTATGCCACCAAGCTTTAGTCCTTCCAACTCGATAGGTATATACATCGCGCTTAAGGGTAAGAAATTTTAAAATTTCGAACACGTCCTTAGAAGGCTTCACAGGTTGGCTGACGATATAAAAACTTCCTTCTCGTGCCACGTTGTAGTTTTCTCAAATAAGATGCGGTGAGCTTTTATTGAAGGTATGAAAGAAGACTGCAGAAGCCACGCTCGTTACTTGCGCTAGATGAACAGTGGTAGCTCTCCACGTCTGGCATAATATGCCACAAAAAAGGGATTTTTACGCTTTTATATTAAATGAGTTTTACACCAGGAATACCTAATGATATCAGCCGGATGTCACTAAGGCTGAATATTATTATAATTCAACAGTTTAATGGCGGTACACGTAATCGTTAATCTGTTAGTCAAATGCAGATACAGCTAGTAATTTATTTATTTATTATTGCAATTAATTTCGAAATTTGTTGGGATGCAGTATCAGTTACCCTGGTAAAATGTACAAAATAATTTGATACCCAGGTATATTAATGTTCACTTACGCAGTGCCCCAATTTGATTTATAATGGACCTCATATGATTACTTCATCAAAAATCTCCCAGGATTGTTCTATAGGTTCATTTGGGATGTTAGACAGAACCCTCTATATGCGATTTTTTACCAAACTTTTCTATTAGTGCAGGCTTCCATTAATTTGGTTTCTCCTTGTTCTCCCGTACTAGAAAAATTAAACGATGTAATTTCAATTTCAGTTCGTTTTTGAATTTCTTTCCCGATTCTTTTACTTCCTCTAGTGATAGTGGCTCTTAATATAAACATATATACTGCTGACTTATTGGTACATATTCTCTCCCTTCTATTTCTACCATTGATTATTAAAATAGTTGGTCCAAGCTTGGAGTGGAGTTATGCTTACGTAGTAATTAACCGATTGATCTCTGAAAGGGACTTTTTATCAAGAATAAACAAGAAAAATAAAACTGTTGTGAATTTAAAAATATGTTCGGAGCATAATTACCTGTGCCGTCAAAGCTTAGTTGTAATTTGCCTGCAAAGAAATGTTGGGCCAACATAAAGCAGCTTAGTATTCATGGAAATGACTCTGTAGCCCAGGTCGATCTTAGCGCGAATGAGTTCAATAAACATTTCAAAGCTACTAAGTGCTCTACGTCTACTGGTAATAGTACTGGACAGGATAGCCTGCGACCCATATTCCACAAGTTAATTTTTCCTGTTTTCCCTCTCCCCTAAGTATATCTCTTCCCTATTTTTAATATCTGCCTTACGAAATTACGTTTTGCGCTTCAGTGGAAAAAGCGAAAGTAATTGCACTATGTACCTAAATGTAAATCCCCAACTAGTCTTGCCGATTATCGTCCTATAAGTAAACTAATGGCATGGTAAATTGACAGTCACTGTAAGACGGGGTCCCTATTGAGTCGGGCACAGGCAATATCTGTGAAACTGCACTTCTGAAGGTTACTACTCCGAATGACTCTTGACTCCGGTACTGTTGCTTTCGTTGTTCTTCTTGATTGATGCATTTGATAGTGTTGACCACAAGCGCCTGTTTACCAAATTGGCAACCCACATGAGGTTTACATCCTCTGTTACCTCTTTAATCCGTAGTTATCTGCAGAATCGTTCCCAAAACAGTATAGTATTGGTGCATTTCTATTCTGTATGTACATAAATGATCTTATCAGTGTCGTGACAAGCTGCAAACTCCACATGTATGCAGGTGATGTTCATATCTACTTAAACAGCCGCCTTGGACTGGCTGAGAACTGTATTACGAATATAAATGCAGATCTCACGCGTGTTTATCAATAGTCTGTATCTAACCGTCTACAACTTAAATCCTTCCTCTAAATCTTGTTCCATTCCAATATATAGGAGTAAATTAGACGCTTGTCATTAATCTAGGCGTTTATCTGAATACCGTCAACCAATTTCACAACTTACCTACTGCGATCATATTTCTCATACGTTATCTAAAATTTATGGGAATTTATCGCATCTCTGGCAGTGGCGTAGCTAGGTAACCAAGGGCCCTGGGGCAAATCAAAAAATGGGGCCCCACTGCTATCTAAACTGGTTAGGTTTTATCAAGTAAAAATATTAAATATACAAATACTTTAAAAATGCTAAGCTACTTTATCATCAGCTCTTTTTCGTGCACTGCAGGCCAGGTAATAAAAATATTAAACAATAACAACATAAATTACAATTAATACTTGGTGTAGGTATTGAGCAATAAAACGAAATAGAAAAGATTCAAGGGTTTATTATATAAAGGTCGGACCTACCAACTGACTAAATAACAATTATATTTACAATCTTTTCCTAGCTTTAGTTTTCGCAAAAGTATCAATTACTTCGGTTAAATCCAGGCTTGATGCGGTTTTGTTTTCAATTGCTATTAGCGATAAATGCCGGAGTCGAGTATGGCCCACACTATTTCTTAAATAATTTTTTATTATTTTTGATTTGCTAAATGACCTTTCAGCTGCTGCAGAAGTACAGGAATTGTAAAGAATAATAACATTGCTGTAAATACTTCCGTTAGGTCGCATTCTAGCACTCCATATTTGCTCATTATTTCCTTACATAATTGGTGAACAGTCCATGCTTGAGTTGGGGGGCAAACGGCTAACAAAGACCTCGGAAAGTGGTGGTACCCGATTTGCCACCTCTGCCAAAACCCGAGAAAAGTCACTGCAGACGAACACCTAGCAGACCTGTTAGCAAGTCCTAATCCCACCTCCCCGCGGTGCCCCCCGGGGTACTTCTTCGGAAGGAGCTAACGGGAGACGGGCGAATGGCGAGCTCTCTGCGCCACAAAACAGAGCTTTAAGACGGTTGGGCTGAGGGTTAGCAGCCCGCTCCCATATAAAACACCATTGCTACGAATCGGCAAACAATGCCTCGGAACCGGATGGACAACACGACGACGACCTTTGCTTTTCGAACAAGGACACGAATCGGATCATGAAATGTGAGAACACTGCTGGCTGAGGGACGGCTGGATGAAGTCCTCAACGAGATGAATCGATATAAAATCAAGATCATGGGACTTAGCGAGACCAGATGGCCCGATGCGGGGGAACGTATCTGCCCAAATGGTGAGTCCTTTTTGTATTCTGGGAGAAACGAAACTGAAAGCCGTAGGAGTGGCGTTGGTGTAATACTCACCAAAGAAGCCAGGTCCAGCCTCATTAGCTGGTCACCAGTTTCTGAGAGGATTATTACCGTGCGCCTGCGTACCAGACTAAGAAGTACTACGGTAGTCCAATGCTATGCTCCAACTGAAGACGCTGAAGATGACATCAAAGACGAGTTCTATTTGCGGCTGAATGGGGTTTTTCGCTCTATTCCAAGGGGAGACATCATTGTATTAATGGGTGACTTAAACGCACAGATCGGCCGTGACAACACCGGCCTTGAACAAACAATTGGAAATCAAGGTCTAAGCCAAGTTACCAATAACAATGGTGAGCTTTTCGTTGACTTCTGTAGCTCCCACCAACTCATGGTAGGTGGAACTTACTTTTGTCACAAGAAGATACACAAAGAGACCTGGGTATCGCCCGATGGTAGAACGAGAAATCAGATAGATCAGGTGGCCGTCAGCCGCAGATGGAGAACTATCCTTGAGGATGTCAGGAGTTTCAGGGGAGCAGACACTGGAAGCGACCACCATTTGGTAGTAGCAACTATTCGCCTTAAAATCGCCGCAATCAGAAACGTACAACGCGATGCTATAAACCGTAGACGGTTCAACGTCGACCTTCTTCGGGAGAGCGGTAAAAAACGGGAATTTGCTGGAAACCTACAACAAATATTAAACCAGCACAACGTTTCTGACGACACAAATATTGAAGAGCTGTGGAGTAGGACAAAGGGCGCAATATTAACGGCTGCGGAAACTAGCATCGGTTATGTCCCAAGAAACCAGCAACACTGGATCTCGGACACAACCTGGCAAAAAATAGAAGGCAGAAGGGCCCTCAAAAATAACGTAAACTCTACAAGCGACCCCGAAAGACGTTACCAACTGGAACGGGAGTACTCCCAATTACACCGGGAGGTTAAGAGAAGTGTCCGGCGTGATAAAAGGCAACAGATAAACGAGCTCGCAGAAAAAGCGGAAAACGCGGCAAACACAGGCAACATTAAGGTGCTGTACCAAATTACTAAACAGCTCTCGGGAAAGCACTCTACTAAAAAGCATGCCGTTAAGAGTGCGGATGGAAGGCTGCTGTGCAGCGACGAGGAGCAGCTCCAAAGATGGAGAGATTACTTCTTCGCCGCCCTGAATGGTTCATTTACACAGGAACCTCAGGAAACCAGCAACAATGCACAGCCTATAAGAATCACCACCCGAGCCCCATCCAAGACGGAAATAGTAACTGCAATTCATGCGATGGCAATGGTAAAGCAGCTGGGAAAGATGGCATCCCGCCAGAATTGTTGAAAGCCGATTCAAGCCTCATAGCAGATGCGCTATAGCCAATCCTGGAAATAGCATGGAACACCTGTACCTTTCCGGAGGATTGGACGGAAGGTATCATAGTCAAAATACCAAAAAAGGGGGACCTAACAATATGCGACAACTGGAGAGGCATCTGTTTACTATCTACAGTGGGCAAAATTTTGTCCCATATATTACTATCTAGGATAAGTGAGGCAGTAGACCGAACGCTTAGGAGGCAGCAGGCCGGATTCAGGAAGGGCCGCTCATGTATTGATCATATCAACACCTTACGAATAATAGTGGAGCAGTCTACTGAATTCCGATCCTCCCTTTACCTTGCTTTCGTAGACTATGAGAAAGCGTTCGACTCGGTTAATAGGAGCTTCATTTGGCAGGCACTACGGCGACGTGGACTGCCTGATAAAATAATAGAATTGATAAAAGCCCTATATAACAATTCCAAATGCAGAGTTCTCCATAATGGAAAATTATCCGACAGCTTCGATGTGAGCTCAGGAGTACGACAAGGATGCCTACTTTCGCCTTTACTATTTCTTATAGTAATAAATGACATCCTTGTCGGCGCTCTAGATAATAGAACAGGCGGCATACAATGGGGTTTGTTAGACCGCCTTAAGGATCTCGACTACGCCGATGATATCACCAGGACCTCAAAAACATGATTAACAATTTGGCAACAGAAAGTAGTCCAGCAGGCTTAAGGCTAAATCCAACTAAAACTAAAGAAATGCGGATAAATGCAAACACCATTGAACGGACTGCGCTGAATAACCGTGACGTGGAACTGGTCGATAAATTCTGCTACCTCGGTAGTATTATTACCGAAAATGGCGGTGCAGAAGAAGATGTCAGTTCCAGAATAAATAATGCACGAGGCGCATATGCATGCCTGTTCCGCATATGGAGATCAACGGAGATCTCAACTAACACCAAATTGCGGCTGTTCAACTCCAACGTGAAGGCAGTACTTTTGTACGGTTGCGAAACATGGAAAGTCACCCAATTCATCACAGGGCGCCTACAAGTCTTCGTCAACAGATGCCTGCGTCGTATCCTAAAAATCCGCTGGCAGGATAGAATTTCAAACGAAGAACTATGGCGCCGTGCCGGCCAAGAAAGGATAGACGACCAAATCAGACGAAGGAAATGGAATTGGGTTGGACACACCTTGCGACGCGAAAACGAAAATCTAGCCAAGCAGGCCCTCGACTGGAATCCGCAAGGATCCCGTCGAGTCGGAAGACCTAGGACAACATGGAGGAGAACCCTACTAGCAGAAGCCGCAACAACTGGGAGATACTGGTCGGAGCTGAGAGCTGTCGCGCAAAACAGAGTCCGCTGGAGGGCAACTGTTTCCGCCCTATGTCCCATGAGGGATTAAAGGAGCACAATGATGATGCTTGAGTTAATTGAGGTAAAACTCCATCCATCCATCCAATGGCGCTACAGCCCAAATCGAGCCTTGGCCTCCTCTAGGGCATTTCTCCAAGTCTGACGGTTCCTTGCAGCAGTTCTCCAGTTCCGAATGTTCAGCATTGTCTCTGCGTCAGCGTTTTGGGATACGGTTATCATTCATCCTGATTGCGTGGCCGGCTAATCTTAGTCTGTTGATTTTTATAAACGTTGAGAGTTCTGGGTCGTCAAAAATTTCATACAACTCGTTGTTGTATCTCCTTCGCCATATCCCATCCTCTCTCGTTGGGCCTATTATGCATCTGAGCACCTTCCTCTCAAACCTGTTGACTTGTTCCTCTATCTCCTGGGTCATAGTCCAAGTCTCGCTGCCATAGCACAGTACTGGCCGTATTACTGTTTTGTAGAGTGAGAGTTTCGTTTTTCTGTGCACAAATCTTGAGTGCAATATTTGTTTTTGGGCATAAAAGGCTCTATTAGCCTGTAGTATTCGTCTAGTTACTTCTTCCTTTTCATCGTTTCTTTTTGTAATGTAGACCCAAGGTAGACTGTTTTATCGACTACTTCTAGATTATGTTCGTCGATAGTTATATTTCTTCCCATTCTAAATCTTCCAGCTCTGGATTGTTGCATCACCTTCGTTTTTTCTTCATTGATGTTCAGCCCTATGTCCTTGGCCGCCTCTTTTAATTCGACATAGACTTCTTTTGCTGCCAAGAAGGACCTTCCCACGATGTTCACGTCATCCGCATATCCAAGTAATTGTACAGACTGCGTTGCTATGGACGCATTTCTCCGTACTGATGTTTTTCTTATCACCCATTCTAGGGCCAGGTTGAAAAGCATGGGGCTAGTCCATCTCCTTGTCTAAGACCTTGTCGCACTTCGAACTCTTCTGTTATTGCATTTTGAATCCTTACTTTCGCCAGGGAGCTATTCGTTGCGCATTTTATCAGTCGTACCAGCTTGGAGGGACTCCTAATTCCAATAGGAGGTAAAACTAGGTGGTAAATATTAATAAATTGAAGTGAAAAGCTAGGACCTATTATATCTGAATATTTTCTTTGAAATTCGTCTCACTTTTGTATTAAAGTTGCTTCATCAACATGTAATAAAAATGTTGGTGTTAGAAAATCGAATATTTGACAGACTGCACTCATACCAGTAAAACGTGTATTTAATTGAGCTATTAATGTGTCTAGTACATTATTGAAAATCTCAATTTTAAATATTTCTTCTCTGTTTGGAAATCGGTGATCAGCAGCTAATTCATCAAGATGTTTTTTAACTTTCCTTTGCCTTTTTTCCTGTATCTAAACCATATTTTCTTGCAGTTTCACTGGCTTTGCACTTGAATAATTCGAAATCATTTCTATAAATTTGCAACTTTGCTTTGGTCTCTGCTAAAGCTTTACTTGCCTCGTCCAAAATGATGTCGCATTTCTGTAAAGTTTTGGATGCATAAGTGATTTCATTCAATACACTGTACATGAATTCGCAACGCAACACGAACTCGAAATTTAGCATTTTTGTTTTAATACTCTCTGCTTCACTACGCTCATCTTTATTAGGACTCTTTAGAACTATTTCTGTTAATGCTTTGATAATATCAAAAAAACGAAGTTTTATTGCAGATATCGTATTGACCCTACTGGACCATCTTGTCCATAATTGTAGTTTTCTAATTTATTTATGCAATATTTATATTAGATTGTGCTCGAGGTACTCACTGTTCACTGACGACGTTAAAAGTAAAAGGAAGGAGAAACGTAATGATACGCTACAAGACGTCGTTGGGGAATCTCCGGCAAACATTTTATCGCCGCTAGTGTTACCACATTTAACGGTGGAGACCAAGAACGATCTCCTCGCGCGCGGACCTGAATTAATTCACCTACTGCAGGTGACCTGCATTTGTTTCACGATATTTCGCGTTATACAATGAGTAGCCGAAATCCATAGATTTGACATGATTGATTGACGTAACAGACATCAATATGAGTGGTACTAAAATCAAATAAAATTGAACCACTATATTGACCAGTACTAAAAAGTTTATTAACATCAGCTTACTTATTCCTGATACAGCATTAATTTTTTAACCGTTCTCGAAAAAAAAAAAATCTTGACTCGAATTCACAATAAAACGCACATATCGCTATCCGTCAAATTGACAACACTGCCAACCCACAGAAAGAATTTAGGGGAAATCCCTAGGTATAACTTTCGAATTCCTCTCAACTGAGCTGCCATGATTAAGTCGGGTTGCAACCTGTCATATTTATTTTGAAAATGGGAGAAATTTTTAAAAGTTCAGTTCGATCGAGATATTCGAGGGCCCCTGAGCTTGAGGGCCCCGGGGCACTGCCCCGCCTAGCCCCTAGGTAGCTACGCCACTAATCTCTGGCTATGCGCCTTCAACCTAACCTTACCTAGCGTCTGCACTTGCCATATTTTATTGAATTGCTTATGGCATGGCTGTCAAATGTCTGGTGCTGACCGGGTAAACTTGGCCATATTTTATTGAAAGCAATATATGGAAAGAAATATGTTTTTCCATATATGTTTCAATAAAGTTGGCAATAAATGTGATATCTAGCGTTGCAAAATGGTGGAATTAAAGTTAACATCGAACTTTTGCTTTCTTGCTAAAAATGGGTACACTCAAAACGATGGTTTCTTTGTTAAATTACGCATTTCTTCGAATTCCATCTACTCTAGTAATTCTAATTGGTTTTACTCAAGCAAAATTTGTACAGCTCTTTGTTGTTTTCTCCTTAACGCCATCTTTTCAACTGAAATGTCTGACATAATTTGCCACTATACAAAATAAGCAATAGATCGTTGGCAAGAACTAACAGCTACTTTTCAATAACATATGGCAAGTGCAGACACGGTGTTAGGCTCACGCTCAAAAATAACTAAATCTTTAGTGTTATCATACTTTAATTACCCTAGCTTGGGTTTTTCTTCTCTTGATGCTGCATGCTGTGGTAAGCTTAATGTGGTCTTCAACGACTGCGTAAGGTTTTTCTACAGTCTTCGCCGATCCGATCACACCAGTCCATATGGTTATTCCCTTGTGGGATGCACAATTGATGATTACATACTACTCAAGGCATGATTACATACTACTCTTATCTACATGAATATCTTCGAATTGGATGTACGTCTAGAAGAACGTTATTTATTATACTGCCAAGAGTATCTTTCTTATTTGGGCAAAGATATTTTTTTATTCATTGGCTTGAAGTTTGGAATAGTCTGCCTAACTACGGGAGGGGTTAGGGGTTGATAAATGAGGGGTTGGTAAATATGTTCAGGAAACGAATCTTCCATTATTTGAATGACCAGTAATATTCCTTCAACTTCTTCTTTCACTCAGTCGTGTTGTAATTATAATGTACATGCGTTTTTCAGCGTCAAAAGATCCTTGATGAACATCTCATGAAATAAACGAAATAAATAAATCTCTCTCTCTCTCGTCTTTTTCACGTTATGCTTCTTCGTATTCATGAAAATTAAACTTGACAACTCAATCTTATGAAATGCAAGACTTTTTTTAAAGAAATATAGACAAAAAG
The DNA here is from genome assembly GCA_949987705.1 of Thereva unica. Classification (NCBI taxonomy): domain Eukaryota; kingdom Metazoa; phylum Arthropoda; class Insecta; order Diptera; family Therevidae; genus Thereva; species Thereva unica. The sequence goes on along the minus strand of OX465281.1, from coordinate 58,344,735 downwards.
GTGTAAGGTGTAAATGCTAAAGTGTAAACTTGTAATAGATGATTCATAATACTGAATACAATTTCGACCACCTTGTATGATGTCGAGTTGAGTTCACTTTGGGTTGAAATAGAGTTGAACTGATATCAGAACATAACCTCACATTTTTGTGTAAAATTATCATTTATAATAGATACGAAAAAAATCAGAAAGAAATAATTGTTTGTTTCTGTGCCGGAAAAAACACCGAACACAAAACTAACGCCAAAAGTGGACTTCACGGATGGTAAACAATTAAAGCAAATGTCACTTCAACCCAATTTGAATTCAACCTGCGTATATAAGGCGAAGTATCAACTCGATCCAAGTAGGAGAGCTGATTTAGTATGAGGGGACCCCGTTTCAACTAGACATCCGTTTATGACTGGGTTAAACCCGGATTGAACCTAGTCATAAACGGGGTATATGTCTAGACATGGTTTTGGGCGGCCCACCCTTTAAAATAGCTCTCCGACGCCCCTGTTTCGTTCTAACTTTTGTTTTCGTTTGATACAATCATGTACTTTGTTTTTATGTCATTTAGTCTTACGATTATCGTGGTATGGTACATTATGAATTATGGCTATCCCCGAAACTCAAAAAATCTCTCTGAGGACATTTTTGAGAACTTCTCCACTTCTTTTAAAAATCAGACAATTCACATTAGATGAAAGTTAATCAGTGTATCTCAATGATTACTAAAGCTATTTACATGAGAAAGATATTTACAGAAAATATTTTTAAAGACCAAAAACACATTTGTAACTTTAAAGCATAATCCATAATGTGTACTAAATGCATGTTGATAATTTTAATTATAATTCATGAATGGAATTAAATGAAAAAGTGCCTATTAGATTATGTTTTTCCATAAGAAATGAAACTATGTATTTAAAGTTAACTTTGTTTATTCAGAAGTACGATTTTACAAACAACTACTAATGCCAAACAATAAAGCACATATGTATAAAGCAAAGCTTGTCCATCTGCGCACGAAAATATTTCTGGGATTTTCTAGAAACCAGCTAACATTTTTACAATAGTCTGAATATAGTAAGTTACCTGGCGGGTTATGGAAAATATAAATTTAAATACTAATTTGAGACTACAAAATAAACGTGACACAGATTTCCGCTGCAAGTAACATTTTGCAAATTCTATCTAAAATCTGATTTCTTTGAACTATGAACGCACGCACAAATTTCTAGAGTAAACTTGGCCATCGCTGCACCTGCTAACGCATGTGCATTATTAACTATTCAAAACTGTGATATTACTTAAAGCACAAATCACTTTCATTTTTTTATACAATTAAAGCTGTGTCAATCGTTGAATTTGGCACAATTAAATGCGTAATATCGGCGGTTACTGGCCCGTACGTGGTTCTTACCTTAATGGCAGGTGAGGTGACGGCTTTGTTTTAGCCACCGTCAACCAATTTAGATCTTTCAAACTTTAGAATTCCGATCGCATGCGCTGACGATTTACCTGTGTATATGAGATTATGGGGGAAAATTATGCAATTGAGGCGAAAAATGATGGCGAACGTGAACGGTGTTTGTACTTTGAATTTTTACTACTGCAAATGTTACTCAATTTCAAAGAAGGACATCGTGTCAATTTTTTTAATTAATCTTGATTTTATATCTAGCAGTTGAGGTACAACGTTGTGCAGCTAGACATTCATTAGCCTGAAGCCAGGTTTCCAGTCTTTCAGACAACTTGCGTTTCTTTCCGTTAACTGAAAACGTTCTGTGTTCGATGCTGAAAATTGCACTCTAGAGGAAAATATTGCGGCCGGTAGTTAATCTGAGGTGAGTGCACTCCGCGGTTCTTGTCGATAGCAAAGATGTGAGAATAATTAAATTGTGATTTAGCTAGAATATCGTAATCTTGTGATTTTTGTCTTAGAGATTAATTTGTGACATAGTTAAATACGTCAACTGGATTTATATATTTCGTGGAGAGAACTACAGGTGAAAAGTGTAAGTACAACAGAACATATCAATCTGATACGAAAGAAATGAAAAGTGTTATTGAATGACCTACATTGGAATGCAGTCGTCCTTCTTATATTCTGCACGGGAACTTTTTCAATCACCACCAGTTTTATTATTGCAACATAAACCGCATAAAAATTCTATGTTTTTTAAACCATTTTTGTTATTCCGTCTCTGTTGATCACTCGTTTTTGTGTAAAACTAAAGTAAATCAATAGAGATCGGCAAATGCAACAAACCATCATGTTTTGAGTTAAGTAAATTATCTATAGATTTTTATGTTATATTTTGTTGCAAATATTGCCAAAAATAAAAAATAAGTGTCGACATTCTGGTCACATTTGGTACAAATATTTTCTTTTCTTTTCATCTTTTGCAACAACGTGGTTCGGCATATTTATTGAAACTAATGATGTCACGTACTCGGGAGAATATCTTATTTACGACTTTTTGCTAACTAACTGAGAAGTAGATTTGCGGCATTTACTTTACGATTTTTTTTACTATTTTATTGTTTTTTAGAGGATAAAATGTTAGTAAATTATTGTCTGTATTGTGTTAATTAGTTTTAAGTGCGTTCTGCAGTTTTTAGGTTACAATTTTCAATAATCCTTCGCTCGGCGTTGTTTCACTGATAGCATATACCCATGCCGTTCTTTAACTGATTAACCTGTGTTAGGGCATGACTTGGAATAAATTATAAAAAACCAAGATCTAATTAGATCACAGATTCAATCCAAAGAAAAAATAGTAATTAACCAGGATCACAGTTGTGCATTGTTATTTGGTAATTCCATAAATAATCGATTTATTAAAATGGGTGCAGTGTATAGCTGAGTGCATTTGGTTCCTCGGTCCAGTAGCCTGCTGTGCGTTCCATCAGACTGATGTGTAGATCTGGTGAATCGAGCACCGCAAGCGCTCCGATTCGAACTGCGCACAGAACTCCCTTTTATTCTACAAACGTTTGTTATATTCACTCACTAGATCTGCGGTCCAGCCCAGTCAGCGAAAAGATCCGTCTCCTTCTTCACTCTCATTTTGTCCTGTTACCCTGCTTATGCCATTTTATTATCTGGATCTGCCAAGGACGGATTGGCCCCCCTTAGCAACCCGAGCATTTCGGTAGTGACCGACCCAAATTTTATACAGAGTGTATTACTGAAAATGTCGAAACGCCTGGCTGTGGATAGCTCTTGGATAGACGAACAAAAGGTCGTATGGGGGGGGGGGGGGGGGGGTGGTGGTTCGTAATAGTTTAGCCGCTAGGGCGTTTTAAATATTTTTTGGTAGAGGTTTATAAATTGTATTTTTGTAGCCCTATTAGATATTTTCATGAATATACTCCCCGTAAAAGTCAAAATATAGAAATACTTCGCTCAGGCGGTGAGGGCGGTCGGCCGAAGGCGACCATAAAATGGGTAAGAGAAGTGAGGAATAGGAAAGGTCTGAAATTTGAGTCGATCTTCGTAAGCGTAGTCCGTAGTACACTCAACCTCCGGCCAGCCGACGACGGCGCGGCCCTTGGAGTATTTACTCGAATGGGCCATAGGCCAATCCGGCCCAGGGATCTGCTATATCTACTTTATCTTTCTCTGATTCTTTGGACTTGGTGTTGCTTAAGGTTCTGGTTGATGGCTTTCAGCGCTACTTCCACTCCTCCCCGTTCAGGATATTTACCAGTGTTAGCTACACCTCAGCGGCTATTTCCAGCGCAGTCCTGTGCCCCCAAAACCTAGGTATTCTGGGCAGAACGGTGAATCGTCCAAACTGAAGCAGCAAAGGTATGTTTTTCTATAATCTTCGTATGAGTTTATAAGTCCATCGAACCTTAGCAGACTAGCCCCACCTCCTCTGCTTTGCTCCAATAGACAGGCTGCGAGCCAAAATCCGTCGTACTGCTCTACGTCCTAGACAGACTGACACACTTAATCCGGACTATGACGTCGTACTTGGCTTCCGGAATTCGGATTAATATCATAGTGACACATCCGGCTTTTTGATTAATTGCTAGCTGTCATTATAAACAATTATATGTGTTGTGTTGTTGTTACTTAAAGTTTGTTTTTCTAGTATTTTTATTGATAAATTCTCCTTCTTCTTTGATCCGTAAGCTGGCGCTCTGAGCGAGATGTCCCACAACGGATATGCTGCTGTCGGGGCCGCTGGGTCTTGAAATCCATTCACTATTTATATTCTTGACGATTTTTGGTGACGTTTCAAGCCTCGATAACTGATGATCGTTGATGCTTGAAGTCGCAGTTTTCAGCTTCTTCGATGCCGATCGTTGAATTCTCCAGTCTGCCGTACGGTTTCACCAGAGAAGTTTATGTGGCAAACGGTTATCATCCATGTGGGAAACATGTCCAAACCACCGTAGTCGACGTTTTTATATTTTATCTTCGATCAGTGTCTGCTGATCGCATCTTTGCCTTACTTTCTCGTTTCGAAGGTGATCGAGGAGTGAGACATCGAGAATCACTGTAAGAAGAAACCGAAGGACCCGGCGTTTGACTCTTAAATCTTGTAGGAGTTTACACTGCCGGCAGGCAGAGGCGGATCCAGAAGCAGTTCTTGGGGAGGGGGAATTACTCAGAATGTGGAGATGATGTTATTGGAAGTAATATTCGGTGTACAGCCAAAAGTATAGTAAAAAACTTATTTCCAGGAATCACCCCTGAAAATAAACAGTGATATCGCATAAATGGCAATTCGTACGAGAATAATAGCATATCATACAAAATATGTAAAAAAACTATTTTATGAGCATTTAAAGGATACCTATTTGCAAACTGATATTTTGATCTTTTGAATACATTTTTTTGTTCCCACATGTCTTTAAGAGCTTTTCCAATTTTTAACTATTTTCGATTTATGCTGCGGTTCAATGTCTATTTGGAGTTGGTATAAAAAACTGGTTAAACGTAAGTCTTATGTCTGACTGTAACATGATGTGACCTATCGGTATCAATTTATACGAAAATTGTTTCATCAATGCAACAAATGCACTGAAAGGGTTAAAATGAATGTGTCCCTTGAGATTCGTGGGCTTGGGCAAGGGAAGTAGGACATTTTAATTGAGGCATCAGTGCGATTTACCGTCGTGTAAAGGACTAATGTACTGCCTCACATAAGTCCTGTTCAACTCGAGCCATATGAAATGCTTTAATCAAATAGCTTACAGACTTATTTTACTTAGATATAGCTTCTAAAATGAGATCTCTATTAAGACGCAGCTCAACAATTTCAGATACCGACCTATTTTGATCTTATTCGATTAAATAGCATTTTTGCCAAATATGAAAACCAAAGTGATGGCTTACTCCAAATTACAGTGCAGGCTCGTCCGACGTACTTGATAATAATAGGTGTCTCAATTATTTCATGTTTTTAATCCATTTATAGCACACCTCCCACCTTCCTCTTAATCCGAAACCCATCCCTTTTCCAATTTCCAATCTTCTTTTGATCTGTTTATTCGACGAATTCATTTTATGCTTTATTCCAGATACAAAAACCGCGGTCTATGCAATCATAAAAAAATCACTCAATCCTTATATTGTTCGGCTCGAATACAATTTTTTATCCAATATATTGATTAAGTATGGTTCGCAGAGATTTGACAGGACAATAAAACCTTGGTCAGGTTTATAACAAGGGTATGATACTGATACTCTTGGGTGCTGAATCGTATCAGTTCTGATTAGGGACATAAAGGCTCCCATATTAATCATAAAATCTGATTTCTTGGGGAGACTATAAAATAGCACTGAATAAAATCCGAAATCGTACTATTCACTGTGTTGATCTCATAAAATGGTACCTTTTTGGTGGTGGATTTAACAGCATTCATTGATTATTAGTAGCCGAATAAAGCTTTATGGAGGCATCGTTTTCGTTGCTCAATCTCGATATTGGATATCGATTGAATTTCAGATTTGTATCTACTGATGCAAATGCACAGTTATTGAAATTGCAGTCAAACTTTTTCCTCCCATCGCCATCCCCACTCCAGCTCTTACATATAAAAAACCCCGGAAAAGTCCATCCACAACTTTTTCCCTCCTGCCTTTTATATGCATATAGATTTATGTTATTAGCCCGTGAACGGATATTATGGGCAGATATGTTTGCATTACGGATGAATCTTTCATTTTCATCAATAAGCCCCTCAGATAAGGCTAGTAATAGAAGTTGGTCTCAACTTTCATTCAGAAACTTTCACAAACTCCCATCGAGGACAGACGGGTACATAAATGCAAGGAGCTCCTCATAATTTTAATTGACGTCAAAATTGTCTAATGGAGTTCTGCTGTTCTTATCATGAAACTGCAGACTGCGGAACAATGCAATTGTTGGCACAATTGCAACAATCCAAGAAAACTCCTTCAAATTTAGTTTTAGGGCGAGAGATGATCAAGTTGTTTTGATTCGAGAGGAAACTTTGTGTAAAGGTGGCTTCTGGAAAGACCGTATCAAAAGGCATAATCAACTTCCGGTTTTGTCTGGACCGGAGTTGAAATTGCTGCTTTTGTATATTTCCTGTTGGCTTCCTGCTAAGTGAGACTTTTGCTTGATTCCAAATTGTGTTTTATTTTATGGACATTTTTGTTAAAAATATATATTCAGTCACCAGAAAACATAAATAAGGACCATAAAACACTTTAGGTATTTGACTATGCTCTTTACGGAAAGTTCTGAAATTAAAAAAAGGACATTCTCAAACTTTTATGCAAACTAGATGTGTAAGTTGGCGAACTGTTTCTTAGATTGGTCGAGTTCAGGAAATAAAAGACCACCTCAAATATAGCATAAAGGATCATAATTTATAGCGTCCTATGTTAATCTTTTTTAAGAATGCTAGGAAGATAAAGATAGCTTTTGTATTGCCGATAGCGTAAGTGTCTTCGAGTGTTCTACTGATTACTTATGGCGATAATATACAGAAATGCAAAATACAATCTTCAAATTATCCCTGAAATATTATTGATTATTGGGAAGTTTTACTATATAACCAAAATATAATTACAAAATGGAATATGATACCTGCACAGCTCTTAAATCAAAGTGGCAAATTTCGATTGGTTTATTGCTATTTATTATTCATAAATAGGGGTGCCTCACTATCCAGTTTTTGCTGTTTCGAAATACAAAAAATAACTCAGTGAGTGATACCTATTTGTGAATGGCAAATAGTAAAAGATACAAGGTTACTGGAATTTTGGAGTGTTCTAAGAAATTTTCGGGTAACTTTTGGGGATGGTAAAAATGTTGAGAAAAAAGGACTTTATCCATCTACTTTTTGAATTGCCGTGAACTATGTGGGGAAAACTTTTTTTTATATATTTTCCAAATAAGGCTCTTTATTTCTGTTTTTCCCATCATACACCATTTTTATTATTAATAAAATGAAAGCCGCATTCTTGGCGATAAAAAAGATACCCTATTTATGAAGATCGACCGTTGTTTCATTACTTTTTTATTCTAACTCCTTATTCTACACTTTCGATCCCAACAACAAAATTGAAATGCCCTATCTCGAAAACGGGGAGAGATAAACCCCTCTTTTTGTAGTTTTTATCGAATATTCTTTATGTACTATCTTTTTTTTTTATGTGATAGACTAGAGGCTTAGGGAAAGCCCCTTTGTACTGTTCAACAATCTATTTTTTTTTTTTTTCGTATAGAATGTCGAACAGCAGCTCTAGCCGATAGAGAGTAGAAAGAGAGAGAGAAGTAGGAAGGAGGTGCCACAACCTCGCCGCGATATATTTTATTTTTATTCCACCCACCTACTTCCAACCATTTCGCGACTCTGGCATCGGGGCATTTGAGAAACAACTTGCTGGAGTGTTATGCCTCCTGAAACGAGTTGAATCTCATCAGCCAACCGATGACATGCGTTTGGTGGAGCGGGGAAGGACTAGCGAAGGCTATGACAGGAGGAATCAAGAATGTAAGAGGGGAGAAGAAAGAAGGTGAAAAAGGCGAAGGACCGTGGGGCTGGCCGGGATTCGAACCCGGGACCTCTGGGATAGTAGTCAGGCGCCTTACCCCTTGACTACCGAGGCCCCCACATTAACCGTTGCAAAAGCTGTGACTGGACTACCTGTATACGTAGAAGAACATAATCATAAATTGAGAGTTCTCCGCAGCCGCAAGCAACACAACCTCCCCAAGCAGAAGCGAGTATGCGACTTTCGGAGAATGTCAACAATCAAAGTGATAAAAATACAAATTTCGTATTTTTTAGTAACTGACTGTAGCATATGTGTAAAATACAAAAACTTTAAAATAAAAAAAATATATAAAAACGGGTGTTTTTCAATCATAATTTGTAAATTTTTTAAATAATCATTGAAGTCCCAGAAAGATACACCTCCCTTTGGCAATACGGAGTCGCGACTGATTATATGGCAACAAGTGATTTGATAGGAGGAGTTAAATGAAGCTTTTGTCTGAGCTTTTAAACATTTTTAAGACCTTAGCTGGGGAACATGCGCGGGATGTCACGACGTTTGAAAACAACTATACACAGGGATAGAAATGGCTATAACTAAAAGTAGTTTACAGTCTATCAATTATTATCATAGAATATATCATTATAACAGACAGCACAACTTAGTTATAGTGTTAGTTTTGGGTAATTCGGATGACAGGAAGGATATCAATTTTTTCTTGAAGGATAATTTGCTAATTCCAGGGGAGAAGCAGGAGCTGTGGCCATTGAATATCATGCAACCTGTTGATGGGTTCGTTCTTTCCATGATCGGTCCGATGAGAATATTCCCTAAGCATTTTCGTATGCCTATTGTGTCGGACATCGTCGTTAACTTTGATCCTGTCTGACAGAAACTGATTTTTGATCTTATCGTTTAAGACATTCAAAATAAAGCATGAAATAAGCAGCTTTCGCCTATTAAACAGTGCCATGAGATCCAACACTTTGAGCCTGTCCGTGTAGGGCAGTAGGCTAAGGAAATCATTACCAGCGAGCACTAATAACAAGAGTGATTAGGTAGAGCTCAAGGACAAGTAAAAGAGTTAAACATATGAAAGAAGAGATTAGAAATAACATTAAGCAAAAATGTCAAAAAAATAATAACAAACGCGCGATGGAAATACATCTTATGCAAAAAATACATTATTACGAAAGAAACAGAAGATGTTCCTTGATTCCCCTACTGGAATGTTTACATTCAAATGGAAGCAAAACTGGAACAGAGCAGTAATTTGATGGGTAAACATTTCGTGTTGGTATAGCAATTTTGGCTTACGAATGCACACGTATTGTTGTTTTGGGCGTACGAATGCACTTGTATTGTCCATTAAAAAAGGCGGGAATCTTATAATATACATTCCAGCCACTTCCCCTTCATTTTTTATCTTTCTTTCACATACGCTGCGTTTAGTGCCTAAGTAATTCTGCCTTCTTTTATCATAGATATTACTTCTTTGTTCATTTTGACTTTTTCACTCCTATTGAAATTTTTATCAGCTGATTTCAAGGGCAATGAAACATTTTTAAAAATTTGTTCTAGCTCATCACTCTTGTTATTAGTGCTCGCTGTCATTACGCGAGTCGTATAGATTTCTCAGAGCAAAGAGTAGACATTTCTTTTGCACTGACTCAAACCTACTACTGCTTACCTGGTAAACAGGATTCCAGATCGGGCATGCGTATTCTAAAATTGGGCTAACTAGCGAACAGAACAGGGTTTTAGTAACTCGAGGGCTGTCAAAATCCTTGGCTCTTCTCTTTATAAAGCCAAGAAGTTTGCTAGCTCTTGCAATAATATTATCGTAGTGCAAATTAAAATTTAATTTATTGTCCAGGACAATACCTAGATCTACAATTTGATCAACGCGGTCTCATACCTTGCCGTTGAGATAATAGTCTTGCAACTGTATGCTTTTTTTACGAGAGAAGGTAATTATTTTCCTTTTCTTTTCCTTTTACTGGTGTTTAGTTGCAGTTTATTGGTGGGGCACCAGTCCAGTAAAGTATTCAGTTTCGACTTAAGGAGAGTTACGCCATAACGCGACCTTAGATTAGGTTAGGTTAACCGAACGCGACCTCTTGACACTATATATTTTGAGGTCATCGGCATAAAAGCGATGTCGTATATGCCATAGTTTTTCTGACAGGTCTGAGATGAATATATTAAATAAAAGTGGACCAAGATCACTATCCTGAAGGACTCCGAAAGTTCTGAGATTTTTTTTGACAGAAATCCTTGAAATCTAACGGCCTGTGTTCTTCCGTTAACAGGCCCAGAAATTCCAAATTTTAGTAGCTTTGTTAATAAAATATGGTGGTCGACACGGTCAAAGGCCTTACTGAAGTCAATATAGACAGCATCGATGATAACTTTATTATAACAAGTAATTATAAACTGATATACAAGATTTTCTTTTCCATCCATCCACAGGCACTACAGCCCAAACCGATCCTTGGCCTCCTCTAAGGCATTTCTCCAAGTTTGACGGTCCCTTGCAGCATATCTCCAGTTTCGGATGTTGAGCATTGCCTCTGCGTCAGTCGTTACAGAGCCTATCCATCTCCTCCTCGGTCTGCCTACTGGTCTATTTCCCGAAATTTCTGATATCATAAGCCGTTTTGGGATGTGATTGTCCTCCATCATGATTACGTGGCCGGCTAGTCTCAGTCTGTTAATTTTTATTAAAGTTGGGAGGTCTGGGCCGTCAAAAATTTCGTAGAACTCGTTGCTGTATCTCCTTCGCCATATTCCATCCTCTCTGGTTGGACCTACTATGCGCCTGAGTACTTTTCTCTCAAACCTGTCCAGCGTTATAGCCAAAGCCTCGCTGCCATAACACCCCAGGAGGAAAGGGAGTGAGATTTCACCGACGGAGGTACATATATGGGAGATTAGAGTTTTACAAGCAAATCTCTCTGGCGAACTAAATAAGATGTTTTAGGGAGTTCAGAGCTCGAAACGGGGCAAGATCCCTCAAGGGATGTATATGGGAGATTATAAATTTATAAACAACATGTATTTAAGAGTTAGTGATTAAATAAGCTTGACAAGTAAAGTCGTCATTTCAGAAATGTGAAATTTTTTATTTTTGTTTGCATTGTTAAAAAAAAAAATTATTTGAATTTTATGAACATAAGTTATGTTGAATTACTATTTATTTCTTTTATTTGTTATTTCCTTATAAAATTATAATCTCCCAAATATATGTAGCTCCATTGCCTCCTATTGAGTACAAAATTATCTGACTCATTTGAAAACCAAACGAAGAGTAATCCAAGAGAATACAAATAGAGAGTTCTCCACGTTAACTCTCCAGGTGAGTACAAATGGAGTACCTACTTCCTTTTGCGGACATTTATGGGGAAAAGAGCAATAAAAGGCACGTAGAGGGAGGTCTTCCTAACTTCGGAGGGAGGCCTCCTTAAGGGGGATCGCTCGAAAAAAAGGCGGTTTTCAGGAAAATTTTTCTTAGAAATAAAAAAAGAAACAAGTAAAACTTTTTCATCATGTTATTCATTAAAGATTTAAAAAATAATAAAAATTTTTGTGGGTAAAAAAATCTCAAAATAGTGGACTTATAAAGGATTTCTCTCAACGCCTCGCCGTAAAAAATTGAAACGGTGGGCATGATGCAGCTCGAAGTTTTCATCTGAAACAAAAAACGAAAACACATTCTTAATCAGAAGACCTTACTGCACAAAGTAGACCTCTAATACCATTTAAAAGCAAAAAATTTAATGTTAAAATTATTGCTAAAAAAAAGTTCAATTTTTGACTTGTTTTTTCTAGCTATTACTACCCTTAGAATATATTTTACACAATATTTTTGTGAATGTTATAGGTCTACTTTTTAGGCTTCTAGGACTCTCTTGGAGATGCCTTTGTAACTATACAGATTCAGACTTTGAAACTTGAAAACAACATTCTTAGAACATGAATCTAACGATTGAAGCAAAAAAAAATTCGATTTTTTGAAAGTAAACCATGAGCGGACCCCCTTAATGCATTTGGGATGCTCCCTATTCCTGCTGGGACCGTACTGGACGTATTACTGTTTTGTAAAATGAGAATTTCGTTTTTCTATGCACAAATCTTGTGTGTAGTACTTATTTTTGAGTATAAAAAGCTCTATTAGCCAGTTATAATCGTCGAGCTATCTCTTCCTTCTATCCGTTTCTTTGTGTAATTCTAGACCCTGTTTTATAGACAAATGGCAAGTAAATATATGTATATACTCATATTTTTATTTTTTTTTTCAATCTTAATCTTCCAGCTCTGGATTGTTCTATCACCTTTGTTTTCTCCTCATTTTCAGGCCTATGCCTTTTGCCGGATCTTTTAATTCAACAAAAAGTTATTTTGCTGCCATAAACAACTTTCCACGATGTTCACGTGTCGTCCGCACATCCAAGTAATTGTACAGACTAGGGGTGACTTCGTAAATGCCAATAAACTGTATCAGAAAACAGTATTAATGCAGTCAAGTCAAAGTTCAGTAAAAGCTTAGACAAAGTTGTGCAGTTTTAAATTTGACATTTATGAAGTGTGCCGTTTTTACTTTTTTACAAGATGGATAAAAAAGTTATTGTAAAGTTAATTTTAAAACATTTAATACCAAATATAGAACCGCTAAATGATAATTTAATAAGAAAAAGCAGTGGGTGTGTATACTTGTGTGCGCCCATTTTATACTCCTTTGGCGTGATTACAATTGAGTTTCATACTAAGGACATAAACCTATCGGCCAAATACAGCATCAATGGTGATGCCGTGTTTTTTAAACCAATGGATCATTATTCATGATTAGGTTTACAAGGTCTTGAAGAAAGTTAATACGTGGACCCGAATATTCGCCTCTGCCAAGAAATTCTCCTCAGTCTTTTGTGTATGGTCATAATACTTATTTCAACAATTAGATTTTTGCTTTGGAGTAATATATATTGATATCACAACTTGTAAAATGAGACTGTTACACAGAGCTAACCTCTCAACCGTTCCAAATTGAATCTGGAGTCCTCTAAGGCTCTATTCTAGGCCCGAAGCTTTTCAATACATTTATACACGACTTCCCCACAAAATTCCCCTCCTTAACACATTTGTTGTAAGTAAATATTATACATAATAAGTTTGTTCATACTGAAGTCCTTCATTCAAAAAGAAAGCAATCCACAAAAGTATTTTATGTATTTGTAGGTGTTAAAGATACTTGCGGAAGAAAGATACAAAAATGTGAAAACGGGCGCCCTTCAATCTCAGTTGAAAGTAGCCTATACCTTACATTGTGGAAGTTGGCTAATCAATATAGTTTTCGTGAAATATGCGATCGTTTTAATGTGGCACAAAGAACAGCACACAAAATTTTTGCAAAATTTGTAAAACTAATTACTTTGCATCATAGCTATTCATGATGCCGAAATTCCCATTTCAATGCAAAGATTTGAAATTTACGATGCAATAATGAACACAGTGCTTTAAAACTGTGACATTTATGAAGTCTTGACTTAAACCGACTGCTTAAATTTTACATTTACGAAGTCACCCTAGGCTGCTATTGATGCACTTTTCTGGACTGAGGTTTTCCTTATCACTAGGGCGAGGTTGAACAGCATTGGGGCCAGCCCATTCCCTTTTCTAAGTCGGTTTCTTACTTCGGACTCTTCTGTTACAACATTTTGGATCCTTACGTTCGCCAGGAATCTATTCGTTGCGCATTTTATTAGTTGTATAAGTTTTGAGGAGACTCCTAGTTCCGATAAGATCTTGTATAGCCTCTCTCTGTTTATTGAGTCATATGCCTGTTGAAAGTCGATCTGGTATATATCTTCATTCCTTATCCAGGTTTTCTCTAGAATTTGCTTTACGGTCAGCAGCTGGTCTGATGCTGACCTGTTTGTCCTAAAACCAGCTTGATATTCTCCGATAACGCCTTCTGCTATTGATTCTAGCTTGTGTATCGCATGGATTGTGACGGTTTTGTAGCTGCTGCTGTAGAAAGAAAAGCCTATGTAGTTCTTACAGCTTAATTTATCTCATTTCTTGCATATTGGACATATAATCGTTTTCCTCCGCCTTTCATTGGCAACGTACATTGGCGCACCAGCTGGAGACCAAAGTAGAAAGGAAACAAGTACAATTTTACCAGTCAGTCCCCACATTTCCATGTCCGCACCGTGTCAAATTACTTGAGTTTATTTTTACGCGGACACGGTGCGGATATGTGTGTCCCGGCCTTTACCGGTGCTACGGTTCACCCGTGCCACACTTTATCCGTGTCACCCTTATATGGTGCGAATAGACACTTCTATATTAAAATCGTTAACTGAAGATAAGTTAATTTTATTGAATTTTTAAAATATAATATAAAACCCCAACCTTTTCAATTATAAGAAATAGTAATTATATTATGTAGAACCTCGGTAAAAAGAAGCCCAGACCCACCTTAGAATTTAAGTACACAAATCAAAATATAGGACCATCTTGAACTTGGGTTTTACAGAAACATAAATGATAATGATGGTAAGCTTTGAATCTTGAAGTAGGAAAATTAAAAATAGCCGTAAGTATTTAAAAAAGGGCTCCAGTCTGGTAGCCAGACTACATTTTAACAAAAACCGACTTAAGAAAATTCTTTATTTTCAATTACATATAACAAATTAATTATATTTGCAACAAAACAGACACTCATAGATATGTCAATTTTACATGACACCCAAAATTTCCATCATTCTTCCACTTTCGTAGCAATCAAGTGTCACAAGTGCCTCACGAACAATTTTCCAAATAAAACAAATCGTGCAAAGCTCCCCCTGGTAATATCCGTTGGTCACAATTAAACCAAATTGCACAAACACGCTATTGAAACCGTAACCCTTTCCCTTGGTCGAAATTCACTTTGTACCACACCTGTGCTCCCTCGGGGATTCAGTAATCTGCGTATACCCGTACTGTGACTGGTGATCCCCTAATGGCGCTCTGCAATTAAGCGTATGGTGTCTAGGCACGTGTACCCCAATGAGGCACACATTAATAACAAAATTGAAAGGACAACACGTTTTGACCATTAAAAGACCGAAATTGAAATGAATCGGGTCCAAATCAAAACAGCTCAGTTTCTTCCCCCGTGAGCTTTTCCAGCTGTAGCCGATGTGACCCACCCCAGTGCGGATCGGATTTCTGGTGGTCGATCCCTTTGATCCCGAATACATATGTATGCACGACGGCCGATAATTCCAACAGACAGTGGTCACCCACACCTTAAATGTCAATTAGCATGCCGCAGGATGGGCGCTGGCCACTCACTCTAAACGTATCGAGCTTGTTCTCTGTCAAATGACTGTCAATAAATGTCGCAATTGACGTACCTGGCACTCACCTTACTTGCTGTGTACAATCACCGGTCGCAGCGGTGGTTTTGCGTGATTTTTTTATTAATTATCCAATTACGTGTGTATGCGCAGCGATCATGTAAATTCCGGCAGACAGTCCACTCTCGCTGGAAATAAAAAATTAACCTACCATATGCAGACTGCAGCCGCAAATTGCGATTCGTGCCCTTATGTAAGGCTTTAAATAACAAATGAGCTTGGATTGCAGTTAAGTGCCTGGCAATTGCATTCAATTTGTTTGTTCCCTAATCAGCGCATAATTTGGCGAAATTAACTGTAAACCTAAGGCATGTCGAGTGGGTGTATATGTTTCAGTCCTGTACTAGGATGATGGATAATAAACGTCCCACTTTTTGGGGTAAACAACAATGCGATCGAACAGGTAAACATTGGCCAGGAATTGTTTGTTATTAGTTTACTTCTCAAAGCCCTTTGTGAAGTTAGTTGATTGTACATATTCATGCAAGTAATCCGAAAACCCCGAATTAAATTCATTATTTTTGTTAGTACAGTCCCTAAGATGGAGGTTCCGCCAGACAAGCCAATCGAGTATCTCTGGCGGTCACAAAAGGAACGTTCCTATGAGCGAGGTTCTTAGCATGAGCAGTATAAATTCCGATATCAATCAGTATTAGTGGAGTAAAAAAGGCCAAAAAATGAAGAGATAAATATAGTCTGGACAGCAAGATTAAGATTTCATCCTGTTTGGGAGTATATTTCCGTTTTGCACCTCGAAAACCTTGTGCTACTTTTTTGATAAGCAATTAAAATTTTTTTACCGCGTTTTTTAGCTTAAAATTAGAATAACTCCTGTTCTATAAGTCAAACTGGCAAACTAAAACCTAGTATCTTCGTAATAAATTGCCATTAAATCCTTGTACGCACCACCTAACATACAAAACTAAAAAAAAGAAAAAAACGAAAAAAATTGTTTTCATTTCTTTGTTAGGCTTATGCACTTAAAACATACATCACTCGGAAAACAAATGTTAGCACCGGTCAAGGCCTCTCGCAACTGCTTTCTCCGCCAATGCCACACTGGATGACTTCGGCTCAGAATCGGGACTGGTGGAGAGAACAGTTGCGAGAGGCCAGCAAAGTCTAGAAATTAACAAGTCTTTCATCTTCCTAAGGTTAATGAGTGAAAGGCGAACAGCTATATGCAAAAGTTCTTCAAATGACGATGTCAGGCTATAGGAGAGAGAATGCAACATTTTTATACGCGTTTGCACACAACTAAACAGCGGAAACTTTTATGAGTTTATATGGGGATAAACTTAATGTATTGGTGCATATTTTCTCGTTTGTTTTGATTTATGAAAGAAAACAGCTGATTCAATTTTCTTTCCTTTTCTGTTCTGCATACTTTATCGTAAAGAGCGAATCTGGCTTTGTCTCGCCGAATTCCCGAAGTATGCGTTGCGTTTTGTTCAGCAGTGATGTTCATATATGCACGCACACAACTAACGGGGGGAAAATTTTGTATGAAGATGAAAGACTTGTTATTACTAGACTTTGGAGACCAGCACCAGATCCCGGTTGTTAAGCCGTTAAAGAAGAAGGTCTTAGCTGAGCCACTGAGCAGTGTTAAATGTTTCTCAGCCCAGCTGAGAAGTGCGTGAAGCTCTCTAGAAAAATCTTGTGGATTTACCACTATTATAGTTATTTGAACTAGCTTCTCTAAGGATTACTTTGTCACAATTTCTGATACTAGCCAATTTCCCAATAGTGCTAAACGTATTACTATTTTGTAAGAAGCCAGTTTAGTCCGTCTACGTTCATCATACTGGGATGTTGATCGTGTGGACAGAAGAGGTCAAACCCACATCTCAACTAGCAGCGTTGCAATCTTAGTGGTTTTAACACTAGAGTTGCTGGTTTAGACCTGTACTTAATGGAAAAAGTCGTCTCTAGTGGCTAGGGTTTTTTTGGTGGTAGACTAAAGTATACAGCTATACAAAATTAGTGTTGACTATTCACTAAAACCATAATAAGACAACAATTACCACTGACCTAATGATTTCGTTAGATAAAATACAAGAATTTATAGCCAAAGATACTGCACAGTGGTGTCAAATACATCTTCTGAAGTGGAATGAAACCAAAAATACCAACAATTTTTCGTATGAAGCTCTGCAGTTTGAAGACGCATCAGGAGTGATTCGAATTGAATTATTGTCCGGCCACTATTGCTATTATTTTGCCACATTCGAACATCGATGTTGAAATGAACATTGTCAAGAATAAGTGAAAGTCTAGCCTCAGGTGTCACCCTTTATACTGACGTCGTTCATATCAATGCCTAGTAAAAAGCTTAATTCGAATAAGATAAAAAGTATAGTAGATTAAAGGAAGTCGAAGGATACATGAGGAGGTGGCGCTTAGCCTCGAGTTTGAATTTTTGATGTTGTATGAGTTCAGAGACACCGTGCCAGACTACCAGGCGGAACAAGGAGATGTGTTGTCCGCTAGGTAAATATCTAACCATAGTGGAACTTTGGTACCCCGATTAACCAATTAAGCAGACCTAATGCTTATTAGAGCCATGTATAGCCTTAGAGTGCCGTCTAAAGCTCCGGCTTCACCTACCAGATCATGTTCAGTTCATGCTTGAAATGATTGTTGCTTTTCCGCTAGAAGTTAAAAATGCAAAAGCTCACTGGAATGACATTCAATTATTTCAGTTTATTACTCTCTTTTGAGCGAGCTTTTAGTTTAACTTCAGTTCCAGTCAAGTTAGTCGAACTGAGGTCTGTTTTATCCTCAGTTGAAAACAGTGGCGGATACAAGGGGGGGAAATGAGGGACATTTCCCCCCCCAAGAGCTCTATAATTTATGGATTACTTTAAAAAACATAATCATAAAAATTACTATCTTGATTTTTAACATTAACAAAAAATATTATTTGGGACCACAGCCCAGGTTTTTTATTGATTTTCGATTTTTAACATTCATAAAGAAATGAGGTGATTTGAGAATGGTCATAAGTAGAAGAGAGACAGGGTTTTTTTTTCTTATTTATTTTTGAGCAGTAACATTCAAGACGAGTTGTGAATGTAAGATTGTATGTACATTGTGGAGGCATAGGTTTCCTACTCTCTTACTCTTACTCTAATGAGGCCTAATGCATATTAGGGTCAAACTAGTAAAAAACGCTCTTAATTGGCATTATTTTCTTGCACTGGCTGACACAAATTTTGACTTTGGCTTGCCAGATTGGGTTACTTATAGCAAATTGGGGTTCTTGTCATACCCCATCTCTACTAAATATGAGTTGCGCTGTAAGTCACAATTTGGGTTACTTCAGTGTGGGTACTAAAGGCCGAAAGGGTGCTGCAAATTGAAGATATGAGATGAGAGGAAATGCAGCACGATGGTCCGGCTCTGCTTGGCCTTTTGCGATTTTCAGCCACGAGTCTGGATATTTCCACCCAAACTTACTGGCAACCCTCGCGAAAAAAAGATGCCCCTGTTACAAGATCGTGTTATACAACGCTACCTGCGGTTGGTCGTCAAATTTTTCTGCGTTTTCTAACATTGAAAATTCGACAAATATTTGAAAAACATAGTGCGTTTTCGACATATTGTGTATCCTGGCGATGTCATTGGGAACAGCAGCGAAAATTTGGAATCAATGTGTTACCAACCACCGCATTAGACGTATTAAAGCACTGCGATGTTGACATTTACCCGATAATTCACACTTATCTTCGCATATTCTGCACACTTCCCGTAACAAACGCGAGCTCTGAACGCTCTTTTTCTACTCTTCGCCGCTTAAAAACATGGCTCCGGGCGACTATGCTACAAGAAAGATTGATTGGTTTGGCATTGTTACACACACATCATGACATTGACGTCACTGCTGAAGAGGTCATCGAAAGATTTGCGAAACTTGGGAGGCACCGTTTTGTTCTATGAAATCTTTCCCAACATGTAAATGAACTATGTATGTACTGTATAAAAACACAATCAACATACTTAACATGTAAATATACAAGTGTATTTTCCAGCGCAATAAAATATGTCACTTGACTCTGTATGATATACACAATTTTTTTTGCGAGTTATTTTATTCTTAGGGATGCATTTTTTTAATAAAATTTTTAACTTTCATCTCCAGATTTTGAGTAAAGTGGGACCTAGACTATCAATAACATTGGGCAATAATATTGAGCAAAATATTGACGGTTTCTTTCTTTGCCGCAGGCAAGCTTTCAATATCACCACCACCATATCACAGACCGTCAATTATATTGAACAAAACAAAATATTTCACTAGGTCTAGAGGCCTCATAAAATTTAATTTCCCACCCCCAAGAATGGTTTCTGGATCCGCCCCTGGTTGAAAATATGAAAATTAGGTTATTTTAAAATTCAGTTCAAAAATTTACTCGAGCTAGCGCAGTTCGGCCGGTGAATCCAGTGTATAATGATAATTGGTCAAAGCAATAATGTTGATTCTATTATTAAAATATTGATATTTTATATCATTTCGTGCAATCATTCTTTGTTTTTGAATTAGTTTGAATCTAAACAGCGCCTATCCAACATTAAGTTTGAGGAACTTTAGATTTAGTGGAATATCTGGATACTTTTGGCGAACAGGAAAATATTTTAGTCGTTTCTGGTAGTTTAAAAGTCGAATCTAGTTGTCCTTCGAGGAAAGAGTTGGCAACGCTGCCAACAAGTTTTTTATTTATTAACAGCTTTTTTCAATAAATAAATGTATTTATTTTAAATATGTGAGGGTTATTTCTCCTGGTAGGAGAAAGAAGGACAAAAAGTCTTTACCTGCCTATTTTTTCTAATTATGTTGATATTGCTGACAAGAATCAGTTTTTTTATTTTAAAATCTATTAAAGTTCCTAGGAATTTCACGTCGAAGGGAGACAACAGTAGTTTTTGGCGCCAATTTTATGGTTGGGATTCTGCTTATTTAGCAGTCTATTTCTACATGTCAGCTATTTACAGGGAATGGGACAGCACCCATCTGCACTCTCTGCTATCCCAGCTGAAACCCAGCCCAGTTCATTTGAAGCAATACTACGCTGGGTGTAATTGTACGATATTGAAACTGGTTTAAGGGTACCTTACCCATTCTCGATTTCTGATTTTTGTGATTTTCATTGGGCCGGTAAATGATGAAAAATCGACTTATGAGGTACGGATATATTTATACATGTAATTGAAAACCTTAAGAACAAGAAAAAAATGTAACATAGTTGTGTATGAACATTTTATAGCCTCTTTTTGCGGTCAACTAAAAGTCCTCTTTTTGGATGGCGGGCATGATTGTAATTGACTGGAACGTCTGAAACCAAAAAATCGAACGGAATTTTAAAGAGTTCATGTTTGGCTAGGGAATAGACTATTATTATTTGTTTAGTGCAAAAATTTACAAAATGGTGGACTTATGAATTTTTTTTTTCAAAATCCGAGTTTTTTTTTGTAAACTATTAGGCTGTAATAATAGAAGATCATCATCAATCTTTTTACAAATAGTCTAAGTTATAGCTTTTGGTGTTTAGAAAAACATATCAAAATTTCAGAACGATCGCTTTTATAGTTTTTGGCTTACAATGCCCGCCAATCGTAAAAACATAGTTTCGAGAAAAATGCGTTTAAAGTTTTTGAAGTAATTTTCCGCGCCACGGCGAAACTAAGCATTTGCGATTTGACGCGCCCACCATCAATCTGCTGGAACTCCAAGAGTATTCCGAATTTCGACTTGAAACTTTCAGGAAATATTTTTGAAGAGTTATAGATTCGAATAAGACAATAAAAAAAAATCGATTTTTTGAAACCGAGAATGGGTAGGGTACCCTTAAACTAAAAAAAATCAAGAAAAACATAATATCAAGTTTTAGATAAGTTGTTCAAATAAAAGAGTAAGTTATTTTTCTAAGCTATACTTGAAGAATCACCTTAAACTTATTACTAAATTTGAACAGCAAGAAAAGTTTAAAAAAAGTAAAAAAAAACAATATCTGCAGAATTTGCTAAATTCCAACTTTTTCAAAAACTAAAATTTATTATACTTAAGCTAAAAGCAAATAAAAAACGGAGCCACATAGAACTAAAAACAAAAAAAACCCTAAAACGAGATAAAAAATTAAAGCCAAGTTCCAATTAAAAAAGCTCTTGAAAGTTTGCCTACTTTTACAGTTTTTAGCGGAACTACAGCAACTAGGGGCTAATACAGTAGGCACAATCGCAACTAATAAACCGGTATAGTCGATGGCGCAAACTTTGAAAGAGTTGAGCAGAACGGGGTGGAAGGGGGTGGCTGGCGGTCTGCTGAGTTAGCATTTCTATGCCATTTCATTTCAAGCAATTAAAAACTTTTTATTTCGATTTTTAATGCTTTGATGAGCTTTACGAGTGAATGCAGTTTAATGACTTCATGCCAGGACTCGAAATAGACCAAAGCCGCCTACAATTATTGTTTATATCGCTGTAAAAATACATTTATTGCAGTTTTTTACTATCACCAGATCGCTTTTATGCCATTCCATTAATATTTCAAAATTAAGGGATGAAATTATGGCCATAAAAAGAAATGTTAGGCAAAAGCTCAGTAAAAAAGGATTAAATTTCCGAATTCTGTGTTTTATGTTTTAGTTCGAAAGTACATGCCAATCGAAATAATATTAATGTCTTTTGATTAAAACTGTTGCCATCGATTTTTAGCATTTTTTGAATATAATTTCGTTTTATCAAACCTATAAAGTGCATAGTTGATGATTGTGTTTTAAAAGATATTCCTCAGTTATAAATTTCCTTGAGAGGAGCACTTGATATATTTTCTATAGTTAGGCTTACTAGGACCGGTTCTGCACGTTCAACTTCAAGACTTTTTTTTCGTTCGCATCCAAGTTGCGAAAGGAATAATCTTACCCCTTTCACAATTGTATGTGAGCGAAAGAGAAAAAAGTATAACCGATCTAGGAGCTCTTATGCACTTGCATGGTAACCGACAGCAAAAAAGTAAAAAAAAAAATTGTGAAATTTGTTTTCCTTTAAATTTCAGTGAGATAAATAAGAGCTGACTGAATCTATTAGAAATGACATTAATAAAATCTAAAATTAAAAAAAGTTCTAACCCAGTTCTAAAATAATTTATTTTGTTAATTTCCTTTAAAGCATGCACGCGCCCATACCCTGCACGCATAACGAACAAATGAGTATACACAAGGTGTGCACGTTCCCGCCACAGAAACGAAACTAGTAAAACTGCACCAGTGAGCATGCCTCTATTTCAATTATGAACTTATAATCGTAATCGACCATTCCAAACGCGAGCGTGATTTTTCCAAGCGGTCTCCCAACTAAGTACTAACCACGTCCAATGCTGCTTGACCTACGTAATCGAACAAGAACCGGTCTACTCAATATGCTAATACGATCCTGTAAACCTTAAGCTTTTTTAAGGTATAACCAAATCAAAAATTATACTTCGGAACAAGAACTTTATTGAATTGCTTACAGATCGTGACTAACTTTTATTTTACAAAATTCATATCGATATGAAAACAAAGCAAAGAAAATTACGGTACATCATTATGTTAAGAATGATAAGAGCAAATGAATAGTGTTGACACATGTATGAAAAAATGAATTGGAACTTAGAAATTTAAATAAAATGAACTTTAATTTGGAATTTAAAATGAAGTTTATATTTAAGAGGCAAGAAAGAAGAAGTTATTATTTATAGAAGTTAAGTTGTGAACAGATTCTTTATGGCCACCAAGATAATTGCCCATTTTCTTCGTCCTATACAATTTTTCAACCCCAATTTCATTCCCTTTAGTCTAGAATATTAGCCGTGTTCCCTTTCTGCTATTTTTGGAACGAAGTTCCTTAATGCGGGTAGAGTGAGTTGGGAGAAATCGTCACGTAAGACAATGTGGTATTCTGTGTGTTTATGCGTGTGAGTATTGATCCCAGTATGCAATTTACGAATTTATGAAATCAGAATGCA
The DNA here is from genome assembly GCA_949987705.1 of Thereva unica. NCBI lineage: Eukaryota > Metazoa > Arthropoda > Insecta > Diptera > Therevidae > Thereva > Thereva unica. Next base: position 58,321,346 of record OX465281.1, on the reverse strand, counting down.
GTGTTTTTTTTTTTTTTTTTTTTTTTGTAGAAATTGGAACCAATTTGCACCAATAGTTATAGAAAGATATGGCAATGCAAAGTGCCATGTGTCATTTCATTATCGAGGATAGATGCTTATGCTTTCTTATTGAAATGAATAGCATCTCTCTCTCTCTCTGTTTCTTTTTAAACGCTTTATACTCACTTCACCTGGATCTTGCATCTTGTGTGTAAACAAATCTTGCAACTTGAATTTGACCAACTTTCATATAACCGATAAACTTCAAATTTTGCATATATGCACAGTTCACGTGATAATGCGATCTGACCATTTTGTAAAAAAAAGCCAATATTTTGGTTCCGATATGACGGACAATTGTTGTGATTGTGTTCCCCGGCCCCCGATATGGGTATCAAATGAAAATGTATGACAGGTATAATTTAATAATCTGTGTGTAGTCATTCCAAATGACTCCTCCGACCTTATCAGTTCAGTTCAGCTCAATGCCACTACAGCCCAAACCGAGCCTTCTCCTCCTTCAGTTTTCTCCTCCAACCTTCTTGTTCACTGGCTAGAGTCCTCCAATTTCTGACGTCCAGCAAGTAAGTGTGCAGCGTCTGTATCTACGGCTTCAAACCATCTTTTCCTAGGTCGTCCTGCTGGCCTGTCACCGATTATGATTCCCTAATATATTGTCTTCACTGATTTGTTTTCCGCCATTAGCTCTACATGTCCTGCCCATCGTAGTCTATTTAATTTGATATATTTGACGATGCCTATCTTCTTATAGATTTGGTACAGTCCATCATTGTATCTGATTCTCCAGATACCGTTTACGTTTAATGGGCCAATAACGCTTCTTAAGATTTTTTTCTCAAAAGCCCCTAATAAGTTCTCGACTTTTGGGGTCATGGTCGACACCATGGACCACATGGTCTATTATTCCTAGGTATTTAAAGCTCTTCACTACCTCTATTGTAGCTATCTATCGGTAAGTTGGTCCTTAGGCGTGTCCTTTCATTGGTTTTGTCCTAAATAATTGTTAAACCCATGTTTTTAGCGGCGTTGTCTAGACTTATATAGCATTCCTTTGCTCCTAATAGTGTTCTATTTACTATGTTCAGATCACCAGCATAACCCAATATTTGCACCGACTTGTTAATTAATATTCCATTTATGTCTAATGATTCTGATGACAACTTCTATGGCTAGGTTGAATAAGATTGGCGCTACACCATCTCCCTGTTTGAGTCCTTGTTTGACGTGAAGTCCTTACCAGAGCTATTGTATCTGTTAAGGTTACTTTTATTAGCCTCACTAATTTTGCAGGTTTTCTAAGGTTTATAAGGTTGTCAATAAGTCTTCCCTAGATATTGAATCATTCGCATGTTTAAAATCTACCAAGATCTGATATACGTTTACATTTTTCTCCCAACACAGTTGCACAGTTGTTGTGTGAACCTACTTTTATGAGAAGTATAACACAGTATACAAAGGCAATAGCTATATACATAGTTAGTGCAAAACAAATTTGGGGGTTTTAGCAGTAATTAAACTTATTTAATATGAAACAAAATTCCCCGAAGGAAATTTAAAAAAAAATATTGTGAGAATATAAAGTCGATTGAAAAAAGCTCCGCGGGTCGAAGAACCGAACTTGTAACCGCACTGACAAGAACTAAGCCTCACTACGCCATGAGTTACCATCACCGTTGTTTAACTAAATATGCAAGTAAAACTTTTCAGAAAGTTCCTAAATAGCTTTTCAATTCAATCCATGAGTACAAGAAAATTCTCACTGGAGAGTTTGGTATTCTTTACAACATTATTCCAATCGAGGGTGGCAGCTCAGAAGTCGTTTCAAGTCATCTAATTTCGAGTTTTCCACTGAATTTTTCCATTTAAAATTCATAACAAATGAGTTGCAACGACTTCTGCGCTGCCACCGCAGAATGGATTTAGAAAGAAGAAAAAAGGAGAAACGCCCGTCCGGGGTTTAAACCATACTTCGCTAGATCAATGCCTTAACCACTAACCAGGCCTAACTTTGAACTCCTTTATCGGAGTTTAAAAAAAATACACGGGACCACCGTGGGAAACTACCCTTTCATAACAGAAAAAAGCAATAAAGTTATTGCATTACAAAGTTATACGTGAACAGGACCAAAAAATTACCTACATATACGTCGAATTGATAACCTCCTCCTATTTTGAAGTCGGTTAAAAATAATCGAAAATAAGTAATATCCATCAACCTCGTAAGATATGGGATATTCATGTAATTTTATCGTGTTGAATCACCATAATGGTAATTCCTTGAACTCTACAACGCATGCAAGAACAAAATGATATAAAACATTTGTGGGAGCCTCTGAATCGCATCCATGTTCCTATATCCTTAATACCCTAGCTGCAGAAGCTACAAGCGCACTATCGCAAAGTGGCTTCTGGTAAAAATGGAATTTTCCGAGAATGTGGCACACTTTCGAATGGGAATCTATAGAATAATTTGCATACTTTATATGCAATTGCACTCTGATTAATGCCAATGTTTTTCAGCATATGTATATATGTATGTATTTTAAAGTTCTAAGGTGAAATGTGTACTTTAATTTTTAGTAGACATTTTTTATTGGTCCGGTTTTATTAAGTTCAATTCGGTTATGTTTTTAAAGAATTAAAAACCTTAAAGGTATTTTTTTTCCGTAGGTGAAATCGAGATGAAGTTACCCGAATCGTGCTTAACTGCCGCAGTGCTGTCCAGTTGCTTAATACTCGCAACATGTCAACGCAGCCCCGACAATGTTATCAATCGAATGCGAGGCAACATTTTGCGTAATTTAACAACGACTCATGAATACGAAGACAACATTGTGACAAGTCGCCTGGATGCCTCGTTTCCCATTCGAATGTTCTACCGAGGTTTCAGGGAATTATACGCTAGGTAAGTGGCCATGATGTCATCCTGTAAAGGCTGGTGTGGTACCTACTGGTAAAGATGCCATTAGGTGCTAGCTGTAGTAGTGTTTAGTGGCTTTCGGGAATGGCATACAATTTTCTTGAATTGCCTTCGGTATAGGTATAGGGACTATAGGCAGCAAATGATTATTCCCGCATGTTAATAGTGTGCTAGAACAAGCTTCTAATGTTGAGTTAAGATAGGTTAGGGGTACGGTTATGCTCTTGTTTAACCGTCATTATGAGATCTCAGTTCTAATCGTATGGGTAGACACTAAGGGGAGGATCCACTTGGGCTGGATGTAATAAATGCCGGTCGGTTTCAAGTGCACCAATGAATTAAGGGCTACATGAGTACATACTTAGTTTGGATTAAATTTGCATTCGATTTACGTTTTAGCATAGAAATTACGGGGTATATGATTCGCTGGAAAAATTAGTTTGAGGAAATTTACTTTAACGGAAATAACTCCTGGTTTCACATGAAGATATTTTGATAATACTCTGTGCTAAAGATATGTTGCTAAGAGTAAAGACGCTGGGTACTTTGCTAGGTAAAATGTCATCTGAATCGTACTTTTTAGTGGCAGAATTAAGTGAAGAGGACACACCCGAAAAACCGTAATGACAGTAAGCCTTAGAGCACGGGAAAATTTTAACGTGAACAACGCGGTGTGGCGCCAGACACCGGGAGAGGCACAAAAATTGTTATCACTTTTTTTTGTGATAGACTAGAGGCTTAGGGGAAGCCCCTTTGTACTGTTCGACAATCTATTTTTCTCATATACAATGTCGAACAGCAGCTCGAGCGGGAAAAGAGAGAGTAGAGAGAAGAGAAGGAGCTGCCACAACCTAGCCGCGATATTTTATTCCAACCATTTCGCGACTCTCGCATCGGGGCATTTGAGAAACAACTCGCTGAAGTGTTATGCCTCCTGAAACGAGTTGAATCTCATCAGCCAACCGATGACATGCGCTTGGTGGAGCAGGGAAGGACTAGCGAAGGCTATGACAAGAGGAATCAGGAATGTAAAGAGGGGAGAAGAAAGAAGGAAAGTTATGTCGGTGGGAAAGTGGAAAGGCAAAGGACCATGGGGCTGGCCGGGATTCGAACCCGGGACCTCTGGGAGAGCAGTCAGGCGCCTTACCCCTTGACTACCGAGACTTGAACAGGATCCAAAGGCGCCTTACCCCTAGACTACCGAGACTTGAACAGGATCCAAAGTATATCCCTATGGAACCAGTAAACACGGAGATGAAAATAACGGATGTCAACCTTGTTTTGATAAAGAATACTCTGCAAACGTATTTAGGGAAAATTAAAAGCTGCAGAGCCCTACGAGATGGCAAATACCTGCTGCTACTGCCAAATGACCAAACTCAGCAAAATAAGTAAAAATACATTGAAGGAAAATGGGAAAATACATACTGCATTTTCTGATAAACTAAATGAATCAAAGACCAGCATCCGAATGCCAAACCTACGAAGAGCTATGTAGCGAAGAAGACATCTTAGAAGGAATTAAATAAGATAATCCAACTGTCAAGGTTGATGTTTTCATTTTAGATATCACTAAAAACAGGTGTCATAATACCCCCAGATGTCCGACTTGCAATGAGGTAAAAGCGGAAGAAGGAGAAAATACCTGCTGCCAAACAGAAGGAATACATTTCGACTCCACCCTGGTCAGAAATTTTCCAATCTTTCAGAGAGAGACAGAAATTATGGTGATTCAAATTAATCAGCACATCAGCAGATTTGAAGCCAGGAAACGGTATAAAGAGCATCCGCAAATAAGCAAACCTGTAAAGGACTCATCCCAGGAGAGGAAAACGATATAGGCCAAACTAATACATTAACCTTTAATGTAGTTAGCGACAGCACTAAAAACAATACAAAATAACGAGAGATATGTACATTAAAGACAACCAGATGAAATACAAGTAACAAACCAACAACAACAGAAAACCATGACAAAAAGTCACCTTATCTAAATATCCAAAAACACACAAATCCAGTTCACAGCAGAGAACAAACAAAAGAATTAAACGAACCTATATCCCTCTCACCGAACACTCTCAAAACACTATCGCAACGGCATACAAGGAATATTTTCCAATACACACCAAATAAAAAAAGGGTGTAGGACATAAAGGGACAGACATAGTCCCAATACTAAACTGGACACCAACTAAGCACGTAGAGCACATTTCCACTTTCCAATAATTTTGCATAGTAACCAAGCCACAGAGTATTCTTAAATAGTATTTCTTGAACGACACGCCAATTGGATAAATTGCAATGAAAAGTTCAAAATGCCTACAAAAAGAGCTGAGCCTCGACGTCAATAGGGAAGTAGAGATCTAAACAACAGCTATCTGGTATGCTGCCAACTCAAACACCCCTACATGGTTCGACAATGAAATTCTCCAGCTGATGAACATGAAAATAGGACCATCGTCGACCCCAATGAAATCGCATACCATCAGGTCGGTTTACACGCAGTGGTTTGCTTGTGCCTACTGGTTTGCGCAAGTCAATTTGCACAAGTGAATCGTTGCGTGTGATCGTAACATTAAAACAAATACACTGAAGTTCAATATCTACTGCCATTCAAGAGTTTCAGTTGTAAATGTAGTGTGTACAGTAACAAATATCTTTAAGTAGCAATTAATTACTATTTACAAAAATTGTAGTGATATTTGTTTTTTTTTTCTAGAAACTATCACTTAACTGCTAATACATATCTTCCAAAAATAAGACTGCTCAGTACTCTTTAAAGCACACAAAAACAGCAATCCTTTAAAGCACGTTCGCGTGTATTATCTACATTAGATCAATTCATATTCACCTGTCCATTTTCTGTGTAAAGGTGTGGGCGTCTATGCCCTCCAAAAATCCAATTAAACTATCTCTTCTTAACTTAAGGGCATTGAGGTCAATATACACAGGTTTTGTTCGGCTGGACCGAAAATCGAATTAACACAAGAACATCCTGGAAAATAAATCAATTACCATCTCCTACCATTTTCGCCATTAAGTGGGATAGTAGTCAGGACATTACCCCGCAGCCATTGAATCAACCGATCCACAGACTTTTGAAAACCACTCACGAACCCAAACGATTTCCAATTGCGGGGTAATGAGATGCCCATCCACCCACTCACACCCCCATGCCCAGCTAACACACACACAAAACTACCCCTGCTACACGCCCATTCGGCTAGTTGAATTCTGAAAGTCCAAATTGACGGCACTAAACCAATTAATTTTGCAGATTACTAGGTGGAACCGGCCAGAGGGAGAATGGTGATTTTCTGCAGAGGAAGGTGCCCGATAACGTCCCTTTTCCATGCAACACAAAAGGATACCGCAGTAGGACAATCCCGAGCAGCGTCCATCAATTACGCCCAGGTAAGGTATTTTCCCGCAACGGTTTGCTCTTTTTGTATCATGGCCCTTGCCTACCTGCATGGTGCCAATTAATCAAAAATTATTGCGGCCCAGGCTGAAGTGTTAGAATGTCACACTAATCGCTGTAATTAACGTCAATCCCGCCAGGTGACATCGATATCATTGCGGCGGTAGGAGATTCGTTGACTAGTGCTACTGCCGCAAACTCCGTAGCACTGTGGGAAGTGCTTGTGGAAAACCGGGGCTTAGCTTGGTGCATTGGAGGCCAGGGAAATTGGCGAACACACTTGACACTGCCCAACATCCTTAAGGAGTTTAATCCGAAACTTTTTGGGTAAGTTTAAATGGAATTTGCATTGAAGAAGTGCTCCAGTTGTCACTTCCCAATTCCCATTCCGATTCCACCCTTTCCATTAGTAGACACCTTCCGGTGTTCTTGGGTACATACATACCTCCAGAAATACATAACATATTTCGCCTGAGAGTCCCCCGGGGCTGCACAAAGCTGGTTTGGAGACGTCTCGATACATAGCATTGGTGTAAAATTGATTCTAATTAATTGTACAGAGATGATACAAACCCTATGTGAAGAGGCTCTTACTGGCGTCGCTTTGGATGATAAATTCGCTTTGATATGGTTTTCCGTTTCTAACAGCTGCACTGAAACAGGGAACTAATTCCAATTAAACTTCTTGATAAGTATCCGACAAATATTTTTGGTTCTTTGTAGAGGTGTTGCTTTCGATCTGTTCATTGAATGAGAACGCAAAGAGAAAATTAGATAGTGACCCCAGTTGACCTTGAAGGTTTTTTGACATTGTCATGGTAAAGATTCCAATTTAAACAGAATGGGATTTGATTTAGGTTTGCTAATTCCCAAAGCACGGCGGTGTCATATCAGGTGATAAATGGTGCTCTTGACTTTGCTGTCCTGTGGGAGTTAAATTTTGAGATAGAAATGTTTTTCAGCATTTTATTTACATATGTCTGTACTGTTTCATAACAAGACTAGCATACAAGTTTAATTTTGAAATTTGTTACAATTTTTAAATAATTCAAGCATTTGTTATTAAACTGAACATTTTAATTGAGCCAGTTTTTTTATCTACTTATTCTCGCTAAATTGTATTTAACCAGCTGTGATCACTAAAAATCGGATATCTAATATTGTACAGATTCGGGGATAGGTATGAACATAGAACATAGAAGTATAGCACTTATTTCGCCTCGTATCAGATCTCCTTCAGAGATTCCCGGAATTTCAGCACAAGAATACTATAAGCTGTGTGGCGATATTCCAAATTCAAAATGGCGGTTTACCTTTTTCTTTACAACTTCCTAGATATAGTTATCGGGTATGACGCTACACAGCTAATTGTATTCTTCTTGGTATACCCTTTCATTTCATATCCATGTCGGGGGGCGGGAACACACTTGCAAAATTCTTGCAACCGCCATCTTGATTATTTTACGAAATGGCCAAGCTTCATTGTCACGCGAACTACACATATAAAAAAAATTTCAGCTCAATCGGAAACCAGGAAATGGCTCAAATTTAACTTTCAAGATTTTTTACATATATAGTTAGTTACAGGCGAAGCTAATAACAAGTAGTATATAAAACAGTACCAACTAAGGCAAATCTTCCAGCCTGCCAACAAATTTATAATCTAAATTTCAGGTTTATTAAAATAATTTGGGCACTGGCTCATAAATAGTAGTTTGATAAGGTATGTGACATACTCTGCCGTCGTCTGAGGGGAGTGGGGGACCTGCTGAATTGACCAGAATCAGAAAAAACCGAAGAAACTAGGCAAGAATCCGCATGGATACACGAACTAACTATTTACGAAATAATGCTACTGAATCCGGAGCAGCCGATACACCAGGGATGCTTGTGAGAAGCGGGTTACTGGCCGAACACCCAAATGGAAATTCAATTCGCCGCGTGGAACTTATGAACAGGACATCACGTCGATCAAAAAGAAATCATAGCATTGGAATTGTTGAAGTGCTTACTATCAGATGCTGCGCTATCGGAACTATGATTACCGGATCCGGGACATTGACGATCGTCCCGCTCGTAATCGACGAAACGATGACGCTTTACTATTCCGATGGTGAGAGACAAGAGGCCGGCATCGGCTTTATAGTCGACCGACGGGCTGTCAGCAGCATTATCGCATTCCAATCGGTATCCGAGCGTTTGGCGGGTAAAACCATCAGGACCCATATCAAATCAGTTTGTGTGCCAACCGAGTATATAACGTTAAACAACTTGATCGTTGGCAGTAACATTTTCCGCCATCCACTCAAACACCAACTCACCTGGCGAAATCCATCCGTCAAAGACTCGGCGATGTTAGACTACATTTTGATCAACGCAAGATTCCGATTGACGCTCTAAGACGAACGTGCAATTCGTGGACCCGATTGCGGATCGATGCGGTGTGCAATGGCGTTGTTTCCGTAAAAGGACGCGGCCATGGATCTCGGACAGCTGTCTGGACCTAGTTGATCAGCGGAAGCGATTTTAACATGTCGACTTTGAACAATAACGACGATTAAACAAAGAAGTGAGACAGAAATTGAAATCGGAACGAGAAGCGTATTGGAATAACCTTGTGGCCCACATGGAAGCAGCGGCGTCGAAGCACGGTTACTGGATGCTGTACCAGACAATCCGACTGTTAGGCGGCAAAACAACATTAATAAACAACATCAAAAAATCGAATGGAACTTTCGTGACTTCTCTCCATGAGCGCCTGCAGCTCAAAGTCTAGTAATAACAAGTCTTTCATCTTAATACAAAATTTTCCCCCCGTTAGTTGTGTACGTGCATATATGGACATCACTGCTGAGCAAAACTCAACGCATACTTCGTAAATTTAGCGAGACAAAGCCAGATTCTCTCTTTACGATAAAGTATGCAGAACAGAAAAGGAAAGACAATTGAATCAGCTGTTTTCTTTCATAAATCAAAACAAACGAACAAATGTGCACCAATACATTAAGTTTATTCCCATATGAACTCATAAAAGTTTAGCTTTTTAGTTGTATGCAAACGCGTATAAAAATGTTGCATTCTCTCTCCTATAGCCAGACATCGTCATTTGAAGAACTTTTGCATATACATACATACATAGCTGTTCGCCTTCCACTCATTAACTATATAAAGATGAAAGACTTGTTAATTTCTAGACTTTGCTGCAGCTGAGAAGAGAATACTTCCACCAGCTGTACAACCAGGATCCGCCACAGTGCAGCACCAGAACCACCGATTATTATCAAACAGCCGACAAATAAGTTTACCGATACCAAACCGACAATTATCGAGGTGAAGAGGGCAATAAAAACGCTGAAAAATGGAAAAGCGCCGGGAATAGATCAATTAACCGCCGAGATGATCAAAGTCGGGGGGTGATGTCTTACCACAACGACTTCATGTCCTCATAACACACTTATGGCATTCGGGTCATGTCCCGTCGGCGTGGAAGAAAGCGATTGTTGTCCCAATTTGGAAAAAAGGCGGCAGTCGGGAATGCAGGAATTATTGCAGTATTAGCCTCCTTTCGATCTACGACAAGGTATTTACGAAAATCATACAATCGAGACTACAAAAAAATCGAGAGCAAGCGAGCCCGAAAGACCAAGCTGGATTTAGACCACATCGATGATGTATTAATCAAATATTCGCTCTCCGTCAGCTAATGGAAGAAAGAATTCGTTGCACTGTCATCGTTTTCATCGATTTTAAATCCGCTTTCGCTATTATTAAATGATGTATTTGTTTATAATACATAGGCTAATTTTCTTTCACCTTGGAAATTATTTCATTAGGCTTTATCAAATTTATTTCATAAATAAATCGTAGTTTTAAAGTCTTTTTGTTTTTTTCGGTTTCTTGGCTAAAATTGCTGCATCGGACAGATGTTACAAGATATCGAAAATGGTGATATCATCGTGAAATTAAAAAGAGTAAATTATGAACAAACGGTCCAAGGATGCCTACATTGATTGTTAGCATATTCACCTTTCATTTAGTTTCACTTTTTTTCCCAGAACAGGTTAACTTACCAAAAAAACTTATATAAGAATGAATCTTCATTTCAAAAAACACCTGTACCCACTGATGCCACGAAAATTCCATTTTTGAAAATCGCCTCACATTTATACTCTTGGAAGTGAATAATTTTAACGATTTTTTTATTACCTTTGGCAGATACTCGTTGAGTGATTCGTTCAACGTGCACCGATCAGCGCAATTCAATGTGGCCGAAAACATCGCAACCACAAGCGATATGCCCTACAATGCAGCCAAACTGGTAAATCGCATGAAACTGGATCCCAGGTAAGAGTTTTAGTAGCCATCAGTTAAATTCGCAACGGCATCCCGTGCACACCTGGAAAGGCTTCTTATTATTTATGCCCAAATGAATTAAGTGAGTCACTTTCACTTTCTTTCTTTATAAACATCGTCACAATATGCCCAAATGCGACACTTAAACACTCAATCACCTGCACAAAAATATGTATGTACATATAAATGCTATCGGGAATTGGCCGGCAACTTACCGAAATCCGCTTTTTAAGTGTGCTCGAGACGGTAAACGTCGTTGCTAGTTTAAGTTAATGCTGAGAATTCTTTTAGAGTCAACATGAGGACGCACTGGAAGCTGCTTACGTTTATGATTGGTGGAAATGACTTTTGCTCAGATATATGCTATCAGACGAATGCTACAGAATGGCTGAATGACAGTCAGGAGCGGAATCTCATCAAAACTTTGCGATATTTACGTGACAACATGCCCAGGTAAGCAGATAGTGACATGTTCAAGGTATCGAAAGATTCTACCTCAGGTGAGTGCCTTAGTGCACCGCTTGCCATGGCTTAACTCCAATAAGTTTCGAAGTCTCACGTATAAGAATTGTATGACATGCCATTAAAACTTTGACCAATAGTTGTGCGATTAGTTTTAGGATGTGGAGTTTGAATTAAAAATTCTAAGGGTGCTGGGCATGTGTTGGTGATATTTGGTAGTTGCATCACGGAACAAAACTTGGACGAATGTTGAAGTGCAAAGAGTATTTTATTTAAACTTTTTTAATCAAAGAATTAAGCTGGTTAGCTAGGAATGAGAAAATTGACTTAAATTTTCGGATATGTTTTGAAAATCGTTTTACTGAACCTTGTTTTGTTCTTGGAGTTCTTTGGTACATCCGCAAAATTGTATGTTGCATTCAACTGACTTTGCAGAAAATAGACTGACTGCTGACTGACAGAGACGGAAAATAAATTTGACAGAATTAAAAGAAGAGCAAATTAGGGGTGAATATTAGAATCTACTCGATGTAAAGACTGCACTTCACTACTCGCGAAGTTGAATACCCCGCCCGGGCCGCCCCCGGACGCCCTCCAAACTAGGACAAATCCGGGAAACCCGGACGGATGGCAGCCCTAGTCCAAATGGCATGCTAGAAACAGTGCTAGTTTAATGATTTAACAGAGTTGAAGAAACTTGTGCATAAACGCTCCCAATTACCACCAACAGTTACAACCTGTTCTCTCCGTAGTAGACATGATTTATTGCCATTTTATGTCAATAAACCATATTCCTATTTTTAAGAAAAGAATTTCGTTTACATGATGATAATCTACCTGACTCCCATGGGAGCTTCTATCACGGGGGCTGCTAGCTGAGGGGAAGCTGCATTTCCTTAGAAATCCCAGGCATTGTTATAAATGTTTGACCATTTGGAATATGTGATCATTAAGGCATGAATCCACCAGTACACATTCAGATATGCATAGCTGAGATGTGCACTTTCTTGATGACGTCATTTTGCCCGCTAGCAAATGTTTGTTTGCCTTGGTGGATTCATAGGTTTACATCTCAGAAGCTAAAGTAAGTAATGCACAGGATGGTAAAAACTGGGTCAGCAGTGAAGCTCACACAGTTGTAAAGCTGCTTTGGAGGGGGATTGAGAGCAGGCAATTTACAAAGATTAGAAAAAAGAAGGTAATAGAATTGATCCCGTGGAAAATATCGCCAGATAGGGTGAGGAGTTTGGACTCAATGCCATCAAATACATACCTTACTCTAAATTGGACGTGGACTGTAAGTCGTACTGAGGCTTCAATTTTTTAAATATCCCACTTCAAAAATTATGTCCTACTTCTCTTGGTATGAGGGTGTATCTCCCTGCACCATCACCCATCTAAACCCACGAATCTCAAGGGACACAGGGACACATTCATTTTGACCCATTGATGAATCAATTTTAATTTAAATGATAAGGCTGTGTCAGATCCATAGCAGCAAAGCAGAACAGTCATTTTCTATTGGCTCCCGCTGGCCACTTGACAATAAAAACAGCAGAGAGTTCTGTCATTGCTTTTTCATCTTAAAACCTAATTTTGCTGCTTTGCAAAGCAGAATCGTAACGGTTTAGACCCTAGTGCATTTTGAAATTTTTTTGGTAGAGGTTTACATATTGCCCTGTATTTTTGTAACTCTATTAGATATTTTCATGAATGAGGCACCAATTTACGCAGAATACTACGGTCTTCACTTTTGAAGTTATAAGCAATTTTTGTGTTGAAATTCTATTTCTTTTTTAGTAAGTAAATAAGCACCAAATAAAGACAATTTTAACATTAAAATCGCTTATACCTTCAAAAGTAAAGATCGTAGCATGATAGTTTAGCTAAATTAGCATTGAGCATCACCCAGAGGTTATCATTGGCTGCTGGTTTGCTCAATGCAGTGCGATCCGCTATTTTGGTGGCTGCGTATCCGAACTGAATATACCAGCAAATAACAGCAATCCAATGAGCGTGTATGTCTCGTTCTTGTACGTTTCTGACCAAACCCTAGCGCGCATAAAGTCGGCTGCTTTGCGATTTATTTCGTGAGCAACTAGATTGGCTATCTTGGGTGTTAGAAATATGCTGATTGGACTGGCAAAAATTTGCCGCATGACATGGGTAGCATCATGCCTGGCAGCAACTAATCCTCATCCTCGGTGACGATTATTGGGGGTGTTCAGACGGTGCACATTCATGGCAAGTAAAACCGGTTTTATAGATGAGAGAGGGAAGGGAGCGGAAGAACTTAACGAAACATTTTTCACGCAAAAGCAAACGCGTGAAAACTTACACACATATAAAATTTTACTTCTATCTCTTGTTTTCTTTAGCTCTGTTTTTGTCTGACAAGTGAATTTTATTTACAATACATTTAAACGTTCCTGTAACTTTCAAATGTTCTAAACACAATTACGCCCCGTGTGTGTTCCGAGGGGTTGAATAACACCGGTTTTGCTCAGCACACTTATGGCAGCGTCTGAATAGCCCCATTTGCAATCATATCGATCTCCTCCCACAATTCATTGGTAATTCCAGCCATTTGCAATGAGAAAAACAGAAGAACACAACAAACACCAGGAAGAGCACACCGGAAAAAATAGATAAGGCCCATTCAGAATCATTGCATTTCAGCAAATCATCTGCAGCAAACTGTTTTTATTGGCAAAGGCTGATCAAATGACTAGCGGTAGCCAATAAAAACAGTTTGCAACAACTACGGTTTTTACTTTTGAAGTTATGCAATGCATTGGATCTAAATGGGCGGTAGTCGTAGCAAACATTTAGGCTTCCCATGGTCACAGCTGACGTTTCCTACCAACTTAAATATATCTGTCACCCGTTTGACAGTTGGACCTCGAGTGGCCCAGAAAGTACGCTTCCGATGTTGCTATATAAGCAGAAAATGTTTGTCCTGTGAAGTCAGTGCAAACGACCCGTACCAGATTTCGATGCATTCAGAAACCATGAGTGGTTGGGATGACGCCGTTTGGCGCTCAGACCTAAGAAAAAAAAATTGCTGAGTGCTCAAAGTCAAACGGGCCTTGAAAGGCCCAAGTACACGTCCTAGGATTAATGGTCAAGTCAGATCTACTTGCAATGAGAATGTAGAAGTAAGAGCATAGATCTGGATCTCCTAGAGAAACAGTTGCAAATGGGTACACACATGACGTGGATTTCAAAGGCACATTCACATTCCAGAAGTTCGTTTGGAACGTAAATCCCGTTTCCCGATCCGTTTCAGGCTATTATTTGGGATTTTTAAAGAACCGCCAGAGCATTCTTTCAATTACAAAGAAAAACGTTGATAATTACCCTTACACCATGCAATACGAGAATTCCCTTCATTCTAATTCAGCCGAAATTTGTGACAAGTTTGCGTCGTCCTTGCTCAAATCTTTCTCTCCCCTGTATTCCAACCAGATGAAGACAATTTTCACCATATCAATGCAATCCAAAAGGCTCAAAACTTATCCCTCCTGTCTATAACCAGGGAAGATATCTCGAAACATATAAATGAACTTCCACAAGATTTTTCGTCCGGCCCTGATGGAGTCCCTCCAGCTGTTCTAAAATCCTGTGCAGAGGCCCTACTGTCTCCTCTACTATGTTTATTTAAAAAATCCCTAAATAAAGGGCGCTTCCCAACCTCATGGAAGAACTCTTTTATAATACCTTTCCATAAAAAAGGCTGTAAGAACGAAATATCTAATTACAAGCCAATTGCGAAGTTATCGTCTATACCAAAACTTTTCGAATCTATTATTAATTCTGCTATCGCTCTATCTGCAAGAGGCTTACCTCAACAAACCAACATGGATTTCTTGCAGCTCGTTCCACTACTACTAATTTACTAGAGTTCTCTTCACACACAGTTCGAGACTTTGTCACTGGTTGCCAAACTGACTGTGTTTATACAGACTTTAGTAAGACTTTCGACAAGCTCTTTCACTCTATAATAGTTCTTAAACTAGTTCTATTCCGCGGAGTCAAATCTAAAAACATCGAAGCGTCCTCTGGTGTCCCTCAATGCAGTCATATTGGACCTCTTCTTTTTATTCTATCAATTGACGATATTGTTACCCTGCCAAGGCACTGTAAAATCCTTATTTATGCTGATGACATCAAACTGTATCGCCACATAAAGAGTATAGAAGATTGCAAACCTCCTCAAGCAGCTCTAAACACCTTCTATTCTTGGTGTTCCAACAACCTGGTGCTTAATATTAGTAAATGTGAGATCATGACTTAATAGAAAACGTGGTGTTATAATTCTGTAATCGATCAGGGGTAAGGTTAGAAAGTAAGTTGGATTTCTCCACCCAGATCAATAATATCTCCTCCAAGGGCAATTCAGTCGTGGGATTTATAAAAAGATGATCAAAGGAATTCAACATACTCTCATAACTAAATACTTGTACACATCCTTGTCTAGGTCTTTGCTTGAATACGCCTCCCAGGTATGGTCTCCTTACTACTCCTCCCATGTTGGTAGAATCGAATCGGTTTAAACGATGTTCGTCCGGCTTGCACTCAGCCACCTCCCGAGGGATGGGGCACTTATTCTTCCGTCTTATGAAAGCAGACTTAAATTACTCAACTTAAACTCTCTCCATAAGCGTCGCGAGATCGCTGACGTTATATTCGTTCATCGGCTGATGAATGATAAGGTGGACTGAAGTTTCTTAAAAAGCCGCTCGTATTTTAGATTGAATAACTACAACCTGAGAGGTGATCCTCTCCTGCACATCTATTCCTCTAATAATAGTTATGGCATGTTCGAACCGGTAAATCGCATGCTCATAAATACTAACAAAAATAGAAGTGTGTTTAGCCTGCTAAGTAGTGAAGCTATCCTTAAAAGGACTCGGGGCTTATTCTCCAATTCGTTTCACGTGAAAAATTGTTCACATTCCCAAAGTACTATTCTGACGCCTGAGGTGAATGCTTTCGTTGTGAAGTGATTAAGGGTTTCATCTAATTTTTCCAAGGGGAAGACCCTATTACGAAGTGGTATTTCGGCAGTTATGTACTATATTTATAAAATTAGCAGTAGTATATTTATAAAATTATTTACTCAAATTTTAAATTTTGCGGTAATTATTGTTTTTGTATACAGAAAAATTACGAAGAGAAAACAATTTGATGTTCTTCTGGGTGAAAAGGAAAAGCACAAACATGTAGCAAAAAGGCAGAAGTATACCGAAAATTTTATGGTCAAAGAGCGATACGCATAAATATGGAAAGAGATTACAGTGCGCTTAAAAAGTCTTGGGCCCCAACTAGGAAAGATACCGAATGGCAGAAGGTAAACTGCTATTCGTATAAGTTATATATATATGAACTGTAAATGTTTGGTCTCTTATTTGGCGACTTCGTAAGGATATTATTCCAAGTCGTCACTGCTATCACTCTCAAAATTACTACTGCTAAACCACAATTCTGTATAGATTTTTTCAAACGTCGTAACATTCCGCGCATCTACCCCAGCTAAGCTCTTAAAAATGTTTAAAAGCTCGGACCAAGCTTTATTTAACTCCTCCCATCAAATCACTTGCTGCCATTTAATCAGTCGCGACTGCGTATTGCTACAGGGAAGTGTATTTTTCTGGGGCTTCAATGATTATTTAAAAAAATACAAATTATGAATGAAAAACGCCCCTTTTTATATATTTTTTTATTTTAAGGTTTTTGTATTTTACACATTTGCTACAGAAATAATTTGTAGCATTTCTACTAAGGAAATACGAAATTTCTGTTTTTAGCACTTTCATGACTGGATTGTTGACGTTTTCCGCCAGTCGCATACGCACTTCTGCCGGGGAGGTTGTGCTGCTTGCGACTGCGGAGGACTATCGTTTTATGAATGAAAAAGCTCATGTAACTGGCGAGCAACTGGTTAGGTACACCTTAAAAATTTATCTTCGCTCAAAAACGAGGACTTCCATTGGAATCGTTTTTAAAGGTTTTATGACTTTTAGAAATCCCGTTAATTTTCAGTAATTTCCAGATTCGTGATTCATTTGGTTTTTCAGTGGGAGGCATTTATGTGAAATTGGTCATTTTTAAGTGGGGCAACTGGTTAGGTACACGGAAAAGAAACGTGTATAACAGTGAAATGTAACACTATAAATTGAAAAACTTTATTGGTATAATGCTTTTTATTAATTAATAATGGGTAGTTTTACCATATTTTCTTATTACTTCAAATAATCTGTTTTCTATTGATTCGTACAAAGTTTGTATTATATTGGCGGGAATTTTTGTCCAATATTTTTTTACGGCTTCTTCCAACAAAGCTCCGGTCTCATATTGTCTACCATTTTCGTAAATTTGCGTAGTTACCACCCCCAGAGGTTCTCGATGATGTTTAAGTCGGGTGAAAGTGATGGCCAATCCAGAACAGCAATATTTTCAGTCTCAAACCAACGCTTGACACGACGTGCAGTATGAATAGCTGCCAAATCTTGTTGAAAAATCCAATCGGTATCTTCCATTACTTCATCGATATCGGCAGCGGCTCTCTGTAACAGCAGCACGAACTTTTCTGCATCTTGTCTTCCTCTTAAAATTCTGATATCGATAGGTCCTTTATAGGAAATGGCTCCCCAGACTATAATTGATCCTTTTCTACTATGGTGGCGTGATAAATACTTTTCCTCCTTTCTGATGTCATGATAATAGTAAGAAAACCCGTCAGGACCATCCAAAGAAAACCTTTTCTCATCAGAATAGATGACTTTCTTCCATTTCTGCCGTGCAAAGGACAAAAGACCTAAATGCAAAAAGCTCGATTTGAGTAAAACGCGTTTCAAGTGTTTTTTTGTTACTTTCTGTAAAATAAGAAAATGAAAATGAAGTTTATTTAAATTATCTAAACTTAGATAATTTGAATAAACTTCATTTACATTTTCTTATTTTAAGGAAAGTAACAAAAAAACAACTTGAAACGCGTTTTACTCGAATCGAGCTTTTTGCATTTAGGTCTTTTGTCCTTTGCACGGCAGATTTGTCGTTCCAACACCATTGTTGCCGAGCAAATTGCGGCCGGGCTTCTCGGTGTCTTTGCACCAAAACTGGTTTTTTGACTAAGCGTCACCGTTTTATTATCGGGCTCTGCTTTATTATGCTTCGTACCGTCCACACACTTGCCGAAGTGCCTGTTTCCAGTCCGATTTGACGTGCGGATAGTGTAGAGTTGGATGCAATTTTTAATATTCGACGCCGGTCTCTCGCAGTACTTGCTGTTTTTATCCCTCCTTTGTAATTATTTAATTAATTTTCGGGGTTCCGAAGAAAACTGCACACCAAATTGGCACTACGACCAATATTTACGGCTATACACCTTCCGGAAAACCCTTCATCTTCCAAGGCTACTATTTTGCCAGTTTCTTCCTTTGTTAACTGCTGTTTCTTTCCCGTTGTTCAATATGTCACTTCAAACTTTATTAATCAAATATTCGCTAATTAATAATGTCAAACTTGCTGTTACGGGTCCAAAAATAACTCATGTACCTAACCAGTTGCCCCACTTAAAAATGACCAATTTCACATAAATGCCCCCCACTAAAAAACTAAATGCACCACGAATCTGGGAATTACTTTAAATTAACGGGATTTCTAAAAGTCATAAAACCTTTAAAAACTATTCCAATGGAAGTCCTCGTTTTTGAGCAACGATAATTTTTTAAGGTGTACCTAACCAGTTGCTCGCCAGGTATTTAAAAGAAATTTTGTCAGAATTTTTATTAAATTATTTTAAATTTAGGGATGAGAAATATTTCGCATAATTATATGTAGTAAAATTATGCTTATTATGATGAATAAACTGAGTTTGTTGAGCAGGCCTCGGTAGCCTAGGGAGTAAGGCGCTTGGCTACTATCCCAGAGGTCCCGGGTTCGAATCCCGGCCAGCCCCACGGTCCTTCGCCTTTTCCACTTTCCCACCCACGTAACTTTCCTTCTTTCTTCTTCCCTCTTTACATTCCTGATCCCTTCTGTCATAGCCTTCCTTAGCCCTTCCCCGCTCCACCAAAAAAGCGCATGTCATCGGTTGGTTGATGAGATCCAACTCGTTTCAGGAGGCATAACACTCCAGCGAGTTGTTTCTCGATGCCCCGATGTCAAAGTCGCGACAGTAATGGTTGGAAGTAGGTGGACTAAAAAAATATCGCGGGTAGGTTGTGACAGCTCCTTTCTTCCCCGGCTAGAGCTGCTGTTCGACATTGCACTCTATATGAAGAAAATAGATTGTCGACACAGTATAAAGGGCGTTTCCTGTGACTCTAGTCTTTCACATAAAACAAAAAAAAAAAAAAAAAGGGGTTTTACATGTATTTAAAAGCTCAGATCAACACATATAAAGATAAATTAACTTTATTCATTTGGCATGCGCGCATCCCTTCCCAAATTATTTTGTTCAGTTTTTTCTGTGTTTGTTGCCGTTTTAACTAAAAATAGGGGAAATGATAGAACAATATTTATAAAATTTTGCAACGAGGTGCGCAGAACTGCTAAAATTTTTTGTGTCACGGAGCTTGAAAAAATCTATACATGTCATGTTAAAACTATTGATCTTTTAACAAATTACTCCAACTATACAATTATTTTATTTTTATAACGATTGAAATTTTCATTTTTATAACGATTGACAGTTTCAGTTCCACTTTTTTTCGAATCATGTAAATCACAGAATCGACTCAATAACATGAAGTGGAATACAGGTGAAGTTGTTTTTTCACGTGAAACGAATTGGAGAATAAGTCCCCTCTTCTCAATGTGGCGAGACTTCCTGTCCCACTCCCTTTTTGTTTTTGCATGCTTTTTTCTTTGGTGTGTTGTAGTCTTATGTGTTATTTAATATTTTTTGTCTGCACGTCTCAGCTGAGCCACTGTGCAGTAGTAAATGTTTCTCAGCCCTGCTGAGAAGTGCACCTTCTGAGCTAGAAGGGTACCTCTATTATTATTAAAAACGAGCCCATAATTTCCGCATTACTTAAGGATTAGCATCGAATCTTTCAATTAATTCATTCTTCTACCACAATTTTAGCAGTGTTAATTATTTATTTCGAATAATTTCTAATTTTACATCGGGCCGGGTCCACTGTCAATTGTGATATTTCCACAATTTCAGTTTACCCAGCAGGTGCCATTAATTTTCACTAATTAGCTGTAATTTTGTAGAAAGTAATCGATATCAAACTGTTTATTACTCATATGGGGCTTGATTCGGTTATTGGAGATGATGTCGATGGGTTAATTTGGTTTAATGACGTTGTTTAGGAAAACATAGGATTTATTTGAGTGACCGCTGATTGATATTTGTTTAATTTGTAAATGCTAATGTGATTACCCAAATAAATTGTGGCACCCTAAAGGAAAACCGATGGAACAATTTAGTTCAGAATAATAAATTTAAAATTCGTTGTTTCGTTTTTGGTAAGGGATTCAAACTGTCAAGCTAACTAAAATTGTCAGGATAAATATAGTTGAAATATGTATGTGTTTATTTAAACGGAATGTGTTACTGCAGTGATTGTTAATCGGAACTCTCTCTTTTAATTATTCATAGTGGTATTTGATGGAATTTAATTAGTAATATCAATACAGCAAAACCAGGGAAATGAGTTACAAATTTTGTAATACTCACTTACTTTCTTATTCCCCTTTTATTCCTCATGGCTGTCATCGTCTAAATTGCCGGCAGGACAACAACTAAAAAAACCCGGACATTCCCCGGTGAAACTGAGTTTTTCTCCCGGACACCACGTTTTTTTTTTTTTTTTAATTTAACGAATGTGTTTTCTGGCGTGTTATGCCTAATCTCCAATGGCAAAACCAACCACGAACCAACCAACCAAAGTGCTGCTTCCTATTTCTTCTCATTGTAAATTGAATTATCCGTCTCGCTCGTGTTTTGGTCGACATGGGTAACTTTCCGTATGTGTTAGTGAAACCATTTGCGTTGCCACATCAAATTCAGCGGGCAATTTAGTATAAAAAATGTCAAATATCAAGGCATAAATGACGTTAATTGTATTTGCAATATCCCTCCAAAAAATTTGTCAACAGAAAAGTCTAATCTAGTAATAATAATAATAAAACAGCCATTTCTGACAATTCACATCAACAGTGATAGAAATGTGTGTGAACACATTTTGTCAGCTAATTCAGCCTACTGGTACGTGGTTGGTTTTCTCATTGGAGATTAGGCATTAAAATCCAAGCGTCTTCGGCTACCAGTAGGCCTGCAGTGCCTCCCATTTTTTCGCTCGAAGTGATTTAAATGAGATAACCGGTTGAGACTAATTGCAATCGATAGAGGATGGAAAAATGCATCTACAGTTGATTTTGGCCGAAATTTGGACATGGCCAACATATAAAAAAATCATTGAAAATGCCTTTTTTTCGTATAAGTGCGGTTTGAAAGGGAATTTTTCAATTTATCTCGCCATATCTCAGTTGATATTGCAGATGTCAATTTCAAATTTTAACATAGTCTAGTTTGAATTATTCCCTAAATATAAAACTAAACTAAACTTAACCGAACTGGTTACATCATTTAAAAACAAAATGGCGAATGTTTAAAAAAATTCCAACAGATTCGTGAGATTTTTTTTCTAATCAAAAAGTTGTGTTATAGATTTTTGAAATTCGCTTTATTGACTAAACTACATTGTACCCAAATACTTAAGGCAGTTTTCTGTAAATTTTCAGATCAAAATGTCCTCCGGTTCAAAAGTTACATTAACATTTGTTGACACTCGACTTCGTCCGCAACAAACCTTCAGATTTAAAATATTTGTTGCTAGTTAATTTTTTTGTTAGAAAGTTACATACTTATAAGTGATTGATTTTCATCATAAATTTTTATCCGATTAAGGTTTGATTATATTTTCCTATTGGGCAATTCATTTAATTTAAATTCATTATATTTATTTGAATACAGATCTCAAAATGTCTATTAATGGCAAAGAAGTGAAGTGTTTTATTTTGTGATATCTTTTTAAACGAGCGCGAACTTGCTGCACAAGTAAGCAAAAAAGGAATCGATGATCTTCTTGAGTCTGCTGACCAAAATAATGCTGGTATTTCAAGAAAGCTATTTGCTGCCGTGATAGCAACTCTTTGAATCAAATCAAATTTCATAATGATTGTAGAAGTACATACAATTAAAAGGCGCGGACTCGGAAAAGTTCAGGATTTGATACTGATGGTAACTCACAGAAACGTATACGAAGCACGGGATCTTTTTACTGGGAGAATTTGCGTGTTATATGTAATCATGGTAAAAACTTATCAGCAGCAACATCGAGGCCAATCCAAATATGTGAAAATATTTTACAAAGCAACAAGGTGACTAAAAAGCTCCGCGATTTACTTATACAAAAACCCCGAATTTATTAGAGGTCAATGCCAAGTATCACAATCCGCGTTACGCGTTACGTGAGACAAAAAAACGTTAATTGTGGAAAATGAGAGATATGGAAAAAGAATGAAAGATCCTTGCAGAACGGAGAAATATTTTTTTTACCTGACTTCCGTGCTGAATTTATAACAAATTTACAAAAGCAAGGCACTTCCAAGAAGGAAGTGCATAAGCAATACTCCTCCATGAAGTGAAATTAATTCTTTTGGAAACTGCTTCAGATTAGTGACGAAACGATTATAACTTAGCGATTACGATAACGATTACGATTTTCAGCAACAATAATCGACGATTACGATTACGATTGTTGCAACATTTTGTATATTTTAAATAAAACATATTTTAAAGTTATGGAAATGTGTTACAATATTACAAAATTTAGTATTCACAATTTAAATATTGCAAACACAACACTTCTAAATTGTTAGTCGGTTTTTTGTCGGTCTGAATCAAGCCGGCAATCGAAAGCAACCTCTTAGATGCGACACTGGAAGGCTTTAACCATAAATATTTTTGCGATTTTTCGCAAAAACAGGGGTGGTAGCACGTAAATTGCTTCAATCGACCTCTTCATTAGTCCAGTAAATAGGTCGAAAAAAAGGCCTTCATAATGCAAAAAATATCGCACGCGATTTTTTTTACCAAATGTTTTTACATATTTTTATGAGCTTAAATTCAAAATGGCGTCATCCCCACCCTTATGCTTCACTTACAATGAAGGGAAACGCGTTTAATTCTATATCTCAGAAACTATGCGTTTTACGACAAAAATGTATATAATCTTTTTTGTAGATAAATAAGTGATTTAACTTTTTTGTTCAGAATTTTTTTTTTGTAAAGTTAATATCTTCGGAGTTATAGTGCTTCAAACTTTATATATCACTTTCTTCGCGCTATATTTCGTTAACGGTTAGCCCGCCATAAAAAAGTTCTTCCTAAGACTTATAGAACACACAATTATCTATAATTTTTGCTTTCGTCATTTTTACATAGGGCTAATATTTCACGAGTTATAGCGCTTTAAATGTCGCAAAACGTAAATTCATAAAAAAAAAATTCCTAATATCTTTTTCTTTCCCCGTTTCATTTCAAAACCGATTATATCGTGTGTTGAGCTCATCATTGCCCACATTTGCTGCCTTTACTTTTTTCTATAAAGTTCATATTTATGAATTTATTACACCTCAAAAGTTTATTAAAAATGGTTTTTAGCAAATATCTAGTCAACTATTTATTTACGATGACAAGTTATACCAACAAATTTGTTTGTTAAAAAATTCCGTAGAAATTTTACTTTAAACATTTTTTTCTAGCATTTATACTTAAGCCGCAATTCAGCGCCAAATGTTTCATATAGATACACATTAATGTTCATACAAATAATTAAGAAATTTCGTTGGCGTAGGTACAAACCCTTTCCACACCAGGGTGGAGGTCGAGTTTTGGCGCGTTTTTTATTGTGGTTGCCCCAGTGGGCCTAATCCACAAGAAAACGAAACAATGATGCTATAACATGTTATTTAGCCTCATATCGAAGATGTCGGTTGACAATCGGATAGACCAATGAAGCTGCCATCTAATGACGACGTTTTCTTCGTCGAATGATATATCTGGGAGACTTGAAAACTCGCAAATGTTCTCATTTACTTATTTCATTGTCTTCAAGGAGGTTTGCATCCTTCGTCACATTTTCGCAATTTCCTCCACTTCATCCACTGCATCCACAGGAACCGCCACAATTTTTCCTACATTTGCAGGATATCAATTTTAATAAATTTTCTGGTGCCGGAGCAATTGTCATTGGGACTGGTTGTAAGCCAAATCTTGCTCGCTTCCAGCCCCATTCCTCTGGGTCTTGATAACTATCAAGCCAAGTTTGCACTTGATGATATACTCGAAATGAGTGAAGTCGAGCAGCATCTTTAGTTAGAGCTGATAAGTTCACTTTGGTTTTTGTAGCCGATTTTCCAAAACATTTGAACCTAAGTGAATTAATATTGGTTTCTGACGAGCTACCTCCATACAGCTCAATAAAGAAACGCTCTTCAGCTTCAGCAACCATATCTGTATCTATTTTTTTTTTCTTTAAACAATTCTACTGAATTTATGAGATGTGGACTTTTTTGAAAAATGGATAAAACTTTTGCTTTCCCCATGCCGTATATTGAAGACGTTGTGTCACAACCACTGAAAGCGTAAAGAAAGAGAATATTGTTTGCAACAATATTTGGAAATTTTAAGCACTGCGGAATACGACCCTTCCCGGTTTTAGAAGGAAAATATTGTTAGAAGACCCTACCAAGGACGTTCATAAAACAAGGAGATCTATAGTATGTCTTCTCTGACAAAGACCACGGAATCAAACCTAGAAGATAATTGTATTGCTGTCGTTACAATTAACTTTTGAGGTGTAATAAATCCATAAATATCAACTTTATAGAAAAAAATAAAGGCAACAAATGTGGGCAATGATAAGCTCAACACACGATATAATCAGTTTTGAAATGAAACGGGGAAAGAAAAAGATATTAGGAATTTTTTTTTATGAATTTACGTTTTGCGACATTTAAAGCGCTATAACTCGTGAAATATTAGCCCTACGTAAAAATGACGAAAGCAAAAATTATAGATAATTGTGTGTTCTATAAGTCTTAGGAAGGACTTTTTTAAGGCGGGCTAACCGTTAACGAAATATAGCGCGAAGAAAGTGATATATAAAGTTTGAAGCACTATAACTCCGAAGATATTAACTTTACAAAAAAAAATTCTGAACAAAAAAGTTAAATCACTTATTTATCTACAAAAAAGATTATATACATTTTTGTCGTAAAACGCATAGTTTCTGAGATATAGAATTAAACGCGTTTCCCTTCATAGTAAGTGAAGCATAAGGGTGGGGATGACGCCATTTTGAATTTAAGCTCATAAAAATATGTAAAAACATTTGGTAAAAAAAAATCGCGTGCGGTATTTTTTGCAAAGAAAAAGTACCTATTTACTGGACTATACAAAAATTCAAGTTTTACAAATATTTTTGCATGAGGAGGTCGTTTGAAACAACTTACGTGCTACCACCCCTGGGTATTGTGTGGCTATTTTTCAAAACTGAAAACTGTCGGCATCTTGCAGTAGGTTGGATGATTTGATACACGAGTCTACTTCTTCTATGGCTGGATAGCCTACATATAAAAAGCATAAATAGTCGCGTTGTCTTTGAAATTTAAAAAAAAAGAGGCTTATTCATTTCTGTCTCATCAACTATATCCTTGCAGATACCCCAGATACTGTTTTACTGGTGGAGAGCTGGGTAGATATCTATAAAAACCTAAAACTTGCGAATATCCGAACCCATCCGATTTGCAGTTCAATTACGCACATAATTTTGTTCTATTTTAACGATAAAAAATTATATGTAGTTTTGCTACTCGTGTATTTTGCAACGGCTACAATGTCGAGTGTCAACAAATGTTACTGTAACTTTTGAACCGGAGGACATTTTGATCTGAAGCCGCACTTACGAAAAAAGGCGTTTTCATGTTTTTTTTTATGTTGGCCATGTCCAAACTTCGGCCAAAATCAACTGTAGATGCATTTTTCCATCCTCTATCGATTGCAATTAGTCTCAACCGGTTATCTCATTTCCATCACTTTTTTCATTTCTAGAGCACTTTTTGGAGATTCGCTGCAGGCCTACAGCTAACAACCCTTTCTGACATTAAGTTCTTGATATGAAACTTACGACACCACCTCGGACAGGAAAGAAACTTGGGAAACTTAGGGCAAAGATATCTAAAATTACCCCGTTTATGACTAGGTTGAGAAGTTGAGTCGAGGTTGATTTGAAATTTCGACCACCGTATATAAATGTCGAGTTGAGTTCATTTTGCCTTGAGTTGAACTGAAATCAAAACATAACCTCAAATTCTCATTTATTTATGTAAAAACTCAGAACGAAATAATTTTTTATTACTTTGAAGATAATAACGTCAAAGGCGGGCTTTACGGATGGTAAACAGCCAAAAGATATGTCTTCAAACCAATTACAACTCAACCAGTGTATATGAGGCGAAAAATAAACACGACCCAGATAGAAGAGCTGAGTTGGGTTGAGTAGACTCAGATTTAACTGGACCCCCACATTTAAGACTGGGTTGAACCTGGGTTAAAACGGGGTAAATAAAACAAGAAGAGGAAACAGAGACGGAAAATAAATCTGCCAGAATCAAAAGAAGAGCAAATTAGAGGTGAATATGAGAACCAACTAGAAGTAAAGCCTGTACACCATTACTCACGAAGTTGCTTCGGCGAACTTTTTCTTGAAGTTGATCTAAGCCCGAAGCACGGTATACAGAAACAAACCGATGTTAAAGAGAAATGTCATTTTAGTACTGAAGTTATGTGGTGACCTCTTTCTATATAGAATTGAAGCCGTGCTGTTGTTTCTCCATAGTGCTGACATCACTAGGGGACGCTTTTTTACCGTGTTCGAAGCTGTCAGTCTCTTTTACGTTTCTCTGTTTCTGTATACCGTGGTCTGAAGTGCGTGACTACACACTCGTGCAACCTAGCGAGGTGTTCAGTTGCCGGCACACCACACACCGCGAGCCCTTTGACTCCGGCGCAAAAACCGCCAAAGATGCAAAGTCGCCCAAGGCGAAGTAAAGTTACACAAAGTGAATCCAAGTGCCTTTCTATATTTTCGCCTTCGACCAACTTCGAAGTGCAGGCTTAAAAATAAATAAACTTAACAATTTAATGACCCAGCGGATAACAACTCACGCTAAGTAGACACAGAACGATAGATTCATAAAGAAAAGAAACGAACTAAGAAGAGCATACACAAAGCAAGAAAAAGAAAAAATGAGGAAAATGGAACAATCAGCAAACTAAAATGACAACAAAATTTTACAAAAAGGTTATCAGCAAAAGGAAAAATTTAAACCCACGATCAACCAACGAAACCCCAAGTGAATATGTTGTAGGTATAAAAATGATGATGTACTGCTATATCAAGAGCTAGCTGCAAAAAGTGCCTATCGAGTACAAGGATGAAATGTTTTCGAAATGTTATGGGGCCCATCTACAGGCCAACTGGTTGCCCAAACTGAGTTGTTCAAAGAGTTGGTGTTTTGCCACAAACGCTTCAACTGAGTTGATACTTCAACTGTCAATTCAGTATTTTATAGGCAATTTGAACGTTAAATAAAATTGTAGAAAACCTGCGATTAAGTTTTATGATTATAAAAAATGGGTAGTAATGATTTTTTATATTAATTATAAATTTTTTAATTATTAATATAAATATTTGTATGTTTTTAAAATATAAATTAAATCCTAAACATATAAATTATGAAAATAATTTATTATGTGAACTTTCATAATTGAAATTAAAAATTACGCAATACAATGAAAATATAAACTTGCAAAAAAATATAATTTTCGAATTCAGGCTTAATTAATGCAAGTAGTATAATGGGGCCCATCCACAGGCCAACTGGTTGCCCAAACTGAGTTGTGTTGGCACTGAATCGCAGCGTGTATGGGGCAGTTGGCAAACTGATTTGACAGTTGCGGTTGCAGTTGGGATAAATCAAAATCTTTTAATTTTATGGGGGCGGGGCCTAGAGTTTGGGCAACTAGTCGCGCTGTGTATGTTGCAGTTTGGCAAACTACTTGCATTAATTAAGCCTGAATTCGAAAATTATATTTTTTTGCAAGTTTATATTTTCATTGTATGGCATAATTTTTAATTTAAATTATGAAAGTTCACATAATATTAAATTATTTTCATAATTTATATGTTTAGGATTTAATTTATATTTTAAAAACATACAAATATTTATATTAATAATTAAAAAATTTATAATTAATATAAAAAATCATTACTACCCATTTTTTATAATCATAAAACTTAATCGCAGGTTTTCTACAATTTTATTTAACGTTCAAATTGCCTATAAAATACTGAATTGACAGTTGAAGTATCAATTCAGTTGAAGCGTTTGTGGCAAAACACCAACTCTTTGCACAACTCAGTTTGGGCAACCAGTTGGCCTGTGGATGGGCCCCATTAGTACTCACAGCGACCATAAGAAAAATCGTGATCTGCCTGGGCGGAAGTAGTTCCCAAATTTACTTGTCCGTTTTCTGGAAAAGTAAAAGCTTGGAATTACTCTTAAAATTTAGAACTTACGGAATAAAACAAATTTGTTGGTCTGCCTGGTCAAATTCGGAGCTAATGTCTTTGCAGACCACTTTTTATGGGGCCCATGTACAGGCCAACTGGTTGCCCAAACTGAGTTGTGTTGGCACTGAATCGCAGCGTGTATGGGGCAGTTGGCAAACTGATTTGACAGTTGCGGTTGCAGTTGGGATAAATCAAAATCTTTTAATTTTATGGGGGCGGGGCCTAGAGTTTGGGCAACTAGTCGCGCTGTGTATGTTGCAGTTTGGCAAACTACTTGCATTAATTAAGCCTGAATTCGAAAATTATATTTTTTTGCAAGTTTATATTTTCATTGTATTGCGTAATTTTTAATTTCAATTATGAAAGTTCACATAATAAATTATTTTCATAATTTATATGTTTAGGATTTAATTTATATTTTAAAAACATACAAATATTTATATTAATAATTAAAAAATTTATAATTAACATAAAAAATCATTACTACTCATTTTTTATAATCATAAAACTTAATCGCAGGTTTTCTACAATTTTATTTAACGTTCAAATTGCCTATAAAATACTGAATTGACAGTTGAAGTATCAACTCAGTTGAAGTGTTTGTGGCAAAACACCAACTCTTTGCACAACTCAGTTTGGGCAACCAGTTGGCCTGTGGATGGGCCCCATTAGTTGTTGTTTTGGGGCAGCAACTCACCTACAATCGAATTAAAGTTTGAATTTTTTTATACTAGAAAACTAAGATATGCCGGGTTTGTGCCAGTGCCAAGTGTCTGGCAGTCCACCTTTTATTTTAGGGTTTAATTACTACTTAAACTTTAATAACTCCTATATCTGCTTGGTCATTTTGAACAGAAAAGAAATCGATTGGATATTGAGTCGTTTGATAACTAAAAGTCCTTGAACGACTGGATTAATCTTTTCGTTTCGGATCGGGGTGTACGTTTGGGTTTGATAACTTTGTTTTGCTTTTTGGCCACGGCGAAATTTGCTTGAATGCGGCCTACAAGACAATATTTAACTGAGATTTATTTTAAGTTATTAAATATCATTCAATTGATCGGGTCACCCCTGACAGAAAAAGTGCCGTGTGGGTTTTACCCGGACACTTTTTACAACCCCTCCCGGACGGTCCCCAGACGCCCTCCATACTAGGACAAATACGAGGAACCCCGGAAGGATGGCAACCCTACTTATGGGATATAGGGCAGAATCAGTTCCTCTCCAGCGTACTCAATTTTGTGCGACACTTCTCAGCTTCATCCAGAATCTCCCAGTTATTACCGCCACTGCTAACAGAGTTCTCCTCCACTTGTTCTCGGCCTTCTACCTCGACGAGTTCTTTCCTTTTATCAGTATCGTCTTTGGCTAAATGACGCCATGACACCATGACGTGACAAACAACTAGACGGACTGGTAGTACAAAGGGTGATTCCTGAGCTTAACACTGCCTTTCCAGTTGTCAATTATTGTTAGTTCCCCCTTTAGGTATTTTGGCTAAGATATCTTCCGTCCAATCCTCCTTAAAGGTGTAGGAGTTCCATGCTAGTTCCAGGATTGACTATAAAGCATCTGCTATGAGTCTTGAGTTGGCTTTCCACAATTCTGCCCATTGATTTACCATTGGCTATTGCGTCAGTAGTCCGTGTGATGCCTAAAAACTTGTATACACCCTTAAAACAAAACACAAAACCAATATACAAAATGTTATTAATTACCTTTCCGTTTATACGTTAACCCCTTTGCACATAGATGGATTTGCGCCGTAAGTACACTTGGTTCTACAGTATCAATCCGCTCCACTTATTAGAAAACTGTCAACCCATTGTTTCTTTCCTCATTTGTGAAATAATATTGATAATTCACTGTTTACTAATATATTCACCTTTAATCTTTTAGGAATTGCCAACAAGCAACAACAAATACATTTCGATGGATTTAATAAAATTCTAAAATTTATACATCTTTAATTTTTGTTAACAATATAGCCTATAATACTTTTTACTTTTTTGTAGAACTTTAGTAAATCTGGTCCCATCACCACTTGTAAGCCTCTCGCTCTCGATGGACAAAGTAGAAGTACCATTTTCCTGTCACCTTTCCAGACCACTCGAATGCTCCTGTTTCTTTGGACCAGCCTATTCAAAACAGCGAAACTTATTCAGGATCAAGGAGCGAAACTTCGTCAAAATCATGGAAAGGATAAGCTTCCTGCCAGAATTACACAACAACAATTTTACGGTTGTGTATCAGCCATTCTTTAAGGACGCCTCAGTTTATATGGACGGCAAAAAGCCCGAAATGTCAGTTATGTCAATTGATTGTGTCCACCTAAGCCAAAGAGGACATGCGGTCTCAGCAAACGGAATCTGGAACAATATGCTGGAGAGAGTTGGAGAGAAGAGTCTGGGATTAAGGACACTGTTTAAGACGTTCAAATGTCCCACGCCTGAAAGCCCTTATCTTTATACAAATTTTAATAGCAATTAAACAAAATAAATTTAACTTTTATAAAAATACTAGAAGAAATTTATTTACAAAAAGCAGTTATTAAAGTCTTTTGTACAATAGGCTAACACGAAGTGTACATACAGAAATAATAAGAAATCACTTGAATATATCATTAAAAAATCGACTAGTGGTGGGGTACTCCATAGGATCCTGATGGTACACCATAAGATCCTGATGGAATTGAAATCGAAGGTACTCCGTAGGATCCTGATGGGACTGAGACATGTTGGCTTTGATGGTATTGAGCGACTTGAATGCCCTGGTTGATGTGTCCAAGTTCAATTCCGACAACACGTGAATTGTAGCTAGGTGCACCATAGTGGCTGGATGGAGCGCCATAGTGAGATGATGGTGCCCCGTAGGTTGATGAGATAGCATATCCTCCATGTCCACTTCCTAATCGGTTGGCTTCTAAGTTTTCTTGGTCGAGAAGGATCTCCTTTACTTTGTGCAAAAGAATGGGATCAACATATTTTCCCTCTGAAGTTTGGTATCCAGTGCTGACTTGGGTGTATCCACCGCCTCCGCCAGAGCTTAGGTCATATCCGTGTCCACCGCCGAGTGAGTATGAAGATGAATAGTCACCACCTCCACCAATGGATGAAAATCCACCGTGTCCGATGGATGAGAATCCACCACCAGAGTGTCCACCTCCTCCGATGGATGAAAATCCAGAGCTAATAATTGATGGTCCCTTGTAGGCATATCCTACTGGTGGCTCGCCAGCTGCAAGTCCAATTGCGACAAGACCAATCAACTGGAAATTAAAATAAGAAAGTGTTACACAATAATATTAATCATCGTGAATGCACGAGTTAATCTCTTATTCGATTTGATCTGGTTGAGCACATTTCACTTTTTTCATTATCATCGACAGAGATACAAGAAACCTCAGTGCACTTTCATTTTCTACCGAAAGCGGTAATCAAGTAACAATCTGGAAACACACGCTCATGGTGGTTTTTTACCGCGTTGACTTTCATCATATTCCCTAGGTCAATGTAAAATCCTCTCACAGAAATTTTCGTATCACTTTAATCCTTCAGAATGTCCTTTTTGTATCGCTTTTATATTTTAGTAATCCTTTCATGACACTTACCACTTGGAACGTATTCATCTTGATTGTAATAAAACACAAAGTAAACACTTAAACCGAGAACAAAACGGATGCGACTCACTTCGAGATATGACCACAAAGAAATGATGCCATCTCCAAGTTAACCCAATCTTTTTATACCTGAAACCCGAGCAATTGCAGGAGTACCGCACAGGGTTGGATGTTGGCGGAGTTGGGGCAGTCGATGGCTCTGTCCACTGCTTTACTCACTTCGGTGGATGTGAATCTTACAAACAAAATTAAAATCTCCTCTTCACCTGGCCCCCTTCCAAAAAACAAGGCAAAATAAATCAGGTACCACCTCATCATGTGCATAAACCGAATCGAAAGTACTCTCCAAGATTCGATGAGATAGATGTAAGAGAAGCAATTTACCCGATTCCCGTACGGTAGTGGTCAGTGAACATCACCTTCTCCTCAAGTGCGTGTAGTGACTTAAGACGCTGCAATTAAGTCGCAGTAAGGAGCAGCCGTTAAGTCATGCAAATTTCGCCAGCCGGTTTTGGTGAAGGGAACCAGACCAGTGCCTTCGAGTGCCACCAGAGATACCAAACACCGGTGTAATTGCTGGGCGAACATTTTCCTTGCCTTGGCACCACTTGCTCTGGACTTTCTTGTCGATCGCTGCAACAATGGACATCGTTTGGTGGTTTTATTGCTTTGTGGTTGAAAGTTGTTGGTAAGATATTAATTAGACTCCGAGTTTGCGCCTCAGGCTACTATTAAGTGAGGCTTGTCAAGAGGTGCGAAAGGCATTCTGCGACTAGCCTCAGGTATGATTAGATGTATGGGATGTTGCTAATTGCTTACCTTACATCCATCTTCGCGCGTGGGATTTCCGTTGATTTGTCTTTCTACAGTTGACAAAAGCGGATGTAAAATGTAAGTAGGCAATAAATTTTGTTTCGAGTTTTAAGAGGTGATTATTAATAATAATTTCAACCATTTAGGACCATTCAATTGATTTCTACTTTTGTTACTTGATTTATTATTTGTTGATGTTTTGTGGGCTTGAAAATAATTGGTACGTTCAAATGTTTAAATTTAGCTAATAACAATAATACAATAAGAAATTTGAACGATAAAAAGTAGATCACACAGTTTAATTGAATTATTGGAACTTAGCAGAATGCCTAAAATAAGGTTAAAACTATATTATTAATAAATTTAAGCTACTCTGGAGTAAAAATAAGTATGTAAGAGCCTCTCAGGATGGAGATTCCAACAAAATAATCAGACTCTAAAAACGCTAAACTATGAAAATGAAAATAATAAACGAATGCAGAAACCAAACCATAGAAAAGAACACTAGCAAAATTGATCGAACATTTTAAGATATGCTAAATGCCGATTGTGAAGATAATGACTAAGGCTGAAGCCACACCGAAATAGGCAGAACAAAACAAAAGCAAATTTCCATACTAATTCACACAACTCAAAGTAAAACAAGCAAAACAGTTTTCCAAAATGTATGGAAATTTGCTTTTGTTTTGTTTGCTTGGTTCGGTGTGGCTTCAGCCTAAGAAACCGCCCTTAGACGAAATCTATTTTATCAGGAGCAAAGCGCTGTTACTAGCTTAGAAAATTAAACTCGCTCGCACTTAGCATACCGCAAACACGCATTAGCCTGCACGGCACCCGCAGCTAGCGTGCCATAGGGCTCGCCCACACCTATCATGCAACAGGCACCCACGAACAGTGTCAATTGACACGGGCTGAATGCGCTCTGCATGCTAGGTGCGGGCGAATTTCATTTTTACTCGCTAGTATAACTCGCCCGCCGCCACCAATCATAGAAGAAGTTAGCAGAGCCATCAGCCGGCTCGAAAACAACAAGGCCTAGGGTGCAGACGGCACAAAGCAGAGCTGGTTAAATATAGAGGGCCTACAGACTGGAGAAAAAGCATCTTCAGCCCGGTACATAAAAAAGGAGATATGACAGCGTGCACTAATTATCGCGGTATAGCGTTGTTGAGTACCGTGTATTCTCCGCTTTCTTTCAAAACAGGATGGCCCCATACGCCAGAAACATCATAGGCCAATACCAGTGTGGTTTCAGCACAAGCAAATCAACGACTGATCAGATTTTCACCTTAAGGTGAAACTCAATTGAACATCTTTTCATAGACTCTAAAGTCGCCTATGATATCATATCCAGAGAAGAGCTCTACAAAGCCATGAGAGCATTCGGCATCCCCATTAAACTGACTATTTAGGTTGACCATAGTGATGAGCAAACGCAAGAACAAGACAAGACTAGTCTAGTCTTGTTTTTGTTCAGTCGTCTTGTTCTTGCTTTCGCAAGTATAACTAAGTCTTATTCTTGTTCTTGGTCTAAATGTGCAAGAACAAGACAAGGCTGCAACAACAAGACCATTTTTTCTCATCACTAGTTTGCGCACAATGCATGGAAAGTCATTATGTACTTATGTACAAATGCTTTTACAATTATCGTACTAAAAAGTAAATATACACACATAGGATATAAATACATAATTACTTGAACATCTTAATCAATTTTATATTTTTTGTTTTAAAAGAATGAGTTTGGGTGAAAATTTTGCTCTGGGTCTTGTTCTTGCACAGTTAATGCTGTTCTTGCTCTTGCAGGCATAACTAAGTCTTGTTCTTGTTCTTGCTAATTATGCAAGAACAAGACAAGACTGCAAGAACAAGACCATGTTTGCTCATCACTAGTTGACCTTGACCAATATGACAAGCCAAGTAAAGGTATCTGGAACACTCTTCAGACCAATCAACATCTATAATGATTGCCTGGGCTTCCTCCTTTTCAACCTGGCGTTGGAGAAAGTGATCCGAGATTCGGGCGTGACATCAAGGGGCACAATCCTCCACAAGTCCACCAAATTACTAGCTTATGCAGATGACATTGACATCATTGGAAGAACAACAACAGCTTTACAAGAAACTGTCCAGATTGAGCAAGTGGCAGGAAATCTGGGACTGCACATTTGTCCGCTTTGAGTAATACTGGCAGAACTGTATACAGATAGAGTTTTACTTATATTGATATTCATATTTAATTATGAACAATTTATGTACAAAGACAGAGTCTTACAAATAGTACACTACTCTACTATAGGCATGAATATAAAATCTAAACATGTTAATAGAGAGTGAGGCTAAATATTAATGGAGACTAGGGAACAGATAAAATGAAAGAAAAAACCATGAAAACGCCTAAACAATCATTCTAATTAATTAATTACAGGTAAATTTAATAATACCAAAAACAAACTAATATTAATATCAGAATAAAATTGTTTGAATTGAAGTTATATACATACTAATAATAAAAATATGATTTTTTCCAGTAAGGCTATTAATAATAATTATAATAACAACACCACATAGTGTTATTTAATAAAATTACTGTCATTTGCAGAATCCCTGTGTTTAAACTAATTTAGCTTGCTATTTGAGGTGTTATATTGTGTATTTAAAGAAATTAATTATTTAATGACGAAAGCAAAACAAAGTACATAGTGGCCTAGTCTACAAAAATACCTAACAGTGGTCCCACAATCAAGGTAGAGGAACACGAGTTCGAAGTTATAAAATTATCTACCTAGCATGGGTCAATAGTAGCAGCCGACAACACCCTGCAACTAGAGATACGCGTGGCTGCTAAAAGGCAACATAGCCTAGTAAAGTCTGTCAAGGCTCTTCAAATCCAAACATCTAAGTTTAATGTCTAAGCTTTTAGTAAAATGATGGTCTTACCAGTACTCACACATTCATCTTAAACGCACCTTTAGAATTACTTCGGAGAATTGTTGGCCCTTTATGTGAGGAAGGACGATTCCGGAGACTCTACCATGGCTAGATATATGAGCATGATCGCATAGATGTTGTGAAGAAAATAAAGCTCGGTAGGCTCCGGGGTATAGCTGGGCCACCCTATCCGATGGGGTATAATTCACGGATCCGGTCCTCCTGGTAGTGGGGTTGGGCGTTGGGCTAACTACCGGACCCTGTAAAAACACATCAGGTAAGAAACCCGAAGCAAAGCCTCGGAACGGACGGGGAAAACGGCAACGAATACGGCAACAGCACCTGGAAATGATTTTCGGAACATGGAATACGCGAAGTATGTACAGAACTGCAGCAGTTAAGTCACTATTAGACGAAGTGAGCAGATATAAAATAAAATTACTCGCGTTTCAAGAGATCATATGGATAGGACAGGGGACAATGGACCTTGGCAACTACAGGATATTCTACAGCTGCGGAACGGAACATCACTTAGGAGTAGGCTTCGTAGTACACAAATCAATTATAGATAATGTGATAGAGTTCAAGCCAAACAGTGAACGATTATGTCCAATACGACTCCGAATGAAGTTCTTTACCCTCTCAATCATAAACGTACATGCGGAGACGGAGGAGAAAGCGGACACGACAAAGGACACTTTCTATTATAAGCTTGAGCGCGCATATGATACGGCCCCTTCCAATGACATCAAGATGGTGATCGGAGACCTCAACGCCAAAGTTGGAAGAGAGAACTGGGACAGACCGACCATTGGAAAGGAAAGTCTTCACGAAACATAACGGACAACGTGTTATCGATTTCGCAATGAGTAAAAATATGATCGTCAGCTCAACATATTTCCCAAGAAAGGAGATTCACAAATACACATTACAATCCCCCAGCGAAAGATACTGCAATCAAATAGACCATATTCTAATAGACAGAAGGGCGGCTTCCAGTATCCTGCAAGTAAGAACCTGTAGGGGTGCAAATTGTGAATCGAACCACTTTCTAGTTAAAGCTAAATTCAGATGTCGGTTGTCTACTCAATAAAGAAGAAACAGCAAACAAAAGAAATTCGACGTCGATCGCCTCCAAGAACAGCCCGTGTTGGAGAGATATCAGGAAACTCTAACAGAAAGGATAGGTATAAATTATGAAGATACAGTCGAGGGAAAATGGATGAGATTGAAGACAGTACTGACAGATGTCACGAAGGAAACTGTAGGGTATAAACGCACAGCCAGAGCCAGTGACTTGTACGACGAGGAATGCAAAGCAGCTTTTGAGGCCAGAAATAAAAATAGGAGAATATACATAGAGAGACCGACGAGGAGTAAGAAATTGAAATACGAGGAAACAAGAAGAACCGCAAAAAACATTTGCAGGAAGAAGAAAAGGCAATCCCTCAACAATCACAACCCTTGCTCAAAACAAAACACGGGAAGCATACAGGGAAGTAAACTTCTTCAAGAAAGGCTTCAAACATATATTCAACAAAGGCTTCAAACGGTATATGCAGAACAAAAGAAGGCACTGTAGTCACAGGCAGCGAAGATGTAAAGAAAAGATGGAAGGAATTTTGTAGCGAGCTGCTGAACGCAAACGAGAGCATGTACCAGTTCCCCGTCTACAACATAACGATGACACCAGAGAAATAAATGTACCCACTCTGGAAGAAGTACAAAGTGCCATACGATCATTCAAAAACAATAAATCTCCAGGAATTGATAACATCCCAGCAGAGTTGATCAAACAAGGAGCTCTCAGCAGCTATACACGAATTACTATGCTGCATATGGAGGAATGAAAAAATGCTTGAAGAATGGGAGCAAAGCATTATCTGCCCAATACACAAGAAATGGGACAGATTCAACTGTGGAAACTATAGAGGCATATCTCTTTTAAGCCAAAATGACCAATATAATTAAAACCAGACTGGAACCTTACGCAGAAGCTGCAATAAGTGAATACCAAGCTGGATTCAGAAGTAATAGGTCAACAATGGATCAAGTTTTTCAATAAGAAGTATCAACTTTTCATCGACTTTAAACAAGCATACGACAGCATCGACAGGGAGAAAATGTATGCAACAATGCTGGACCTAAACATCCCCCTGAGGATAATAAAATTAACAAAAATGACAATGGAAAATACAAGATGTGCAGTCAGAATACAAGGAAAATTGACGGAATCCTTCCCAGTCAAGCAAGGCTTAAAGCAGGGCGATGGGCTGGCACCCATGCTATTCAATCTCTGCCTAGAAAGAGTAATTCGTAAGGTTAACATTGATGCGAACGCAACCCTGCTTAACAAATCCAAACAGTTTTTTTGAAGTAAAACTTCTTTAGGGAAGTTTGCTTAAAAAAATTTACATGAGAGTGAATCAATTTCATTCGCGTAACGCTCTCACACATGAAAAATCGTCAGAACTTTCGTATAACGATGGGAAAAGGGGACGATTACACTCGGGGCTGTGTGTGCAACAGTTAAAATACACTCTGCCTTACTGCATAGATTTTCTGGCATGTTAGCTACGTTGTCGCACGGACTTTGCTTTATCTCATTATAGGAATACAATATTCTGCAGAGGTGAATTATTTCAGATTTTTCTTGTGGTTTGGTCACTGGCCGGGCTTATGCCGCGGACACTTTGGAGTTGACTGACATGTTGGAAGCGGCATATACGAGAAGAATTTTCGGCGGTGGTTTGGGTGCTTAGAATACCAAAGGGAGTGGTGAATTAAATGTGTGAGGTACTGTTGTTTAAAATTGGCACCCACTTCCCCTTTGGTGAGATGTGCTGGACCTTTCCCCTTTTTAAATTACAATTTTTTTAACTTGCACAAATCGACGAATCGTTTATGTCAAAACATTACACTGTTGTGAAAACCGTTCCTGATATGTTTTTTGGGTCGCTGATTACGAAAATCAGGGTCCCACAGTCTTAAAATATGGATGTCACCTTTAAATATGCTTAAAAATTCCCTTTTTAAGTGTTTTCGCGATAATTTTAATTATAA
This sequence comes from Thereva unica, assembly GCA_949987705.1. Classification (NCBI taxonomy): domain Eukaryota; kingdom Metazoa; phylum Arthropoda; class Insecta; order Diptera; family Therevidae; genus Thereva; species Thereva unica. The sequence continues at coordinate 58,282,083 of OX465281.1, read as the reverse complement.
TCAAAAACAATCTAATAAAATACATTTTTTGCAACATTTATATTCAAAAGTGGTTGATTTATAACAAAGCAAATTTTATGATAGGGATAATAGTAAAGGGCTGAAACTATCCCTACATCGACTGAAAATATAAAGGCTTGTAAAAATTTTTTTTTTAACTTTATGCTTCGAATTCGGTTTATTCAGCCAAAATAAATTATTTTCAACTACGCATAGAAAGAAGAATTTGAAAAAAGGTTGATTGCATATCTTTTTGCTCCCTTTAAAATTTATTGGCTCCCTAAAAGATTGTATGGGACGAAGAAATCAGGTAATTGGCTAGGTGGCCATAAAGGGTGCCAATACCAAGTAGACTGGCTCCCGTTCGCGAAGGTAAAGCGGCTCGCGTAGGTAAAGCTTCATTGGATGTGGTTGGCGGACTGCTTGAAAAAACAATACCTGGGTTTGGAATAGTGTATGCTGATGCGGATGCAATTATTAATGATCATGAATGTAGCGGGAGCGGAGCATGCATACAGCTGGTGACATATCCAAGCGTAGATGCGTTCCATTCATTGGTAACTAATATAGAAGTGTGTGTGTGTGTGTATTCAAATGCGACCTGACGGAATGTTCCATTAATGGAATGCATGCCACGCAAAGGTCGGACTACTTTTAACTTTTTCTGTAATGCCGCATTCGAAATAGCACACACAAGTATGCACAACAAACACATGCACCTTGCATGCACTCGTTACTTAGATTTTCGGGCTATGTGTGAAAGCCGGGACGGAAAAAACCATGCAATTTTATGTACCTCTGAATGCAATGCATGTACGCTTGCATATGTCACCAGCTTACTTCCATGTGGCGAATGTTTAGATTTTCGTGCCTGTGGCGGTAGTATGATCATATTAACACCTTGAGAATAATAGTGGAGCAGTCTACTGAATTCCGATCCCCCCTTTACCTTGCTTTCGTAGATTATGAGAAAGCGTTCGACTCGGTCAATAGGAGCTTTATATGGCAGGCACTACGGCGACGTGGATTGCCTGATAAAATAATAGAATTGATAAAAGCCCTATATAACAATTCCAAATGCAGAGTTCTCCATAATGGAAAATTATCCGACAGCTTTGAGGTGAGCTCAGGAGTACGACAAGGATGCCTACTTTCGCCTTTACTATTTCTTATAGTAATAAATGACATCCTTGTCGGCGCTCTAGATAATCGAACAGGCGGCATACAATGGGGTTTGGTAGACCGCCTTAAGGATCTCGACTACGCCGATGATATCTGTTTGCTGGCCCACAGACACCAGGACCTCAAAAACATGTTGAACAATTTGGCAACAGAAAGTAGTCCAGCAGGCTTAAGGCTAAATCCAACTAAAACTAAAGAAATGCGGATAAATGCAAACACCATTGAACGGACAGCGCTGAATAACCGTGACGTGGAACTGGTAAATAAATTCTGCTACCTCGGTAGTGTTATTACCGAAAATGGTGGGGCAGAAGAAGACGTAAGTTCCAGAATAAACAAAGCACGAGGCGCATATGCATGCCTGTCCCGCATATGGAGATCAACGGAGATCTCAACTAACACCAAATTGCGGCTGTTCAACTCCAACGTTAAGGCAGTTCTTTTGTACGGTTGCGAAACATGGAAAGTCACCCAATTCATCACAGGGCGCCTACAAGTCTTCATCAACAGATGCCTTCGTCGTATCCTGAAAATCCGCTGGCAAGATAGAATTTCAAACGAAGAACTTTGGCGCCGTGCCGGCCAAGAAAGGATAGACGACCAAATCAGGCGAAGGAAATGGAATTGGGTTGGCCACACCTTGCGACGCGAAAACGAAAACCTAGCCAAACAGGCCCTTGACTGGAATTCGCAAGGTTCCCGTCGAGTAGGAAGACCTAGAACAACGTGGAGGAGAACCCTACTAGAAGAAGCCGCAACAACTGGGAGATCCTGGTCGGAGCTGAGAGCTGTCGCGCAAAACAGAGTCCGCTGGAGGGCAACTGTTTCCGCCCTATGTCCCATGAGGAATTAAAGGAGTTTAAAGAAGAAAGAAGAAGAAGACTTTTAGGTTTTAATGTAAATAGGAATTCATAAGTCCGTCAGTAGATTCGTCACTATTCTTCCTGCATCTCTCGTTGGCCTGAATTTTCTCAAGCGTACTATAGATCCGACAGACTTTCCACTATATCTATTGCATATTACTAGCCGTTGGGCACAAAAGTTTTACTTCTAAAGTGTGGTCTTAAGCACACTCATATTTTTTTTTTATGTGATAGACTAGAGGCTAAGGGAAAGCCCCCCTTTGTACTGTTCGACAATCTATTTTTCGTATAGAATGTCGAACAGCAGCTCTAGCCGGAAGATATAGAGTAGAAGGAGATAGAAGTAGGAAGGAGCTGCCACAACCTTGCCGCGATATTTTTTTTTTTACTCCACCTACTTCCAACCATTTCGCGACTCTGGCTTCGGGGCATTTGAGAAACAACTCGCTGGAGTGTTATGCCTCCTGAAACGAGTTGAATCTCATCAGCCAACCGATGACATGCGCTTGGTGGAGCGGGGAAGGACTAGCGAAGGCTATGACAGAAGGAATCAGGAAATGTAAAGAGGGGAGAAGAAAGAAGGAAAGTTATGTAGGTGGGAAATTGGGAAAGGCTAGGACCGTGGATAATATTTTGATAAATAATTTGATAAAAGCCCTATATAACAATTCCAAATGCAGAGTTCTCCATAATGGAAAATTATCCGACAGCTTTGAGGTGAGCTCAGGAGTACGACAAGGATGCCTACTTTCGCCTTTACTATTTCTTATAGTAATAAATGACATCCTTGTCGGCGCTCTAGATAATCGAACAGGCGGCATACAATGGGGTTTGGTAGACCGCCTTAAGGATCTCGACTACGCCGATGATATCTGTTTGCTGGCCCACAGACACCAGGACCTCAAAAACATGTTGAACAATTTGGCAACAGAAAGTAGTCCAGCAGGCTTAAGGCTAAATCCAACTAAAACTAAAGAAATGCGGATAAATGCAAACACCATTGAACGGACAGCGCTGAATAACCGTGACGTGGAACTGGTAAATAAATTCTGCTACCTCGGTAGTGTTATTACCGAAAATGGTGGGGCAGAAGAAGACGTAAGTTCCAGAATAAACAAAGCACGAGGCGCATATGCATGCCTGTCCCGCATATGGAGATCAACGGAGATCTCAACTAACACCAAATTGCGGCTGTTCAACTCCAACGTTAAGGCAGTTCTTTTGTACGGTTGCGAAACATGGAAAGTCACCCAATTCATCACAGGGCGCCTACAAGTCTTCATCAACAGATGCCTTCGTCGTATCCTGAAAATCCGCTGGCAAGATAGAATTTCAAACGAAGAACTTTGGCGCCGTGCCGGCCAAGAAAGGATAGACGACCAAATCAGGCGAAGGAAATGGAATTGGGTTGGCCACACCTTGCGACGCGAAAACGAAAACCTAGCCAAACAGGCCCTTGACTGGAATTCGCAAGGTTCCCGTCGAGTAGGAAGACCTAGAACAACGTGGAGGAGAACCCTACTAGAAGAAGCCGCAACAACTGGGAGATCCTGGTCGGAGCTGAGAGCTGTCGCGCAAAACAGAGTCCGCTGGAGGGCAACTGTTTCCGCCCTATGTCCCATGAGGGATTAAAGGAGTTTAAAGAAGAAAGAAGAAGAAGACTTTTAGGTTTTAATGTAAATAGGAATTCATAAGTCCGTCAGTAGATTCGTCACTATTCTTCCTGCATCTCTCGTTGGCCTGAATTTTCTCAAGCGTACTATAGATCCGACAGACTTTCCACTATATCTATTGCATATTACTAGCCGTTGGGCACAAAAGTTTTACTTCTAAAGTGTGGTCTTAAGCACACTCATATTTTTTTTTTATGTGATAGACTAGAGGCTTAGGGAAAGCCCCCCTTTGTACTGTTCGACAATCTATTTTTCGTATAGAATGTCGAACAGCAGCTCTAGCCGGAAGATATAGAGTAGAAGGAGATAGAAGTAGGAAGGAGCTGCCACAACCTTGCCGCGATATTTTTTTTTTTTACTCCACCTACTTCCAACCATTTCGCGACTCTGGCTTCGGGGCATTTGAGAAACAACTCGCTGGAGTGTTATGCCTCCTGAAACGAGTTGAATCTCATCAGCCAACCGATGACATGCGCTTGGTGGAGCGGGGAAGGACTAGCGAAGGCTATGACAGAAGGAATCAGGAAATGTAAAGAGGGGAGAAGAAAGAAGGAAAGTTATGTAGGTGGGAAATTGGGAAAGGCTAGGACCGTGGCACCGCCGGGATTCGAACCCGGGACCTCTGAGATAGCAGTCAGGCGCCTTACCCCTAGACTACCGAGGCCCCAAATATAAATGCCGACGATATAAACTGCCTTGCAAGAACACTGTCATATCTTAGAGAATATTTACAGAATTAGAAGATGGAGCAAAACATATAGGGCTGCAAATAAACGCAGAGAAGAGTAACATTCTAATTCAGTCAAGGGTGGAAAGAAGAAGAAGAAACCACAATACCACCTGGGGTGAATATAACTTCGAACGGGCAAACCAATTTAACTACCTGGGGTCCACAGTCAGCGAAGACAACGATGAAACGATAGACGTACAAAGAAGAATAAACGCCGCGAACAGAACATACTTCTCACTACTGCCAGTAATGAAATACAGAGACATCCACAGAAAAACTAAAATAAGAATCTACAAAACCATTATGCCTCGTGCACAATGAGAAAGTGGATTTATTTTATGTTTCGTCCCGCTCATTCCACTGCCTAATTCTCTATTTCCATCTCAAGTCAAAATTTGAGAACATCAGTTAAAGTTGGCTCTACTTCAACTTCAACACTCAAATTTCGGAAATTCGGAATAAGCAAGTGACATCTGGTTCTCACACCAATGAACAAGAAGAATTATAGTACCAAAGTAGGTAATTTATGTTACTTATTTTCTATTGAAAAACATAAAATATTTTAAAAATAAAAAAATTATTGCGGCAAAAGTCATTTGAGAGCTTTGCGAGTGCATAATTTGTGAAAATTGAATTAATTAAAATTGGATTTTCCGTTTTTTCTCATTCGGGTTCATTAGATGGCAGCACTTACATATTTTTTCCGAAAGAAATAGTCTGAACTAAACATCAGTTAACAGAAATCTCGCCAAATTTTGTCGACTTTACTTAAAAATTAAGTAAATTTGATTTTAAAATTAAGTAAAGTCCAGTCAAATTAAGTTTTAGTAAAGACCGAGATTTCTGTTGGCAATTTCTTTAGTGAATATTTTTTTAATGTAACAGCTGATATTGACATTATGTCCGAAAATTCACTTCTACACTGTGCACATAGCATTATACGTACAGTAGCTACGTATGGATGTGAAGCTTGGAGTATCTCCCAGAAATCCGCAGACAAGCTGGATATATTTGAGAGGAAGGTTCTCCGATGGATATACGGCCCAATCAATGAAGACAATGCATGGAGAATACGCTACAATCACGAATTGTACGACTTATACAAAGAATGTAAACTTTCGACCCATGCCAAACTACTACGTTTACGTTGGGCCGGCCATGTCCAAAGAATGGATGACTCAAGGATACCAAAAAAGCCCTGTATCTACTACCAGATGGCAAAAGACCAGTTGGCAAACCACGGTTAAGGTGGGAAGATAATGCTAAGGCCGATGCAGCAAAACTGCTCAACACAAGAAACTGGAGACAAGCTGCGGAGCAGAGAGACGTCTGGAGGAAGAAGCTAATGGAGGCCAAGGCTAGAAGAAGAAGAAGGCTCCGGTAAGCAGGGTATCTAGCTTGTATGAATGAATATGAGCCTGCTCGGAAAGTTCTCGGCGGTAAGATCCATGAGGTGCGGCAGCGAGGGAGACCCAATCAATCAGTAAGTAGTAATGATTTAAATGTTTGTTTTTCTGTGTTATTATTATTGTTCATTTATTAAAATATCCTTTCCTCCTATTAATTAGTATTAATCATAATGGGAATTTAGTCGTAACGGTTTAGCCGCTGGGGCGTTTTGAATTTTTGTTTTGGTGGAGGTTTACATGTTACCCTGTATTTTGGTAACCCTATTAGGTATTTTCATTAAAAGAGCAGGTATCTACGCAGAATATTCCCACTAATCTAAAGTCAATGCTCCGACACACCAACTTCCAGATTTATGAGTCGTCAAAGTCAAAGTTTTGTTTTTATTTCAGTAAAATTTCAACTTCATTTTTCTCCGTAGCGCGTAGTTTATCAATATTTTTTTCTACAAAATTCAATAGCTTGGACAATTTCCTAAGAATAATGTATGACAACTTTTATGCTACGGCCTTTAGTTTTGAAGTTATAAGCAATTTTTATGTTAAAATGGGCTCTATTTCGTCCTTTTTTAGCACTTTTCCACCTGAGCTTTGTCTAAACGTACCAAATAAGCACCAACTAAATTATTGTGGTTTGGAAATAATAAATCTTTCATCAAGCTTAAGTCAATAACAGTAGTCGACAACAAGAAATTCAAAGCGGTTTTTTCAAGCCAATTCCTATTATTTCTGTTAAGGGATGTAGATTCAGAGCTAAGCCCGTTTGTAATGAACACGGTTTAATCATAAAGTGCGAGCAAACTACATAAATTGGTAAGATCGTAGAGAAAATTGAAAATGCTGTCGTTAACTTGTGTTTTTATGCGAACGGCTTCGATTCAATACTACCATGACAGAACGCTGACTTCTGGAGAGAGGATTTTTTTTTTCGATTGGTATATTTCTGCGAATGCTTACGGCAAAAAATTGCTGTAGAGAGCGAAGGCAAGAAAGCAGGAATGTTACCTATGTGGGAATAGTTGAATGACGAAATGATGGATAGGGCATGTTAGTCGAATGACTGAACAGCAACTCAATTATAGCGGTTCAGAATCAAGACCGATAGAATGAGTATATAATTAAATAATAGATAATTCATTCAATAAATATTTCATTTCAATAAATATTGCTTAATGGGCTAATGCTATTAACGTTTCGATCCTTGCGATATTCTGTAAAAGGTTTTAAGCGTAATCCATTTATATAATATGTCTTGTGGCTATTTCTCGTGTCCTTTTGCCCTTTTGAAATAGGACTAATGAATATTCCTGATGTTCCAAATAAGCATGAATGTTCGAATTAGTTGCTCATTTACAGTGTTATGGAAAAAATAAAAGTTTTCAATAGCATTGCAATTAATCTGCCAATGCCCTATATAGTTCAGTCAATTCACGGAAAAAACGAAATCTGGAAATTCTGTCAAACAGCACCAAAATTTGGATTTTGCTAACTCTCTATTTCAATGTTGTCAATGTGTCGAGGATTGCTTTTTTTTAGGGAAGTAAATAATTGTAGAAAAATTGCAGGAAAGTAAATAATTGTAGAACTGTCGATTCAAGCATTCAGTCGATAGAAATTATCATGGCATCATGAATAATTTGTTGCAACCCTTATGGAAACAACCCTTATAAAAACAATCCCTTTAAAAAAACATTATTGATTAAAATTTGATTTATTTTGAATTGTTTGTTATTGATTATGTATTATTGATTTATTATATTTATTAAGGTTCTTAAGTTTTTAATTATAAAAATAAATATATTTTTGGATTTAAAAAACACAAAAAAATAAAAAAAAAAACATAATTAAAAATCATTTTCTTCTTCATCCCCACTCCTTTTCAAGTCTGCCTCAGCCTCTTCTTCCTCCACGTTTTCCTCTTGATCTATAATTGGAACGCTATTCAGATAATTCTCTCCGCTAAATATTGAACAAGTTGAATTGGAAAAGAGTTGAATTGGAAAAATATTTAGAAAAAAAAACCTGCAATTTTAACTCTTCTAAATTTTGCGTATCCTTCATAGTTTTTGAGTTATATTTAAAGAAAGGCAATTTTTTGCAAAAAAAATCTCTTAACTTAGGGCTGCTATCGCCTAAATTGCCGAGGGCGAATAAAAACTAGAAAACCCCGAACATTTGGGTGAAGCCTTATATACAGGGTGTATCATTGAAAATGTCGAAACGTCTGTGGATAGACGAACAAAAAGTTGTATGAGGGGGGGGGGGGGATCTTAATGGTTTAGCCGCTAGGCAGCGCCGTAGCGAGGGTCTCGGGGGCCCTTGTGCAAGATTTCGTAAGGGGCCCTTGAAAATGAATTTCTAAAAAAAAAGTGATTTCGAAGCCGTTTCGAAGTCCATTAAAAAAAGGGTTCAAAGGTCGTGAGAAATTGAAAACAGCATTATACTTTGGTTTAAACAATTTCTTTATTTCTCATATGTGTGCACAGACTTAATGCATGTAAATAATAAAATCATAAGCTCTCTAACAAAGCAGCGTTTATTAAAAAAAGGGTTCTCGAAAACATTTTCTATTAGATACTAATAAGACCGTTCTAGAAAAAAAAGTTTCCCAGGGGCCCCTTCCATAAAAAAGTAGATCCAATTTTATACAATGTTATAAAAACTTTATCGAAGATCTTTTCTAGCTTATACTTTAAAACGAATTCTAAAAAAAAATCTTCGGGGGCCCCTCAGGGCCGGTGGCCCTGGTGCACCGCGCGCCTGCACATGCCTAGTTACGGCGCTGCCGCTAGGGCGTTTTGAGATTTTTTTGGTAGAGGTTTTCATATTACCCTGTATTTTTGTAAAGCAATTCGATATTTTCATGAATCGGACAGGACAGAAACTTGGGACACTAAGGGCTAAGATATTTACCATCAGCCCTTGAGTTGACACCGTATTAATCGCCGAGTTGAGTTCACTTTGGGCTGAAATAGAGTTGAACTGAAACCAAAACATAACCTCAAATTTTTGTGTGAAATTCTCATTTAGAGATATGTAAAAACTCAGAACGAAATAATTTGTTATTTCTGTGTAAGCAAAAACACCGAAGATAACACTAACGCGATAGGCGGACTTTACGGATGGTAAACAAACAAAACAAATGCCACTTCAACCCAATTGCAACTCAACCAGTTTATATGAGGCGAATAATAAACTCGACCCAGGTAGGAGAGCTAAGTTAGGTTGAGTGGATCCAGTTTCAACTCGACACCCGTTTTAGACTGGGTTGAACCTGGGTTGAACGTAGTCATAAACGGGGTAAATAAAAACAAAAAGAGGAAACAGAGACGGAAAATAAATCTGCCAGAATTAAGAGGGGTGAATAGGAAAACCTACTAGAAGTAATGCCTGAAATTTTGAAAAAATTAAATGGTTTCATTTAAGTAATTCTTAAGACAAAGGAGCCTGCGGAATTCTCAATTTACTAAAAGTCGCGATCAAACGAATTCTGGTAACTAAGGTATCTATTAAAAATATTATACATTACATAACAAACACACCATACGGTCTCTGGTAAGAGAACTAACACTAATAATTAATTAAACTCAATTATTTATATAAAAATCTCTAGTCAACTCCATGAGTCCACTAATCTAAACTGAATTTCATCATTCCACTTTGAAACTCTTAATTTCGTCTTCGATTTCATAGCAAATATTTCTGGTCCCAATGAAGCGCCGATAACCGAATTCCTGCTGGTACCCATTCGTCAAGCAAAACTACTCTATCCGAACACTTTACAAACTACCGGATTACGAATATCTAGGAATATGCAGATGCCACTTACATACATACATAAGAGACACAAGTGCAATGTCATAAATAAAAGGTGCGGTGAAAGGGTTATTAAGAGCGTATTAAAAGACGCTGTTGCAAATGCCATTCCAGATGTGAGGTAGGAGCATCAAGCAGCAGTTATGTAAGCCTATGTCGAAGGAAAGGAGTAGTATGGTTCCCATTTACAATCTGTAGCGCTGGAGAACCTGTTCATCAATAAAAGGCGTACATTTCTATTTGTCTTCCTTCAGATTGACATCTAAGAGCATTTATCAACATTCAAGATTAACTTCTTTTTCGGGCTCCGCTGACACCAAGTGTGTACACAAAATTGGCAGACATTTTCAGACTTCCCTAAACATTTATTTGTAACCACGAAGGTTCAGGGTCGCATGGCATCATTAAACCGCCTTTGAAAGTTCTCATACAAAATTAATTTTCACAGACTCTGCACAATTTCCACTATTGCCACTCCGTCATAAAGTGTTGAACCTTCCGGGGTTTTTTCGAGTTCAACATGTTTTATGTCGATGACGTGTGTATGCATGCATTATTTTGACAAGTGTACAACATGTTCGCATTAAAATTTTGGAAAAGTCTTTTTGTCGGAGGCTCTGTTCGCCTCTGTCCGCTGTTACATTGGCGGTCATTACGCAAGAAAAGCGGTGTTTTTTTGGCTCGTGGTGTACGCGAAACTTGTGGCTTCCATCCACGGCGGAGGCACCAGCATGGGAAAAGTGAAAACGGAACCAAGCCATGAGTCACATCTTCCAATGCCAAGAATGTGTGCCGCGAATGTAAATGGCTCTCAAGTAGCCTCAAGTCTGGCGAGCCTGAAGAACTTGGGTCCAGTGTTGCCGACAGTTTATGGATCAACACTTTTCCGAGCTCAAACATCATAACTTGCGAACGGTTACAGATGATTTTGAACATAACAATCTTGGACAAATCTCTGTATATAGTCTTAAAAATGCTGAGGTACTGGGGACCTCTACGTTTGCACAAAGTATCAAATAGTAGAGATAAAAGATATTTTATAGATCTCCTTACTAATAACTTTGAATAAGTTATAGACCACATTTTTATAGTAAAGAATGCGGTATGGATTCCCGGCATGGGTGAGATCCAACGGATAAACATTTTCGTAATTTGTTTATATTCTTGAGTAATGACGCTTCAACTTTTCCCTCCGAATTAATCTATACTGGTTGGCTAAATTTAAATATAAAATATTGCAAAAATTCATTTTGAAAAAGGATTTTTTTTTATTAACTCTTAAGGCCGAAGTCTAATGAGACGGCTGGCACTCTAAAAGGTGCTTAACCTCAGTAGATATGTATATTGGACAATGTCCAATTAAAGCATCGCATCAAACGAGAGTGTGGTGCTGGAAATTAATCCAAATTTATTGATAAGAGTAAAACTACCTCTAATAGGCTAGTCGGCGAGAAGGAAAAATCGCTAGAAAGTACATTTTTGCCACATAGGCGAGATTATTATTGGAAGCGATTCATCTTAGCGTGTAGTTTAACCTCCTAAGTTTGTCCGCAACTGAACGTTAGGATGCGGAAATACAGCAGTCTCAGAGAACCCGGGCACTCGAAGCGAAATATAAAGAGCTCAGAAGAAAAAAGATATATCACAAGGTGCACTAATTATCGCGGTATTACTTTGTTGAGTACCGGGCATAACATATTCTCCGCTGTTCTACAAAACAGGATGGCCCCATTCGCCAGAAACATCCCACGCAGATCAACAACTGATCAGATTTTCGTGTTGAGGCAGGCTATCAAAAAATGCCTTCAGTTTCAAAACTTAATTCAACACGCCATAATTGCTTGGCCAGCGTAGAACTCTCTCCACAAAGCCATGAAAGAATTGGGCACCCCCAAAAAACTGACAAAACTATGTAGGTTGACCATGACCAATGTGACAAGCCGAGTAAAGGTATCAGCAACACTGTCGAGACCAATCAACATCTATAATGGACTCCGACAAGGGAATGGTCTGTCCTGCCTCCTTTTCCACCTCGCGTTGGAGAAAGTGATTCGAGATGCGAGCGTGACATCAACGGGCACTGTCCTCCACAAGTCCACCGAATTACTGGCTTATACAGAGGACATTGACATCATTGACAGCTCAACAAAAAGCTTTCACTCAGATTGAGCAGGCGGCCGGCGTATGGGAGGAAGGACGATTGCGGAGACTCAACAATGACGAAATGTAGAAGCGATATCGTGTCATAGATGTCGTGAAGAAAATAAAGCTCTGTAGGCTCCGTGTGCAGGGCAACTAGCGCATATGAGTGAAGATGAGCCTGCTCAGAAAGTTCTCTGTGGTAAGACCTATGGGGTGCATCAGCGAAGGAGACCCAACTTTCGTTGGACGGATGGCGTAGACCGCAGAATTTAGGGATGCCAAACTGGATGACATCGGTTCAGAATAGGGACCATTGGAGATCTCTAGAATCAGTTGTAGATATCTACAGTTGCGAGAGGTCAGGACCGGATCCCCGTTAAAGAAGAAAAGAATGATGTTAGTAGTAGCAGGTACATTTTGAAATTATGGCGACTCCTCCAGGTCGAACGTTTAATCGATTATATTGAATTATACAGTTGAAATTTGGTGTGGTGACTGTCTTTTATTTGGAGTGCCATTTAAAAGTAAAACATTGTAGTATTATATAATTTCATCGGTTAGATCTATAAAGTGAGCACGTTAATTGTCAATCCTTTCCTTTGATTTATAAAATCTATAAAATTTTTGATAATAGTCACGTGAGAGTGCTGGATTCATCTTTCAGCGAAGTTAAAGGGGTGGATGATCTTCGGTCAAGTGGGTTTTTCATTAATTCATAAACAAATTCTGGGATTGTGTTTCCCTATGATTTAAGAAGCGTAACTCCATAAGCACGTAGAAAGGTATATCCCGGCACTTACTGTTGATAGTTTTGTTTTTGTAAAAGGAAATAGTTGCTTATCTTCTTCCTATGCGGCCAGCACAGTAACTACCAGCTACATCACTAGCTATGTATTTTTTTCTTAATTTGTTTACAAATCTTTAGTGGATCTGCGAAATCAAATCACACAACGCTTTGTTTGCCTTCATCATTACGTTCAACAAGAAAGAATTTCCTAACAGCATCTTTTGCTAAGCCGTCTGACACTTGTGACACTTGTTGACACTAATCATATAAGAACAATCGCCAGAAATGCAGTTCATAAGGCACACCTGCAGCGCCCAATGAGTGACGTACGTATTGTGTTACCAAAAATTTGTCTTTGGCAATTGAAATAGTTTTAACATTCGCAGAACTTAAAATTCGGTTATTATTTTTTGTGACAGAGTTATTTGTATTAAATAATCTCATTCAATGTGAACATGTATTTTATTTCTGCGCCTTCAGTTGTTAAGAATCTAGATTCCAATAAAATTTCGCAATCGTCCAGTAACTATATTTTGTTTTTCGGTTTGTAGCTATAATCAACTTCTTTCTTCGACATAACTGCTTTAGTTCCTTCAACGCAATTTTACTATTAATTTAGATTTCGTAACCCTGAATAATGTTGGGATTTACGAATAGTCCCATACCTAATTATTACCTTCATTTGTTTTTTTACCTTTACTAATTTCCTTAATTGAATTATGCGTGAAAGACTACAACTACTTCTATCAAACTCTCCAAAACTTGCAGCCATGAGTTAAAAGTCAGACAAAAAATATTTCTTCCTCAACTTCTGGAATAACTACTTTAACAAAAAGCTTTGAACCTTTGATTCAACGTTTTTGACGAGGTAATTTTAATCGGTGGTGTTTACATGTTTCTAATGAAAACAGCGTAACTACCAGAACAAGTCAAAGTATTACATTAAAAAACTATAAAAATTGGGAGCAGTTATTAACAAGCGGTTAAAACTTTAGTAACAAAAAAATTTATTTTCTGCTTCGGTTCATTCCAAAATACAAGTCTTTATTTTTGGGGAAATAGTTTACTTAAAACATATACAAATGAAGGCATAAACAGAAAATAAAACGAAATACTTTAAATATGGAAAATAACAAAACATCATAATGTATGTACATATGTATGTATATGGTGCAGGTATTGAACATATTTTTGTATAGTATTTTCCAAAACTCTGTAGGTTTTGATAACAGGTTAGGGGTCGATTTTCCAAATTTGTTACTTAATCAAAATCGGTCAGTATCTGTTCTTCTTTTTGAAGCTACATCTAGATACTATAACTCTATAAACTATTTGATTAACACATTCCCTACGGTTAGAGTGGAGCAGGACTAATGTGAAGCAGTACATTTGTTCCTTACACGACGGTTAATGGTACTAGACTAGAGTTGAGCCGGACTTACAGGAGGCAGTTCATTTGTCCCGTACACGTTAGTAAATTGTACTGAGGCCTCAACTTTTTAAATGTCCCGCTTCGAAAATAGTTTACTACTGGTATATGAGCGTGTCTCGTGCGATTGTAAATTACGAAGTGGAGAGACATTTCTTACTTCTTTTGCGGCAGTAAAATATCCAATTTGAACTGCGCTGAGGAGAGATTGTAAATGCGAACTGGAGAGAAATCTCTTACATTTTTGAAGGGAGTGAAATTTTGTACTGAAGACAATTCTTACATTTTTCGAGGGAGGTAAATTTTGTACGAAAGAGAAAATTCTTACATTTTCCGAGGGTGTGGAATTTTGTACTCGAGATATATTTCTTATACTTTTCGAGGGAGGTAAATTTTGTGCTGAAAAGACCATTCATACATTTTTTGTGGGAGGTAAATTTTGCGTTGAGGAGACAATTCTTACATTTGCCGAGGGAGTGAAGTTTTGTACTCGAGAGACATTTCTTATTTCTTTTTAGGCTAGGTGCGATTGTAAAATAGAAATATACTTTTTGGAGGCATAGCTTGCATACCTACTCTGGGTCAGTTTAATGCATAAGAGATTCAAACCCGTGATTTTGAAGCCATGCCAGTATCTACAACTACAGCATTGCCTCCGCTTTCGGAGCCGGAGTCTAGTATTTGGGATGACTTTGAAAAGCAGGTGTGTGACATAATAAAAACCCCAAATCAAACAACTGAAGCCATAGATAAATATCTTGTAGAACCACTGTTACTAAGATTCAAAGACCCAGCAATGTGGTGGAGTTTGTGCCTTCTGAACTCCTCTTTTCTAAAGTCCGTCAAGTTCTGGGAGAAAGAATAGGTTAAGTGGCAACAAAGTGCCACAAATCTCTATCTATAATAAATAAAATATTTTCGTGTTATTTTCAATTTTAGGAAGTTTCGTTTTAAATCTGTAAATATATTTTTCCTTATACAGTTTTCAAAAATATTGAAGAATATTTTGGTAATTAACATTCATAGGCACGATAATTAATATTCCTATTCAT
Organism: Thereva unica; assembly: GCA_949987705.1. Lineage (NCBI taxonomy): Eukaryota > Metazoa > Arthropoda > Insecta > Diptera > Therevidae > Thereva > Thereva unica. Next base: position 58,267,003 of record OX465281.1, on the reverse strand, counting down.
TCATTCATCATTTATCGTATCCCTTCTTTCGCAAACGCAATAGATCTACCCGCATCACAACATTACCATACAATGGCACCTCGCCTCATTTGAAGTGAGACATTGTACTGGTTCAAAAGGAAAAAGAGGCTCCTCTTACAAACTCATTTTATAATCGTGTCCTACCCAACACTAGTACTGACACCTCAATCAAAATGTATATGACCATAAAAACCTGCACCTACTCAAATCCACCAATTTCAAGGGAAACCTTCATTCTAACCCTTTCAGTCCAGTTGAAACCATATTCGAATAAATTGGTACGGATGGAGTTAAATAAATCACAGCGCCTGGGTGGACAGAATTTTTCTTATACCCAGTCAAAATAGACATTGAACTGCAGCATAAATCGAGAGTAGCAGCCCTTTAAAACAACTTTATAAATGAAATGTCGAATTTCTCCAAAGATCAGGAGTGGATTTGGAGCGCTGTTAATATCCTCTGATTGGAGCTTTAAGGAATTGTATGGGGCGAATTAAAAAGAAAAACGTAGATCGGTTCTTGTTCGATGCGGTAGTCAAGCAGCATATTGGACGCGGTAAAATTGCTGCCGATATTCGCGTTTAGAAGGGCGAAATGGCAATTGCAAAAGGTGAAAAAAATTAAAAATTATAAAAAATTATCTAAGATCTTGTATGAGTCACGTTTAAGTCTTTGCATAATATTATCTATAGAACGAGAACTGGCAGAAAATATAGACTCTGATGATGTCATCGACGACTTTGCGAAAATGGAAGCATGAAAAATATACTATGTTCCCATGACAGTGCTCGAAAACTTAAAAATCTCAAGAGCTCAAGCGCGATATGCTCTGCCTACTTGAAGCGGCATATTAGCTTGAGTTCTTCAGCTGTCATTTGAAGGTATTATTATAATTCTTTCTTTTATCGGTCTTTTATTTTTTTATTAATATTCATATTTCCACCAATTGCTTTTATACATATTTACAAGCACACATTCACAATTTCAAGCACTCAAGCTCGGTTTACATGACAGGCACTCGAGCCGATCAGAAAAATCTTTTTGATCGACTCCAGTCGTACTGGACGTACGCTTTAAATAAGCCTCAACCTGTCATGGAAACGGACTAATAGTGTTTACTATTTAAATGTGATGAGTAGAAGAATCCATACCTGTATTCAAACATAACATTTTAGCGTGCTGTGTGCTTGTGTTTCAGGTTCTACACCTTTTCCAATTGTAATACAGAAAGCGTCAATTGTAATTTAGATTAGTCTAAGTCAGTAAATTGACCAAATAATTTCTTTCATTACATAATTGATATCCTCCTAACCACATTATGCATGATCATCATCATCAGGAGCTCCACAGCCAATTGTTGACCTTGGCATCCTCCAGCATTCGCTTCCATGATTCTCGATCCCTGGTCCGACTTTTCCAGTTTATTATATTCAATTGTTTTAAGCCTTCCGCGACGTCATCTATGTATCTTTTCTTTGACGATCTGGTCTCCGTTTTCCTGGCGGTACTTTCTCCAGCATTATTTTTGTCGGGCTCCACTACCCACCTCGTTGGACATGACCAATCCATCGTTTATTTTTATCGTTTACATAGAGTCTTACTGATTTCATATAACTCTGAGTTGTATCTTCTCCTCCAAACGCCATTAGCCTGTACTCCTTTATAGATCGAACGAAGGATCTTCCTTTCGGATCTTCCTACCAATGCTTCGTCTGCGTTTTTCAATGTCCACACTTCCAAACCATATAGTGGACAGGCCTTATTAGTGTTGTGACACCATCGTGCATGATATCGTCCGATTAATACTATTTCAATGCTAAATTATGTTATCTGACGCATTCTCTAAAAGTCTCCCAGTTGATAACCTTTTTCGTGCAAACAATGTGAAGCGAATGTTTAGGCAAACTTTGAAACAAAATAAAATCTTCTGCGTTCCATACATAATATTCCAGTTGCAGAAATTGCTGCAATTGGATGAATGTTGAATTTTTCTGAATTACAATTGATACTTTCTGAAATACAATTGACTAATCTGAATTACAATTGATACTTTCTGGATTACAATTGGAAAAGGTGTAGTTACGGTGCCCCTAGACGGTTAGTACGCAGGGATGTGGGGTTTTCACTTTCTATTCTCGAGGCCCCCTTTGGCCTGTGACCCGGGCAAATCATTCTTGTTGCCTCCTTTGAGACGGGCCTGGGCATATCGCTCCGGTATCTCAAGCTAATCCCGACTGTTGTGGCTCAGTCGGCTACTCAAAAACATTAAACTCATATAACATCCAAGAGTTCAACCGCTAGGCTAATAGCCTCCTCCAGGATATTCTTTACCTATTATATCCTTTTTATATTTTTAGCTTGCTACTAGACAGACTGGTAGTATAAAGAATTATTACTTAAGCTTAGACTTTCACATATAAAATAATGCCTTGTATACGACATCAGTCTCTCTATAAAATACTTTCTAAGACTGTGTGGCTTGTGTTTTCAGGGGTGATTCCTGAACATCTTTGAAAAAATGGGGTTATCCCCGCTATCCCCTATTTACAAAAAAAGAAACTTGAGTATCTCTATTTAGAAGATATGAAAGATATGTATTCTGGGAAAAGCTTATAGAACATTTTTTGTCGAGGCTGTTCATAGCTTTATTTTTGTTCTCTTGACGTTTTCCAATTTCGACGTTTATCCCGAGTTACGCTCGGGAATGTGTCGGAAAATCCGTCCAATCGAAATTTTTCTTCATTTTCACAAAGTAAGGCCCGGAACTCAACGGTTACCTTTTCTTCTGTAGCTAAACTTCCCCCATTCCAAATTTCATTAACTTAGGCCTTGTTTACATTGATAATTTATCCGTCGAATAAGTTCTACAAGGAATATTTATAAATTGCGCGCTTACTTATTAACTTATTTATTCCTGCAAGAATAAATCATATTCAATCAAAGTTTCATCAAAGTTCTGCGGAATAATTTCGTGAAGCGAACTTAAAAAATATCAATATTTCGTTTACATTGAATTGAAAAATATCAAGAAGAATAAATTTTGTTAGTGACAAGAATAAATTCGGTTAAGATATATGTAAATAATCTGTTTACATTGGAATTCAAATTTATTGTAGATATGCGTGGGACAACCAATATCAGTTTTAAACTTAACTACTTTTCGTGAAACTATGAGGCTGGCTTTAAAGAAAAATATTGCAGCCACATACATATATCTTTTTACGCAAAGAGAAAGTTACAAAAAATTGGTGGGCGTAGGACTAAATGTTTTAAGTGAAAATTTCTATGACCAGCCTATGTACTTATATTTCCAAAACAATCCTAATATTACAGGGGACAAGGGTAAATCAATTTTGTTATGAATATTCTATTCATGGTAAACTCTCACCTATCTAAAACAGTAACAGTCAAGGTGCCAACCAAGAGTTATGAGTCGTCAAAGTCAAAATGTTGGTTTTTTCACTCAAATTTCAACTTCAACTACCTTTTTCTCCGCGTAGTTAACTAATATTTTTTTCCATACTTGGAAAGCTTAAAAAGTTTCCTATGAATCATGCCCGGACAATTTTTATGCTACGGGCTTTACTTTTGAAGTTACAAGCAATTTTAATCTGACCCTATTTCATACTTTTTATATCGAAAAGTAGCAAATAAGACAAATTTTAACATTAAAATCTCTTTTAACTAAATTTATTCCCCAGCCAAACGTGCCTATAGAAGTTTACTTTTTCAAAAAACGTTTATTATGGTCCCACCCATGAATGGCTTTTAAAAAGAATTATTAGTGGTGCTTTCATTCCAGCATTGCATCAACTTCGAATTGAGAATCCCTTGCGGAATTATTTGAGGACGTGTCCCACAGAATTTAATTCTTTAAACCCAAATAAAACGAAACTCAATGTCCAGTTGCTTGATAAACGTACTTGATTACGCCGAACTTCTTTATTCAGTTGAATTTATTCTACTCATACATACTGACACTTTTAAAATGGATTTATCAGAGAGAATATTTTGATTCCAGAACTTAACAACCTGAATATCTCAACTCCAGGAGTTCGAAAATTCTGCCGAAGATCTTCAGTCTGCTGTTTACACTAAATAGAGAATTTCATTCGCCCAACATAAAAAATCTACATTGAGAAATCGAGAAAGCGTTTACACTCGACGAATGGAGAAGTTCGGCGAATAAATTTCCAATGTAAACCTGGCCTTACAATTTTTTCTCCGAAGAAATCTCTCGGAACTGTACTACTAGCCTATATGTTTATAATCAAATCAGCACAGTAGACAAGGAAAATCAAATCCATCTTGTAATCAAAATTTCACTAATAGCTCAGTGCAATTAGTCGAAAAAAGGGCTTGAAATTGCATTTCATGATGGTTAATTTTTTTTTTTTTGGAATTTGTTGGGGTACATCTGACAATGTTAAAACCAAGTTTGTGGGGTCGCAGTGTGATGGGAAAAGCCGCCATCTTCAAAAAGAGGTAGAGGTCGTTTATACCAAATAACTCGGTTGTGTGCAATGATAGCTGAAAATGAAATTATCTACAAAATGAGCCCTTAACGAGGTCTGTAAGTTAATTTGGCTCAAAGTTATGGCCGCTCAAAGTTCGAACTTGTTCGGGTGGTTGAGGTTGAATGCAGTTTTTTGCGATTATCTCGTAAGATATTAATTTGGGTGGGCTAATGCCGACTACCAAACTTATAGTGCTAGTGATTACCTTTAGAATAAGCCCTTAGTCATCGTTCTCGCTTGTATAGTTTGCGAGTAATCCAACGCCAAAGTTCGCACTTCACGTGCCTGAAATAACTAATAACGCAATTTTTTTTGAATATCTCCTTAACGGTTGCTCATATGAAAAAGTAGTAAACAGCAAAAATTCGGACAATAAAAATATCTTTCAGATGGGCTATTGGCCTAAACTCTATGTCGTTTCATGTCCGCGACATAGCGGGTGAAAAGTCAAGCGCGAAGGTTGTGTCACTTCTCGACGAATAACTCGCTTCCAGCCAGTTTCGCGTGTCGGATGAATTAGAATTTTATGTAACGCCCTGAATTATCTATATTTTGGGTTATTTAACTACTTTGGAAAATTATAATATTGGGAAATAGTAGCCAAGAATCATTCTGTCTCATTGCACTCCCGATTGATGGCTAAGTTCTCACTTTACACTAGCTATGACTTTAGTTACTCTGAGGTTCATAATACGACACAGGAAATGAAAATGAAATAATTGAAAATTTTCCCCATGTTCCAAAAAATATACCTACATACTATACAAAATCTTGTCTGCATTTTAAACTCCACTTGCTGAGCCTCGACCACATTATCTAAGATCCACTGTCTTTCCATTTCACTAGACCGGGCAACACTGCGCCAGGTCAGTGCTAGAGCGGACCATTGAATTTATAGAAGATATCAGCCGGAGGTTGTTAATTTCGACAATCTGCTTTGAATACTTTATCTACGGCACGGCATCAACATTTTAATAGCTTCTTCTGCATTACCTGGGGCATCTCTACTCTTACGGCCGGCGTCTATAGACACGTCGAACAAAGCGAACATAAGATTGAAGCTAATCCGGCACGTGCTTCTGGGCATTGACTTCAAACAAGAAACCGTCATTCATTCCGATGTTATTGTTGTGATAGAAATCTTTAAGATTGAGCTGAGCTGTGACGTCTTTAGTTTAAGTTGAGGACGTTAGAAAAATAAGTAGATGTATAGAAGAAATTATATGCAGAAAGCTCAGCCTCAAGGTGTGTGTATGTGTATTTATTATGTGTTTTTGGGGCTGACTTTTCGTGATGTTGCAATCTTCTGCTGTCTACATTAAGGTCGAGTTAATGACGGTATCTGGAACAAGCCTTGAATTTATTTAATAAAGATCGAGATTAATTGCAGAATGTCTTAACTTAGACTGTTTTTTCAGGTAGTGTTAATTTTTGTGCAGTCAGTGGATTAACCCGGTTAGAAGTAAAGGGGAAGTATAAAAAGTTGCAAGATTGCGTAATTGTTAATCTAAAAGTAGATCGATTAATTAAGATACTGCGAAATTGAAAGGGGTGCAGTCAAATTTTGAAACTGAAATGGATTACATTTTTGGATAAGGAGATTGGAGTTGAGTTTTTATTTTATTGCTATCGTAAAGTGAAAATAATTACTAAAAGGAGACTCATCATTTTTTTTAGAGAAGTGAATTACTCTATCCATAAAATTAGCAATAAAAGCAGGTCTTCTTATAGTACAATCCAGATTAAGTTTGGATTAATCTAAATACATATGTATATAAATATCTCATGTCACAGTGTTTGTTATTGAACTCCTTCGAAACGGGTTGACCGAATTTTATGAATTTGTTTGTGTTTATTTGGTAGGTCTGAGAATAGGTCGTAGGCTGATACCCTCAACCAGGGTACGGAAATACCCGAGCGAGCACTTGGGAACTGCTCGCCTGTGCTTAGCTAGTGCTCGCGAGCCAGTTTAAGCAGCGAGCAATAATAATAAGAGTGATGAGCTAGAACAAATTTTCAACTAGTTGGAATGTGGGTTTGACCCCTTCGGTCCACACGATTAACTTCCCAGTATGATGAACGAAGATGGAATAAACTGACTTCTAACAAAATAGTTATACGTTTAGCACTAGTGGAAAATTGGCTAGTATCAGAACTGATGACAAAGCAATCCTGAGAGAAGCCAGTTAAAATAACTATAATAGTGGTAGATCAACAAGATTTATCTAGAGAATTTGTTTTTCCTGAACGTTAGCAAACAAACATTTCCTCCGTATTTCGTTCGCTGCACTAAAGCGGGTGTTCAAATTGGGCTGAAGCGCCATTGACACACTGAGAAGCGAATGACTTCATTTGGAAATTCCAAAGCTTTCCGGAGGTATTAGCAAAACTGTTACTGTTAAGTACTTGTCAGGCTTGACCAAAAAGAACAGATATTGCGGTAACTACTGAAAATTCCTGGATGAACCGCAATTTGCTGAAACTGTATCACGCGTAGAAAACGATTCCCCGTCAAAAACTGCTAATCCAAGGTTTGAAAAATTCGCGCTGTTTGTAAAGGGTAACGAAATTTTTGCACGATTTTAAGAAGTTGTCGGATTTTGACAAGTGATGTTTCGTTGAAAGGCGATCGCTGGGCAGAACCCAAAAAGATCACCTCGTTAAGAACGGGTATCATTCCATCGAGTTTATTAGATATTAGCAAAACCTGTAAATTTAAGGTCTTTCTGACAATTAGCCGAAGTTTTTCTACTTAAACAAAAAAGGCCCGACCGAATATTATGAAATTTTTTTCAGAGTATTTTTTAGTTAATATTCTTTTTTCGGCGCCTCAATGAAGTCGATATAGTTTTTAGTTTGCGTGCGAAGTATGTGTGTGTGTATATGTGCGTACGGATGTGGTCATTTTTTCCTGCACGATATCGCGCGAACCAAAACTGATATCGACTTCGTTGAGGTGTCGTTCGAAGCGTATCAACCGAAATATGATCTGAAAAGATTTTCATGAAATTCGGTCCATTCGTTTTTTTGTTTAAGCGACGTAAGTGATTTTTGTACCTGCACGATATCGCCCGAACCACGAAAGATATTGACTTACTTGAGGTGCCGTTCGAAGCGTATTAGCGACAATATAATCTGAAAAGATTTTTATAAGTTTCGGTTGAGCGGTTTTTTGGTTTAAATGACTTAAGTGATTGTTGTACCTGCACGATATCCCGCGAACTATAAAATATATCGACTTAGTTGACGTGCCGTTCGAAGAGTATTAACCCTTAGCTGGCCCACCTCGTTTTTGTAACATAGCTGGCACGGAAAAAAACTATTTCCACGAAAAATATGCAATATTGACCGTTTAAAAAAATCAATGGAGTTCTTTGACAACCCTTTTTTATGTTCCAATAGTTGAGAGACTGTTTTCTTACTACGACAGAAAAAAAATTAAGGTGCGATAAACATGAAAAATCGACATTTTGCTTCAAAAAATCAAAACTCCTATGTTTTTTGAAAGTATGGACACCCGCAACGGCGTAAAAGCTCTGTACATAACACCATCTAATACAAGTGAAACTTACAACCTTCAAGACACATTAGATGGTCCCACAAATATTGTTATTAGATTGATATCATTGAAAAAGGGTTTCTTTTAGGCCTGGGGTGTCCCTTAGGGTGACCGTAAGAAATCGATGTCGGAATTTTATCAACGGGAACCCCACAAAATGATCAGCCTTTGCAGATTTTTAGATAGCCAAAATTTTAGCCCGATTGGAGCACGTTAAACCGTGCCGCTACTCGCTCAAAGTTGGCAAAATCTCCATTTTTTTGCTGAACGGCGGAGTCTCAGAGTTATATCTCTAGAACAGTCCATTCTACACCCACGCGTAATCTCTTAAATTAAAGGTAATTTTGTTCTGCATAATTTATGTTTATACATATTTATCGTTACTTGTCGTCAAAAGGAGCTATAACGGCCTTTGTCGCCAAAAACGTGATCTGGTACCTCTAGGAACAAACTTCGAGTATTATGAAAACTACGCCGTAGGTTACATAATTTTTCTCGGGATTCACATTGTTTCAGTTGCAAAAAACTTTGACTATAAAGAGCTATTACAGTTGGTTATGGTGTTTGTTGGAGCACTCGACGGTAATGAATTTGGATTTGGAACACCAGGTGCCATTCATCACGCTAGGTGGATGGCTAAGGCCATTTACTGTCTGAAAATATTCCTTTTCCGCGGTCAATTCAAGATGAGTAACGGGGAACAGATTTCTTTGGGTGCTATTTGTATTTTTCTCGTCAAAGTATACTGCAAAGCTTGGTTCAATGCCACCAGAGCTCATCTGACTCCCAAACAAGACCTTGATCTTTTGCAAAGTTTTTTTGACTACCAAGAGACTGACAAGGATAACTCTAAGAAAGTTCTAGCAAAATTTTCTAACCGTTTATGGTATTTGAATGCCGAATTGGTAGCGTTTGCGTTCTTTGATCCAATGAAGAAAAATCAGAAATGGCAAACAAACTGCATGAGGGCTCCGAGATTGAGTCACAACATTCTAGAGTTATGAATCCAAAGCTTCAAAAACAACAATTGAAACAACTAGTTGAAGCAGGATTGTCCAATTTAATTACTAAGGAGACAACGAATTTCTTTGAGCGTTTTCATATCAACACAGATTTTCTCAAAAATCCTCCCAGTGCCCGGCCGGAAAATGCTCATTCCAAAGAAGGATACAGGATCGTCCAATCATTGAAGGTTGTAAATGGTATGGCCGAACGAGCAGTCAAATTAATAACGGATTTCAATAATCTTCTGACCAAAGATGAGGATCAAAAGCAATATTTCCTTCCACTAGTCAGCAGGTGCCGACAGCTGTATCCTGATGTCTCCAAATCCACTTAAGCAAAGCTCTAGGATAGATCATTATTTGTAATATTTAACTTCTTAGAGAACCTATTTTTTACTTTCCTCAATAAATTATGTACTTACTTAAATATAAGAGCTTTCTTTAAATAAACATTAAAGACTAAAGGCCCCCATACACGGTCAAATTGGCTGTACAACCAGATTTTCATCAAACCTATAAGCGCAATGTATTTTGATCGGCCGACCGGCCCACAATCGATAGTTTTGGTTGTACAACCGCACTTCGCTGTACAACCAATTGGACCGTGTATGGGGGCCTTAAAATAGAGATTAGTCGTCATCACTTATCAAAAATAATATTCGAAGTTTGTTCCTAGAGGTACACGTTTTTGGTGACAAAGGCTGTTATAGCTCCTTTTGGCGACAAGTAACGGTAAATATAAATGAATGAATACAAACTATGTAGAACAGTATTTCCTTTAATTTAAGACATTACCCGTGGGTGTAGAATGGACTGTTCTGGAGATATGACTCTGAAACTCCGCCGTTCAGCAAAAAAATGGAGATTTTGCCAACTTTGAGCGAGTAGCGGCACGGTTTAACGTGCTCCAATCGTGCTAAAATTTTGGCTATCTAAAAATCTGCAAAGGCTGATCATTTTGTGGGGTTCCCGTTGGCAAAATTCGCTAAAAAAAATTCTCCCTTATCACTACGGTCACCCTAGTGTCCCTGCACCCCCAGGTCCAGCTAAGGGTTAACCAAAATATGATCTGAAAAGATTTTCATAAAATTCGGTCAAGCCGTTTTTTTTGTTTAAGCGGCGTAAGTGATTTTTGTACCTGTACGATATTGCCCGAACCACAAAAGATATTGACTTACTTGACAATTAGCGTATTAGCGACAATATAATCTAAAAAGATTTTTATAATATTCCGTCCAGCGGTTTTTTGGTTTAAATGACTTAAGTGATTTTTGTACCTGCACGATACCGCGCGAACTAAAACCTATTTCGACTTCATTGAGGTGCCGAAAAACATCAACACATCAATTTTATATACATTTTCGTCACCCTAATCTTGTAGGTGCGCACATTTAGTTTGACATTTTAGCGAAAATATTGATAAACAATTGTGACAAACTCTCAGTATTATACATATATTCTATATTGCCTATTGTTCATTTATTATTAATATATCCAATAATAATATTCAACATCCATCATACTGGGAAGTTAATCGTGTGGACCGAACGGGTCGAACCCACATCCCAACTAGTTTGAATCTTGCAATCGCTACGGACATATAAAATACTAGCGAAAGCCCGAATGCGTTGCAACGCTTTTTAATAAATAAAAATAGGTGTACATAGTCCGGTATAAGAAAAGGGTAGAATTAAACAAAGAAAAATCTGCAAAACATGATTTTGGGGACATGCAAAATTTTAGAGTTTCTTATTATTATTATTATTTATTAATTTAATACAGGAGTGAGTACACAAGACTTTCATCTTTTAGAGTAACAGAAAAGAAAACATAAATATACATATTAAAATTGGGAACTTAATAAAAAGCTTAAACTAACTTAACTAGATAATTACACAATTAATTAAAACTATTTCTGTGATCATAAAAGAATAGAAGAAAGAAAGATTAGATAGACTGAAGAAGAGAAAATTAAGAGGAGGAGAGAAAAATAGATGCTTGCTTTTTGAACGCTGCGACTGTGCCTATTCTTTGCACCACGTTGGGAAGGCTATTCCAAAGCCTAATAGCCTGCACAAAGAAGGAGCGACTACCAATTAGGGACAGATGGGCAGGAATAAGAAATCTAATTGATCTAGTGGAGTGCAAGGGAGATAAGAAATCAGATAGGTAACAAGGACTTTTGGTATAGAACACTTTATATAAAAGGACCAGAGCCATGATGTCTAAAAGACGAAAAACGTCATATCCTAATAATGAATTCCGTATACCCGAGACGTGATCTGTCCGTCTCAAGTGAAAGATATAACGCAAGCAATCATTAAATGCAACGGTAAGTCGTTGACGACAAGATGAGTCAAAAGATATATAAACCAGGGAGCCATAAAGAAAGTGCGGTATAACAAGAGCTTTAACTAGTTCGGCACGAATAGATGGTGATAAAAGACTATCGTAGAGCCAAAGTTTACGTAGTGTAGCATAGATCTTCGAGAGCATAAGTGAGGCTTGACTGCAGCAGGATTGTTTATAATTAATAGCAATGCCAAGATTATTGACACAGTCAACGAAGGGAATAGGAACGTTATTAAGGAATATGTTAGGAATATTGTCCAGGGACAGAGTGGGACGTCTAAGGACGAGAGCTTTGCACTTATTAGGATTTAATTGAAGGAAATTGGATGAACTCCACTGATTTATTTGGGACAGAATATTATTAAAATCTGAGATACAAGATCTAATCTGACTAGGAGGACAAGAGGTATACAACTGGAGATCATCAGCATACAGATGGAAGGAACAACGTTGGATAACAGATATGACATCATTAACATATATGTAATGAGAAAAGAAGGGGACCAAGAATTGAACCTTGTGGAACCCCCAACGGTACAGGTAAAAAAGAAGACACAGTACCATTATGGCGCACACACTGAAGCCGATTAGATAGAAGAGATGAGGAAAGTCGAATAGCAGAAGAAGAAAAACTATAGAATGCACTAAGCTTGTAGAGCAAAAGAGAGTGAACTACTGAGTCAAACGCTTTTGAGAAATCAAGAAGAACTAGTATTGCTATGTCTCCCTGATCTAGAACTGAACGAAGATCAGAAGTTACTTTCAATATAGCAGTTTCGCTACTGTGGTTTTTACGTAAGCCAGATTGGAATTTAGAGAGGAAGTTATTCGATTCGAGATAGCGCATGATCTGAGCGAAGAGAGTTTTCTCAAAGACTTTGGCATGGAAGGGAAGAATACTGATAGGGCGATAATCTTTTAAATCTACGGGTGAGGATTTCTTTGGTAACGGAATCACAACAGACTTTTTTTAAAGCTGGGGTACTCGGGAAGTTGTCAGACAGTAATTGAAGATATGCGTGACAGTTCCTGCAATTAGGGGAGAAATCAGCTTGATAAAATAAAACGGGGAGACATTTCATCGCAACCAATGCAGTTAGATGAGATGGACAGCAATGTTTCCAGAACTTCGCAGGAGTCCACACAACGGAAGCTAAAACCATCGGTGCTGAATGGACTAGATGATTGAAAGCACGACTGAGTGAGGAATGTAGGATCAGGAGGAGATTTAATGAAGGAGGCATTGAGCAGATTTACAATCACATCAAATGGTATAGATTTTGAAGCATTAATACCTAATGACCTGAGATTTGACCAAAGTTGTTTGGAAGTTAGGGCAGGATCAAGCTTGCGGGAATAAAACTCACGTTTAGCAAATTTTACTTTACTGTTGATGAGGTTGCGAAGTTTTTTATAAGCACTAAGACAGCTGGGAATCTTTGTTTTACGATAGCGTCTGTACATAAATTCACGTTGATTAATCAGAAATCAGATCAGATCACGGATCTCACGAGAATACCAAGGACACGGGGCAGAAGACCGCTGTCTTCTTGTTACTATAGGCACGCATTGATCGTAAATGTGTAGAATAAATGTAGTCAATAGATCAACTTTAGTGTCAACATTAGTGGCAAAATAGATATCATCCCAAGGCATGGAGGCAGTGACTACAGACAGCAGATTTAAATTAATATTTTTATAGTCACGGCAGCAGGCTTAAGGCTAAATCCGACTAAAACTAAAGAAATGCGGATAAATGCAAACACCATTGAACGGACAGCGCTGAATAACCGTGACGTGGAACTGGTAAATAAATTCTGCTACCTCGGTAATGTTATTACCGAAAATGGTGGGGCAGAAGAAGACGTAAGTTCCAGAATAAACAAAGCACGAGGCGCATATGCATGCCTGTTCCGCATATGGAGATCAACGGAGATCTCAACTAACACCAAATTGCGGCTGTTCAACTCCAACGTTAAGGCAGTTCTTTTGTACGGTTGCGAAACATGGAAAGTCACCCAATTCATCACAGGGCGCCTACAAGTCTTCATCAACAGATGCCTTCGTCGTATCCTAAAAATCCGCTGGCAAGATAGAATTTCAAACGAAGAACTTTGGCGCCGTGCCGGCCAAGAAAGGATAGACGACCAAATCAGGCGAAGGAAATGGAATTGGGTTGGCCACACCTTGCGACGCGAAAACGAAAACCTAGCCAAACAGGCCCTAGACTGGAATCCGCAAGGTTCCCGTCGAGTAGGAAGACCTAGAACAACGTGGAGGAGAACCCTACTAGAAGAAGCCGCAACAACTGGGAGATCCTGGTCGGAGCTGAGAGCTGTCGCGCAAAACAGAGTCCGCTGGAGGGCAACTGTTTCCGCCCTATGTCCCATGAGGGATTAAAGGAGTTTAAAGAAGATAGTCGCGGCATGATACTGAAGAAGATGAGGTAGAAGGGGAAAAAGCAAAACGAGTGGAAAGGAATAGTAGGTCATGGTCAAGAAAACTAGGAGGGGAGATTTGACTCTGTCTTATCACAGCATCCGAGGCGGTCGTAGCCAGAATATCAAGTAAGGAAGGATTCAGGCAATTCAGAAATGTTGGTAGTTGATTTAAAATATGCAAATGCAGCGATACAAGAAAATGCCTGAGCGAATCCGTACGAGAATTGGCAACATTTGCCCGAAATCTATGCCAAAAAAACAGCTACTCCCCAAATTAATTGGTTTTTACATCTAAAATCTTGCGGTGTTCTGTTAAAAGATACTTTATTTGCCTTGGTACATTCATCCTATTCCCAGACAATCATCATGCAGTCTTAGATTTGTTCCACGCAGGTTTTTAGATTTGTTCCAGGCAGGAACAATGATTTTCTTGGATCGGTATCTTATGAATGAGCTGTTTTTCCTGATGTGAGTAAAGTTGCAGCAACCTCTGATCTCCTATTGGTCAAACAACCTACCTTTCGAAATATACTGGAACTAAGCGCCCCATATATTATATTATATACTGGCTGGAGCAATAGAAAGTTTACGTTCAACATTATTTTTTTACTTTTTAGTTCATTTTAAATAAAAGCCTATTTTTAAGTTTTTTAAACTATATTTGCAGTTTTCTACATTTTAGTTTATTATATGTCTTCCGCTATTTTGAGGTGACCGATAATTAAAATGAGGTCACCCAGCTTAGTGTACTATACTGTATACTCATCATACACTTTTATTTGGTACTAGTAACGCCCTGTGGTCAAAATTTGACCACAAAATCTTCTTCTTCTTTAAACTCCGTTAGTCCCTCATGGGACATAGGGCGGAAACAGTTGCCCTCCAGCGGACTCTGCTTTGCGCGACAGCTCTTAACTTCGACCAGGATCTCCCAGTTGTTGCGGCTTCTTCTAGTAGGGTTCTCCTCCACGTTGTTCTAGATCTTCCTACTCGACGGGAACCTTGCGGATTCCAGTCAAGGGCCTGTTTGGCTAGATTTTCGTTTTCGCGTCGCAAGGTGTAGCCTACCCAATTCCATTTCCTTCGCCTGATTTGGTCGTCTATCCTTTCTTGGCCGGCACGGCGCCATAGTTCTTCGTTTGAAATTCTATTTTGCCAGCGGATTTTTAGGATACGACGAAGGCATCTGTTGATGAAGACTTGTAGGCGCCCTGTGATGAATTGGGTGACTTTCCATGTTTCGCAACCGTACAAAAGAACTGCCTTAACATTGGAGTTGAACAGCCGCAATTTGGTGTTAGTAGAGATCACCGTTGATCTCCATATGCGGAACAGGCATGCTTTATTTAGAAAGAGAATAATACAGTTTTTAGTCATTTAAAATTATAAAATTTGTAAATGCATTAATAGGCGTGTCGAATGATCTGTCGACTACGTGCAAAACATTAAAAGTTTCTTTTTTTTATTAAATTAAAATCAAAATATGTATGTACATTTCAAAATACATGGCCTTCACCCATTATTTTCAAAAGGAGTTCAAACTCAAGTGGATGTACATATGTTTCCAAATATGTTTGTTTGAACTGTTCAATTGTTGCCCGAGTTTCCTTAAACCAGCCTAATAGCCTTTAAACCAACCTATTGTGTTTCTCTTTTTCTTGTATTTTCTGTTCTTCCCATAAGTGTCCTTTGACGGGGCATTTTATTCAACTAACATATTTGATGTACTGAATTTGTTAAAAAATTATCAATGGGCAAATAATCATGAAAAACACAATTCATGTATTTCAAAATTCACTACATTCATTCGTTATGTTAAAAACAAATACAAACAAATTACATGCCTTTCGTTGAAACACTGCAGAATGCTGTTAGAGTTCTCAGCAATAATGCAAATGAACTTCAACAAAAAGGTATACGAAAAAACACAATCACTTTCAGCAAAATTATTGAAAAAAGTCACTTTACTGATAACACGTTCAATTAACTTGTATTCACAAACAGAATGTCTCCTACTCATGCACTTGTCGCTTTCCCACATTGCTGACGTAATTAACATGTCACTTCTATCTAATTTTTACCCGTTTTAAACACAACATAATGTATAAACATGAAACTTATATTCTGCACACCTTTACGACTCCGTCTTCCATATAAAACCAATTTGAGCAAGATCTGTTTAGAGAAAGTTGGTTAATAAATCTGTACAAAAATAGTGCTTGCGTATTAATATATAATAAATTTTATATGCGCCTGTTTATATGCTAACCGTAATTTCTACCTTATTGTTATTTATATTGGGAAATGCAATACTCATTTCCGAGCGACAGAAATGAGATAAATGACTAATTCTTGTTTTGTGCACACCTTTACGACTAAGACTTCCATATAAAACCAGTTTGAGCAAAATCGGTTTAGTAGAAGTCGAATAAAGTGCTGTACAAAAAAAGTGCTTGCGTATTAATATATAGATCCACACCGAGAGCGCTGTAAAAAAAGGTAGTCCGCCATTTTGTGTTGGCAGCCATATGGAATTACGCAGCCAAATTTCCCAAAATTATAGACTTTCAAGAGCAGATATCTCGAAAACTATACAAGATATCGAAGAACTTGACTAAGGCAAACTTGTAGAAAATTCAGGTCATGTCGCTAGGACGCATAGTTTCCGAGATATAAGCGAAAAACCGAAAAATGGGTCCTTCAAACCCCCCTGCCTCCCGGCGCAAGGGCTCCGGGGGGGACTTTAGATATGTTTGTTAAAAATAAAAGAGTAAATGTGTTGATATAGACAGCTAGATAAATCTCTAATTTCTACTTTAATTACATGTATGTATGTAATATGTATCGTAGTTCACCAAATATGTATATTTTTTTTTTTTTTTTTTTTTTTTTATGTGACAGTGCTAAGCTCAGGAGTCACCCTTTGTACTACCAGTCCGTCATGTCATTTGTCACGTCATGGTGCAATGTCTAGCAGTAAGCTTAGTACGGGGAGGGGAGGGGGGTATAGGTTAAGGGTTAAAAGGAACGGGGGGGTATTGAAGAAGGTGGTGATGAACCCTGCGTTTGAACTCTTGGATGTTGTAGGAGCTCGGAAATACTGACTGCGAGAGACTATTCCACAGTCGAGTTGTTCTATTAACAAACGAATTCATATCCTGTTGAGTGCGTGAAAGGGGGAGTTGCAGGTGAAGGGAATGAGACGAGTGGGCTAATCTGGTGTTGCGGTTATAAGATTGCCGTGGAGGCAGGAGAGCGTTTAACTCGGAGGAACAGTCATTATGATAGTAGCGATAAAATTTAGTCAATGCTGCTACATTCCTACGGTGGCTGAGGGGGTCGATGGTGGAGCCAGCGGTGTCGTCATCAATTAATTTAAGGGCCTTTTTTTGGACCTTATCTAACCATGCCAAGGTGGTTATTGGAGCGCCGCCCCAAACGAGGGAGTTATATTCGAGAAGAGGCCGTATGTAGGATTTATAAATAACAGCGCGGGCCGATGGCTGGAGGAGGAACTTGCACCTCTTAAGAAATCCCAAGCACTGGGATGCTTGTTTGGCGATTTGGAATATGTGATCATTCCAACGAAGGTCTTTGGCTAATGTCACGCCTAAGATGTGTAGGGATGGGTCGGCCTTTAGTTCAACGTCATCCACTGTCAAGGATGGTGAGGTGTTGAACTTCTTTTTTGAGATAAGACAGTACTTGGTTTTAGAGGGGTTGAATTTGACACGATTCTTCTCTCCCCAATCTAGAATTAGTTTGATGTCTTTTTTAATAGAGTTGAACATTAGTTCACGATCATCAAGACAGGATCTGGCATGTGTCCGTCTTGTATCGAAGCTGTACGAGTAACGTAGAGTACCGTCGTCAGCGAAGCTGAGAAGTGGGTTGGAGGGGATTGAAAGTAGGTCATTTATAAAGATGAGAAAAAGGGCCGGTGATAAAATTGACCCCTGAGGGACCCCCGCAGAGATGGGGTGAGATTCAGATTTGACGCCATCCAATAATACCTTAATTGAACGGCCGGAAAGGAAACTCTCAACCCACTTATACAGAAGTGAGTCAATTCCAATAGCTTGGAGTTTAGCTAACAAGGCTGAGTGCCATACTCTATCAAAAGCCTTGGAGATATCCAAAGCAACCAAACTAGATTCGCCAGATCCATGCAAACTTCGGCTGAGGTGTTCTGTAAGGCAAATTAAAAGATCACCAGTGGATCTTTTTTGACGGAAGCCGTATTGTTTGTCGCTGATAAGTTGGTTGGATTCTAGATATCCCATAAGCTTTTTGTTAATTATCGTCTCCATGGTTTTGGAGAGAATAGAAGTAATTGCTATTGGGCGGTAGTTGGAGGGATCGCTGGAGTCACCTTTTTTCGGTATTGGCTGAACATGGGCAAGTTTCCAAGAGTCTGGGTAAACTCCGGAAGAGTATGATAGGGCAAAAAGTTTGCGCAGAGGTCTAGCCAAAGGTGAGGCGCATTGTTTTAAGACGATAGGGGGTATATTATCGGGTCCAGTCGATTTGTTTACATCGAGCTCCTTGAGGCACCTGTACACCTCGCGAGTCCTGAAGAAAACCCTGTCCATTAGATGAGCGCTGAGCTCAAGAACCGGGGGTAGCATATCAGTTTGGGGTAAAGAAGAATTGGAAGCAAACAGAGATGCTAATAAATCGGCCTTGGATTTGCTGTCTGTTATCACCTTCTCATTGTGGATAAGTGAAGGAGTTGTGGATGAGGTGAAATTCTTCTTAATGGAGCTTACCAAGGACCAGAAGTTCTTGCTACCAGAGGTTGCATTAAGGAGTTTACTTCTCAACTTGCTGTCAAATGAATTTTTGACATTCCTGATGGTGACTTTACAGGAATTTCTTAGTTTTATATACTCTGCACGGAGCGATTCACTCGGGGAGCTCTTGTAAGCTCGAAAGGCGGCTTCTTTATTTCTGATTGCATTCATACACTCCTGATTAAACCATCTGTTGGGCCTAGCCTTCACAGATTTAGTAGTATGAGGAATGAACAAATGCATTCCTGCCTGTATGATCCTAGAAATACGGATAGCGGCAGAGTTGGCGTTTCTATTCCGGAAACACAGGTTCCAGTCTGTAGACTGGAAGAAATTAATAAGCCCCAGCCAATTGGCCTTCCCATAATGCCATACAGTTCTTCGAACTGGTTTGGGAGGGGTGGGAAATTCGAATGGGAAGTTAGCACTGATTAGGCAGTGGTCTGAATTGCCGAGAGGTGAATCAACTTCGACGGAGTAACCCGCTGGATGAGAAGTTAGAAAAAGATCAAGGAGATATCCTCCTTGACCAGCAACATCAGGGACTCTTGTGGGATGATCCACAATTTGTTGCAAGTTATTGATGTCTGCAAAGAGCTCGACGTCCTTGCCAGAAATACTGGTGCCATTTGAGTAAGTCAGCCATTTAACGTTGTGAACATTGAAATCACCCGCAACGATGATTTCACACTCAGGATTGGACGACAAAAATCCCGAGATTTGTTCGGAAATAGTATCAAAAGATAAGGTGGAGGCTTCGTTACTTATGTTAGGGCTTCTGTATAGGAAGCAGAAGAATATGACGTGGCTTTGGAAAATGATTTTAATCCAAAGATAATTAAAATCTGAAGTTGTGCTTGAATGTATTTTACAATAAGCCACGTCGTCCCTAACATAAATGGCAATACCCCTATGGGGGGAGAGATTGTGCACTAAAGTGTACCCCGACACCTGGTAATAACCTAAGTCATTATCGGGTGATATTTGGGTTTCACTTAGTGCGAAGATTGGGGGTTTGTAACTAGATAAGTGGCACTCAACAAAAGAGAAATTCGCTTGAAGTCCACGAATGTTACAAAAGTCAATATATATGTAAATTGTTCAGCTCATGTCAGTAGACACCAACTATTGTTTGTTTTTTTCTTTGAAGTCGGTCGTTATTTTTTTTTAATAAATGTCTTTGAGTAATTAAACGTTGCCTGAGTTTTACGGTTTTAAAATACATATACCTATAATAGGTTATGGGCCCAGCCCCGTTTCCAAATACGCGTCGTTAATAATTCAATTACAAATCTTTTTCGTTTTTGTTGTGAAGTCTCGTGAAGATGGATTTCGCGAAGCATCAAACCGCTGATAGGTGAATCGGATTGGCCTATGTGGAAACGGAAAATCAGGGATCTACTTGACCACCACGAAGGAGCGTTAGACGTAATTGGTAATAAGTTGGTAAAACCGGAGCCGCTTAGAGAAGATGCTACGGAAGCACAAATTAAGAAGCACAGAGAAGAGTCTGACTTCTACCGTAAGGCTAACAGCTACGCAAAATCAATGATCACCAGTCAGTTACGGATGCAGTATATCAAAAGATCATGGACAAAAATACAGCTCATGATTGATGGGAGACATTAAAGCAAAACTTCGAAGCGACGTCCAAGGATCAGTTGTTCAAGATATGCACAGATTTATTCTCATTTAGTTGGATTTCAGGTGAAGATGTTTCTACGCACACCGCAAAATTAAAAAGCCTGTGGGACGAGTTGAGCAATGGACTAGAAGTTAAAGGCGAACATGTACTACCTGATTTGATTTTTGTGTGCAAAGTTTTACACATTCTGCCTAGAAAATTCGAAACTTTTCGTTCTAGTTGGATGCTGCTTACTAAGGATAAGGAGAAAACTTTCGATGAGTTAACAATGCAGTTTGAAAGAAATATAAGGAAGTGTGAAGACAACGAAAAGTTTGATCAGGATGCGCTATTGGCCAAATCAGGAAAACATGCAAAATTAAATTCTAGGTTGAAAAAGGATGATAGCTGTAATTATTGCAAGAAAAAGGGTCATTGGGTAAGAACCTGCAAGAAGTGGATAGCGGATGGTCGACCAACGAGAGATAATAAGGCTAGTAGTGCATAAAGATATGCAGTGGATACAAGTGTTGCCCTGATCTCTAGCTGTAATGAAATTAACACAGCAGAAGCAAATTCAGATTGGTGGATTGACAACGGAGCTACACAACACGTCACTAGCTGTCCGGAGTTCTTCTATGATTTTCAGGAATTCGAGAGCCCGTGCTACATAAACTCTGCTGGAGAAGAGATACTTCAGGCATTTGGCAAAGGAACTATTAAAATTTTGTCATTCGTAGCTGATAAAACTATGAAAATGGCATTAAAAGATGTATGGTATGTTCCAAAAATTTCTAGAAATTTATTTTCAGTTTTATCAGCCCAGGATAGAAATCCAGATAGCGTATTTCAGTCAACAGCAACCAAGTGTCGCCTCAAAGTTAATAGCAAGGAAGTAATTTGCGGAGTCCGACAATTAGGTATATGGAACGCTATATAAAGCAGCCATCAAAGAAATTTTTCCTAAAGATCGAACAAGAATAAATGTAGCTCTCTCAGATAACTCTAGATTGCAGATTTATCACGAGTCATCAAGACAAGCGTCATGTAAAAGATATGCTTGAGAGAGAGTTGGGCATTAAAGTCAAATTAGATAACCAATTGTGTGAGCCTTGTATATATGGGAAAGCACATAGACTACGTTTTGGCACGAGAGCCAAAGCAGCTGAACCTGGAGAGCCGATGTCTACTGATGTGTGCGGACTAGGGTGACCGTAAGAAATCGATGTCGGAATCTTATCAACGGGAACCCCACAAAATGATCAGCCTTTGCAGATTTTTAGATAGCCAAAATTTTAGCACGATTGGAGCACGTTAAACCGTGCCGCTACTCGTTCAAAGTTGGCAAAATCTCGATTTTTTTGCTGAACGGCGGAGTCTCAGAGTCATATCTCTAGAACAGTCCATTCTACACCCACGCGTAATCTCTTAAATTAAAGGTAATTTTGTTCTGCATAATTTATGTTTATACATATTTATCGTTACTTGTCGTCAAAAGGAGCTATAACAGCCTTTGTCGCCAAAAACGTGATCTGGTACCTCTAGGAACAAACTTCGAGTATTATGAAAACTACGCCGTAGGTTACATAATTTTTCTCGGGATTCACATTGTTTCAGTTGCAAAAAACTTTGACTATAAAGAGCTATTACAGTTGGTTATGGTGTTTGTTGGAGCACTCGACGGTAATGAATTTGGATTTGGAACACCAGGTGCCATTCATCACGCTAGGTGGATGGCTAAGGCCATTTACTGTCTGAAAATATACCTTTTCCGCGGTCAATTCAAGATGAGTAACGAGGAACAGATTTCTTTGGGTGCTATTTGTATTTTTCTCGTCAAAGTATACTGCAAAGCTTGGTTCAATGCCACCAGAGCTCATCTGGCTCCCAAACAAGACCTTGATCTTTTGCAAAGTTTTTTTGACTACCAAGAGACTGACAAGGATAACTCTGAGAAAGTTCTAGCAAAATTTTCTAACCGTTTATGGTATTTGAATGCCGAATTGGTAGCGTTTGCGTTCTTTGATCCAATGAAGAAAAATCAGAAATGGCAAACAAACTGCATGAAAGCTCTGAGATTGAGTCACAACATTCTAGAGTTATGAATCCAAAGCTTCAAAAACAACAATTGAAACAACTAGTTGAAGCAGGATTGTCCAATTTAATTACTAAGGAGACAACGAATTTCTTTGAGCGTTTTCATATCAACACAGATTTTCTCAAAAATCCTCACAGTGCCCGGCTGGAAAATGCTCATTCCAAAGAAGGCTTCAGGATCGTCCAATCATTGAAGGTTGTAAATGATATGGCCGAACGAGCAGTCAAATTAATAACGGATTTCAATAATCTTCTGACCAAAGATGAGGATCAAAAGCAATATGTCCTTCCACTAGTCAGCAGGTGCCGACAGTTGTATCCTGATGTCTCCAAATCCACTTAAGCAAAGCTCTAGAATAGATCATTATATGTAATATTTAACTTCTTAGAGAACCTATTTTTTACTTTCCTCCATAAATTATGTACTTACTTAAATATAAGAGTTTTCTTTAAATAAACATTAAAGACTAAAATAGAGATTAGTCGTCATCACTTATCAAAAATAATATTCGAAGTTTGTTCCTAGAGGTACACGTTTTTGGTGACAAAGGCTGTTATAGCTCCTTTTGGCGACAAGTAACGGTAAATATATATGAATACAAACTATGTAGAACAGTATTTCCTTTAATTTAAGACATTACCCGTGGGTGTAGAATGGACTGTTCTGGAGATATGACTCTGAAACTCCGCCGTTCAGCAAAAAAATGGAGATTTTGCCAACTTTGAGCGAGTAGCGGCACGGTTTAACGTGCTCCAATCGTGCTAAAATTTTGGCTATCTAAAAATCTGCAAAGGCTGATCATTTTGTGGGGTTCCCGTTGGCAAAATTCGCTAAAAAAAATTCTCCCTTATCACTACGGTCACCCTAGTGCGGACCTTTTACTGACCCATTCACGAAAAAGAGATACTTGGTTGTGTTCAAAGATAGTTACACAAAATATCGTTATGGTATTCCAGTTCAAAAGAAATCTGAGGTTAAAGATGTGTTGAAACAGATAATGGCACAAGCTAAAACTCTTGGTCATCCAATAAAGGAGTTATTAAGTGGTGGAGAGTTCGACAACGATGAAGTCAGGAAAACTCTGAAAGAGAATGGGAATACGCAGAGGTTGACAGCGCCATACACTCCTGAGCAAAATTGTGGCACTGAGAGGGAAAACAGAACGATAGTGGAGATTGCAAAGACTTTCAAATATTCAAACGCAGACGTTCAATTTCCAGAGGGAATTTAGGCGGAGTTGGTAAGCACAGCAGTCTATATTCTTAATAAAACTGGAAAATCGTCGGAAAAGGGAGTAAGCCCATACGAGTTATGAATTGGTAAAAAAACGAGGATAAAACACTTACGTAAAATCGGTTCTGCTTGTTATATCCACATTCCTGTGCAGAAACGCAGAAAAATGGATGAGAAAGCTGTGAAAGGATATCTAGTGGGGTATGACGGCGAAGAGCGATACCGGATTTATATAAAAGAAGAGAAAAAAATTGTTTTGTCAAGAGATTTTCAGTTTCAGGAGAATATCAAGGACTGTGAAGAAAATGTCAAATTACCACTTCGAAATTATGAGATCCAGAAAGACGAACAGCTCGATCGTCAAAGGGTTCTGACAACGACCACGGATTGATTACAGCCAAACTTTCAGTCCAGTTGCAAAGTTGGGAACCATACGTTCTATTTTGAGTACTGCAGCTAACGAGGATATGCATCTGGCACAATTCGACGTATCAACGGCGTTTTTATATGGAGAGCTTGATGAACACATCTTCATGAAACAGCCTGAAGGATACGAAGATGGTACAAAAAGAGTTTGCGAATTAAGAAAGAGTTTATATGGACTAAAACAAGCGCCGAGATGTTGGAACCGACGCTTTGGAGGATTTCTTCTTGGATTGGGCTTCAGAGTCAGTGAAGCTGACCCTTGTTTATACATTCAAGAAAAGAATGGTAAGAAACTTTTGGTAGTGCTGTACGTTGACGATGGACTAGTAGGAGCATCGGATGTACACGACCAAGATATTTTTCTTGGAGAGTTGAAATCGGAATTTAAAATTGTTTCGAAAAAAGCAGACTATTTTCTTGGACTAGAAATTAAACAAGAAGCAAATTTCATTAAGATAAATCAAAAGGCATATGCAAAGAAAATTCTTGAACGTTTTAATTTTTCAGATTGTAAGCCAGTCTCAACACCAATGTTGAAAAGCCCTGAAATTTCCAAAACAGGGAAAGATGACAATCAAGAGCATAAGTTTCCTTACGGACAAGCAGTAGGTGCATTGATGTATTTAATGCTTGGGACGAGACCTGATTTTGCTTACAGCGTGGGGTTCTTGTCTAGGTCACTTTAGAAACCAACCACAGAGGACGTTCCGCGAGTTAAAAGAGTATTTCGATATATCGTAGTCACTCAAGATTTTGGGATAGTTTATCATCGTGACATAAGAAGAGGAGTTTTGGAGTGCTTCAGTGACGCAGATTTTGGAGGATGTTCAAGAACTGGCAGGTCAAGACTACAGCTTCTGCCCCATGGCGAGAGTAGCGCGACAGTAAAAAATTTCCAGTCTCACCGAGATAGCACTATCGAATGCGAGACTGTCGCGCTCTCGCTCGATCTCGCGGGATTTCCCAGTCGGTTAATTTTTTCCCCGGATCGTTAGGGGATTTCCCGATTCTATAGAAAGTAGAGTTTCATATTTTCGTCGGTAATATATTTATGAGCTGGACAACCCCAGTTTTGGTGCCGGAAAATCCACTAAACACGCCGCCGCGCCGGCGAGAGCCCGAGGGCACCCTTCTAAACATCCCATTGTCTCATCGAGAGAAGCGTCCCTAATATAGTCATACTACTCTGGCGGAGACAATGGATGGTGTGAATAAAAACTAAGTGAACAGTCTGAGTGGATTCTTTTGAGAAGGGAATGTCGTCTAGAGTAAACACTAATTAGGAGGGAATAAAAATTCTCTCAAATGTTAATTTTATGATAATTTTTTTTTGAATTTTTTTTTGCATCTACGAAAAGAAATTCTTTTGCAATGTATTTTTTATTCTGTGTTGGGATTAAAATAAATTTCCTAATTTTTTTTAGTAATATTTCAACAATTTTTAAATCTTTTTTCATATTCAACTTTAATTTTACGCCCTTAAAGGCACAAACAGATTGCCGCAGAGGTCGAGGCGGCGGCCGCCTGCGAAGGAGTTTCTCATACATTTAAATTCTCCGCAGGGCAAAAACGGAGAGTGGGGGAGGTCGAGAGTGCAACACTGAATCTCGCGAGTGTAACGCGATACGAGATCGAGACCGCGGCCGACTGTTGTCTTTTATCGCTCTCGTGAAACTATTTTGAAATCACAGACAGACCCTCCAATTATATTTAGGTAGAGGTTCCGCCAAAAGAGTTGATGCCGAGAAAGTCGCGTTTTCCAGCGCAGCAGAATCCCCGCATGCCGTTCCCGTCCCTTAGCCTAGTCGCAACAAATTTCGAAGGGGAAATTTGAAAATACATAAGCGCATTTCTTATCAATATGTGCGCAATTTTTATTTGTGCGCGCTCCGGCATCAACTCTTTTGGCGGAACCTCTATATAGATTAATCGTTATTATTGAATTGTTATTATCACAACAGGACGCTTCTTGTGTGGTAATACCTCACAAAAAGTCAAAAAACACAATTCATGAGTGGTCTTACAAATTTTAAACTAATTTTGGGGAATCGAACTGAAATACATAGCTTATAAATAAATCTGTAAGCAATTAAATAACTGGGGGTGAGAAAATTTGCAGATAACTAAATCCCACTGAGCCAAAATCGTTTTCCTTATGACATTTCAAATATGGTAAATATCAATAAAATTTCGAAAATACCCACAAACAAGAAATCTCTGTTCTGTATTTTCGTCATGTTATGAAGTTATGCTGCTCGGTTAGTCACATACGAAAATCTCGGATGTAAACTTGAGATGTAACCAAATTGTGTCAGGTACGCTCCAGTACATCTTCATGAATATGTGATGAATACGTTGAGGCTGTAGGTAACAACGATTTGTGGACAGCAAACAAGACGGTTTAGTCCCCTCATATATTATGTATACATCCCCAACCCCCTTTGTATCTTTTATACCATAGAAAATAACTTGAAAGAGAGGAGATTCTAAAGCTGCTCTTTTGCATAAAAAGCGCCCTTCCTGGAAGTACACAAACTGAAGAATGTTTCGCTTCGCCCCAAACGATTTATTTATGTCCCTTCATTTCATTGTCTTCCGCAGACAATTTGCTTGAGAAATTTTTTTATTTCGGCCTACGGAATAGCGCCAAGTGACAATTAAAGTCATTTATAAGACTTATTCGTCCAGAGTAATTGATGGAAATTTACGGCTTCCAGCTGATGGGGCTGGGGTGGGGGTGAACTATGGAATTAATTTGTTTCGTTTCAACACTTTTATTGTCTTTGAATTCTAAATCATTTATTTAGTCGAAATCATTTACAGGAGTTTATAACTGATGAATTCATTTGGAGCTTAATAGAATTTAAAGTCATTATCAAGCAGTTTTCAGTTCGTTTTTGGGGATTTTTCGGGGAGGATCACAAGTTCATGGATAATTGTTCAAGAGCTGACTTAATTACGCATCGATATTCGAAAACTTTCACTTTGAAGTATTTAATATGCTAGATTAAAACTTCAGCAGATGGTTTTCAAATGGGCAAAAAACTCATTCTTGCAATGATACGAGGTGTGACAATTAAGTAATGAGACTGATTATATTGCCGCGATTGTGGTAACCCTGCGACCTTGAAATTCCCTTTCCCTTCTCTCGGCATCCTTCCCCTCTCCATTGATATATTTGCCATTCCTCTAGCTTGTTTAGTTCGCCTGCTCTGTCCAAAGTCTAGTAATAACAAGTCTTTCATCTTCATACAAAATTTTCCCCCCGTTAGTTGTGTGCGTGCATATATGAACATCACTGCTGAGCAAAACTCAACGCATACTTCGTGAATTCAGCGAGACAAAGCCAGATTCTCTCTTTACGAAAAAGTATGCAGAACAGAAAAGGAAAGACAATTTAATCAGCTGTTTTCTTTCATAAATCAAAACAAACGAGCAAATATGCACCAATACATTAAGTTTATTCCCATATAAACTCATAAAAGTTTAGCTGTTTAGTTGTATGCAACCGCGTATAAAAATGTTGCATTCTCTCTCTGATAGCCAGACATCGTCATTTGAAGAACTTTTGCATGTAGCTGTTCGCCTTCCACTCATTAACTATATGAAGATGAAAGACTTGTTAATTTCTAGACTTTGGCTCTGTCATGTTGAGTAAACGTGTGTTCGTGGTGCTCGTCACGAAAATGGAAAAACGAAATAAAGAACAACGCGTCGCGATCAAATTTTGCGTCAAATTGGGCGAAACAGCTTCGGAAATGTACGGTAAAATTGTAAAAGTGCATGTAGTTGGCTTTTTATGGCGAGAGTCAAAACGTTCCTTTTGAGAAATCTGTTTTCGATGGATATTAGTTTCATCGCTTGCTCGGGCCTCGGCTAATTCTTCGTCACCTGTGAAAGAATCATCAGTATGTAAGGCAAGTAAAACTTTGTTACCAATCGCGTTTCAAGGTGAAAACCCAAATACCAGCTCGTAAGGGGTCTTCTGTGTAGTTGAATTCTTGATGGAATTCAGTCCCCATTGGACTGCGCGTAATTGTTTGTCCCATTTCTCGCAGTTTAAAGTCATCGCCGATAGTGCTGACCGATTCGTCCCATTGTAGGGTTCAATTAGTCCGTTTCCTCTTGGGGTTCGTGCTGCAGTCATGGAGTGACTGATCTTGTTCTCGGAGCAATAACGCCTGAATTCGTTTAAGGAGAATGCAGCTCCTCCTCGTTGGCGTACCGAAATGCAAAGCCAATTCTTCTAAAGCTTTCCGTGTCCAGTGGTTGTGTTTCTTACTGGTTTTAACAAAATGTATCGAGTAAAACCGTCGATAATCCCTAGTATGTGTGTGAAACCGGATGTCGTTTTCTGAAAGGGACCCAGATGATCTTCATGAAGAGTGTGGAACGGGATCGGTAGCCTCGGTATCGGATGCAGCTCGCCTTCGGGTTTCCCTGAACACTGTTTGTGATACACGCACTCTATACAAGCTTTCAAGTAACTTTTCACGCAGTTCCGCATCCTGGGGAACCAAAAATCTTTGCGAAGTAACTCCAATGTCCGTTCAAGACCACAGTGGCCTACGTCATCATGGCAGGATTTAATAATTCTCCATCGTGTACCTTTCGGGACTACCCATCGTTGGACCCCATTTACTAATCTATAAAGTCGTTCTTTATCTAATTTGTAATCTTTGTGGATTTGCTTTTCCTCATTTGTCTCCGGCTTCCGTTGAAGGGTTTGTATAAGCTTCTGAAGAGAGACATCCTGTCGCTGCAAGGTAGCTACCAATCCTTGATGTCTATCTGTAACAAAAAAACATCTAAACTCACCGGATGAGGTTCTAGGGCAGCCTCGTAAGAATTTCGGCTTAATGCGTCGACGTGGGACATTTTTCGTCCCGGTTTGTAGTCAATAGTAAAATCGAAGTCCATGAGTTTCAGCCACCATCTAGCTATTCGGGGTATTAGGTCCCGTTTGTTGAAAGTTGATCGGAGTGCTTGGCAATCAGTGACGATTACAAAGGGCTTACCTAGTAGATAAGTCCTAAATCTCATGACAGTTTCAACGGCTGCAAGAGCTTCAAGTTCATAGCTATGATAATTGCGTTCTGTGGATGTTGTTTGGCGACTGTAGTAGGCCACGGGTTTTAGCGTATCTTCATCTCGTTGCATTATCATTCCAGCAAGTCCTGAGGCACTGGCGTCGGTGTGGACTTCGTGATCCAACTTCGGGTTAAAGAGGGTCAAAATCGGGCTGCTGATTAATTTCTCCTTCAAGATGTTAAAGGCATCTTATTGGCGCGATTGCCATTTAAATTCTCGGTCCTTCTTTAAAAGCTGAGTCAATGGTTCAGCAATTTGAGCGTAGTTTTGCACAAACTTCCTAAAATAACTTGTTAGTCCTAAAAATTGCCGTAGTGTGTGAACGTCGACGGGCTTTGGGAAATTTTGAATCGTTACAATCTTAGTATTGCTTGGCTTGATCGCGTTTGCTCCAATATTGTAACCAAGGAACTCTATTTGAGTTTTAAAAAAATATGACTTAGTCAGTTTCAAAGTTAAATTTTCGTTCCGTATTATATTTAAAAATCGCTCAAGTTTTTCGTATCCATCCAAAAACGACTTACACGGTATAAGCACGTCATCAAAATAAACTATAACCTCACCAGGTTTAATTTGCTTTGATAAGTGGTTCATTACTCTTTGGAACATGGATGGGGCGTTAACAAGACCAAAAGGCATTCGCGTAAATTCATATTGCCCTTCTGGAGTAATAAATGACGTCAAATATTGACAATGTGCAGCGATGAGTATTTGGTAATACCCAGAGGCAAAATCTAGTTTAATGAAAAATTTATTTCCGCTAAGTGCTGTGAGTAAATCTTCGATAACAGGAATAGGATGGTTGTCCTTTACCGTCACATTATGTAATCGTCGATAGTCTACATATACACATTCGGTATTCGTCGTTCTTTTTTTTTTAACTAAAATTGCTGGGAACGCGAAAGGCGATATCGAACTTTTAATGACCCCTACTTGAGTTAATTCGTCTATTATGTTGCGTAGCAATTCGTATTGAGCGTATGGTACCCGATATGGTTTTGAGAAAATCGGCCTCTCATCTCTCAGTTCCAACACCATATTAAAATGATTTACACATCCTAATTCACGCATATTTTTAGCAAAATAATCGCGAAAATTATTTATAAGTTCGATAAGCTTAAATTCTTCATTTGAAGATAAAGCGTCTCCTAGATTTATTTCACTGGGCTGGATGGGTACCCTGTTTTCCGTAGGGGAGGAGGGGTACATTGATACACAAAAATGTAAACTCCTTTTTAATGGACTACAAGCATCATATTTAAATATTTTTTTTACGTGTGCATTGGTTAATATGTCAGTTTAAATTTTTTGTACGATATACCCGCTAAAATTGATCAGGTATAAAAATATGTATATTGACTTTAGTAAAAAAACAGTTTTGCATAATTCTGCCCCACCTAAGGGGTACTTTGATACATAGGGTGGGGCAGTTTGATGCTAAGTGAAAACCCATAAGAACTGCATGATATACTGACTAGCCAGCTGCCCAATCTTTTCCAGCGCATTTGTTTTCTTTCCACGATTTTAGATATTTACACCCCGAGGATTTCGCGTACTCGTATGCTAAAGTCAAAAGCTGTTTCAATGTAAATCCGTGGTGCATTTTACTGCAATTCAATAAATATTGAGTCAATGCATTTTCTTGCTCTGTTGTAAAAACTTGCGCTACGGTATATTTGGAACTGTAGATGTTACAAGACCCATATGATGAAGATGCAGTAGCAGCGTGTGATGAAAACGATGCTGTTTGTATGATCTCCATAGACCAGTGATTCCCAAACTTTATTTCATACAGAACCTTTCTACAATGTATAAAATTTGGCGGAACCCAACGATGAAAAAATAAAATAATATACATAGTTTAAAACGTTTTTATTAGCTCGCTTTCTTGTCTATCTGTTTGTCCGGTACATATCCGGCAATCAATTTTTTGAATACTTCCGGTTACCCGATCGCCCTGAAATTTTCCACACAACGTCAGCTCCGATGACAATGCAATATGGTATACTCAATATACCTTTAGATCCATGGCGGCAGTCTCAGGAGGGCGGATTGAAATATTCTTCACAACCCCTTCGACATGGGTATTGAAAGGGTATGATAAGTAGAACACCGTAAGCAATATAGTATACTCAATATATCGTTTAGTCCATGGCGCTCATCTGAAAAAGGCGGCCAAAATGTTACGCGGAGTGACGTAGACCAAATTTCAAGGAAGAAGAGCCACTCTCACTTTCTTATTAGCAAGAACGCGTTAAACGGCCGGCGCAGTGAGTCTGCGAATGTATTTGCGCTTCGGCGTTGGTGACACGGAACCCTAAAATTTTTTCGTGGAACCGTAAGGAACCCACTTTGGGAATCACTGCCATAGACCGTGCTGCTTGCGATGAAGACAGGGCAGGTTGTGATGAAGATGAGAGTGCTTGTGTCGTAGATGACGTTCTGGTTGCTTCAAATGATTTTCTGGACTTCTCTATGCGGTGCTGCAGAGTTGCAGCTTTGATGCTATACTTGTTGGCCGCCTTGCGTATAGATAAAGTGTTCGACAGTACTTCGAGTATAGCATCTTTTATGCTCTCTTCGTTTATATTTTTTCTATCAGTCTTGGGTATATAGGTGCGGACCATTTTCTAGAAAAAATATTAAAAACATTATAGTGTGATGGGGGCACTTTAATACACTAACGGGGCAGAATTATACATTGAAGGGGCAGATTGATACGTATCTTTGTACCTCGCACCTTACTGAATCAAAGTGCCCCAACGGATTTTTTTCACAAACAACTAATTTATTGACTTCTTTATTAATAACACACTTAAAAGCATATTTAGGAATATTTTTCAATATACCTTTGGTAAAATAAAAAAAAACAAAAACAACTAATAAGACGGTACTGAGACACCTTCACATTTGCGATAATTTTTTAGTAGACGGCAGCGCGGACACGTTCACACCCGTTGACGTCCAATGGCAAACTGGCGAGCAGCGTAGTTACAACTGTTATTCTTGTGGATGTTCTTGAGCGTTTTAATGATGGGCCGTACTTCATAACGTTTTTCTGGTTTGAAATATTGGTACTGTATAAAAGTGCCCCGTGTATCTAAGTGCCCCCCCCTCCCCATATCCGTATTATATTTCTCGTGAGCAATATTTTTATGTTCAGCAGCAACGACCGAATTAACTTTATTAGTTCCCATACTTAAATTTGATAGTGACTCAATTCTAGAATTTTTATGTCGTTTTTAAAATTATTAACTAATTTAATATCGTCTAATATTTCGTTATTAAATTCCGTATTGTGTATTATTTCACTTTTAAATTCATTTTCGTTTGTAACTTCGTCTTTAAATTCAGCTTCGTTAATTAATTCGTTTTTAAATTCATTTTCGATTATAATTTCATCTTTAAAGTTATTATCATTTGTTATTTCATCTTTAAATGTATTATGATGGAGTTTTCCACGTACCTGATTGAAACGTTTGTTTGCGTCACCTAGCTTCATTACCACCTTCTTTACATCTTCGTGGTCTACGTTCCCAAAAGAAATGTTTTGTTTTGTGCTGCTACTATTTATATGCAGAGATTTCCATTTTTTGACAACACAAATGCCAGGCCTGTCAAAAAAGTCTTGTCCTATTAAGATCGAACACTCCATCTCATCATCTGGTACGACGTAAGCTTCCAAGTTAAAAGACACATCATTTATACGAATGTTTACGTTGACCTTTCCCTCTGCACGGCAAACACCTTTTTCAAATCCGTGGAGTATCATGTTGCAAGGGTTTATTCGCAATTTGCATAATTTTGCACACACACACACGCTTCCCATATCGATGAAAGCTGAAAAATAAATCTTTCATTAATACGTACAAATTGATAATATTCACCCCTGATAATCCGAGCGACTCGATGTTTCGTTGCATCATTATTGCCTTTACATTCTTTGTGTGCCCTGACTTCGAACATTTTTGACACCTTGGGCGTCGTTGCGGTTTAGGGCAATCTCTAGAAAGGTGTCCTGGTTCTCGGCAGTTATAGCAGCTAATTTCATTTGACCTACATAGGTGACTGAGGAATTTGCTGTTCCATTTTTTGCACTTTTGTTTTGCTAAAATCACTACCTCCACTAAGTTTCACTGTACCTTCATGCTACTTTAAGTGCGAAAGCAAAGTTTGTGAAGAGTCGAAACGTTGACATGGCAGTACTCCCTTAAGGGTTGCATCGTCAAGCCCAGTTGTCACGTATTTTATGATTGCCTGCTCACTCAGCCCGCCACGTTTAGCAATTGATAAAATGTTATAAAAATAATATTCTATTGACTCGGTAGGCAATTTTTTTCTTTTCACTAATGTAAAATGTACATCTGCTCCATGGACAAATAAAGGGAAAGCAGCTGTTATCTTGTCTTTGAGCCATGAGTTTATCGTAGATTGTTCAGCCTGGTACCATCGCTGGCAGGGCCGGCGCGTGGTTGTTTTGCGCCCGGTGCAGTAGGCAAATTTGCGCCCCATCAGCTAAACATTTAATAAAAAGATTCTTTCATCTGGATCGCAAGGACGGGAAATACACATGGCACTTCTAATTTGGTAACAATTTACTTCTTTTTTTCAATAAATTCCTGACAAGGAACAACATTTCGTAAATCTATCAAAAATCCTTTTGTGCTAACCTTAAAATCTCTTACCACTGCCGAGCTTCCTCAGACATTTCTTTTTGCAACGTAGAATCTACGGTTTTATTCAAACTGAATGTTAATTCTATTTCTTTCCGACATTTAAAATTTTCCATATTGGTAAAACTTTGCCACCTTTTTTTACTAGTCTTCCCAATCAGTATATCCCGAACAGCAAAGTGAACTTTAGTTTCCTTTAGTTTTGAAAAAGATTACAAAAAAACAAGAACAAAAGATGGAGTTTTTTTTAATTTAATAAACCAACCAAAATCTATTAACTAATTACCACTATTATTTACCATTACTGTAATACCTTGGATCTATCGTAGACAGGAAATATTTTGAGTATTTACCTAACTTTCTTCAACTACATCAGACTACTTACTTATTAAAATTATCTAAAAACTTACGTAATTCACATCTTGAAGATAAGCACAGAAAAATATTTTAAGTTTCTTAAAAATACAAAAAAAAAACAATAAGCAAATTAATTTTAATAGCATATAATATTTATATACACAACACATTTTAAAAACGCATTACTTATATAATAATTATCATTAATTTTAATTAATTAATGTATCACTCAAAGTTTGAAATCAAATAAAAATATATCATATATCAATCGCACCTTTAGAATGAAAGTGACCTAACTCAAAATTCCTGTAACTTCAGATTTTGCCTTAAACACTGACCCTAAAA
This sequence comes from Thereva unica, assembly GCA_949987705.1. Classification (NCBI taxonomy): domain Eukaryota; kingdom Metazoa; phylum Arthropoda; class Insecta; order Diptera; family Therevidae; genus Thereva; species Thereva unica. The sequence goes on along the minus strand of OX465281.1, from coordinate 58,232,469 downwards.
AGCCTACCTTCACCGTGTGGTGAAAAAGAGCCCGAATTATGTGCAAATAAAAAGGAACAGAATATACTATCGGTCAGTTTTGTTGATCGCACTATTCACCTATGCATTAACACTGTACTTTCTTGCTCATTTCCCTCAAATTCCAATTTTTGAGTTAGATCTCTTTCATTCTAAGGGTGCGATATATTCTTCATTATATTCCTACAGGGGCACTAAATTTAAAATTGCACCATAATAACTCGCATAACATAAAAAAATCGTTAGGATTCTCGCCACAACATATTTTGCTCTCATTTCGTTCATTTACCTCTTTAACGAAACTTGGAACCAGCGAGCACTAATAACAAGAGTGATGAGCTAGAACAAATTTTTAAAAATGTTTCATTGCCCTTGAAATCAGCTGATAAAAATTTCAATAGGAGGGAAAAAGTCAAAATGAACAAAGTAGTAATATCTATGATAAAAGAAGGCAGAATTACTTAGCCACTAAACGCAGCGTATGTGAAAGAAAGATAAAAAATGAAGGGGAAGTGGCTGGAATGTATATTATAAGATTCCCGCCTTTTTTAATGGACAATACAAGTGCATTCGTACGCCCAAAACAACAATACATGTGCATTCGTAAGCCAAAATCGCTATACCAACACGAAATGTTTACCCATCAAATTACTGCTTTGTTCCAGTTTTGCTTCCATTTGAATGTAAACATTCCAGTAGGCGAATCAAGGAACATCTTCTGTTTCTTTCGTAATAATGTATTTTTTGCATAAGATGTATTTCCATCGCGCGTTTGTTATTATTTTTTTGACATTTTTGCTTAATGTTATTTCTAATCTCTTCTTTCATATGTTTAACTCTTTTACTTGTCCTTGAGCTCTACCTAATCACTCTTGTTATTAGTGCTCGCTGCTTGGAACAAAATTTAAAAGTGCTCCAACAGCGCCCTGCAGTTTATATCAATCACAGAAAACAACAATACGCAACACAGAACACAGAGGCAACGGAACCATTTTTTCCTTTGTGTGAGTTGATATGGTGCATTTTAGAAAATTTTAAAAAACTGCTCCAGCGTCGTGAAAATGAAATTATTTTGTGTTTCGTCTCGCTCATTCTACTGCTCAATTCTGTATTTACGTACTTCTCATGTTAAAATTTGAGAGCACAGTTGAATGAGAGATTTTCTCTCCTTGGTGCATTTTTCTTCTGAAATTTTTACTTTTGCCTCTCTTGTTTCAATTTTTGAGCACAAATTATATGAAAATCTCGAAGCAAAAATCTCGTGTAACTTTCTGAACGAGGGGAGTAAATTTTCGCCGCTTTTTATCGCGTGAGATAGTACTGAGACAGAATTTGTGGAACTTCTTGAAAATTTGTGTAACTTCATGTAATTTCATTTTTTCCAATTACATATGTATTTAATTTTTTTAGGTCTTCTGAACTAGCGCCCTCGTTCAATGGCGTCCAGTGCGAGTGCTACATTCGCACCTATGAAAGCGCCGCCCCTGATCGCTGGGCAGCTCCAATTAACCGAGTCTTTGCCAAGAACAATGTAGTTTTATCGTTCCAGCCGTATACTGTATCCACATTGTCTACGGCGTCAATCCATTGTTTAGTGCTTACATCTTTTGTTGATGGGTCGAATTTGGCAAGTGTTTCCTTCATGCTTACGATGTCTCCGAAGGTACTAACATTTCCCGATGCGCTAAAAACGATCATCATTAATATTATTTTGCAAATTCGTGGGGGTGTGCGTTGCTAGCGAGCTGCGAGTATTACTTAATTGGATAACAAGAAATGTGTCTGAGTAAAAAAACGTTGAACAATTTATTACAAAGCAATTTGAACAAAATGAATTGACTTTTAACGATAAATATGATAAGAAGTCAGCAACAAATTTCTCAAAAAATTTAGGAAGAGCACTTAGAATAGAAACAGGCCTATAATAATTTGACACACATGATTTGTCACCTTTATTATAAATCGGATGAATTTTGCTAAATTTCCAAATATCTGGAAAAGTCCCAGACGCTAGTGACTTATTAAATATAGAGCAAATAGGCCTTGCTAACGAATATTTGCATGCATTCCAAAACAAATTCGGTATTCTGTCAGGTCCAGCACCCTTATCGCAACGCAATTTTGACAAACCATCAAAAATTTCCACCAATCCTATCTCCATTGAATCTACAATTCTACCATGATTGATACTAAAGTTGTTCGTTTGTTGAATATTAGCATTATTATCCCAGTAATTTTTTTGAAATTGATTTACAAATAGATCACTTATCATTTTTGGGTCATCTGTTGAAACTGCGTCATTGTGCATACATTTAGGAAGTTTATTCGACTTAATCGCGGAGTTATAATATGTCTCCAGAACAACTTTGGATTATCGGGTAGATGCGTTTCAATGTATCTCAAATATTCATTTTCATATTTAAGATGTAACCGTTTACACAATGATCGGGCTTCAGAAAATTTCGCGTAATTATCTGCTGTGCGGTTACATTTAAACGCCTTATGAATTCTTTTCTTATCATTAATTGCTTTAATGAGATCAGACGAGAACCATTCTGGAAAATCACTCTGTACATACTTTGACTTAGGAACATATGTATCTATTTATAGCATCATACAAAATATCATACAAAACGGACACATCTTGATTAATATCGCTATTGGACAGTAAATTTGGCCAATCCATCGCGCCAAAATATTAAATTCATACTATAATAATCGGCTTTACGAAAATTAAGATACTCTTTAACAGGTAGGTAAATCAGACTGTTGTGTACAAATATTTGAAATCGTAAAATGTAGGGCAGGATGAAAATTGTCCAGAGGTAAGAAAGGGTCCCACAACAAAATGACTCCAGAAAATCATCTTTAGAGAATATAAGATCTAAAACGCTTCCATAACAATTTGGAGTTAACATTAAGCTACGTTTCAGTAAGAACAAGGATATCATATTGAACAGCTGTAGTTAAAATAGCATTTCGAAAATCGCGTAATTTAGTTCTTATACCGCGTACATTTTGATAGTAAACAGATAAGTTATTACGTAACAATGAATATCCCGTATTTACTAGTTTTTTTACCCTTCTTCACATTGTTTTTTTTCTCAGCAATCACGTGGCAACCGTTGACAAATTTAATAAACAAGTTTTTTTCCCCATGCTCTATTCTCTGATTCAATACGGTACGCAGATCGCGAAGACGTTTAAGTTGAGCCTGAGTAAAGTCATTTTTTATCTAGATTTTGAATTGCGCGAGTTTGCCTTTGTTGGTTAAAACTTATAAGACGGCACTTCTGTCACGAAAAGTGACCTTTAAGGGTTTAACAACGCTTTTACCATTGGTAAAACGAAACACTGACACTGCCTGCACTCGACCCAAAATCTCGTTGATCACCACCAAGTCAGATCTCCCGTCTACCGGCTTCACATCGAACGCAATCACATTAGCTGCTCTCCGGTCTCGCTCCGCGACTTCCCTCAGTAGATCATCTCCAACCGTTGTAGAACGGGCCTCCAATGCACCAATCCGAGACGAAAAGTCATCCAGTTTTTTATCGTGCTCTAGAACGCTCTCTGTCGGAGCCTTAGTAGAGTCGCCGACGTACCCCTTCATGCTGGTTTTTAGGTCGTCCATTTGGGACGAAAAAATCGAGATGAAGTCCGTCCTGGTGATGGACGAATTTTTAAAAGTCGGTCCTGTTGAAAAGTGTCGGTATGTTTTTTATTTATCTTAGTAAAGGAATTATTATTTATTTTAAATTATTTTTAAATAACAAATCTATCACGAAATTTTTATCGAATATATAATTTAAAGATTCGGTAGTACATTAATTTTATTTTGAATTCACAATTTGGTTGAATCGTGAAGCATATGGAACTCGCAAACTTGATGAACTTCATGGTGATGTCGACGAAATTTTTTTAACACAGTTTGGGCTGTTACCCCAAACTACTATTGGAAAACAGAGCAAAGATTATGATTCAATGCTAACGAAGTTAAAAAAAAATTATATCATGCTGAAACAGACAAGTAAATTTTGTCAAACACGTACCTCCATTCATTAATATTTACTCCCTTTAACTTTTTTACGTTTCTTTTGTTAGATCCATTCAAAGAAAATTATTATCAATTTTACCTGATAGTTGGCAAATTACTAAAATAAAAAAATAATTTAATTGCTCACAGTCTGCCGTTGTGGCTGCAAGAAAAGAGTTTAGTGGTCTTGAAGATCAGAACAAAGAAGTGAGAAATACTGAACTTGAGCAATGTAGTTCTAGATTTCAGGAGAATCAGCCTCTCAAATCTGAAATTGAGAAACTCATAATTGATTTTTATTAATGTGAAGAGAATTCGAAACAACTACCAGGTATGAAAGATTTTAAATCTGTCAAGCAGGCTGATGGCACACGTATACGAGTTCAGAAGAAATTAGTTTTATGTAATTTGTACGAATTATACACCGACTTTAAATCAAAAAATGAAACAGTGGCAGTAAAATTCTCTAAATTCGCTAGTTTAAGACCGTAGCATTGCATCCTCGCTGGGAGTAATGGTACTCATGTTGTATGTGTGTGATCAAAATATCAAGCGTATGCTGGAAGGTGATCATCATTGAGTCAATCATTTTCATTTTTATTTATTTCAACATCGTTTTTTGTGTTTAACGATTTTTAGGATGCGAAATCGAAATTGGCAAAAGGCACAGATTTCATTGTAGAATCAGAGCCGATTTATAGCATTTATTATAAAAAAAAAATAGGTGGTGAACCAACGGAATCTTGCTATGATAGAACATGCGGGGAATGCCCAAGTAAAGAGTTCATAGTTAAAATTTTCGATGAATTATTTGACGATTTCGGTATTGAAGAGATTCAATCTAAAATGTGGACAGCTACAGATCGTTGCACTATTATCGATGTAATTTCAACGGCAGATGAATTTATTGAAACACTGGCTACAAAACTTGTAAAGCTACTGAAGCATGACTATTACTACGTTTCCATGACAGCTTGAGTACTCGAAGGCTTGAAAATCTCAAGAACTCGAGAGCGTATATGCTCTGCCTACTTGAAGCGGCATATTAGCTTGAAATGAGCTTGAGTTCTTTAACTGTCATTTGAAGTTACTATTATATTTCTTCCTTTTATCGTGCTTTTATTTCTTCATTAATATTTTTGCCTCCTCATATTCCCACAAATTACCTTTAGACACATTTACAAGTCTAAATTTCGCACATTCGAGCACTCAAGCTTTCAAGTTCGGTTTACATGACAAGCACTCGAGCCGATCACAAAAATCTTTTTTATCGACTGCAGTCGAGCTGCTTGCGTTTACATTTGTACTTGAAGTACGCTTCAAATAAGCTTCAAGCTGTCATGGAAACGCACTATATGTGGCAAAAGCACAAAGTCGGTTCTATGCCAACTTGAAAAATAATTTAAAAGTAGGAGAATTTGTAGTAACAGTAGATTTTGCGGAAAATTATTCATTTGTAGGGCAAGAAGCGGCGCAAGCATTCCATTGGAATAATACAAGCTACTATTTTTCCAATGGTCATATATTATCGGGAACAAAATATTACTAAACACTGTAGCTTTGTCGGTATTACTGATTGTCTCAAACATGACAACATCAGTTGGTCTATTCCAAAAACATATGATCGCTCTTAAAAAAAAAAAAAACATTTCCTGAAGTGAACAAGATCTTCTACTTTTCGGATGGGGCCCCTCAGCAATTCAAGAATAAAAATGCTGTTACGAATTTGTGCTATCATAAACAAGATTTGGGCATTAATGCGTAATGGAACTTTTTCGCCACTGCCCATGGTAAAGGGCCATGTGATGGATTGGCAGGTACTGTGAAACGTCTGGCGGCCAGAGCATCATTACAAATGGGGGCAAAAAAAACAAATATAAACCCCATTAGACTTATTTTCTTGGGCATGCAAAAGCTTTCCTCTTATCACTTTTGTTTATGTTGAGAATGATGACTATTTGAGGTTGAGACTGTTAGTAGATGTTCGATGTTCTAAATCTAAAACTGTCAAAGGAACTCAGTCTTACACACTTTTTTACCGCTTCCAAATAAGATTGGATACGAACATATTAAATCTGTGTCAATATCTGAAGATTTTTCAGAAATACATATTTTTGACTAGCAACAGGTATGTATTTAATTTCCTCACGTTCGAACTTATGGTTATCCCAACTTGAAAATTACACATAATATGTAAAAACTTTTCAGCTTTCTGAAAAAAATATCAACTTCAACCAAAAACTTTGCGCAATTGCAAAATAACGCATTTTTATATTAAAATCGCCATTTTAACCACTTTCCAACATCTAAAACGAAAAATAAATATTTTTATCAGAAAGCTGAAGTTTTTCTATACAAAAATCGAGGTTGTTAATTATTTCATTAATTTCGAATCCTTCGAAGAAAAATGAAATTAAAGATAACGAATTTGGCTAAAATACTCTTTTTCATAAACTTTGCAATGCTCATGTGGCAACATTATTTGCCCAAAAAAATTGAAATTTTCAGGAATTTGTCTGTTCAACTGCAACTTATATATATATATATATATATATATATATATATACCCCCGCGATGTAATGCTTATTAGCCAGTCCCGCGGGGGTGGATCACGTCGGAGGGGCTTTTTCAGTTCTCATGTTCATAGACCCATATATGCGTATGTGCACTTATGTGTCCATATGTGTGTATGTGTGGATTTACGTGAAACATAACCGTGATGCGGGATCGGCCAGTAAGGGGCACATGAGTCATGCCGGTAGCGAATGCTTTTTTACCCCCAGGAAAATATATATATATATATATATATATATATATATATATATATATATATATATATATATATATATATATATATAAATATATATATATATATATATATATATATGTGTGTATATATATATATATATATGCATACCGTATTTTTTGGGACACACTTTTTTTTTGCATGTAAACCAATCACAAACATACCCATAATCTAATGCACCAGAAATTTTTAACTATCAAACTTAATTATTACCTGTACATTACTTTGAGACGAAAAGTATTGTTCGACACCATGACCTCAAATCATACTCTAGATATACTGATAGTTTGAGACCAGTCCTGGAAAAAACATTTGTCCTCAGACTGGCTCATTTTGTATATGAATAGTTTGAGGACATTTTTAGAAGCTTAAAAGGGTCTCCAAATAAAATGGAAACTTTTTGAGGACAGTGACTTACGGTTTAGTGTCCTCAGATAATAACCCTAAAAACAATGTTTTTCAAGGACAGTGCTTCAAAGAAAGTGAAAAAAGGCTATTTGAACATTTTATGTAAATAGCGATTCTTTAGAATGTTTAGGTAGGTTGGTTGGGAATATAAAATCCAGTTTTCAGGATCCAGAGTAATGACGTTCGGCCGCAAAAAATACACATTAGTAACCGGATATTTTTATATTTTAAATATGTCCTCGAATTTTTAAATAACTTTTATCAACTTATAGACCATTGACTAAATTTATTTTCACGTTTGAGTACGCTGGTGACGTAATCGTTAAATCAGTAGGCTAATAAACCTGCGTGGAATTTATTATGGAGTTTCACTTTGGAAAAATTTATTTAGAGCTAAATGCGGTTCGGGGAAAATTTGCCTTTGGGGTTCTAGTGTTTTGTCTAGTTCTGTTGGGGAAAATTTGCCTTTGGGGTTCTAGTGTTTTGTCTAGTTCTGTTGGGACTTTAGTTATGCAAATGGTAGTTAGCTGGTTCCGCGTGAAAATTTTCCTTTTCGGCTCAGTATATTTTTGAAAATACCAAAGACCTTCAGCCTTCAAATATCGATTTCTCGAAAACCAAGCGTCCTCAAATTGTTTATTTATTTATTCGCCAAACAAGGCACACTTAAGCTTAAATAATTGCCAGCGCCTAATTCTTAATTAAATTGATTCAAGAAAATATAAAATCTCATTATTAATTCTGCTTTTTGTAATAGCAACGTCTATTGTATTTTTATTAAAAGAGGAGTGAATGGAATATCCTTTCAAAAAGTATGGCAAATTCGGAAACATTGCTTATCAAAGAAAACTTTGGAATTGTTAGGTTTAAAATCGTGATCATAGACAAAGTAATTCTCAAATGTCCAGAAACCAATGTAGATTTATTAAAAAAAAACCTGGTTGCCTGTAAAGTCCGTATGACGTGACGTCTTATAAATCGGTATACCCTAGAAGGCCTTGAGACTCGAACAGAGCGATGAGTCATAAGGTAACGGAGAATTTTCTGATAAATTTTTTTTTGTGTCTCCTAGGGGATACCGATTTATAAGAAGTTGTCACGTCAAAATGTGATCAAGGATTTGAGAGAAGTTTTGTTTTGAAAACATTGTTCTTTAGCTTTTATGATTAACAATATAACATTTGTGATACATTCCTTGAATAAAAACTTATTTGCAAAGGATCATACATTATGTATTCCCATAATTTCGCAGAAAGACACGAGAAAATAAGTTTTCAGATACAAGATCTTGATCACATAACATAAAACTCCAGAAAGACGCTCTTAACGCAGAAAGAAACTCTAGCAAAATTCAATTGGTGTTTTCCATAGATATTAATACTTCAAGAACGATGAGTTAATCAAACAATTGTCCACAAAAAACAAACACATACACGCATACACGGTAAAATTGGATGTACATCCAGATTTTTAACAAACCCGCGCAATGTGTTTCGATCGGCCGACCGGCTCACAATTGATAGTTTTGGTTGTACATCCGCCCTTCGATGTACATCCAATTTGACCGTGTATGGGGGCCTTAACGATGGCCTTGGCAATTCCCATTCGCATTTATTGTATAACTACATATCACGGTCGTATAGACAGGTCTGGGAACTCGCTGCTCAAACCTGTGACCGTTTCGCGTATCGTTACTGGAGTCTACATCAAGATACTCCAGATGGCGTATTTGTCTATGTTACTTTTTGTTGTGTTGTTGTTTTTGCTAGTTGTGAGCTAGCGTGGCACTTAGAGGCCTTTTAATGGTCCTGGCCTTTCAGCCATATAACCATGAAACTTCGTTTGTCTAAATTACGATGTCATTATGATATGAAGCATGAAAGCACGCGGTCGAAATTTGTTACATAGACTACTGCGCCGCCAGTGATCAATTCAAGAACTACTGCAAAGTCCATCTGAAACGGTCACACTTTTCTCTATGGGATGGTGAGAGAGTTCCCAGACCTGTCTATACGACCGTGCTACATATGCACTACAATAGGTAGATCTAGTGCCTGTTTAGACGGGTCGCGCCCACCTTTCAACACGAAATTTGTGGATGATGGGAGTGTTCGGGTGGGAGGGAAGTACGTCTCGATTTTAAAGCGACTCACGTTCGCCTTTTCTGATCAGCTGTTTGTTCTAATTCCATTGTGTATCACTTTACTGCTTCATTTTATTTTTGTTTCAGCCGCCGTGATGAGCAGACCTGTTTTAATGAGAAAGGAGAATCTTTTAACTTATGTTCTCTAGGGTTGGCCAAAAAAGCAATTGTTAAAATAAAAGTAAATAATTGTTAAAATAAAAGGACTGTGGAAATATTTATTAAAACGGATGAGCTGAAGCAAAATGTTAAATTAAAAAATTAATTTAACAATTATTATAAGAAAATTCAATAAAATATAGTCAAAACAAAATAATAAAATCATCATTTTTAAGAAAATATTTTGACACCTTTGGTAGAAAGTGTGATAATTTTTATAGAAATGGATTTTGATTGCGTATAAGCTATTGAATTCAGCGAAATCATAATAATAAGGACTTTTTTGTAGAGCTAATTGTCAGCCAGTAAAATATTTTTGTTTCAATTGGATGTTATAATTTTTCTTTATACAAGAATAGAAGATATTTATTTAATTATAAATCCTTGGAGCCAACCAACTCTTGCTGCTAAGCTCCTTCTAATACTATGTTGTTCTTATGAAAAATCTAAATGCTCTCCAAATTTATTTTTGTTATTGTTGTAAGCATTTTTTTAGTTATTTGTACAATTAAAAAAACCACTCGAGTATCACTTAAAAACAAATATTGCTTTTTTGGTCCAGCCCTAGTTTTCATTCCGTTTTTTTCAGCTGTCTTAAAAGCGACTGGACTCAAAGCGAATCGTCTAAACAAATTTTCGCTTTGGGGCGCCCCAAAAGGAGAGACAAAACGAACTGTCTAAACGTGCACCTAAAGGCTAGAAATTAACTAGTCTTTCATCTTCATTTGGTAAATGAGTGAAAGGCGAACAGCTATATGCGCAAATTCTTCAAATTTGCGCTCAGCGCTCAGCAATGATGTTCTTACCAAAGTCTAGTAATAAGGCTGAAGCCACACTGAACCAGGCAGAACAAAACAAAAGCAAATTTCCATACTAATTCACACAACTCAAAGCAAAACAAGCAAAACAGTTTTCCAAAATGTATGGAAATTTGCTTTTGTTTTGTTTGCCTGGTTCGGTGTAGCTTCAGCCCACTGACATATAGAATGGACTGCTCATGAGGAAATTTTCATGGCACCAATTTGTTCCATAGGCTACAAACCTTTTTTCACTCCATGTAAACACCGGAATCACTTTTGAAATTTAAATTTTTTTAAATACGTACTTAAAACATTAAAACAACACAAATATTTTGTTTAATAAAATTAATAAACGCTATTTTCACTTTTTCACCTTTTAAAATGCCTTTTTTTCATTAATTTGCAAATTTTATGTGTATCTGATTTAAGTTCTGAACGCCTGTTTTAGCAACTGACATTCTGTATGTCAAAGTCCAGGGGTCTATGGGGAAAAGAGCAAAAGATATAACATCACTATACCCGTCTATTTCTTTTTTTTCTAATTGATTTAACCTGATTTTATTGCTGTCAGTCTGATTTTACTTCTGAGTGCTTTCTGTCAGTTTGGGGGCTTATGGATGAGCGAGTCGACTATACCTTTTTGGTGCCATCGGTTTGTATGAGAATAATTGCTGATGAGCAGTCCATTATTATATGTCAGTGCTTCAGCCTAACAAGTCTTTCATCTTCATACAAAATTTTCCCCCGGTTAGTTGTGCGTGCATATACGAACATCACTGCTGAGCAAAACTCAACGCATACTTCGTGAGCTCGGCGAGCCAAAGCCAGATTCTCTTTCTTCGATCAAATATGCAGAACAGAAAAGGAAAGACAATTGAATCAGCTGTTTTCTTTCATTAACCAAAACAAACGAGCAAATAAACACCAATACACCCTTAGTTTATCCCAAAGCCTTCTACATTTGAAGATTTGTTTTTATTTTTTATATTTATATTTTTATTACATAATTCTACACTGTGTATTTTTTTTAATTTCATGTCCCCCGGGAAAAAATGGTAATAGGCCTATTGGGGAAACCAGCCATTAAAAATAATTGGTTAACGCGCCCTACCGCGATACCTCTAGAGGTGGTGTGGAAAGTCGCTTTTTATATTTTTAGAATCAACAGAATAAGACTTTAGCAAGATTTCGAGGATAATGATTCTTCGGAGCCGCAAATTTCACGCGATCAAGTTAATAGAATACAAGAGCTTCGCAGACAGTGTGATAATTTAATGATGCAACAAGCCCAGAAATCTCAAGAGTTATCTTCTATACAGAATGCAACATTAAGATAACGTATGCAAGAGACCCTTGATCTGGGCGCAGGTATTATTTGCACCTAAAGATCGTGCACCTAAAAAGTCTATCCAAACGGGATCTAATTTTATACACCAAACATCTCTTCGCTCGGTCCACGATGTGTGCGCTGCTAAGGAGTCTTCAGATGAAACAGTTGGAACATGGTTTGCTAGAATTATGAAAAATAAAAAATAAATCAAAAATATATTGAGCACAAAATTATTTGCACCTGCAACATGAGTAAGCATTGCATCTGTAACAATGCACATATCACCACCAGGGAAACCCAGAATCAAACACCAATCTTCCTTCTTGTAAAGAATGCAGCGACTGGGCTAAATCGGCTCGAGATCCCATTTCTCGAATATTTGTTAAACCAAACCGTGATATTTTTATTTGCATTGTCTTCGGACGATCTCTTTGAATAGGAGCATCGGCAGGCGATTCTATAATAATTCGTGGCTTTATCGCTTCTACTTTATACATAAAATTAGCTTCAGGTGTTTGCGGTGAATTTGTACCACGAAGAGGTTTTTAATGTATAATAGTATAATTCATGCGTAGATGTTTCTTATGTTCGCCAGACCACCAGGATAGACCTTCTTTAGTTGCTTAACAACTTCTAAAATATTTTCCGCCACTTGTTTAGGAGTGTGCTTGTCAATTCCTACCGGAATTGAGATCATAGGTCCCTTCTCCAGCTGTCTGAAACTGGTCTTTGTCGAACGTCTTTTTAATTTCTTGAGCAAGATTCTCCTCCTCCATGCGCACGGGATAAAGAGTACACTTTGTCCGTTGGAATTTCTAAAGGAGTTAAGAATTTTATTTTGTAAGTTTATTATCTTAACATTTTATAATATTTTCTTACCCTTCTCAAAAAGGCGTCAACATGTTTCGATATTGCACCGTCGACAAGGTAACAGTCGTATAAATTTGAAAGTTTCTCCTTCATTTCATAGCTTCTGTACTCGGTTTTTATCTGATTGAACGGAATAATTGTCTTTATACCCTTCACGCCCTTCTTCTTTAAGAGATCCTCGTAGTGCTGGATTGTAGGCTCATATTCTACCTTTAAGCCTTTCTGCAAATCTTTTACAATTAGACAAACTTCTCCGTCGGCCAATGGATTTTTTAAGGTCCTAGAAGAAATAATTTGTTTTATGAAAGTAAGATAATATATCAAGATTTACACTTACAGTCTGACGATCCTTTTGGGGCAATTGGGGATCTTGAAGCAGGCGACATTTATAAGATATAGTCAGAAAACACTTGAATCTTCATGTTAGTAATTTGTTTAGAAACTGAAGAAGATGACATTTATAAGATACTTGTAGTCAGAAAACACTTGATTCTTCATGTTAGTAATTTCTTTAGAAACTGAAGAAGATGACATTTATAAGATACTTGTAGTCAGAAAACACTTGATTCTTCATGTTAGTAATTTCTTTAGAAACTTGCTTCTTGAGAGCCGTGATTACTGTCTCAGCATTTTCCTGTGTGATGACCTCGTTGAATTTTTCTTCATTGAATTCCGGGGCTTCTTGAAGAGAAAAAGATGGTTGAGGAGTCTTTTTTGACTTCTGTTTGTTATTCCCGGCTTCCGGTGTTGCTGGAGCTTCTGCAGTGCCGTTTGTAGTTAAAAACGAATACTCCTAAAAATTAAAACAGATGAATACACTTTATACATTATCTTCGGTTTAAAATAAATAATATAATTACCCGGCCTTAGATTTACACATAAAATATGCATAATAAAAAACCACCCGAACCGCACAATAAAATAAAAATAACCGCACTTGTCACTTTCGTCTTGAAGTCTGACAGCAAAATTGAAGTCCCATGCACCTTTGAATGCGAGTGTGAAATTTTGTTGTGCATGGCTTGTGAAGCCTGAAACAGAATCAACGCAGTGTGCAGTATGCAGTGTTTTTACTACTTGTCAAAAATTACGGCACTGCGTCTTATAACGAAATCAACGCAGTGCAGTGTTTGTCAAATCAAGTCACACGTCAAATTTGTTGTTAATTTCGAAAACATCGTGCGGAGAAATTTAAGAATATTTGTTATTGGCGGCTTTAACAGTTTATAGAAATAATTTGTTTTTACTGGCACACTACCACCGTTATGAAAATTTGATGTTTAATTTTCGGTAAATGTTGAATATAAGGGTACCCACCTCCGATTTTGATGAAATTTTTACACAAAGTACAGTTATTTATGTACATTCCAACGGTACAAAAAAAAAAATGTCGCTCAAGTCCCGTTATCCTGCAATTCCACTTTAAAGTACCGTTTTTTCAATAATTGAACAGGTGATAACTCCTGTATTATTTCACCAATTTCAATGAAATTTGCACACGATGTATATTTTAATGCGGACAATTTTTTGGTAAAAAAAAAAATTGGGGCTCGTGTACCGTTACCTTTTTATTTAACTTAAAAGTACTAAGTACTTTAGAATAAAAAAAGGTACATCAAAAAATCATTTTTTCCTACTTACAGACATTGCAGTGCTTTAAAAAAAATATTTAAAAGTATTTTTTTAAGGAGGTGACTATTTAGACCGTGAGGCAGGCAGGCAGGCAGGCAGGCAGGCAGGCAGGCAGGCAGGCAGGCAGGCAGGCAGGCCTGCCTGCCTGCCTGCCTGCCTGCCTGCCTCACGGTCTAAATAGTCACCTCCTTAAAAAAATACTTTTAAATATTTTTTTTAAAGCACTGCAATGTCTGTAAGTAGGAAAAAATGATTTTTTGATGTACCTTTTTTTATTCTAAAGTACTTAGTACTTTTAAGTTAAATAAAAAGGTAACGGTACACGAGCCCCAATTTTTTTTTTACCAAAAAATTGTCCGCATTAAAATATACATCGTGTGCAAATTTCATTGAAATTGGTGAAATAATACAGGAGTTATCACCTGTTCAATTATTGAAAAAACGGTACTTTAAAGTGGAATTGCAGGATAACGGGACTTGAGCGACATTTTTTTTTGTACCGTTGGAATGTACATAAATAACTGTACTTTGTGTAAAAATTTCATCAAAATCGGAGGTGGGTACCCTTATATTCAACATTTACCTAATTTTCTAACCTCACACTGCAGAGCAAATTTAGAATTTAGCCTAAACCTGCAGTGCAGTATTCTGCTGCTTACTGCGCTAAATGCAATTGTGTGCCGAGTAATAGAAAAACACAAAACCAAACTTTGACAGGCAGTGCAGTATACTGCACTGCATTGATTCTGTTTCAGGCTTGTAGAAGCCTTCTACATTTACAAGCCATGTGTGTGTTTGTGGTTGTATGACGTCCCAAAGAAACGTCAGATTTATATAAAACGCGGGCAAAACAAGGTGAAAGTGCGGGATTAAAATCGATTAAAAAAAGTGAAATAATTATGTGAAATAATTATAAATAATAATTATATATACAGGGTGTCCCACATAAACTTACAAAGCGGCCGGCTGTGGATAGGTCTTGAATAGACGAACAAAAAATCGTATGGGTGGGGGGGGGGGGAAATCGTAACGGTTTAGCCGCTAGGGCGTTTTGAAGTTTTTTTGCTAAAGTTTTACATATCACCCTGTATTTTTGTAACCGTATAACCTATTTTCATGGTTATGGTACCAGTGCACGCAGAATTCCTCCACCTATCTACAATGGTAAAAATAATGGTCCTATCTTACCAACTTTTGGAGTTATGAATCGCCAAAGTCAAAATTTTGTTATTTTTTCATTAAAATTTCAACTAAAACCACCTTTTTCTCCAAAAAATACGTGATAAACCAATATTTTTTTTTAAAAAATTGGAAAGCCTGGACAATTTCCTATGAATAATGTATAATAACTTTTACGCTACGGCCTACAGTTTTGAAGTTATAAGCATTTTTAATGTTGAAATTGTCTGTATTTCGTCCTTCTTTAGTACTTTTCCACCTGAGCTTTATCGAAAAGTACCAAATTAGGCAAATTTTAACATTAAAATTGCTTACAACTTCAAAAGTAAAGGCCCTAGCGTAAAAGTTATTATACATTATTTATAGGAAATTGTCCAAGCTTTCCAATTTTTTAAAAAAAAATATTGGTTTATCACGTATTTTTTGGAGAAAAAGGTGGTTTTAGTTGAAATTTTAGTGAAAAAATAACAAAATTTTGACTTTGGCGATTCATAACTCCAAAAGTTGGTAAGATAGGACCATTATTTTTACCACTGTAGATAGGTGGAGGAATTCTGCGTGCACTGGTACCATAACCATGAAAATAGGTAATACCGTTACAAAAATACAGGGTGATATGTAAAACTTTAGCAAAAAAACTTGAAAACGCCCTAGCGGCTAAACCGTTACGATTTCCCCCCCCCCCCCACCCATACGATTTTTTGTTCGTCTATTCAAGACCTATCCACAGCCGGCCGCTTTGTAAGTTTATGTGGGACACCCTGTATATAAAATTTGTGGCAAAAGTGAAAGCGAAAGCGAAAGTGAGTAATTCAAAGAAAGGAATATCTTATTACACCTGTAAGTAAATTTATATTACATTTTGTATGCTTCAAAAAATGTTGCAATCGCCCTTAAATGTAGCTGTTTACAATAAAAGAAATTTATTTATTTTCTTATTGGAATGGAATGTTTACGAAAAAGTTTAAACATTTCTTTTATTGTCTTAATTATTAATAACAATTTATTTCGGGGCGGTTGCAACATTAAAAGACAAATAATATTGTGCATTTCTTCCTTGAGCCCTCCTGATTATTTTGCCTTTCATGTTATAAACAAGAGAGAGGAAGAAATTTGTTCAAAATAATGTATAATTTGATAGTGAAAGTGATAACACTGTGTAACAGTAACTTTCCTGCATAAATGGGACCTTAACGGGACTATCCAGTGAAATGGCTAAAATTTGATCGATTGTTCCGATTCAAATTTTCATTACATTATAATTGAAAAATAGGCCAACTTCAACGGGTAATTCGTATGTGAATTTTAATCCGATTTCAATTTTGTTGGCGTGAAAACGTTCGGTAATTTATGATAAACAAATAGACAGAATTTCGATATAATATTTTGTTTATTAACAATCTACGAATGAGTCAAAAACAGGTCTAAAATAATGTTTTTTTTAAGTATTTTTTACATTTTTGTTTATAATTTAGTGAATTTTTTATAAATATAAAATCTGTCTGGTATATTTGTTCTATATTGAATTACGAACATTTTCCACTTTGTATAATTAAAATCGATTGAAAACTCACGTTGTAATTAAGATTAGAAGTTGAAAAAAAGGTAAAAAATGGTTATCGAGATATTCATCTTTGAGGTCTCCTGTATGCGGGAAACTTATATTTTAATTTGGTTGCACTGTGTAACAATTAAAAATGCTATATATTTATATTATGTTTTCTTAATTTTAATGTAACTTTCATTTTTTCAGCAACCTTTCTATCTGTCTGGGGTTGAGGTTTTCTTTTGTATAACTTTTGTTTTCCTTGTAGTTTGTTCTGCTGTTGTTTCTGCTTATACATATTATATTTTATTAGAATTTCCTTGTGTTTCGTGTAGTTATTTAAAATGCCTCTTCACTGTTGTGTCCCTAGTTGTAATTCAAATTATACAACAGATAGGAGAAATAATGGCTCCGTCTCAGTATTTCGATTTCCCAAAAATGAGGAAATGCGCGCTAAATGGGTGAGGGCAATACATCGAGAAAATTTTATACCGACTCCGGCATCAAGGGTTTGCGCGAAACATTTCCGGCTATCAGATTTTTAAAAAAATGATTGCGGCCCACCCTTGAAAGTTCCCCGGTTGCAAAATGCTGCCATACCTTCAATTTTTCCAAACCTGCCAGCGTACTTGACTATTCCTGAATCCTGTAGTACTAGTAGACAGGATCCTTCTTCCCGCAGAGAAAGGGAACAAGCTCGCATAGAAGTGCTAAACGAGCAATTTCTGCAAAACGATTACATCAAATCGTTTGAAGAATTTAGGGAATGTTTTAAAGAAAGGCTAGATTTAGACACTTGGAATATTATTAGTAATACATCCAAAGTTGTTTTTTATAGGGTAGATATATGCAATGAAGGTGGTTGCGCTTTCTCGGTTCGTGTCATCGTATACGAAAATTTAAGATTACAAATTTTCATCGGTGAATCGGAAATTTCGTTTAAAGATTTAAGTTGGGTGCTTCCACGAAATTCCACACTTACCCTTTGGTCTCAAATGATTAATATTTTGTCGCGTTATAAGTTCGAGACAAACTCTTCTAGGCAAGATCGTGATTTTTATTTAGAATTTGCCTCTAATCATTTGAAGCTGGCTACCGAATGTGATGAGGATTTTGATTACTTAGGAAATTTAGATATTTTAGGTGATCAAATAAATCTTATTCGTCGCAAACGAAAAAGGTATGACACTGCAACAATAATAATGTCTTTTCTAATTTATAGTCAGTCCGCTTCGACTTATGAAGTTTTAAAGAAATTTTTAGTCCTCCCTTGTAAAAGATACCTGCAGCACATTTCATCTTCGCTGCAAATTTCATCTGACTATAAAAACCCAAGTAATGACGAGCATTATTTAGGGCATGCAGTTAATAATATACAGGACCGTGAAAAGTATGTCGCGCTTTTAATAGACGAAATATACGTCAGTAAGGGGATAACATACAAGGCCAATAATTTGACTGGGATGGCAGCAAACAATCCGTCTGAAGAAGCCAGTACAGTCATGGCTTTCATGATCAAATCTGTGTATGGTTCCTTCAAGGAAATTGTGCGCCTGCTACCAGTATCACATATTACTGGATCCCAATTAAATGATTATACTTTGAACGTTATATCTTTTGTTCAAAAGTTAGGTTTTCATGTTCTTGTTGTTATTACAGATGATAACAGGATAAATCAATCGCTTTTTAAATTGCTAACTCAAACCGTAGAGAATAGCAATGAAAGCGGTTCCCATTATTGCAATAGCTTCACTAACCCCACCTTTCCAAATGAAAAGACATATGTCCTTTTTGATAGCGTACATTTGTTTAAAAATTTTAGAAATAACTGGTTAAATTTACATAATGTGGAGAACACATTTTTCTATCCTGATTTTGAAACAGGTGAAGTGAAAAATGCATCATTTTCTCACTTGAAGCAAATTTTTGACCGAGAATCTAGTTTAATGGTCAAGCAGGCTTATAAATTAAATTCAAAGTCCATACAACCAAATAACTTGGAGCGACAAAGCGTTCATTTGGTTGATAATATATTCCATTATTCCACAATTTCAGCGCTAAAAACAGCGGGCGGCGAAATGATGGGAACAGCAGAGTTTTGCGAAATTATTCGTAAATGGTGGGATGTACTCAATACTAAAAATACTTTAGTAGGTGTCATAAAACGGGATGATTGGAGAAGACCCTTTTATGATAGCGTGGACCAACGATTAGACTTTTTAGAGAAGTTTATTACGTGGCTTGAGGCATGGAGCCTAACCAAAAGCAATGGCAATAACGGATTGTTCACTCGTGATACATTTCGAGCGGCACTGCTAACCACGCGTACCATTGTTGACATTATTCGTCATTCTATCAATGTTCTACATTGAATACGTACTTCCCGGCAAATTCCAGAGTGACGATATTGAAGCACGGTTTCGACTATACCGCGGCCTAGAAGGGTATAGTTATAAACTATCTTATAAACAAGTTGTGGAAGCTGAAAAGAAGATTCGCATCCACAATATTTTTGCTCACTACCAGAAAGATTTTGAGAAGCTTTCGCAGGAAACTTCCGAAAATTCTCTGCGTGAGCCTGTAGTGTTATCAGATTTTCTGGAAATTTTAGAGTCCGATTACTTAATCGACGTAGATGTCGATGATTCGGCAAATTTATATACTGCTGGTTTTGCTGCTCAAGCTGTTGCGCGTCAACTAAATTGTGTGCATTGCAAATGCAAGGTTGTAGCAAGTAAAGGGGCTATCACGGAAGATGCCTATTTTGATGAGCTACAGAGGGGAGGGCTTTCGGAGCCCACTTCATCCGTAAAGTATATGTTATTTCATAGGTGCGCTATCCTTCAGCACATTCTTAACGTTAAGAATGTTAAAGAGAAGTTTTACGGTGGGGTTAATCACAAAGGTATTTTGTGTCAATTGGCTCTTGTTAGTATAGCCTCATGCGACGGTGTAGATTTAGATAGTGTATGTCAATGTGGGGCTAGGGAATTAGATATTTTTATGGCGCTGGGGTATAGATTTGCCAACGTGCTTTTAAATAATCATACAAAGCACGTTCGTGATAAAGAAAATAGTAGCCGCGAAATAAACACAAGGAAATTAGCAAATTTTCGCAGCTAATTTCAACCTTTTTTTTATCTGGATGAATGTATGAATTTATATGAGTTTATTTATTTATTAATTTGCGAGTAAGAGTTGCATGGAAAAAATTTGAAGACATTTGTTTTTATTATTTATATTTTTATATTTGAATTTGTTTTTTATTTTATTTGTTACTAAATTGAATTTGTTATGTTTTTTATTTATTATATTTGTTACGTTTTTTAATTTATTTGTATATATATACTATATATATGTATTTATTTGTTTATAAAAAGTAATAATTGAAAAGTCATTTGTTTTTATTTTTTATATTTATATTTTTCTATTTATATTCTATATTTTTTTTTAATTTCATGTGCCTGGATGAAATGGTAATAGGCCTATTGGGGAAACCAGCCATTAAAAATAATTGGTTAACGCGCCCTACTGCGATACCTCTAGAGGTGGTGTGGAAAGTCGCTTTTTTTATTTTCAGAGTTGATGTTACATTTATACATTTTCGGTTATGGTTGGCGTTTCTCTGGTATCGCCGGTATTCATTTTAAATGCAAAACCAAATATTGAGATTCTTTTGTCTGATACCGTGTTAAATAGACTTTCAATAATCTGTATTTTGTTAAATATTAAAATACATTATGGATTGATAATTTTTTTAACGTATAAAATAATACCTTTAATTAAAAACGATTTTTCTGATATTCATTCATATTAATTACTTGTTGCCAAATATGAAGCTACTTCTGGTAAGTTCAAACCTTCACAAATATAAACCAAATTCAAGATGTCTTTTTGGTAGCAACTGCCACCAAATCCTACAGAGGCTTGCAAAAATTTGGATCCAATTCGCGAGTCAAGACCTACTGCTCTAGCTACTTCATATACATCAGCCCCAGTTGCGTCGCATACTCTAATCTACTAACTTCGCAAACTCCGAGCTCCAATTATTAGTTTTTAATATATTTTGTTTTGGAATCCAATGTTGATAAATCAAAGAAAGAACCAACAGCTATATTTCCTTCTGTAGTGTCTTCCCCGTCAATCAAAACCCGCTCGGCAATCAATAAGTCTTCAATGGCAGATCCTTCAGCTAAAATTCCGGATTTGAAAGTATATTTATATCATAACGTACACCTAAAAATTAAAAGAGATGAATACACTTTATACATTATCTTCGGTTTAAAATAAATAATATAATTACCCGGCCTTTGATTTGCACGTTAAATATGCATAATACTGTCAGCTGCCCGAAATGGTACTACCAATTTCGCAAGCTCCGAGCTCCAATTATTAGTTTTTAATATATTTTGTTTTGGAATCCAATGTTGATAAATCAAAGAAAGAACCAACAGCTATATTCCCTTCTGTAGTGTCTTCCCCGTCAATCAAAACCCGCTCGGCATTCAATAAGTCTTCAATGGCAGATCCTTCAGCTAAAATTCCGGATTTGAAAGTATATTTATATCATAACGTACACCTAAAAATTAAAAGAGATGAATACACTTTATACATTATCTTCGGTTTAAAATAAATAATATAATTACCCGGCCTTTGATTTGCACGTTAAATATGCATAATACTGTCAGCTGCCCGAAATGGTACTACCAATTTCGCAAGCTCCGAGCTCCAATTATTAGTTTTTAATATATTTTGTTTTGGAATCCAATGTTGATAAATCAAAGAAAGAACCAACAGCTATATTCCCTTCTGTAGTGTCTTCCCCGTCAATCAAAACCCGCTCACAGTTTAAGGAAAAGTTTATAGTTATTGTTGTCTATTCATACTATTATTAACAAAAACATTTCTACTCATCGTTATTAACAAAAACATTTTGTTTTGTAACTAAAGGTAAGATAAAACTGATGATTTACTCATATTGTTATTAAAAAAAAACCAAGAGCCAATCATAAAAGTGTTTACAAATAGTGGGCTATATAAATAAAAAAAAGAACATAAGGAAAAGTTTATAGTTATTGTTGTCTATTCATATTATTATTAACAAAAACATTTCTACTCATCGTTATTAACAAAAACATTTTGTTTTGTAACTAAAGGTAAGATAAAACTGATGATTTACTCATATTGTTATTAAAAAAAATCAAGAGCCAATCATAAAAGTGTTTACAAATAGTGGGCTATATAAATAAAAAACAGAACATAAGGAAAAGTTTATAGTTATTGTTGTCTATTCATACTATTATTAACAAAAACATTTCTACTCATCGTTATTAACAAAAACATTTTGTTTTGTAACTAAAGGTAAGATAAAACTGATGATTTACTCATATTGTTATTTAAAAAAACCAAGAGCCAATCATAAAAGTGTTTACAAATAGTGGGCTATATAAATAAAAAAAAGAACATAAGGAAAAGTTTATAGTTATTGTTGTCTATTCATACTATTATTAACAAAAACATTTCTACTCAACGTTATTAACAAAAACATTTTGTTTTGTAACTAAAGGTAAGATAAAACTGATGATTTACTCATATTGTTATTAAAAAAAAAAGATTTCTTTATGTCAAAAATGGCCATTTGCCAACACTCACATTATTTGTAAAAAAAACATTTTGTTTTGTATCTAAAAATTAAATAATAATAAAAATATAATTATTAACAAAATAATTTTGTTCTGTAAAAAAAATAAAACTGACAGCTTTACTTATATTCAGACGACATTGGAATTTTAAAATTAATTTTTTTTCAATAATGAAACTAATATTTTTGTTTTATTTCTTATTATTTAAATCATAGGCTAGTCACCGAGAAGGAAAAAATGCTAAAAAATGAATTATTGGCTCATAGGCGAGATTGTTATCGAAATCGTTTTGCTTTAAGGTGTAGCATTTTCAATTGTTTCTTAAGTTTTCTAAGTGAGATTCCCAATTATAAACTAATCTTACCAAAAATGGCAGCATTTTTTCGTTCTCTAGCTAATAGCCTAAATAAAAAAAATGCCAACTTATTTTCTTCTAGCAGCGACGTCGCTCATTATTTATATAAGCAAAAATGTGTTGAGGGGTTCTATTTTCGAGAACTTTAAATTTTGTTATGACGTTTTTACATTCGCTTAATGATGGTAATTTCGGCAATTCATTAAGTTTACCAAAGTATTTAGTGACTGCTTTTTTCTCTTGATCGGACCATTTCGCCCTTATTTTCGAAACTGATGATACTGAAAAACATAAATAAAGTTATATCATAATAAATTCACCTCTTTGAACAAAAAGATATATACAAGTAGTGTTTGTTTCAAAATAAAACATCATATTTAATGCAATTAAAATAATTCACTTACGTTTACGTTTCACCCTAATCTTCGATTTATATTGTGGCTGAAATGGTGTATCTTCATCGCTGCTACTATCGCTATTTTGATTATCATCGCTTTCTTTACCATTTTCATCATCTTCTCCAATCGCAGCCATTAAGAGCTTCGAAACATCTGTTATTTCTGCAACTGGTACTGGTACTCTATAGATAGATTTGTGGATGTCCTTATGGTGACCCATGAAGTTAGCAAGTCTATCGACTTGACAGTCTTCCAAATTCAGCATTGATTCGTCTTACATGAATCGTTTTCAGTCATTGCACTAATGCTTCCATTAGCAGTAAGCGTGTTATTAACATACAATCTTCTATGTTCTGAATCATTTAAATGGTCTCTATTTTCATATAAATCATGTTGACGGTTAGGGACATTTTCTACTGATTTAGTAATATCACTAACATTGTTTGATGAATTTTCGATATTATCTACGGAATTTCCATCGGGCCAATTCGGCCCCAAACCACTGGGCGCTTCACTGGCAGAGTTTAGTGTAAAAGTTAAATTAGTTAAAGAAATATTAATCAACTGCTGATTTGACTTTTCTAATAAAGAACTGTTCGGTGTAGAAGAGCTTATTCCTTGTCCAAAGTTTTCGAGTTTTGCTTTTTCAGCCTCTAAATTGCTTGAATTATCTAAAAATTTAAAGTAAAATCATTTTCCTATAATAGACACATTCGAAAACGCTTATAAAAGAATTATATTATGATTAATCAAAGACAAAGACAAATTGACAGGCCATGCACGGAATATGTTACTAACTAGCGACAATGCTGACACATGGAGTACTAATATACCCCGTTTATGATTAGGTTGAAAAGTTGAGTCAAGGTTAAGTTGAAATTTCAACCACCGTATATGATTTCGATTTCACTTTGTGTTAAAATAGAGTTGAACTGACATCAAAACATTACATCAAATTTTTGTGTGCAATTCTCATTCATAGAAACCAAGCCTCTTTTTGTTAATTATTTTTCTATATTTTCAAATATTTCTAATTTCCTATAGAGTTTTCCATCAATATGATGAAGGGGAATTTTGTTCCTGCATTAATTCTAGCATAGTTTACTAATGCTCAAAAACATATAAAAAATAACAGCGTTACAGAAACACTAAACATTAAATTAACGAGGAGTCCAGGCTTCACGGATGATAAACAAACAAAACAAATGTTACTTCAACCCGATTTCAACTCAACCTCCAAATATGAGGCGTAAATTCAACTCGACCCATGTAGGAAAGCTGAGTTGGGTTGAGTGTACCCAGTTTGTAGATAAAATTAGAACATGTAATGCGACTCCATAATAGGAAGCTTTTATCAAAAGATGAACTGACTGTTATGAGGTTAATTTTTTTATTGTAGGCGGTGATAACCACGAAGCTATTAGCAGTAATCAATGAATTAACTTAGACGCAATTAAGTAGAGATTTCCTGAACCCGGTTAGGAGCATTATAATTAGCAGGAATCCTTCTTCATGAACTGAAGCCTATCAGATTATGCTAAGAAATAGATATTTAAATTTCTCAGCAAATAAATAAAACTATTTTAATAATCACGCCTACATCAGTACCCGACTATCAAGAATAATTCCTAGAAAAAATCCGGAATATACAAAAAGATTATTCTAATAATAATGGCCAAACCAGATGGTCGAAGAATTTTAAAAATATGCAACAAGGGTATTTCAATAATATCGATCATATTAGGTAGTTCAATAATCTTCAAAACAGGCAAAACGATTATTACAATGAAGTAGTCATACCACAAATTCGAAGAATCACTCTCAAAATAGGTAACTAAATTTACTCTAAATACCTCGAAATAGGTAACAAAATTACTCTTGAAATAGGCCCTCATAAAATTTTTGCAATCGAGGGCAAAAAATTACCCTATATGAGCCCTTTATTATGAAAGTGGGGCAAGTTCATTTTTGAAAAAAAAATTAAGATAATGATAAAAATAGGTAAAGCTTAATATGATCTTCTTATCTGTAAACAATCCATAATAAAAAAAATAATATTTCCTAATGTTTGAGCAATTCAACTTTTGGCGATTAACGGTCTTGGAAAACGGGCAATATAAGCACTATTTTATAATAAACTTATATTATCTAACAACACAAAATACAAAAAAGATGTTTATTAGTGGCTATCAATATTTTTAATTTGATTGAAACGCAAATCCTTTAATATCGCGAAATAAAAAAAATGAACTTGTCCCACTTTCAAAATAAACGGCTCATTCAAAACAAATGTTTTATTATAATAATTAGTGAAAGATAGTATCCGTTACACAAACCACGAATTATTTTTTAACAATCAACATAAAAGAATATTTATTAAACACGAACATCTTAGAATTTAGAAATAGATAAAAATTGAAAGTAGATAATTTTACCTGATGTCTTGATTAATTCAGCATTATATTTCCCTCCCGTCTTGTATTTTACAGTACAATTGCTTCCTTCGTTGACCTTCACCCGTTTTGAAAGGAGAACTTTGTACTCCAAATTATCAAATTGAACGAGCGAAAACATCTTGTTAAATTTGTCACGTCTGAAACACCAAACTTGATTAATTCATAGGAATAAAAAACAAAATTTCATTCAGTTCAACAGAAGGAAGAATTTACTGAATAAAAAGAAACTATGAACTGAACTTAAAAGTTTATTTTATAAGTTAATAAATAATAAATAATTATCAAATTTAAATAATTTTCAATATCAAATTCTGATCCATGATACCTTATTTCACAATAGTTAAGAACAAAATTACAAAGCAATCTTTTCAAATATTTTAAATGTTACGTTAATTAAACTACATAATCAATTAAAAATATATTTGCAAAAGAAAACTTAGGTTTAATAAAAATACATACCTGTTTATGGTGGACGCTATGAAAATATATGTTGTTGTTGTTGTAGTTTAAATTTTACTAGAATAGAGCTAGTGGACCACCAGGGTCTCTTACTGGTCTCAGCCTTGCAGCTATAATGACCATGAATCAATGATACAAACAACTTAATTTGGCCTCTAAATTCTCTCTCTATGAACTGTCCCTTGCAACGTGGCCAAAACGCAGCTGGGATAACGTCTTTAAATCAGTTGATATTAATTGTCAATGTAGTCAATGTTAGTTGAGGTCTAATCAGGCTTGAAAGGATTAATCAATAATAGAATTTCAACCTTGATGTATTAAAGATGTCACCTTTACTGCCATTTAGGTAATAGATTATAATCCTCATAATTCAGTGAAACACAAAGATAGTTTAATGACAAAGTTACATGGATTAGTGAGCTCTTGCAGACTAAGAAAGAAAAATTCTACACCTTTTCCAATTGTAATTCAGAAAGTATCAACTATAATTCAGAAAGTATCAATTGTAATTCAGATTAGTCAATTGTAATTCAGATAGTATCAATTGTAGTTCAGATTTGTCAATTGTAAATCAGAAAGCGTCAATTGAAATTCAGAAAGTATCAATTGTAATTCAGAAAGTGTCAATTGTAATTCAGAAAGTGTCAATTGTAATTCAGAAAAATTCAAAATCTTCTAATTGCAGCAATTTCTGCAACAGGAGTCTTATGTATGGAACGCAGAAGATTTAAATTTGTTTAACAGTTAGCTTAAACATTCGCTTTACATCATTTGCACGAAATGGGTTATCAACTGGGAGATTATTAGAGATTGCGTCAGATAACACAACTTAGCATTGAAACAGTAATAATGGGACGATATCATGCATGATGTTACTAGGAGAATATTTATTATGTAATGAAAGATTCAATTGAAATTATTTGGTCAATTTATTGCATCAATGAGATGAAAGTTGAAATTTTCTGAATTACAATTGATACTTTCTGAATTACAATTGATATTTTCTGAATTACAATTGATATTTTCTGAATTACAATTGACAAATCTGAATTACAATTGACGCTTTCTGATTTACAATTGACAAATCTGAATTACAATTGACGCTTTCTGAATTACAATTGATTAATCTGAATTACAGTTGAGGCTTTCTGAATTACAACTGGAATTGTAGTAGTGGTAGTGCAAACTGGTAGTGCAAATCGAGCAGATGCTCAGAACAATGATAAACGAAGAAAAATTTTTCCATCGATTCAGGATGTTGGGGCGACATGCTCACACTCACACCGACTCTGGTTCAGGGATAAATTAAAAGTAGGGTTAGACACATAGATATGATAGTGTGTTGATTATACTGGACGTATATACTTGAACTAATAAGATATAAACATCACTAATGGAGGTTGTAAGGACCCATAGTTAACGAGGCCAGTATCATCTTGGAGTATCAATAAGGAGTCCTTTGAACTGATCGATTCACAATCTAAACCCTCAATGGGAGGATCTGAATTTCTTTTTCCTACGAAATCTGCCACTGAAGATTTTTTTTAAGTCTTTTTTTTGGGGTTTTATGTCTCTTAGGAGATATTTTACCTTGATTTTCTCCAACTTGGATCAGGATATTTTTAACTAGACCCTCACCCCGTGCTTGCGAATCCCCAGACCGTGTAGGGCTTTTAACATTTTCGCTTCTTTTCTTATGAAATGAAATTATTAAGGATCTAATGAGGTAAACTTCATTGACTCATACAGTGCAGACATCTGTCGGTAAGTAGTAGTACTATGTGTTCCTCAAAAGTACGTTGTGGGTGCCACTGTACACTACCGTGCAAAAGTATAAGGACATCCTCGAAAAATCCGATTTTTTGAGTTTGTGATTGTTTTTTATTGTGTTCAACAGCATTTTATAATTAAATCTTGTATATAAACTAGTATTTGTGAAAGTTTTTCAAGTGAATTTCCTTTTTTCGAGCCATTTCCAGCTATCACAATCAGTTTTGCCCGAGTAAACAATGACGGGAATGAATGTAGTAACAGTTTTAGTGCACACAGAACACACCAGAGGGCGAAAGAACCGACACGAACTGAAACGTTACAGAATGGCTGTCTAAGACATCAGCGCCTATATTTAAGTAGTTTGAAATAAAATAATAGTTATTACATTTGAAATTACAGAAATTACATTGATGCTTAAAAATAAGAATATTTGGTTCCTTCATAACTCATAAAATGCTGTTGAACACAATAAAAACACAATCACAAACTTAAAAAATCGATTTTTTCGATGATGTCCTTATACTTTTGCACGGTAGTGTATATTGCGAGATTTTTTGGTGATTCCCCGCTTTTGTTTCCCATTGTCAAAGTAAGCTGGTCTCTGGTCACTGTGTCTCTTATAGCGTATAAATTTCTTGAAGGAAAATGAATTCACATAAAAAGCGTGCGCGAATTTTGAGATTATTTGATCATTCTGATTCAGATGAAGATATAGGTAAGTGTATTATAGAAATAATTGGAAATGAAATCAGTAAATTTGATGGAAACCCTTGTGATAGGATATGGACAATTCAGCGAAAACTCAAGAGAGAGTACCCCTAATATATTTTTGTCAAATAATATGGGTTTATCAACATCATCATCTTCTGATTTAGAGGATTCTAACAACATAAATATTTCAAATGGGATAGATGAGACAACTACCTTGTGGAATGAAGATACTGCAGAAATACAAGACTTCTACTTTGATTGGTCTTCAATGGGTGTAGCTAATGATGTGAAAAAGTGTAAAACTTCGAAGGAGATTTTCGATAAAATTTGGTCTAACGAAAATGAATTTAATTGTTAGTTGCACAAATGAATATGGGAAAAAATTGTTGTCTCTATCACGTCCGTGTACGAGAAATTGCCAGATACAGAGTTTCAAAGAAACAAGCTTTCAGGAAATGGAGGTATTCTTTGGCCTTTGTTTGTTGCAGGCTCAAATACCCACACCTAAAATTCGTTCGAACTGGTCTAACAATCCGTTATATTATCACCCAATTTTCGGGGCATTTATGTCAGGGCGCAGGTTTGAACAGCTATTGCGTTGCTTGAATTGCGAATCCGTACCAACTAATGACAGATTATCTAAGATTTCCGAGCTTCTGAAGCTTTTAAATAGTTCATTTCAAACCGCATATAAACCTGGGAAAAATTTATCGTTAGATGAATCTATGATGCTGCATCGAGGAAGACTAAGTTTTCGCACATTTATAAAATCAAAGAAAAATAAGTACGGAATTAAATTCTACGAGCTTTGCACACATGATGGCTATGCCATCAATATAGAAATATATAAAGGAAAAGTAACAAATGAGGTGTCTTCCTTATCTGTAGTGGATTCTGTGGTTATGAGACTAATGAAACCATATTTATCGAAGGGCCATTCGTTATTTATGGATAGCTACTATAATAGTATTGGACTGAGCAATCGATTGCTTAGTTTGAGAACTCATACCACTGGAACCTTACGTACCAATCGCAAAATGAATCCAAAAGGCGTAACGCAAAAAAAAATGAAAAGAGGAGAACATATATGGCGAAGACAGGGAAACGTCTATGTTAGTAAGTGGAAGGACAAGCGGGACGTGCTTTGTATCACAACGGAAAACCATCCCAAAATAATTGACGTACAAAATAAATATGGTATCTCAAAGAAAAAGCCAATAGAGATTGCTAATTACAACGCAAATATGTCTGGCGTAGACAGATGTGATCAAATGATATCATATTATTCCTCACCTAAAAAATCTATCCGTTGGTACAAGAAGGTTCTATTCCATCTACTAGATATTTCTGTATGGAATTCTTATTACATTTATAAGAAGATAAATGATTCAAATATTGGTTTCCTTGATTTTAGAGACAATCTAATAAATACGCTTTTAAAAATACCACAGAATTCAAATGGTCGTGACTTTGTGCTTCATAATGGCAACTCACAAAAGCATGTTAGATACACTCCGACAACAAATTTTCAAGGTGCACACTATCAGGAAAAAATTCCGGTACCATTAAATTACAAACGTAAGACATATTTTCTGAAGTGCAAATATTGTTACAGGCAAAAAATAATAAAATTCACAGCATACCGATGTCAAAACTGTGTAAATAAACCTCCACTGTGTCCTGGACAGTGCTTCCAACAATGGCATTTACCTCCTGAAGATCACAATAACTCCAATTCGGACATGGAGTCCTCAAAACATTCAATCACAATGATGCACTGATATATTTAGTTTTGTTTTCATATACTACGAAATTATGGATTTATTTTTTTAATTTTTTTATATGTAGACTAATAAATATCTACTGTTGAATAAATAATGTAATGAAACTTTAATAAACCTCTTTTTCTCATGTATTCTATAAATGAATGCTATGGCATTTACGTCATACCTAGTTGAAAAATTTGATGTATATCGTCGTAGATGCTATAGCATTCATTGTATATAACGGTTAAAATATGATATTCTGACTACTCTTATAATATATGTCTAAACAGATTTCGGATAGTACAACTAGTTTAAAAAAAACATTGCCTGTCTATTTTTGCAGCTCCCTGAAATTTTTACAGTCCGCGAACGTGTTAAAAAACAAAGAAAAAAACTTATTTAAAACCAAAAACACTTCATCTTGTTAAGCACTGAACTATATAAAACTCAATAACAAATCTAAGCACTGATTAGCCTTTCCACTAAAATTGATACTAAAAATGATGCGACTGACCAAATCGGAGTCCAGAGAGGAAGTGAAAATATATAATTCCCTTTAATTCTTCCACTCCTTCTGTGTAAGATTGATAATGAGGTTAACGGGAAGCACTGGAAAATTTGTGATCTATATTCAAGAAAGGGTTTATTAGAGTCAAGGAATTGAAGTGTCCGACAGGATTCTATTGAAATGACCATAAATTTTTATATGAATGCAAGAATAAACTTTGGTTTATTTTCCCAACTAAAACTATCACTATCTCACAATGAATAAAAACCACAAGGAAGGAACCAAAAGACAAAAAAAAACACTAAACACACTAGCAAGGCACAAGGTGAAACGGTAAATACACCAAAAAAAACAATGGAAAAATTTTTCTTTCCTTAGGCAAAATAACGGGATTTGAATAATGCCGCTATCCAAAAATTCGGTAAACTATACCGTAAAATTAAATTCCTTTTTCTTTCCTTAGGCAAAATAACGGGATTTGAATAATGCCGCTATCCAAAAATTCGGTAAACTATACCGTAAAATTAAATTCCTTTGTCGAAAGGTGTACTGTTAGCAAAAACTAACGGGACCCACTAACCACATGGATAAGAAAACTCTTTTAAAATTCCAAAAAAGGCAGTAAAAGTGGCCAGGTGATTTAAAAAAAGAAACAAATTTAAACTTTAAAAGCTAAAAAAAACACCTGAAAAAGGATGATTATATGTAATATTAAAAATTTAAAATTTTATCAAAAGCACATGTATAAGAAAATTTGTAAAAGAATTAAACAAGCAATGGACAATTCAAAATTCAATAAATAATTAAAAAACAAAGAAAAAAACTTATTTAAAACCAAAAACACTCATCTTGTTAAGCACTGAACTATATGAAAACCCAATAACAAATCTAAGCACTGATTAGCCTTTCCACTAAAATTGATACTAAAAATGATGCGACTGACCAAGTCGGAGTCCAGAGAGGAAGTGAAAATATATAATTCCCTTTAATTCTTCCACTCCAAACTGAACTTGCTTGGCTATTCAGCTAGCAAGACTTGACCAGTGCTGCCACTTTGGATACGTTCGTATCATTTTGGATACTATTTAGTGGAAAAAAATCATGTGGATACAATGATACGTTTTTGCGAAAAAGGATACGTTCGCGCTTGTCGTAATTTTGTATTCATTTTTCAAAATCTATATCTATTACTTAACATTTGTTGTCTAATCTATCTGCTACATTTTTTCTTAAAGCTACGACCTACTTTTCATTATGAGTTGTGTTTAATGAGCTACTCTAGGTTGAGATATCTCAGCAATGTGTTAGAACTGGAGGAACTTAAAGCATGGTTTTCTGTTCTACCTTTTTTGGTAGAGCAACTTCCGGCAAGATTTCTTGCTCTACTTTTTTCACAGCTACTCTTCTCTGAGCTGGCTTGAGCTATACGTTTTTTTTTTTTCAGTTTCATTAAACACGGTTATGCTTATTTTATCTTGTCATGTTCATGTGGGGTTTTAAAAGTGAAAAACAATTACGTTACTTGTTGTGTGCGTATTGTATCTTATTGCAGTGCTGTGTAGTTAGTGCGATCGATGGCTAATTTCTTAATAATTACGAGTTACGGCATCTTTAAGTAATTTCCTGTTTCCATATTTAGATTTGTTACTGAAAATGACCTTTTTAATTTTTATTTAAACCAATGTACAATCATTTGTCCATTTAGTATCGTATTTGTACCTACCGAACGGTTATGGATACGTTTGGATACTTTTTCTGTGCTAGAATGGATACGACAAAGCGCTCAGCGAGTGGCAACACTGAACTTGACCAAATAAATCCGTTACTTTACAACGTGAGCTTATTCAATTAAAGCCTGAAATACACTGAAATGCAGTATTATGGATGCCGTTGTTTAGACGGTCGCTTCTTTTGAGGCTTCTGATGGCGAGAGTTTCGGTTTGAGTTTATTCGCTTGTAATTCAGGTGAAATAAAGGGCACAAAAATTCAATAATTTACATGTTATACGGCAATAAAATTCATTTTTTGTTGAACTTCAAATTCAAAGTAGCTTTTTTAGTGTATTGTTTTTTTTGGCGCAACCTGGAAAGAAATTGTTCCTCCTAATAAAAAACGTCTGTTCATCACTGTGACTGAAAGGAAATTAAAATGGAACACTTAGGTGACACAAAATGAAATTAAAATAGACAAGTGATGAGAAAAAGCGAGTCTATATTCGAAACTTTCATATTTTATAAATTAAAAATATGAAAATGAGAATGATTGTTTGTTTTACATAATTAATCAATGTGGTTTTGACCATAACATTAATATCAACATTAGGGCAAACTAAATGGTCTTAAAACGTCTTAAGATTCCTCGTAAAAATCTCTTTGGTATGGTTTTCTGCCAAAACGTAATGACTTAAGCTCAGCTATAAAGCTTAAGATTTATTACTTTTTGCAAAGAAATAGACAGTCTTAAGAAAATTTAACGAGGTATCTTAAGCCGTCTTAATTCTATTGTAGTTACACAGCCAGTTTTGGGCATAATTAACTTATTTTTTAATCAGACTAATAATCATGATTAAAACCAATCATGATTGAATCAATCAGGATTAAATCAATCAATAATCAAGATTACATCGAGTGATCATTGATAAAATCTAATCATCAGAAGGATTAAAGTGGATTTACATATCCCACGTTTTTCTGCCGCTCCGTTCTTTCTTGCAATTTCGACCAATAGGAAGCAGTTTCTGCGACATCTTACCGTCACGGAGCAGAGCTGAACGAACTTCAACTTTTCCTGTGACAGGGTCATAGAAACAGCTGATTGTAAGTAAAATTTTAGGTTATGTGTAACTGAAATGTTTGTTTATTTGGATTTGTTTGGTTTTGCGTGGACGTAAAGAGGTTTAATTAAAAATTGTTTCTTTGTTCATTATACTTTTTAGTTGTTTAGTTTAGTTGTTTTTACTCTCTTCACGTCAATTGTCAAAATTCACGATTGTTTTTGGCTGCGACAGAATTTGTCACAAATGTAAAATGCATTATTAACTATCTGCGACAGAAATGATCAGCTGTGGCGGCGTGACGGAAAAATGTCAGATATGTAAATCCACCTTTAATGATGATGAAATCTAAGCTTTGTTCCAGAACTCGAATGTGGGATCCGGCGGGAGCAAGAATTCGCCCAATTTGTGTTTCTTTGTTTTCTCATTACAGAAAAAGCGGGGAAATTTTCACTTCCCCTCGTGCAGGAATTAGCCGGAGGTTTTCAGTCCTGCGATTTCTTGCAAGTTGTCAATTGACAAGTTTTTGTATGTATGTGGGTATCTTGAAAAGCGGCATACACATAGACAATCGACATTTATGTTATTTTCTTCTTGATTTGCAGGAAATTGCCCAAAAAGTGTTTCTTTACTTTCTGGATTTTTGACAAAATTATCCCCACCATTCAAGTTTTTGCCCGACAAGTTTTTGCAGGAAAAGTACTTGAATTTTTTAATAAAGAACTGTTCGGTGTAGAAGAGCTTATTCCTTGTTCAAAGCTTTCGAGTTTTGAATTTTCAAATTTTGATAATTTGATGATATGATAATTTTGTCAAAAATCCAGAAAGTAAAGAAACACTTTTTGGGCAATTTCCTGCAAATCAAGAAGAAAATAACATAAATGTCGATTGTCTAAAAAACGTTTGTTAAACGTTGCCGAGACATTTATAAAACTGTAAATGGTCAGTTATTTTATAACTGCAGTTATTAGATTATCTATGTCTAAGTTTTATAGAGCTTCTAAAATATATCGCTATACAACTTACCAGTTACAAAATTTCCCGAAGCAAACGGCTCTAAAACTTCTATCATCACTCTGATGTAAACTTTGGTTTGGAAATAATCTGCAGCATTCCTTAGTACAACCTCCATTATCAGTCTTTTATCAACATTGCTTAAAAAATAAACTGAAGCAAACGTTTTTGAGATAGTACACACTTACCCTTAATGAACCTAAAAGTTATTTTATATCAGAAAACTAAACTAACTATCATGCAAAATCATACTGTTATATAACAATAGTATGGTTTTGCATTCAATAACAGGGCAAAAATACGATAACAGAATTGATTGAATAAGGAAGTATAATATTATTTAGACATGTTTAAAAAAGTGACAAAAATGCAATGAATATGGGTAAAAAAGTATGTTTTATTAAACAATAATAATAAATATATAACATTTATTACTCATACATAATAAAACCAAAATAAATTAAACGTTCATCCGTTTCACCTTGTCCTTCTTGTGCAGCGGGAAGTTATCGTTGTCTTGTTAGAATAAATTCAATATTCAGCATTCATCCCTGCAACTTGCAACAAATCGAAGAATCGTTTATGCGTTACATTATATCAGACCGAACTATCAATCCTGTCCCGAAAGCATACAGATGGCCTTGAATAATACGTTACCTCCAAAATCTGTCCTCGTTTAATATATAAAACGATGCTCAGACAGCAGCAATTTTTGACATTTCAGCAAGCAAGCAACAATTTTTGAAATTATTTTTAATTATTATTATTATTTTGTACATTGTAATCATTCAAATTGAAGTTACAGAACTTATTGTATTTATCATTTCTTTTTATTTGATACCAACATCGATCGAGTTTTAAAGAAATGTATAATCCTCCATTATGAATTTGGATTAACTTCACAGCACTTCATTTTTCTACTTGGCAATTCCTTAACCCAAACATTTTTGATTGGTTGTGTGCGTGTATGTAAGAACATCATTGCTGAGCGCTGAGCACAAATTTGAAGAATTTGCGCATATAGCTGTTCGCCTTTCACTCATTTACCAAATGAAGATGAAAGACTTGTTAATTTCTAGCCTTTAGATCTACCCAAAGCCTTCTATATTTACAAGCCATGCTGCATGTATGTGTTTGTGGTTGTATGAAGTCCCAACCAAAATTCGTGAAGTGTCAAAATCCCATTAAAATCAAAGGGAAAGAAGTTTTCGTGCCGCGGAAAGTGCTGTTGCGAGTGTGGTTTTGTGAAAAATAAAAGTTATTTCATCAAAATCAAAAACGTGAAACAGTGCAAAAATTAAAATAAAATGTGTGTCTTACGTTAATAATTTAAATATAAATGTTAAAAATAGGATTTGCGGGTTTTATGTTGGTTATGGTGGAATAACATGTCAAAATCCCGAGGAAAACAAGTGATTCGCGCCGCGGAGTCTTTTATTAATGAAAGCGCCGTGATTTTTTATTAAGTTTTTTTTTATAAAAATAACCCGTACATAATATCAGTTTGGCGCGATTTTTGTAGTTAAGCGAATTGTTACTTGAAATTGTTCTTTGGGGCCATGGTGTCACATGACGGATCAGCCAGTTTTCGTTGCAGCCAGTTCCAGTTTTAGAGGAATATAAGCAAATGAAGATAAGTTGAAACGAATAGTTTGCTAAATATTGCCAAATATTTATATAAATTTATTTTTAGCGGTAGTTTCCTCCACTTACGGCTTTTGCTTGGTGTGACGGCATGATATTTGAAATAATATCCATTAAGGAAGAAAGTCAGGGATGCAATTATACTTACTTATTTTTTACATTATTAACGCAACTTTGTAATATGTAGTAAATAAATGTTGCAATTAATGACCATAATTTTTGTTTTTAATTGTTTAAAGAAGATTCATTGATTCCCAATAAACCAACATAACCGCACTCCACACAGTTTGACAGCTAAATTGAAGTCCTATTATGCTTTCATTGTGAGTGTGAGATTTCTTTGTGCATGGCTTGTAAATATAGAAGGCTTTGGATCTACCTATTGTAATGCATATGTATGTAGTTATACAATAAATGCGAATGGGAATTGCCAAGGTTATCATTACGATGGACTTGGAATTGCTAACAGTTTACTTAGACCCAGTACGGTTACGCTTGCGCTACTGTGAGGGAAAAACCAAGCCCATCTAAACTACAGGCCTGTTCCGCGGAATATAAATTCTCACATAAATGACAGCTTATAGGCCTGTAGTTTAGATTGTCTTGAAAAAAAAAAACACATTTCCTTGCGACTTCTATAAAACCCGCTATAAAACCGTTTAATGTATGAAGGGCACGAGATAATTTATCGTCGAATTTACATATTTCACAACATGCATTATTTCAATGCAGTGTCCTCAAAAAACTAAGTTTTTATTCAAGGAATGTATCACAAATGCTATTTTGTTAAACATAAAAGCTAAAGAACAATGTTTTCAAAACAAAAACTTCTCTCAAATCCTTGATCATATTTTTTTAATAAATCTACATTGGTTTCTGGACATTATGAATTTCTTAACAATGTTTAAATTTGAGAATTACTTTGTCTATGATCACGATTTTAAACCTAACAATTCCAAAGTTTTCTATGATAAGCAATGTTGCCGAATTTGCAATACTTTTTAAAAGGATATTCCATTCACTCCTCTTTTAATAAAAACACAATAGACGGTGCTATTACAATAAGAAGAATTAGTAATTTTATATTTTCTTGAATCAATTTAATTAAGAATTAGGCGCTGGCAATTATTTAAGCTTAAGTGCGCCTTTTTTGGCGAATAAATATGTATATACATAAATATATAATTGGAGGGCACCTTCTAAGTATAAAAAAAGTTCAAAAAATTACAAATAAATACAATTTATTCGAACACAGTATGTTCATATATTCGAACACAGTATAACATAATTTTTTCTGACCAGGTTTCTGACCAACTATACAAATGTACTCAAATAATACGTTTGACACAATATTTCGACGGCAATATCTCGAAATAATATGGCGGTCCTACACGAGCGTACAACGAACACACAAAAATGTGTCCGAAAAGTCGTTTGTGGGAAAGAGGGTGATAGAAGACGAGAAAAAAACTGCCCAGTCACCCTTCTTCTCTCACCCTCTTCCCCCCAAATGGACTTTTCGAACGCACACAAATGAGTCCGCTGTACGCTCGTGTAGAACCATACCATGTGCCCTGAAAATATACTTTATATATTTATAAAGAATTCGAGGACATATTTAAAACATAAACATATCCGGTATCTGATGTATATTTTGAGCCCAGGTCCTCAAACTATACAAATGTACTCAAATAATACGTTTGACACAATATTTTTATAAAGAATTCGAGGACATATTTAAAACATAAACATATCCGGTATCTAATGTATATTTTGAGCCCAGGTCCTCAAACTATACAAATGTACTCAAATAATACGTTTGACACAATATTTTTTCGAGTCCTGTCCCGAAAACATACAGATGGCCTTGAATCATACGTTAGCTCCAAAATCTGCCCTCGTTTAATACGCAAGACACATATATATATATATATATATATATATATATATATATATATATATACTAGCTGGGACCCGGTGCGCCTACGCTGCACCCATAAGTCAATAGTAAACAATAAAAACCATCCATTGACTTAATATTTTTCGAGATATGAATTTTACACAGATGAAATGCCTCAAAGAACATGGGTCTTGCGTCGGCCGCCATGAATCGGTAAATTGAGTCTACTACATTGCTTATTGTATTCTACTTATCATACCCTTTCATTTGATACCCATGTTGAGGGGATTGTGAAGAAAGTGGTAATCCGGCCTCTTTAGACGGCCGCCATGGATCTAAAGATATATTTTGTATACTACATTGCTTATTGTATTCTACTTATCATACCCTTTCATTTAATACGCATGTCGAGGTGGTTGTGAAGAAAGTGGTAATTCGGCCTCTTGAGACGGCCGCCATGGATATAAAGATATATTTTGTATATTACATTGCTTATTGTATTCTACTTATCATACCCTTTCATTTGATACCCATGTGGAGGTGGTTGTGAAGAAAGTGGTACCCCGGCCTCTTGAGACGGCCGCCATGGATCTAAAGATATATTTTGTATACTACATTGCTTATTGTATTCTACTTATCATACCCTTTCATTTGATACCCATGTCGAGGTGGTTGTGAAGAAAGTGGTACCCCCGCCCTCTTGAGACGGCCGCCATGGATATAAAGATATATTTTGTATATTACATTGCTTATTGTATTCTACTTATCATACCCTTTCATTTGATACCCATGTGGAGGTGGTTGTGAAGAAAGTGTTACCCCGGCCTCTTGAGACGGCCGCCATGGATCTAAAGATATATTTTGTATACTACATTGCTTATTGTATTCTACTTATCATACCCTTTCATTTGATACCCATGTCGAGGTGGTTGTGAAAAAAGTGGTACCCCCGCCCTCTTGAGACGGCCGCCATGGATATAAGATATATTTTGTATATTACATTGCTTATTGTATTCTACTTATCATACCCTTTCATTTGATACCCATGTGGAGGTGGTTGTGAAGAAAGTGGTAATCCGGCCTCTTGAGACGGCCGCCATGGATCTAAAGATATATTTTGTATACTACATTGCTTATTGTATTCTACTTATCATACCCTTTAATTTGATACCCATGTTGAGGGGGTTGTGAAGAAAGTGGTAATCCGGCCTCTTGAGACGGCCGCCAAGGATCTAAAGATATATTTTGTATACTACATTGCTTATTGTATTCTACTTATCATACCCTTTCATTTGAAACCCATGTTGAGGGGATTGTGAAGAAAGTGGTAATCCGGCCTCTTTAGACGGCCGCCATGGATCTAAAGATATATTTTGTATACTACATTGCTTATTGTATTCTACTTATCATACCCTTTCATTTAATACGCATGTCGAGGTGGTTGTGAAGAAAGTGGTAATTCGGCCTCTTGAGACGGCCGCCATGGATATAAAGATATATTTTGTATATTACATTGCTTATTGTATTCTACTTATCATACCCTTTCATTTGATACCCATGTGGAGGTGGTTGTGAAGAAAGTGGTACCCCGGCCTCTTGAGACGGCCGCCATGGATCTAAAGATATATTTTGTATACTACATTGCTTATTGTATTCTACTTATCATACCCTTTCATTTGATACCCATGTCGAGGTGGTTGTGAAGAAAGTGGTACCCCGCCCTCTTGAGACGGCCGCCATGGATATAAAGATATATTTTGTATATTACATTGCTTATTGTATTCTACTTATCATACCCTTTCATTTGATACCCATGTGGAGGTGGTTGTGAAGAAAGTGGTACCCCGGCCTCTTGAGACGGCCGCCATGGATCTAAAGATATATTTTGTATACTACATTGCTTATTGTATTCTACTTATCATACCCTTTCATTTGATACCCATGTCGAGGTGGTTGTGAAAAAAGTGGTACCCCGCCCTCTTGAGACGGCCGCCATGGATCTAAAGATATATTTTGTATACTACATTGCTTATTATATTCTACTTAACATACCCTTTCATTTGATACCCATGTTGAGGTGGTTGTGAAGAAAGTGGTAATCCGACCTCTTGAGACGGCCGCCATGGATCTAAAGATATATTTTGTATACTACATTGCTTATTGTATTCTACTTATCATACCCTTTCATTTGATACCCATGTCGAGGTGGTTGTGAAGAAAGTGGTACCCCGCCCTCTTGAGACGGCCGCCATGGATCTAAAGATATATTTTGTATACTACATTGCTTATTATATTCTTCTTAACATACCCTTTCATTTGATACCCATGTTGAGGTGGTTGTGTAGAAAGTGGTAATCCGACCTCTTGAGACGGCCGCCATGGATCTAAAGATATATTTTGTATACTACATTGCTTATTGTATTCTACTTATCATACCCTTTCATTTGATACCCATGTCGAGGTGGTTGTGAAGAAAGTGGTACCCCGCCCTCTTGAGACGGCCGCCATGGATCTAAAGATATATTTTGTATACTACATTGCTTATTATATTCTACTTAACATACCCTTTCATTTGATACCCATGTTGAGGTGGTTGTGAAGAAAGTGGTACCCCGCCCTCTTGAGACGGCCGCCATGGATCTAAAGATATATTTTGTATACTACATTGCTTATTGTATCCTACTTATCATACCCTTTCATTTGATACCCATGTCGAGGTGGTTGTGAAGAAAGT
The DNA here is from genome assembly GCA_949987705.1 of Thereva unica. Lineage (NCBI taxonomy): Eukaryota > Metazoa > Arthropoda > Insecta > Diptera > Therevidae > Thereva > Thereva unica. The sequence goes on along the minus strand of OX465281.1, from coordinate 58,191,408 downwards.
GGTAATTCGGCCTCTTGAGACGGCCGCCATGGATATAAAGATATATTTTGTATACTACATTGCTTATTGTATTCTACTTATCATACCCTTTCATTTGATACCCATGTCGAGGTGGTTGTGAAAAAAGTGGTACACCGCCCTCTTGAGACAGCCGCCATGGATCTAAAGATATATTTTGTATACTACAATGCTTATTGTATTCTACTTATCATACCCTTTCATTTGATACCCATGTCGAGGTGGTTGTGAAGAAAGTGGTAATTCGGCCTCTTGAGACGGCCGCCATGGATCTAAAGATATATTTTGTATACTACATTGCTTATTGTATTCTACTTATCATACCCTTTCATTTGATACCCATGTCGAGGTGGTTGTGAAGAAAGAGGTACCCCGCCCTCTTGAGACGGCCGCCATGGATCTAAAGATATATTTTGTATACTACATTGCTTATCGTATTCTACTTAACATACCCTTTCATTTGATACCCATGTTGAGGTGGTTGTGAAGAAAGTGGTAATCCGGCCTCTTGAGACGGCCGCCATGGATCTAAAGATATATTTTGTATACTACATTGCTTATTGTATTCTACTTATCATACCCTTTAATTTGATACCCATGTTGAGGGGGTTGTGAAGAAAGTGGTAATCCGGCCTCTTTAGACGGCCGCCATGGATCTAAAGATATATTTTGTATACTACATTGCTTATTGTATTCTACTTATCATACCCTTTCATTTGATACCCATGTCGAGGTGGTTGTGAAGAAAGTGGTACCCCGCCCTCTTGAGACGGCCGCCATGGATCTAAAGATATATTTTGTATACTACATTGCTTATTATATTCTACTTAACATACCCTTTCATTTGATACCCATGTTGAGGTGGTTGTGAAGAAAGTGGTAATCCGGCCTCTTGAGACGGCCGCCATGGATCTAAAGATATATTTTGTATACTACATTGCTTATTGTATTCTACTTATCATACCCTTTCATTTGATACCCATGTCGAGGTGGTTGTGAAGAAAGTGGTACCCCGCCCTCTTGAGACGGCCGCCAAGGATCTAAAGATATATTTTGTATACTACATTGCTTATTGTATTGTACTTAACATACCCTTTCATTTGATACCCATGTTGTGGTTGTGAAGAAAGTGGTAATCCGGCCTCTTGAGACGGCCGCCATGGATCTAAAGATATATTTTGTATACTACATTGCTTATTGTATTCTACTTATCATACCCTTTCATTTGATACCCATGTCGAGGTGGTTGTGAAGAAAGTGGAACACCGCCCTCTTGAGACGGCCGCCATGGATCATTTTAGTTTCAATAGCGTCATGGCCTACCTATTGTTTGACAGCTGCGTAAATTTGAAATTTTCATTAAATGTAATGATTCAATTTAATGACAATTTTACATTTGTCAAACAATAGGTAGGCCATGAAGCTATTGAAACTAAAATGAAGTGAAAATTCCTAAAATTACCATATTTTTTGATTCTGCAGCTGTTTTTTTGGTTAAAGGTATAAAAAATAGCCTACGACCTATTCTCAGACCTACCAAATATACACAAAAAATTTCTTGCAAATTGGTCAACCCCGTTTCGGAGGAGTACGGTAACAAACACTGTGACACGAGATTTTTATAGATATAGATATATATATATATATATAGATATATATATATATATATATATATATATATATATATATATATATATATGTATATATATATATATATATATATATATATATATATATATGTATATATATATATATATATATATATATATATATATATATATATATATATATGGGTCTTTCTCTACTAAATGGAAAATGGTCCAAACAAATCTGTCCTCAAACTTTTTTTGTGTAGAACAAAATAAAAGTTATTTAAAAAGAAGTGAAATATTAAGTTATTGATATATTTTGAGAATGCTGTATTATTTTGTAATAATTGAGCCATTTATGAATAATTTTGTTAAAATCGGTGACAGGGAAATGACGTATGAGACAGGGGAATGTTTTTATGAGTTAAAATTTTTTGACAGGGGAATGACGACAGGGGAATGATTTTCTTGTTCAAATATGATCATATTTCTAAAACTACCAAATATGTTTTCAATCTTTTTTTGTAGTTGTAACAATACATAATGCTTACAAAAGATATATAAAAGTTATTTACTTATTTCAAAGAATAGCGAATTCACCACTTACCAGGGGAATGATATCCCAAGTACCCTTGTCCCGTACAGCTACAGTAACACCGCTTCTGCCACTGACAAAAATAACAGTGGCCGGCTTTTTTAGCATATACACAATTTTCATGTCGGGGAAGTCCCGTTTAACGTAAACTAGTGGGATGATGTGCCTAGAGACTAGCCACTAATTACGCTTTTTCATGGTATTCTTTCTGTTGAATAACACTTCAGATTGGATGACAATATATTAAGTGGAGATTGATCCGCACTCACTTCCAAGCCGCCGGATCTGGGAATCGAGGCCAATAATTCGAATGTGTCAAAATGAAAAAAAAAAAGCACATCACACATGTAAACACTATAGAAAACGAATCTAAACATTTTTCTTTGGATTGGAGGAAAATCTAATGTGGTGCACTTTGCACAACAGAATTAGGTGTATTATTTTACTTAAATATACATGTCTTATTGTTAAAAATTCGGCTTACCGCACCCTAGTTTGGCCATGGAGATTCATAAGTATCACACTGACCAACGCTATATATAATTAATCTTGAAAAGTTTTTGTTAAAGGCTTATGTAGGTTATAAGTTGTGAGACTGCGTAATCTAAAACTTAACAAAGTATTTAACAAACACTACAATATAATCATCATAGCTTAAAAAAAGGAAATCAAATGTAAACAATAAAATTCTTTGATTCTTCACACACGTCATGGTATATTTCTTTATTCAATATAAACAATAGTTTTTGAGCTGCAAATAAAAACTATATGCCATAATTTCGTTATCATCGGTTTTTGTTCTGGAAGCAAATTTAGAGACGTATTCATGTCAAAAACTTGTTTCATATGAAACAAAATCCCCGAAGGAAATTTAAAAAAATTATTATGACGAAAAAAAAGCACCGCGAGCCGAAGGATCGAACTCGCAGCCCCACGGACGAGGGAGTTTCCCTAGCCCTTTATAGTCCATGGAAATGGTACTTTAACATTGCAAAAATGCAGGACAAGGTTTTATTTTTGGGATGTGTAGGGGGGGTCAGGGTGGGCTTAAGTTTTAGGATTTTCGGGATTCTAACCCCCCCCCCATTTGGCCGCCATCTTGAAAAACGTATGCAAATGGGTTTTCCACTATATCTCCGAAACGGCACATCTTACCGGAAATTTGCAAGGACACTTTTTGTTTAGAATTAAATAATCTACAATTTATTACTTAGAAATTTTGTGGTAAAATGAATAATTAAGAAGTTATAAGCCTTAGAACACAAAAATTAGTCACAATATTTTCTTTAAAGGCTCTTTTTTGTTGTTTAAATATACTTCTGGTTGAAATTTCCAGACCATTTTCTCAGTTTTTGGTCTTTTGACCAAGAGCTACATTTTGAGATATTTCCCAAGTCTGTATCTGCAGTACTTTCAGAGATGAAAGTAGGCTTCAGACGGACAGACGGACAGACGGACAGAGCCTCTGTATAAGCTTTTTTTTTTTTTGAAAAGCTAAAAAGAGTTGCCACTTCACTTTGAATAGATTTACCTCCAATTTTTATTTACGACAGGGGAATGATTTCAAAACTTAGAGACAACATTTAGGTGCCATTTTTTCCTAACTAAAATACAACCTGACTGCAATTTAAGCACTATTAGTATAAATAAGTTTTTCTAGTTTTTATCATGCCTATGTTAATATCCTCACTCTAACAATTATATTTAAAAAATTATTTTAACCTGCAATATTGGGTTTGGGACACGCCAGGGTAATGATTTTTCGAGGAGTTGGAGGGCAAAAGTAATACAATTATGAAATAATACAATTAATATGATATGATATTCATTAAGAACAGTCAAAATTATATTATTTGGAACAAATTTTATTTAAAAATAAAATATGTAAGGCATTAAAAATACTGAGGACAGTGTTCAGCTCACATATAAAAAAATCTTTAATTAACTTAAGGCACACAGCGGAAGTCACACATGACGAAATTGTTTTAGCTGCATTAAATCAATGCACTTCACCTGTAAGTGCATTAACATTAAATAATAGTCTAATCAGCAGTTTATTCACCTGAACATAATCAGGTGAATAAACTTAAATGCGTCATGTGTGGCGACCGGCAATAAATTTTTGTAATGATATTATTTGTCCACTCATCACTTTGAATAAGTGTCAATATGTATGTTGTTTTTATTGAATAAAATCGAAGATAATGTTTATATATGCACTTTTGGGTGCTATAAATTTGGCTAGCTCATAAGAAGTTTTGGAGTTTTAATAAACGAGTCAACGGTTAAAGATATAAAAATTCAGTTGTTTTGTTTCCTCAACGTTAACATTTTTACAATCAGTTGTTTTGTTTCCTCATCGTTTAATATTTGGTCCTTCGAGCCGGATTTTTAAATAAATTAAATCAACCTCTAGAACAAGGTGTCTTGAGGCTCTGAAAAAATAAAAAAAAAATAATAATTTTATCCCTATAAACCAACCTCTAGAACACAGTGTCCAGAGGCTCTGAAATATCCCCAAATTACCATTAAATTAACCTATCTAAACCGCGACATAAAACGTTGAAGTTGTGCGGTCTTCAACAAATTATCCTCCTCACCTAATTCCAAATTTATTCAGTGACAAAAAATCATCAACATGGATCCACTGGTGAAGCAGCAAAGTCTTCTGGTAAAAACAATCCAGAAGGTGGCAACGCAATTACGCAAGGATTCTTCAGCAAGGAAAACAAAAGAATATGGCGAGGCGCGATTACAAACAATAAACCATACCTGGGAACAAATCGAACTGCTCAACTCCCAGATAGAAGCTATGAAAGATCAGCACCCCGACCATAAGTACTTCACTGAGAGCTACTATGGTCAAATCGAATCTCTATACGAGCAAACAAGAGATCAAGCAGAAACAATCATTCGAGAAGCAATCGATAGAAAAAAGAACTCGGATGAAATTGCAGTTCAACTACGCCTAATAAAAAAGCAAACAGGGATAATTGAAACACTGAATCGCAACATACAAACTATTCAAGAGGGACTCGGACTACCACAATCATCTATTCACTATAAACAAAAAATAAAACTCCTAAATGATTACTGGGAAATGATACTTCATAACCATGCAGAAATAATAAGCTCAGGGAAATTTAAGGATGACTATTTTGAGAAAGATATGTTTGCTACAACAGAGGACGTGTATCAGACCACCATCATCAACCTCCAAGAAAAGTTGGAAGAGGTGTCACTGTCAACCGGACAGCCAGTTTCAGGACAACCACGGACAAGTAGTACAGCGATAATAATGGATAACAATTCAGCAGTTAAGCTACCTCGTATTGATATCCCAAATTTTAGTGGTGATTACCTCAAATGGCCATCATTCAGAAGCCTATTCATGGAACTAATTCACAAGAACGGGCGAATTACAAAGGCTGAGAAATTGTTTTATTTAAAGGCAAACGTAAAAGCCGAACCTGGAGAGCTAATTCAACATTTGAGTATAACAAATGAGAACTACGACACAGCATGGGAAATCCTAGACCGAAGATACAATAATAAAAGAACCCTGGTATCAGCACAACTGCGAACGCTCTGTAATCAACCAGAGATTTCCAAGGAGTCAGCCATTAATCTAAAGGGGCTCCATGACACAACACTAGAATGCCTAGAGGCAATTAAAAATCTGGACATTGACATTAAAACCTGGGATCCATTGCTAATACATCTGTTGGTCCAGAAACTTGATAAAGAAACACGAAGAATCTACGAGCAATCATTGAAAAATCCTAGGGAGCTGCAGGATCTGAAACAATTTCTAGAGTTCCTCGAAAACCGATTCCAAGGGTTGGAGTCGATTGAACCTATGAAACCTAACCTCACAGCCAAACAGTCAGAAAAAAAGAATGAGGTGAAGGTGCATCACGGTGCAGTAGGCAAACTAAGCTGCACCTATTGTCAAGCAGACCATAAAATTTACTCGTGCGATAAATTTGCTAACCTTAATACCCTCCAAAGAAATGCGGCAATTCGAAAAGCTAAACTATGCACTAATTGCCTGGTAAAGGGCCATGCAGTACACAAGTGTAAAAGCTGGAGAACTTGTAAATTGTGTAGTAAAAAACATCATACATTACTACATCTTGACCATGTAAACCCTCAAGGCAGGATAAATGGGCAATCATTGGACCCGAGATCATCAGAAGTATCGTCGCACGTAGCAGAGAGCCTAGTTCATCACCCCGTTCTACTGGCTACAGCAGAAGTAACAGCAGTTGGAAAAAATGGAAAATTGGTAGTGCTTCGAGCTCTTGTTGATCAAGGGGCTCAAGCAAGCTTCATAACAGAAAATGTCGTTCAGCGCTTACAATTACCAAGGAGGCGCATCTCCGCAAGAGTAACTGGCGTAGGCGGATCAACGTTAGAAACCATCAAGGCATGCATCAAGCTGACGATTAAACCGAGATTTACATCAGAGTATTCGACAACAACTACGGCACTAGTGTTAAAAAATCTTACAAGATTGCTGCCATCTGAAAGGATCTTTCCAAAAACAACGTGGACACATACCAAGAACCTTACCCTAGCAGACCCTAAATATGATGTCCCTGGTAAAATCGATATTATAATCGGAGCAGAAGTATTTGGAAGAATCTTACTGGGGAATGTATTACGCGGACCACCGGGATCTCCCATAGCACAGGAAACAGAATTGGGGTGGATTCTATCAGGCGAAGTTGAGCAAGAGTCATCAAACACAAACCTACAATGTTATATCAGTGAAGTTGGCCTAAACGAAGAAATACGCAGATTCTGGGAATTAGAAGAACTAACCACTAATGCAGTTCTAACAACTGAGGACATAATATTCGAGACTCACTATAGAACAACATATAAAAGAGCAGCTAACGGTCAGTACATTGTAAGGCTTCCATTCAAAAAGAACCCTGAAGATTCCAATTTGGGAGGATCCAAGGAACTCGCTTTAGCACGATTACTCCAAATGGAAAAAAAGTTTAAAACAAACAAATCATTCGAAATCATGTATAAGGAGTTTATGAAAGAATACCTGCAGCTCGGACACATGATTCCAGTAACTGATCACATAGATACAGCCTATTACTTACCTCATCATGCAGTAATGAAGGAGGACAGCACAACGACGAAACTAAGAGTCGTATTTGATGGTACCGCCAAACGTCAAAATCACGAAAGCTTAAACGAGATTCTATTAACTGGCCCACAGATACAACAAACGTTAGTCTCAATTTTAATCAGATGGAGAAAACATAAAGTAGTATTTACATCAGACATTGAAAAAATGTACCGTCAAATAAAGGTTGACGTCAGAGATCAAAATTATCAGCGTGTTCTGTGGCGAAATTCTCCAGACGAACCCAACAAGGAATTCAATTTAACGACTGTTACCTATGGGACTGCAAGCGCACCATTCCTGGCAATTCGAACACTTCAACAATTAGCTAAGGATACATCAACAGATTTTCCGTTAGCAGAAAGAGTTATAATGCGAGATACTTACGTGGACGATATTGTATCAGGAGGAGACTCCGTAGAAGAAGCAATTGAAATAAGTTCTCAATTAATCACCTCGCTCAAAAAAGGGGGATTTAATTTGAGAAAATGGAATAGTAACTGCAGGGAATTGCTACAGAAGCTACCATGGCAGCTGAGAGAGGTTGCCCCAGAGTTCGACTTTGACCAAGAAAGATCGATAAAGGCACTTGGAGTGCATTGGAGTCCATCTACTGACCTCTTCAAAATAAAGGTCAACACGAAAGACAATAAACCACCCCTAAGTAAGCGTGAATTATTGTCACAAGCTGCCAAAATCTTCGACCCAATAGGACTACTAGCACCAATTACTATAAGTATTAAACTAATGTTCCAAAAACTATGGACAGAAGGCCTAGATTGGGACGAACCACTACCCCAAGAGGTCAGTCTAAAATGGGAAAAAATTCAGGCAGAACTTCCCTGCTTAATGCAAATCCACGTACCACGATGGATTGGATACTCTCGAGAAGCACACCATTACGAATTGCACGGATTTTCAGACGCATCAGAAAAAGCATATAGTGCTGCAATTTACTTCAGAACGATATGTGGAGAAAAAACAACAGTATCGTTGCTAACGGCTAAAACAAAGGTTGCTCCCCTAAAATCAAAATTATCCCTACCACGTCTAGAATTGTGTGGAGCAACTCTTCTTGCCAAATTATTACGGGAAACCATAGACAGCTTAGAAATTCCAGATGTGCCATATTACGCCTGGACAGATTCAAAGATTGTACTATCGTGGATTTGCCAGGACCCACATAAATGGAAAACCTTTGTCGGCAACCGAGTGTCAGAGATTCAATCAGCAACTAGTAAGGAATTATGGCGTCATATAAGATCAGCTGAAAACCCAGCTGACATAGCGTCAAGAGGGTTATCTCCTTCGAAATTAAAGGCAAACACGTTGTGGTGGGAAGGTCCACAGTGGCTCAAAAACGATCAAGTTATATATCCAGCAAGTGAAATAGAGGAAACAGACTTAGAACAGAGAAAAGCTGTAATCAACACGGCAACATTGGAAGTCAACGAAAATAGGATTGAATCCTTGCTGCAAAATTATTCATCATTGAGAAAGCTACTGCGGATCATAGCATATTGTAAACGATTTATAACCAATTGCATGAAGACTAGTAACAAACGAATTACTGGTCCTCTCACGGTTGAAGAAATTGAAAACGCATTACCCCCAATAATCCAAATAACTCAAAAAGAACATTTTAAAGAGGAACTGGAGAAGCTAAAAAAGGGACAAGAATTATCAAAGTCAAGCCGACTGATTACACTAAACCCCTTTCTGGACGTAAACGGACTCATACGTGTTGGTGGAAGGTTAGACAAGTCAACCTTAGACTATGCCCAAAAACATCCCATTATAATTCCTCACAAGGGTGAAATAACCTCACTCATCATAGACGAAGCTCATCAGAAGACACTCCACGGAGGAAACACCTTAACTCTGGAAATAATCCGTCAACGCTATTGGATATTGAATGGACTAAAGGCAGTGAAGGGCCACATTCACAAATGTATCAAATGTCATCGATACAAAAAGCAGATGTCACAGCAATTAATGGGTATGCTGCCGAAAGCTAGAGTTACTCCCAGTCGACCATTTACGCATACTGGCGTGGACTATGCCGGTCCCTTTGATCTACTGGCCACCACGGGCAGAGGTAGTCGAACCCACAAGGGATATATCGCAATTTTCGTATGCCTCACTACCAAGGCCATGCACATTGAAGTAGTAACGGACCTCACATCTAAGGCATTCATTGCAGCATTTAAAAGGCTAGTCAACCGTAGAGGGCCTGTTGCACACGTATATAGTGACAATGCTACAAACTTCGTTGGCGCTAGTCGAATAATTAGCGATCTTCACCGACAACATTCCTATAGAGCAGAAGTCAGTGAAGCCTTAAGAGAAGATGGAACACAGTGGCACTTCATCCCACCATCATCCCCACACTTCGGAGGATTGTGGGAGGCAGGAGTGAAATCAACCAAGCATCATATGCGCAGAGCGATTGGAGAAACAAGATTAACTTATGAGGAGATGGCCACATTAATGACACAAATAGAAGCATGTCTGAATTCCCGCCCCCTATGTCCGTTATCGGAAGATCCAGACAATCTAGAAGTATTAACTCCTGGACATTTTTTGACAGGCGCACCTATTTTGTCGCTACCAGATCGAAACCATTTAGAAATCAATCCGAATCTACTAAAGCGATGGGATCGACTGGACAGAATGTATCAGGAATTCTGGAAAAAATGGTCCATGGAATATATTGGGAGGCTACAATGCCGACCTAAGTGGAACCAGAAACAGGACAATTTGAAAATAGGTAACCTTGTCTTAATCAAGGACGATAACCCACCACCTGCTAGATGGGCTCTTGGAAGAGTAGTTGCAACACACCCAGGGGCTGATGGACTGGTCAGAGTTGTAACATTACAAACCAAAACGGGAATGTTAAAGAGACCGGTAGTAAAATTATCTCTACTACCAGTAGTCAGTAGCAACAGCGACGAAGAGCCAGGCACATTAACCAACATCATGGGTGAAGAGATGAAAGACTGTGGAGAGGAACTATCGTCAACACAACCGAAAGCAAATGCCCGAAACCCTAAGAACCGCAAAAGGGCCGCTCATCACATAAGTCAATCAAAAGAGGCAAAGATAAGCAAGCAAGAACGGAAACCATGTCCTCAGCGCACATATCGACCAAATCTGTTGAGCTGTTTATTCATCATTACTACCTTCATCGTTATAATATCGGCTGAGAATCTGGTTACACCGTATAAAGTGTCCACACTTAAGAATAGAGAAGGTATTTACTTTGACGACATCGCAGAAGTGCAATTATATTTTAGCGAGTGGAATCTCCTAGTATATCACAACCTATCAACATACTGGAAGGAATATTACGGCATTAAAAAATCCATTAGAAGATTAAGCATTCTGTGCGAGGAAGAAAACCGGCTATCAAGAAATTTATGTATTGCTACCTCTCAACAATTTAAGCAACAATTAATAGACGCTGAGAACATCAATCAACTCCTCTATCAACAAAATGAGGACACACACATCCGTAGCAAGAGAGCACCTTTTGAATTTGTGGGAACCATTGCCAACAAACTATTCGGCATCCTTGACCAGGAATTTGCAGATCAATATGAACAACAAATACAGGAAATCAAGGACAATGAGAATCTCAAAAGGCAACTGTTGAAAAATCAGACTTCAATAATCGAGAGCACAGTAAATATAATGAAGAAAAATCACGATAGTGTTCAACATCAAATTATAATGATTGAGAATCAGCTCCAAGAAATTACGACGCAACTCAATCATTCACAATATGAAGTCAGGGCTCACCAAACATTCAATTCAGCAGCGCTTTTAATAAACTAATCTTAATGACACTACAAAATATTCAAAGGGAAATATTATCAGTCGTAATGGACGTGAAACGTGGGAAAATCAACACGCTATTATTAACACCGACTCAACTTAGCGATCAACTAAAAATAATTCGGGAACATCTACCACCCAATGCCCAGCTACCTGGATCTGGAGGTTCAAGGAACCTACTAAACTTATACAGTACCATGCACGTAAGAACAAGAATCACTGAAAACAATATTTTATTCGACATCCGTATTCCACTTCTGAACACAGAATCCTATAGATTGTATGAGCTCATACCGATACCTGCCACTGTTAACGACAAATACATCTATGTGAATCCATCCAGCAAATACCTAGCCGTGAACCATCGAAAAGACAGATTCACTCCTATACGGGAGGAAGATATTAGAAACTGTGAATCTTTGTCACCTGAAAAACTGATGTGCAATCTGAAGCATCCCTTATTCACATTGAGATCAAATCAAAGCCACTGCGAAATGGAGCTGCTTAACAATGAAAATAAAATATCGCCATTTTGCAAATTAAAAACTACCCAGGCAGAAAATCAGTGGAAACGGCTACATAATTCAAATGCATGGTTATTTACATTAAGGGAAGAGTTACAGGTTGAAGTTACTTGCGGGCATACACTGCATACAATCTCATTAATAGAAAATGGAATAATTACTATATTTGGTGAATGCATCATCAATCACCAAACCCTATATATCAGGTCAAATAAAGGACAAAATAAAATGCAGGCATCATTAATCCCAGAAAATGCGGCTCTAATGAATCACATCCAGTTGAGCACAAATCTCAATAACAATTCGGCAATTTCCATGATTCCCCAGCTTGTTCAAGAAGCTAACAGCGCCGACGTAGCTGGACTAGAAAATGCACTTAAACAGCAGCAACGAGTATTAGATAACCTTCCAACTATCAACATCCATGACCTACACCACTACGGCAGCACATATATCGTCGTATTCATCATTATCGGAATCATCATTTTTGCACGGTGCAAACAACACGGCGGCGTCAAGTTCTCAAGAGCCTCCACAAGGCCAACACCAGCACCCAGGCTACGTCCCCGAAGGTCGTGGCCTAGTTTCGAGCTACCGCAAATTAATTTGGAGGCGGGAGAATGTTCAGCTCACATATAAAAAAATCTTTAATTAACTTAAGGCACACAGCGGAAGTCACACATGACGAAATTGTTTTAGCTGCATTAAATCAATGCACTTCACCTGTAAGTGCATTAACATTAAATAATAGTCTAATCAGCAGTTTATTCACCTGAACATAATCAGGTGAATAAACTTAAATGCGTCATGTGTGGCGACCGGCAATACATTTTTGTAATGATATTATTTGTCCACTCATCACTTTGAATAAGTGTCAATATGTATGTTGTTTTTATTGAATAAAATCGAAGATAATGTTTATATATGCACTTTTGGGTGCTATAAATTTGGCTAGCTCATAAGAAGTTTTGGAGTTTTAATAAACGAGTCAACGGTTAAAGATATAAAAATTCAGTTGTTTTGTTTCCTCAACGTTAACATTTTTACAATCAGTTGTTTTGTTTCCTCATCGTTTAATAGACAGCGATTTTCCATTTAGTAGATAAAGACCCATATATATATATATATATATATATATATATATATATATATATATGTATATATATATATATATATGTATATATATATATATATATATATTAGGGTGGCCCTTATTTTCAAAAAATCGGAAATTTCCACATGCTAACCCCTAGAATGGTGCTCTATACCGAAAAAAAAATCCTCTAAAAATTTCAGCTGAATTGGTTAAGTCTTACCCGTGCCGAAAACGGGGTAAAGTTTGGTAGTTTATATGGAAATTTTTATTAATCAACATTTTTGATTTGCTTCCAATTTTTTTTATGCAGTCCCTAAACAAAATAAGCGGACCCGTATTTTTTCTTTTTTAATTTTGGTCAGTATTTTAAAAAATAAGGGGGGGTTAAGTTTACGTCATTCGCCGATTATGCCCTTTTCCAAATCGTTATTGCTCCGGTTCTATTCATCGTATCGAGTTAAATGAAATATCATTTTAAAGGTAGTGAAGAGGTCTTTATTTATATATTTATAGTTGTGAAAAAATTTTCAACTTAGTATTTGTTATTAACAATTAAAAATTTAAAAAACTGTACTATGCGTTCGCGTTTTTTTTTTTAATTTAAAAAATTACTATCGTATTCCCCGGAAAATTTACTATAAAAAACAAATTTTTCCATAGTGGTAGGTAACTAAATATATTCTATATGAAATACATCAGTTGCGACTGATAAATTCACTCCGCGACAGTAATTCCTAATTAAATAATCTTCTTTTCGTGAACGAAGATGAAGCCATAGCAGGTAATAACAAAACATAACTCTTTTACTTGCTTGTTCAGCTTACTAGGAACGTCCGACTAAATATGTAACCTTATTCGTCTTACTGAAAATAGTTACTGACTTTATGACCCGCCTACACGGCACCAGCATGTTTTTCTCCGTACTTTTTATGGCTTCTTTACGACCACAAAAAGTACAGGTAGAAAGATCCTTGTGCCATGTGGAGGGGGAGGTCCATCAAGTCAGTATCTGTTTTCAGTAAGACGAATAAGGTAACATATTTAGTCGGACGTTCCTAGTAAGCTGAACAAGCTAGTAAAAGAGTTGTATTTTGTTAGTGGAAGTATCTTATGACATATAGGAAGTGACTTTTAATATAAGTTGTATTATTTTTGCGTAGTGTTGTAGTATTTTCTATTTGCCTATCTATTATTTGTCATGGCTTCATCTTCGGAAAGAATTTTGCGAAAAGACTCGGCGGTTTATTTAATTGGGAATTATTCGCCTCAAATTATGGCAATAAGTTACCGTCAAAGAGAGAAGTGTTAAAGTTTTTTTTTTAATTTGCGTGAAGTAAAATTAAAGTTACAAGATAGTGCATGTTTAGCGATTCGAGAAAAACTGTATCATTTCAGCTGAAATTTCTATAGGTTTCTAAATTTCTATACCATTTTTTTCACCACCATTCTAGGGGTTAGCACCACCAAAAATGTTACAAAAAAAATCGCTAGTACAAATAAGGGCCTCTCTATGGGAATATGATAGTATTTGCTAATAAGAAATACTATATTATTTGTTAATAATAAATACAATATTATTTGTTAATAACAAATACTAAGTTGACCTACCACTCTGGAAAAATATGTTTTTTATAGGAAATTTTCCGGGGAATACGATAGTATTTTTTTAAATTTAAAAAAAAACGCGTACGCATAGTAGACGGTTTTTAAAATTTTTAATTGTTAATAACAAATACTAAGTTGAAAATTTTTCACAACTATAAATATATAAATAAAGACCTCTTCATTACTTTTAAAATGATATCTCATTTAACTCGATACGATGAATAGAACCGGAGCAATAACGATTTGGAAAAGGGCATAATCGGCGAATGACGTAAACTTAACCCCCCCTTATTTTTTAAAATACTGACCAAAATTAAAAAAGAAAAAATACGGGTCCGCTTATTTTGTTTAGGGACTGCATAAAAAAAATTGGAAGCAAATCAAAAATGTTGATTAATAAAAATTTCCATATAAACTACCAAACTTTACCCCGTTTTCGGCACGGGTAAGACTTAACCAATTCAGCTGAAATTTTTAGAGGATTTTTTTTTCGGTATAGAGCACCAATCCAGGGGTTAGCATGTGGAAATTTCCGACTTTTTGAAAATAAGGGCCACCCTAATATATATATATATATATATATATATATATATATATATATATATATATATATATATATATAAGAAATAACAGAAACCTGAGTGACTCCGTTTAGAAGATATGTAGGTTCAAAGTATGGGCAAACTGTCGTTTTTCTTTCACATAAAAGAATACACATTTACCTAAAAGATGAGCCTAATTACGTTGCTCCACTATAATCGGTCTAGAATTTATTAAAGTTTAAGTAAATGGCAATTTGGCCATACAAGTTGCAAGTGAGGGGATATGAGTGCTTTATGTAAATCTTTAAAACGGCGATATCTCATGAATGACAATTCGTACGGGAAAATGTATTAGATCCTTTTTTGTAGGTAATTGCATAATCTACAAACTTTGTAAACACTATTTTATGATAAAAGTTACCGTTTTGCTGAAAATCGCAAAAAACCCGTTTTTGTGACCTTTGACCCCGAGTAAATCTAGGTTCCAGGTGCCGGATCGATGGGGACTTTTTAGATTTCATTTATAACGGTGCTTTGAACAATCCTACCAATTTTCAGCTAGGTGCGAATTAATGTACCTTCATACCTATTTTTTGGTCTAATTTGACCGGACTATAATATTCTACGCTGTTCGTGTACTAGTTCGAGGCACATTGCTTTTCCTTCATATTCCCATAACCAGTACCAGACCAACCAGCAGAGAATAACTGTGTTTTTGTGTTCAAATTGTTTTGTGAGAATCTGAGGTTGGCCTCTTAGAACAACCAACCTAAGGTTCTAATTATAAGTTTTGGTTTAGCTCGCTGGAGGCACACTTCTTTGCCCACCTCGTAGTCTGGCACTGCAGGCTTCACAGCTTTTATCAGCTAATTGGTGGAATTCACTTGTTTCAGAAGGCACAACACTCCTACAAAGTGGTCTCCCAACGGTTGCATCTCTAACTCAGCCGAATGCTTTAAAAACGAACTCGTATACAACATCCAAGAGTTTAGTCGCTAGGCTCACCGCCTCTTCCTTATGAATCATCCAAAACTTGCTTAACCTTTTTTATCCGCTTTCTATCATTAAGCTTGATAGTAGGCATTGCTCCATGACGTGAACGACATAAGGGAGTGGTAGTATGAAGAGCGAGTAAGGTGTCGCTAAGGCTTTCATATAAGAAAAATTCTTCGAAAGGAAACTATTTGGTTCTGTAAGAGGTAGCCGAGGCAATGTGTGAATTTTTTCACATGAATTCAACAAACTAGCTCAGGTTTTAGCTTTAATACCTCTCTCTACCTTCCCCTTAATTCAAAAAATATTTCACTGAATGCAAATCATGACCTGTTCCAAAGAAGTTCAAGTTTCAAAACCTATACCGGGATTTAACCTGAAAAAATCATATAACCATAAAAAACACTGTGTGTTTTAAGCAAAGGCTTTATAGATTGCTTGAAAATTTATTTCCCCTTCATTGGCGCACTCCTTCTTTCAGAACTCCTTAAAAAACTCGAAATTTCATTAATAGCAGAGAGCACGAGAAACCTTCGCATAAGAGTGCCTTTCTGTGTGATTAATCACATTAATATATTTAGGAAAGAATTGGTGTGATTGATTTATACAAGAGTGTCTCCCCCTTGATGTAAATGGCGACACGAATATGGTTTTAAAGAAATTAACTTGCAACAAATATCAACCGGGCATAGAGGAACTGCAAATGAGTTTCCTTCATGTCATATATTCTACATATTTGTGGAGTCGGACCTTAATTAATTAATTACACTAATTACAGCCACTGGTTTATTTTGTTTGTATAAAAGAGAAGAGTGAGTGAGTAGAGAGAAGTGATGAATATATGAAAAGTAGTTCATCTAAAAAATAGCGGTGACGAAAATATTCTAGAATACAGTCTACTTATTTGTGACATAAAAAGAAATATATGCTTAAATTATAATACTGCATTTAATGTTAATCATCATTTACAATTACACTGATTTTCATTATATTTTTAAAATAAACTACGGTGCAACTATTTGCACGGGTCCGCTAGTCTATATTGAACGGGTCAACTAGTCACCTTGAACGGAAATACTCCCAATTACATCGGGTGGTAAAGAGAAGGGTCCGGCTTGATAAAAGGCAGCAGATAAATGAGCTCGCAGAAAAAGCGGAAAACGCGGCAAACACAGGAAACAGTAAAGTGCTGTACCAAATTACTAAACAGCGTTCGGGAAAGTACTCTACTAAAAGGCATGCCGTAAAGAGTGTGGATGGAAGGCTTCTGTGCAGCGACGAGGAGCAAATCCAAAAGGTTGCACAGGAACCTCAGGAAAAAGCAAAAATGCGCAGCCATTAAGAATCACCACCCGGGCTCCATCCAATACGGAAATAGTAACCACAATTCGTGCAATGGCCAATGGTAAAGAAATTGGACAAGATGGCATCCTAGCCGATTCAAGCCTCATAGAAGCGGTACAGCCAATCCTACAAATAGCATGGGACACCGGTACCTTTCCAGAGGCAGGTATCATGATCAAAATACCAAAAAAGGGGGACCTAACCATATGTGACGATTGGAGAGGCATCTGTCTATTATTTACTGTGAGTAGGATCATCTCCCACATTATATTATCAAGGATAAGAGTGGCAGTAGACCGAGCTCATAGAAGACAGCGGTCTGGATTCAGAAATCATAACGGCCACTAGGGCGTTTTGAAACTTTTTTGGTAGAGGTTTACATATTACCCTGTATTTTTGTAACCCTATTAGATATTTTCATGAATAAGGCAGCAATCTACGCAGAATACTCCCATCTATCTAAAACTGTAAAAGTCAAGGGGTCAACCCAAGAAAAAAAAATTTTTTTCGCTAAAATTTCCACTTTAACCACATTTTTCTCCAAAAAGTACGTAATTAACCAATATTTCTTTTATAAAATTGGAAAGCTTGGACAATTTCCTACGAATAATGTCTTACAGCTATTATGCTACGACCTTTACTTTTTAGTTATAAACAAAAAAAAATGGTTAATTACAAATTTTTTGATGACTCATAACTCTGGATGTGGTGGGTTGACCCCTTGACTTTTACAGTTTTAGTTAGGTGGGAGTATTCTGCGTAGGTTGCTGCCTTATTCATGAAAATATCTAATAGGGTTACAAAAATACAGGGTAATATGTAAACCTCTTGCTACCTCTGTAAACCTCTTGCTACCCATACACTTTTAGTCCCTTGGGTCTTACCTACTAACTGCGCATTTTAACGAAATTTAACTAAATATAACGAGATACGATAAATCCCCGGTTATTTAATTATAATTTTAGGAGATTACCCAAAAATTACAAAAAAAAGCGCAGCTCGAATTTTTTCTCGCGCAGCCCGATTGCGAAATCGCGCAAACGAAAACCGCGCAGATGGAACCAAAGGAATTCGGATTAATAGAAACGCAATTGAACGAACAGCGCTGAATAACCGTGAAGTAGAACTGGTTGATAAATTCTATTACCGAAAATGGTGCAGAAAAAGACGTCAGTTTCAGAATAAATAAAGCACGAAGCGCATATGCATGCCTGTTCCCCATATGGAAATCAATGCAGATCTCAACTGACACCAAACTGCGGCTGTGACCCCAACGTTAAGGCAGTTCCTTTGTACGGTTGCGAAACATGGAAAGTCACCCAATTCATCACAGGGCGCCTACAAATTTTCATCAACAGATGCCTGCGTCGTATCCTAAAAATCCGCTGGCAGGATAGAATATCAAATGAAGAATTATGGCGCCGTGAGCCAAGAAAGGATAGACGATCACACCAGGCGTAGGAAATGGAATTGGATTGGACACACCTTGCGACGCGAAAACGCAAATCCGCAAGGATTCCGTCGAGTCGGAAGACCTAGAAAAACGTGGACCACAATCCTACTAGCAGAGGCCGCAACATCCTAGTCAGAGTTGAGAGCTGTCACGCAAAACAGAGTCCGCTGGAGGGCAACTGTTTCCGCCCTATGTCCTATGAGGGATTAAATGAAAAAGAAAAAAGAAAAAAAAATAACTATATACAAATTTGTATACAATCAAGAGTTGTTACAATCAAGAGTTTGAAAGAAAAATTTAAATTCAAATATTTGATTATTATTTTTTGCTTATGTGGAAGTTTAAGCCATCGCCGGTATTTCAAGTTCTCAAATCATGTTGTTTCTTTCTGGGTTGTTTAATTATTTTTAGTTCAGTTCTTTTTTATTAATGTTAGAAATAGGATGTTAGGCGAACACTCGATTTTGACGCTGCGTTTCGGCCCTAGCAAACATTTAGTTTTACACTCTCCTATTTTAATAATTACTAGAAATAAATTTGAATTATTTAAATAACCAAAACCAATTCGCTCATTTACTTGAGGTCATCGAAGCCACCGAACAAAAACCGGTTAAAATTTTTTAGTTCGCATTCAAACCTAATAAAACCTCACTAACGAGCTCGAACGTGTCCGACGTCGAAGTGTAACTTTCTTATTGTGTAGTTTGTTACAAAATCTACTGTCAGCCACCCACGATTTTGCGCGGCAATCTCTTAAAATCCCCGCCTGCAGGAAGACTATTAGCAGCATTAACCGCCCCGCGTTCCTAAAATAAGACAGCTGACAACCGTTAAAAATCTAAAAATTAATGGAATTTATGAAACGGAACAGATACGCTTTTGTGGCAGAAAAAGTTTCGCAAAATGCCGGGAAAAAACTTGTCATCGGAGCATAATTCTGATAAATGCCTGTCATTAGCTTCCACGCTGTTACCGATTTGGTGTTTGCGGATTTACGAGCTCTTCCTCGCGGATGCTTATAAATATTTATCGTCTTCTTAATGAATACATTTCATCGTGGGAACTCACAAAAAATAGGAGCATAAAAGGTAGTTTACGAATTTTTAAATCATCGTTAAATTTATGTGCTAAACGATAGGCGACTAATCAAGATGTGGGAGGCTCTTTCAAGAGATTAGTATCGCGTGCCGGTTGTCCTGTAATATCATTGTTATCTTTTTTATGTTAGCAGACAATCAATTTAATAACTATTGACGTTTATTGTGTGGATGCCATGCCAAAAGTTTCTGCCACGAAAAATTAGAATTGATTTGTTTTAATAATGTAATCAATAAGATAACACTATTTTAACACTGAAATTTTTAAATGTGTTTTTATGGACTAATAGCTACAAACTGTACTTTCGGTATTTACAGTATTTTCACTCCCTTAGCTGTAGGACTAATAAACCGACAACTTTTGGACAAAATTCTACTTTATCAGTGGCGGGGGAAATGGGAGACATTCCCCCCCCCCCAAGGGCTACTACTGTCTTTCTTTTCAACGAAAAAAAAATCGAAAAAATGGCCACCAAATTTTTAAATTTTAGCTGTTTTAAATTTATTTATTTGCCAAACCAAGGCACTTAACAAAACAATAACAATGAGATAAAAAAATACATATTAACATTAACGTAAAGGAACATTGCGAGTATTTAAATATTAAACTAAGATCTAGGTCTATAGTGTTAGTAAGAAATTAGGAGGACAACAGGGAAATTAATTTTCTTTTTTAGGAAATTTTGTTAATTGAGGGAGAGAAACAGGTCGAGTAGGTATTGAAGGTAATGCCGCACCTATTAACTGGCTCGTTTCTAGCATATTCAGTGCGATGCGGGTACTCTTTAAGTTGTTTGGAATGTCTTGTTTGTCGAGTATCGTTAAATTTGATTGTGCCCGACAGGAACTGCACCTTGAGGTTATTGTTCAAGACATCCAGGGTAAAACAAGATATAAGCAATTTCCGTCTAAGGGATAGCGGCAAGAGATCAAGGATTTTGAGCCTGTCCTTTTAGTGAGGAAGGTTGTGAAAATTTGAAGGATTATCGAGGTTCCTAAGCGCGAAAAGAAGGAACTTCGTTTGAACAGATTCTATTCGGTTTATACTAACTTGAAATATGGGTCCCAGATTTGGCACGCATATTCAATAATAGGACGAACTAATGAGAAAAGCAAGGCTTTAGTAACCCAAACATTGTCGATTTCTTTAGCTCTTCTCTTGATAAAGCCCAACAGCTTGTTAATATTATCATAGTGTAAGTTATAGTTTAATTTGCTGTTGAAGACAATGCCTAAATCAACAATGTGATCAACACGATCCAAGGCATTGTCATTGAGATAATATATTTGCAGCTGTTTGTTTCTTTTCCTGGAGAAGGTAATTACGTGGCACTTACTGGTGTTAAGAAGAAGATTATTAGTGGTGCACCAGTCCTGTTATAGCACTAAAAGGGGTGCGGAATGCCATTTAATTTTTCAGATAGATCGGGAATGAATATGTTAAATAGAAGTGGTCCTAGGTGGCTGCTTTGCGGTACACCTGAGGTTACATTTATTTCTTTTGAAAGGAAACCCTGAAATCTTAAGATAGGATGTTATCCAACCCAGAAGGGGCCGGATATCCCGAATCTTAATAATTTCATAAATAAAATGTGGTGGTCTACTCGATAAAATGCCTTGCTGAAATCAATGTCGGCAGCGTCAAACTGGTGTCATCTAATCAAAATAGGTCCGTATCTTAGGCCTGCAGCGTATTCCCAAAAAGTGCTCAAGAAATGGAAAAAGTGATGGAAATAAGATAACAGGTTGAAACTAATTGCAATCGATAGAGAAAGGAAAAATGTATCTTTAGTTGATTTTGGCCCATTTTTGGACATTGCCAACATATAAAAAAAACATGAAAATGCATTTTTGACGTGATAACGTCTTATAAATCGATGCGGCTCGGGGGCTACTCGAGGAAAACTGAAAAACTAAATCAAACGAAATATGTCAGTGATTTATGAATTTAAAAGTGTAATCATCATTTAATCCGTTATCAAGTAAAAACTTCGCCCGTATACCGACTTCACAGAAAACAATTTTTTTTTGTATGCACTGTTTGAACGAAATTTTTACTTTATCTCGCCACATCTGAGTTGATAGTGTATATATGTATATATCAATTTCAAATAACAATAATTTTATCTAGTTTAACTAATTCTCTAAATATGAAACTTTAACCGAACTCATTTAAAAACAAAATGGCGAATATTTGAAAATTTTCTAACAGATTCGATTTTTTTCTAATTAAAAAGTAGTGTTGTAGATTTTTGAAATTCGGTCTTTTGGCTATTGTACAGTGTAGTCGAATACTTAAGGCAGTTTTCCGTAAGTCTCCAGATCAAAATATCCTCCCGTTTAAAATTTACAGTAACATTAGTTGACGCTCGACGTCGCACGCAACAAATGTTCAGATTTAAAACAGGTAATGATCGTTGATCGTTGTTTATCTAAATTTTGAGTGTTATTGAATGTTGATTGTTTAAATATTTTTTTAAGTTGGATTATCTAAACCTCGATCAGTGAAAAATTCAAGGAAACTCAACTCGTTTTTGGAGGCATAGCATTCCAGAGAGTTGCTTCTGGATGCACCGATGTCAGAGTCGCGGTAGTAATGGTTGGGAGTAGGTGGAATAAAATATCGCGACTAGGTTGACAGTTCCTTCCTTCACTTCTCCCTTTCTCTTCACTCTATCTTCCGACTAGAGCTGCTGCTCGACATTGTACTCTATCCGAAAAAAAAAAAAATTATTGTCGACAGTACATAGGGACTTCGTTGAGCCTCTAATTCAAAATATTCATGTGGCAGGTCTACCGCGGATAGTGATGAGCAAAAATGGTCTTGTTCTTGCAGTATTGCCTTGTTCTTGCACATTTAGCAAGAACAAGAACAAGACTTAGTTATGCTTGCAAGAGCAAGAACAAGACTTAGTTATGCTTGCAAGAGCAAGAACAAGACAGACTGAACAAGACACGAACAAGACTATAATAGTCTTGTCTTGTTCTTGCGTTTGCTTATCACTAATCGCGAGTAGTGACCTTAAGCGGAGGACATTCCAATGCAAGGAGGAGGACATTCCTATTATTAAGGTGCGTCGTAAAAGTCGCAGGAAAAATCGAAATCGCCAAGCCATCATTGGTGACCGTGTCACCCCGAATTTCTTGCCCCGCGTTCCAGGGGTAGAATCGATCTCTAGGCCGGTCTCGGTATCAACCGCTTCGACCTTAATAGTGGCCAACCCCCCGGTCACTGAAGCTACAGTTCCCCTAGAACCTTGCACCCCTCTGATTACGATACCGAGACCTTTAGATATCTTTATATCACGATTCTCTCCTGAAACTACGACGGAGTCTGTCTGTGAATATTTAAGGAAGAAATCTATAGACCCTGGAGCTGTTTCATGCAGAAAAGTCAGCAAGGCTTCCAAGCCTGTTGCTTCTTTCTTTTTGTCTGCACCGCCCGTTATTGCAGAGACTCTTTTAGATCCTGGTTTCTGGCCTGCTGGTGCCCTTACCAAGCTCTTTGTTCCCCGTACCCGTACTCGAGCACATCACTCAAACGTTTCCATTCCGAGAACACCTACGATGCCAAAAAACTTGAGACCCTTTCCCTCTACTACCAAAACGTAAGGGGGACAAGGTCAAAAACTAACGACATCCTTCAGGCATCGATGGCTAGAGGGTTCGATGTCATAGCGTTCACGGAAGAATGGCTTCACGAAGGCATTCTTAATGCTGAACTCTTCGATTCCTCCTACCAAGTCTTTCGGAGGGACCGTCACACTGACCCGGAAGCTCGCGGGGGTGGCGTACTTCTTGCATGCCGCAGCCACCTTAATTGTAACCCAATTTCGCTTCCTAGTTTCTCTAACCATTTGGACATTGAGCTTGTCGCTCTCAAGATCTCTTTTTCAAAATCAAATCTCTTCCTGTTGTGCTGCTATATCCCACCAGATATGATAAGCACACTTGACGATGGAGGTATAAGCCTCTATGATATTCTCATCTCCTGTGTTGATTATAGCCTGAATATGATGAACACTGGTGATGAATTACTTCTTCTTGGCGACTTCAATTTACCTAATATTCAGTGGGTATTTGACGAAGCTGACGATAACTACCTCCCCGAAGGCAATTTTAATTCTAAGGAATCCTGTTTTCTCAATTCCTTATTCTCATTTGGCCTTAATCAAATGAGTGGTGTGACTAATGTGTTAGGGAGGCAGTTGGATCTTGTATTCTTTACCGACTCAGGAAACATGATTGTTGAACCCAGTCCAATAGTCATGACGTCCGTTGACAATTACCACCCTCCTCTCTCGCTCAATTACTGCTTGAACTCAAAGAACAATCCTTGTCCGGAGGCGGTAACCCATTCCTTCAACTTTAAGAAGGCTAACTTTAATGAACTCTCATCTAAGCTTGCCTTGACTGATTTCAACAGCTTACTTTCCGCAAATGAGTTGGATGTCGATGTGGCACGGTTTTATGCCGTACTATATGAAGCTATTGCTTCATGTGTACCTTTTGAGCCCCAAAAATTGCGCACTTCTACTCCACCTTGGTATAATAATGAGCTGAAGCATTTAAGGAATCAGAAAAATAGACTCTGGAAGACCTATTTAAAGAGAAAGGACTCTCCGAGTCTTATTACATTTACTGATTGCTATAACAGATTTCGTTTACTCTCTTCTGCTCTGTATGGCGAATATCTCAG
Organism: Thereva unica; assembly: GCA_949987705.1. Classification (NCBI taxonomy): domain Eukaryota; kingdom Metazoa; phylum Arthropoda; class Insecta; order Diptera; family Therevidae; genus Thereva; species Thereva unica. The sequence continues at coordinate 58,166,867 of OX465281.1, read as the reverse complement.
CAGCATGAGGGACCAGTTTTATACTGATCCTAGAAACTTCTTTAAATTTGTCAACTCCAAGAAAAAAGTTGACAACTACCCAAATACTATGCAGCACACTAACAGGTCAAGTAGTGAGTCTTCCTCGATTTGCAACATGTTTGCTTCATTTTTTCATCAATCTTTCACCCCTTCTAACTTTCAGTCTAATGACAATAATTTCCATTGACGATATCATGAAACATATTGATGAACTCCCATACGATTTCACTTCCGGCCCTGACGGTATCCCTTAAATCCTGTCCTTTTTCAAAAGTCCCTGGATAAAGGATACTTCCCTACTCTTTGGAAGAATTCTTTCATAATTCCTATTTACAAAAGTGGTAGCAAGAACGAAATATCGAACTACAGACCAGTTGCCAAGCTGTCTGTCATACCGAAGCTTTTGGAATCAATCATTTATTCTTCAATCGTGCCCATCTGCAAGAAACTTATTTCAAAGAACCAACATGGTTTTCTTCCAGCTCGTTCCACTACCACCAATCTCCTTGAGTTCACTTCCCATGCTGTCGAAGGCTTTGCTTCCGGTTGTCAAACTGATTGTGTTTACACTGATTTTAGTAAGGCATTTGGCAAGCTTTCCCACTCCATTATACTTTTCAAACTAAGAAAGTTAGGCTTACCTCAAGCTCTTCAAATATGGTTCCAGTCCTACTTAGCTGACAGGACCTACCAAGTTCTCTTCCGTGGATCCAAATCCGCGACCATAGAGGCGTCATCCGGTGTCCCTCAGGGCAGTCATCTTGGCCCTATCCTCTTTATTCTTTCTATTGATGACATTGTTCCCTTGCTAAGACACTGCAGAATCCTGATATATGCTGATGACATCAAATTGTACTGTCACATAAAGAGTAGTGAGGACTGCAAACTTTTGCAAGTTGACCTCGACACCTTTTACTCTTGGTGTGCTAACAACAACCTGGTTCTTACTATTAGTAAATGCGAAGTCATGACATTTTGTAGGCGACGTGATCCTATAATTTATAGCTATTCCTTTTTTAATGAGGGTGTCCCCCGTGTTAATTTTGTCAAAGATCTCGGGATTAGATTTGACACCAAGCTGGACTTTGCTTCTCATATCAACTATATTTCTACCAAGAGCAGCTTAGTCTTGGGTTTTATAAAAAGGTGGTCCAAAGAATTTGACAGCACCCTGATCACTAAACACCTCTACATCTCCCTTGTCAGACCTTTACTTGAATATGCGTCCCAGGTTTGGTCCCCTCACTTTTCTTCGCATGTTGGAAAAATTGAATCGGTTCAACGTAGGTTCGTTCGATTCGCATTGAATCACCTTCCTTGGGAAGACCCTTTAGTTCTTCCACCATACGAATACCGACTTAAGTTACTCAACTTAAGCACTCTCCACAAGCGTCGTGAGGTGGCCGATGTTGTTTTCGTTCATCAGCTCCTTAATAGACGTGTCGACTCAGGTTTTCTAAGTCACCGTGCGGTGTTTAGAGAGAGCAGATACAATTTAAGAGGACCGCCGCTCTTACACATCAACTCCTCTAGCACCAACTACGGCCGTTTTGAGCCTGTAAATCGCATGTTTTGTCAATAAAAATATTAATGTTTTTAGCGTCACCATTAGTAAAAATCTCCTTAAAAGGAGTCTTTTTAATGTCTGGTTACGTGGTTTGCATGCGATTTTTTATTCTGTGTTTTTCTTTATAATTTTTATTTCTTTCATAATTTATTTTTATTTTTTCTATGTTTGCATGCCTCAGTCGAGCCAACGTGGTAAATATTTCTCAGCCCAGCTGAGAAGTGCGCCTTCTTCATAAGAAGGGAAACTCTATTATTATTATTATAGCAGGGCCTGCTGTGAATCAAATAAGATGCATTTTGAATGGCTCCTCAATGATAATACTGACACCACGTACGTATACCAACGAAAGTGCGGACATACCCGATGTTGGCATTAATAGGGAACACCCCACGCTTGAAGAAACAAAACAAAACGCATAATAAAAATCTTAAGAAGTAACAAATCTCCGGCAATCGATGTAATAGCCGCTGAACTCATTAAAAAGGAAAGCATAGTAGTAGTAGAAAATGTAGAGAAAGATATGGATGGAGGAATACCAACGACTGGAAGGAAGCCATAATTTGCATCATCCATAAGAAAGAGGATAACATATGCTGTGAGAACTGGGGCTGCGGAATCGGAGTCGTGGAGTCGGAGTCCGAAGGAATGTTCTAGTTCGTGGAATCGAGCTCGGAAAAACAATAAAAAATTTGTGTTATTGGAAGGGCTGTAACATGGAGCGCATAAAAATCTGTAAAACCACTGAATAATTAAATAAGAACGATTTGTCTAGAAAAATGTGGCAAGCCCACCCCAAATATATTTCAAACGCGCCCCATGTTTATATTTTAGTCTGGTAAAAGTCCCAGAATATTACTTAATACGTTGACGCAGCGACACAAAGTGTCCCTTGGAATATCGTGGGTTTAAAAGCAGAACTCACTAAGTCAAAAACCATAGTTTTTAGTAAATCGATATTTAAGATGTTTGTGTCTCTGAAAATTTTGTAATGGCATATCATAGTAATCGGCTCAGTATACATTGTTTTTTAGATTTCTTAGTTTAGTTTACAAAAGAATTGAAATAATTATTTAATTCTAATACTGGATTTTTAGATTAAAATAAAAAAACGCAACGAATTAGTGAGTTTTGGCAGAAATGATTTGGTAGTTTTGTGTCATTATGGACAAGGTAAATCCGAAACTAACCCCCTAAAAACCTTAACAATATTAGTGTGCGGGCTATAAGGTATTGCCAGTATAAAGTTGGCATTATAAGACTTACTTTAGTATAAAAAACTGAAAACTTGAAAAATTGTACTTAGTGAATTCTGCTTGTAAACCAACGATATGATCTGAGAAAACAGCTCGGCTACTATTGCACGATTTCTTTCCAGACGTCAGAACTCGTCTCAAGAAGGTCCATGTTTATGTTCTAATTATTTTCTAGTTTTTAGTACAGCTTATGATTTCAAATAAAACCGTTTAACTTAAAAGTAATAATAAGGGGTTTATAGTGAAATGTTCCAAATATTGTAATGATTAGGTACAAATGGAAAATAAAATTTAAATGTTATACAATAAATTTTAATTTGTTTCAATTACAATTTTAATGTGGGGGTAGTTGTACCCCCTTAAGAGTTGAAAAAATTAATTTTTTTCCTGATAATACCTTTTGAACCAATGTGGGGGTAGTTGTACCCCCTTAAGAGTTGAAAAAATTAATTTTTTTGCTGATACATAATACCTTTTGAACCAAATTTCAGACAAAAAGCAAAAAAAAAATTTTTGAAATTGTTTTTATATAAAGTTGTTTTTATTATAGTAGGGGTAGTTTTAACCCCTTAAGGGTTGAAAATAATTTATTTTTGCCTGACAGTACGCCCACAATCGAATTTGAAGCATAAACATGGAAAAAAAAAATGTTTACAATTTTTGCCATTTTTGGCCGATTTAGGGGAGTTTCAACCCTTTAGGACTACCCCTTACCATAAAGTTCGCCTTAATTTAGTATAAATCAACCACCTTCGCAAAAAATATTAAAAAAGTGCATTTCATCGCATTAGTTTTCATTATTACTGAAATAATCGCAAAAAACCCCCTAAAAAGGGGTGTTTTTTGCATTTTTAGGGGTGACGCCCTAATTTTAGGACCGCGGGACCTCGATTTTCGTGATCAGCGACCCCAAAAACCTTTAGGGTTCGATTTTCTTAACGGCGTTATTTTGGAACACCCCCCCCCCCACGCGTTTTGAATGGACTATGTGTTGTATATAGTATGTAAACAAACCTTGCAACTTGATTTTGACGCACTTTCAAGCAACCGATCAACTTTAAATTTTGCACATATGTATAGTTCGGACTATTCTATTTTGTAAACGGATGACTGACTGACTGACTATTTTGTGAAAAATCAAGATTGCGGTTCCAAGATGGCGGTCCCTAGCTGTTCGCGTGTAGAACCATTTTTTTCTTCTTAAAGTACTCTTCAAAAACTGCTCGTGTGCCAAAAACCATTTCTATTGGTTTTAATGTCAGGTTTTAGTAAAATTTTTACTACATCGCTATGTTTAGCGTCTTTTTTGATATGCAAAACTTCATCTACTATATAAAGTTTATTTTGAATTTGAATTTAACTAAAGTACGGAAGAAGGGATTCGGTTTTTAAGCATAAAGATTCCAACTTTAAGCCTTTTTAATTTTTTAAAACCTTATTCGCCATATTCGATTATGGAACTTTAGCTTTTAACATTCATAATTAACGAGCTAAAAAACTTCCGCGTAATGAATTTTAATTATTATTTCCATTTTTGTTTAATAAAAAATCTGATTTCGGATGATTAAAAAATTGTATTGGTGATATTAAAAAAAATCAGTTTATTGCAACATTTGGGAGGTAGTTCAGAAACGTTTTTATATTACACTAATAGATGATGTCAATTGCTTTATACATTTAGGTTTATTGATGCAATTAAATCAGCCTGCAATCAAAACATGTCGATCATCCCACATGTACGTTAACTTACAAACTTTCAAGGCAGTCGGCGTGTGGCAATTGCAAAAATTCCTTCACCTACGTAAGACGTGTGAACATCCAAGAGCATCGCGCTAAATAGACTACGATTCCATCAATCACAACCACATTTTAAACATCATAATTAACCTTTATCCTCTTCCTTTCCAAATTTATGGCTTACAAAACAACCCAGTTTTCAATAATACAAAAGATAGTATTGATAGACTACATTTTTTGTGCCTTCTAAAAATTATTGATTTTCAAGTAAAACTATTCTTCTCCGTGACTATCCACATTTTCTACTGTACAATTAATATTTTTAATCACTGCTCAGAAATGTCAAGAAACGATAAATCACTAAAGGGAGTTGGCTGATACCTGCACAGGTTTTGAACTTTTTGCCGCAATACTTTCACTTATCGAAGCGCGTCTGATGTTGGAGCATTCCTCCATACTCCCCAATTGCATACCAGTTTTCCTGCCTACATTGAGCAGGCGGCAAATTAAACCTCGGCAACTACGTTGGATTTAGTCCCATAACATGCTGCCTCACCTAGTTGCGCCGACCGTGGAGCGGCATTTCATAATGCATGTTCTTGTAATTAATATCTTCTTCATCTGCAAGAAAACTGAAACAGTTTGAGGCATCTGGACCGAAGTTTCTTAAGACTCAATCTGGCTAGCAAGTAGATGGTTCATAGCAAAACGTTCACTTCATTTGCACACCTTGGTCGGTTTTGACATACGCCCATTAATTCGTTAAGTTACTGTTATTGTGTCGACAGCGATTTCAAATTTAATTGATTTTGGAAAGTTACCTGCCACTTTAAAGTAGCATCGACCAGTTGCATTTTTATTTATTGTGGTTCAATTGGCATTTGATAAAAATAATTGTATCGAAGTTGTCAATAGATCTGGATACCACTAAGTTTTTTTTCTCGATAAATATTTCTCAGTTACCGCGGAAAACATGTTGTCCAAGAGTGGATCTGAAACTGTCCTATAGTGAGGTAGCCGCCAGCTAAAAGAGTACTGACAGTGCTGCATATTCATAAGCGACTGTTGACTGACTATTGTTACTGTTTTACAGGTGGCCACCTTCTTAAATTTCGCTACAGTCCTTGTAAATCCTGATAGGTTTTTATATTGACAAAAAAACAGTTACCCGCTTTTACCCGGACACTTGTCAAAATCCTGCCCGGACAGACCCCGGACGCCCTCCGAACTAGGACAAATCCGGGGAACTCGGACGGATGGCAGCCCTATGTATGGGGCAAGGAGAAATTGTTTATACTTTTTAATTTGTTTTAAAAATGTGGTATATTAAAAAATTTTTTTTATCTAAATAATTATTTTATCCTTTTCAATCTTGTGTGTGAAATTTTGCAATTGATTTTGAACATCTTGATGATGTTATGACAGATACATGCTGAAAATTGTGAAGACAATGGTAATCCGTTCTTTTGAAATGGCCGCTATGGATTTAACTTATTATATTATTGCTTAATTGTATTCTACTTATGATACCCTTTCATTTGATACCCATGTCGCGGGGGTTGTGAAGTAAAAGTTTATCCTACGGCGGCCGCCGTGGATCTAACGATATATTGAGTATACCATATTACATTGTCATAAGAGCTAAAGCTGTGTCCAAATTTTCAGCATGATTGGATTGGGAATATTTGAAAAATCGATTGCAAAATTTGTTCCGTGAAGAAAACAGTTATCTGCCCTCTTAAGGCGGCCGCCATGGGTCTAACGATATATTGAGTATACCGATACCGATATATTGAGTATATTGCATTGTCATCGGAGCTAAAGCTGTGTGCAAAATCGGATAACCGGAAGCATGTAAAAAATCGATTGCAAAATTTGTACCAGACGAACAGACAGACAAGAAATCGAGCTAATAAAAACGTTTTAAAAAAAAATCAGACAAAAAGAAAGGCGAGTTCATAGACAAAAAAATAAGCCTGGAGAAAAATCAAGCTTATGAACTAGAACAGTACAGAGAGCGAAGGCCGTACCAAGTGTCGGAGTTCTACCGAAGACTCCGTGGTATGAGGCAGTTCACACCACGCGTCATATACTACAAGGTCAAAGAGGGGAATCTGATCAGAGGCATCTAGGAACTATGTGAAGAGTACTTCCATGAGCTACTTAACTTCTTAACTGAACGATGTAACCAGCAAACCTAGAAAAACTTAGCAGAGCCATAAGCCGAGTGGAAAACAACAAGAATGCCGGTGCGGATAACTTTCCAGCGGAACTGGTCAAATATGGAAGGCCTACTACACCAAAAGATTCATGAATTAATAGAGTAAATATGGTACATAAAAAACTCGGTATAAAAACGTGCACCATTGATCCCGTTATAACGTGGTGGAGAAGCGCGTATAAGATATTCTCCGCTATCCTGCAAAACAGGATTGCCTCATATAACTGAATTCCCCAGACAAAGGCCACGGTCAACCTAACACCCCAGACGAAGGCCACGGTCATATTGCAATCTTGCAATTTCTGTGAATCCAGAATAAATTTTTTAAGTTTAGCTTAGGAAGAACCGTTTAAACTGCAATCTTGCGAATCATGAGTTTAAGAATTTTAAGTTAAGCTTAGGAGTTAAGCGAACTATTTGTGAGTTTATAATTATTCAGTTTCTAGTGAGACCTCAAACAATAAAGGTTGTCTAAATTTTAATTGTTTTATTTTTTATTGAAATCCAAGTGTTACAATTGTTAACTTATACTAGAAAGAAACATCATAGATGAATAGCTGTGGGGCTTCAGTCCAAGTCAATCAACAACTGATCAGTTTTTTACCCCGAGGCAGGCAATGAAGAACGGTTAGAGTTTCAAACCTCAATCAAACACCTCTTCATAGAATTTAAAACCACCTGTGATAACATACCCAGATTATATCCCTCAAAGCCATGAGAGAATTTAGCATCCCCAATAAAATGAAGCGTTTACCTATTTTGAATGTGATCAATGTGACTAGTCTAGAAAAAGACCAAAAGACCTACCCCGGGTCAATAGTACCAGCTGACAATAATATGGAACCAGAAATACGCACACGGCTGCTGAAAGCCAACAACAACAAGTCATAGATACTACAATCTGTCAAGTCTCTTCAAGCCTTCTTAAGTACCTAGAATAACTTCTGCTATATCAAACGATGGTTTTACAGGGTGGGGGTGTTTTACTAAAAGCACTCTAACCTCTAGTCGTGTAGATAAGATAATTGTTGGCGCTTGTGTGATGTGAGAAAAGACGGCTCCAAAGACTCAACAACGGCAGGATCTTCGAGCGCTATCGCAGCATGCTTGTCTGGAAGAATATAAAAATCGCTATTTCGAAGTGTAGGGCATCTAGCTTGAATGAGCGAAGAGTAACTTGCTCATAAAGTTCTCTGCGGTAAGTCCTATGTTGTGGGATCAGTGGGGAGGCGTTATCTCTGCTGTAAGATGGCGTAAGCAAGCAATTTCAATTTCAATTTCAATTTATTTTATACATAAGGAAGTACACAAGACTTACATCTTTTAGAGTACAATATCAATATAGTTCGAATTCTAACATGGAAAGAAAAATACCTAGTCTAAGCTTAATACCTAACAGAATAGAGAACAGCTAGAGTTAAGAGGAATATCAAGGTTGATCAATAGTAGATAGAAAGAGGGGAACTTTGGATATTAGAAAGTAGAAGAGAGAAGGGAAAGCTATAGAGAAGGGGTGGATAGGAGAAGAAAAACTTGTTTCCTGAAAGTGGTGACTGTGCTAATTCTTTGTAAAGAGGAGGGAAGATCATTCCAGAGTCTAATCGCATGCACAAAAAAGGAACGACTACCAATTCGAGACCGATGGGATGGTATAAGAAATTTAAGTGATCTCGAGGTTTGCAAGGGGGTAAGGAAGTCGGATAGGTAAGAAGGGCTTTTAGCGTAGAAGACTTTATGTAGAAGAGCTAGTGTCATAATATCGAAAAAGCAAAAGAGGTTACAGCCTATTAGTGAATTCCGAACCGATGATACATGATCCGATCTTCTCAAGTGGAAGATAAAGCGTAAGCAGTCATTGAATGCAACATTAAGTCGTTGACGACAGGATGAATCATACACAATGTAAACAAGTGAGCCATAGAGGAAGTGCGGGAGAATGAGAGATTTTACAAGCATTGAACGAATTGTGGGTGATAGGAGACTACCATAAAGCCAGAGCTTACGTAAAGTCCCATAGATTTTGGAGAGCATTAGTGAAACTTGATCACAGCAGGTTAGTTTGGCATTAATAGCAATACCAAGATTATGGACCCGATCAACAATAGGAAGAGGTATGTTATCCAGACAAATGAGTGGCATTCTGACGGGGAGCATAGAGCTACGACTTAACACAAGTACTTGTGATTTTTTAGGGTTTAATTTAAGGAAATTGAGAGCACTCCACTCATTTATTCGAGATAGAGTGCTATTCAAGTCAGAAATACAAGAATCAATCTGTGAAGGAGGGCAAGAAGTATACAATTGGAGATCATCAGCATATAGATGAAAGGAGCAGTGGCCAATAGTAGAGGGGAGATCATTAATATATAATGAAAATAGTAGAGGACCAAGAATTGAACCTTGTGGAACACCAGAAGGCACCTGTAGGAGAGATGATACAACATTATTATGACGAACACATTGAAAACGATTAGATAGCAAAGAGGAGAAAAGCCGTGTAGCAGAAGAAGAGAAGCGATAGCGCTGACTTAGTTTGGAAAGCAGGATCGTGTGCACCACCGAGTCGAAGGCTTTCGAAAAATCAAGAAGCACTAATACTGCAACATCACCTTTATCAAGCGCAGAGCGAATGTCAGTAGTTACCTTTAGTATAGCTGTTTCGCAACTATGATTTTTACGGAAACCAGATTGATATTCAGAGATAAGGCTATTAGATTCAAGGTAGCGCTGGACTTGAATGAAAACAGTTTTTTCGAAGGCTTTAGCAAGGAAAGGAAGAATGCTAATGGGACGGAAATCTGAGAGATCAGCAGGGAACGATTTTTTCGGTAAGGGGATCACTATGGCTTTTTTCCACAACAAGGGAACTTGAGAAGTAGTCAGGCAGTAATTAAAAACATGCGTAATGATATTCAAAATTAAGGGGGCGAGCAGCTTGAAAAACCGTGGAGAGATTTCATCATAACCGATGCAGCTTGATGAAATGGAGAGCAGTATTTCAAAAACTTCCGAGGAGTCCACACAGCGGAAAGCAAAGCCATCAGTACTATGCGGAAGGACTGAGAAAGATCGGGAGATAGGGAAAGCAGGAGGGGATTGAATGAATGAGCGATTTAGAAGGTCAACATCGATATCAAAATGGGAGGGTGCAGTAGCATGTATGCCCAGTGAGCGAAGGTTGGACCAGAGTTGCTTGGTGTTTAAAGAGGGATCAAGCTTACGGGCATAAAAACTACGTTTTCGTGATTTGACTTTACTAGTGACGAGGTTGCGAAGTTGTTTATAGGCATTAAGATATCTAAGGATCCTAGTCTTGCGATAACGCCTGTACATGCACTCTCGCTGACTTATCAGGTCACGGATTTCACTAGAAAACCAAGGACAGGGTGAGGATGGCCTACGGCTTCTTGTGACCAGCGGCACACATTGATCAAAGAGAGATTGAGTAAATAGAGTCAGCAAACTAACTTTAGCGTCAACACAATTAGTACGATAGATAACATCCCAAGGAATGGCGGAGGCAGCTTCAGACATTTGATCAACATTGATGTTACTAAAATCACGAAAAGTATACGAACTAGATACGGAGAGCACACCAAGAGAGAACTGAACGGAAAGGAATAATAGGTCATGGTCCAGAAAGCTAGGGGGGGAAAGTTGATGATGCTTTAACACTGCATCAGTGCAGGTAGTAGCTAGGACATCAAGCAAGGATGGGTTTTGACAATTAAGAAATGTTGGTAAATTATTTAGAATATGCAAGTCCAATGTCTCAAATAAATATCTAAGAGCATTCGCACGAGGATTGATTTTGAGCAGATCAGCATTAAAGTCACCCGCAACAATTATGTTCTCATAGTGGTGAGAAAGAGAAGAAACAAGATCGGAGAACTCATTAGCGATATCGGAATTGAAGGCATTGGGAGGACAGTATACGCTGATAACAACACATTTGTCATATGAAGATTTTACCTCAACAGCAATAAACTCGAATTGTAAGCCATTAGACTTACCGAGCACTCTTGAGGAGAGCGAAGAGGTCACATATACAGCGACACCACCACCAGTGCGGTCAAGCCGATCACCACGATGTAACACAAAATTACGAAGGGAAACAAAAGAGGAGGGGATTCCTGGTTTTAACCAAGTCTCACTCACAAGCACAATCTGTATCTTTGTTTGATCAAACATCCATCTCAATTCATCCATTTTGTTGTTCAGACTTCTCGCATTTAGAACACATATGTTAAGTCCAGAGGAGGTGGAGCAAAGGATGTTTAGCAGTCTTCCCTGTTTGTGCACTCTATCAGGAAACTGATACATAAATGCAAGAAATTAGCACAGTCACAACCTCAAAAGTCAGTAAGAAACAAGCTAAAAATGTTAAATAGAAGAAGGAATAGAAGACAGGATAAGAAGGGACAGATAAAGAGGAAGAAGAATAGCCAAGAAAAGAGGCAACATAGTACATACAAATTCTATAGAAACTTAAAATTAAAATCAAAACTAAAAGTAAAAAAATTAAGAACTTAAAACAACTTAAATTTAAAATCAAAACTAAGAGGATAAAAATTAAAATTAAAACTAAGAGTAAAGAAAAAATAAAATAAAATGAAAACATAGCAAACAAATGCTCCACAGTATAGCAGGATGCTTCTCCAAAGTTAGGGCTTGACAGAAATGGCTTCATTCAGGTCAAGGACAGACTTAAATATTTGAGGTCTTTGATTTTTGTCCAGCTGAACAAAAATCCGACCTTGTCGTGAAAATACCGCGGCGACGAGGTTCCTCAATTGAAGCTTTCTTGCCGAACGAAAAATGTCTTCATTTTTTGGCGACAAGCTTTCGCTCAAACGAACAACGCTGTCAGCAGTAAATCCCAAATTCAATTTGTTCAGCAAGAGAGTGCCGTACTGCCGGGCTTTCCTCAGAAACTCCTGCTGCTCGTTGGCCGACGGGAATTTCACTATCAGTAGCGAGCTAGGAGCCGCAGCGCTACCAGTCGGGGAGTTCTGACGTTTTCGTTGATGCGGCCGGAACACGTTCACAAAAGGTGACAGTTCATGCCCGATAGTGGAGGAAAGCGATTCCAAGATAAGCTTCGGGTTCTCGTTCTCACACAACGGGACGCCTCGGATGACCACATCTTGGAGTCGTAGCTGCCGGCGCAGATCCTCCACCTCATCGGAGACTACGGCGATGTCGTGTTGCACATTTTCAACATCGTCTCTTAGCCCTGAAAATTGACTATTAAACGAATTACACACCTCATCAATACGAGCTGTTAGGCGAGCCTCAAGTGAATTCAAACGATCCTCGACCACATCAATCCGTGCTGCTAGGCGAGTCTCGAGTGAGTTTAGACGATCCTCAAAGGTGGCAAGTTGATCGTCCAGCATGCGGTTGAGGCTCACTAAAAGCTTTTTTTCCAAAAGTTCAAAGCTGTCTTCAGGGCCAGCAACTGACGTCGATCTTGGCGTTCTGCTTCTGCCATCGGTGTGCCTGCTGCTGCTGCTGCTAGCGGGGGTGTTGACCCCAGCGGGATTAACATTGACAATATCGGCACATTTTCTTGTTTTCGGCCTTGTTTGAGTTGATTTGGACATTTTAAGGCACAGGAAAAGCGGAAAAGGAAAGGCTAAAAACGCAATCGGACACCGACTTTAAAAACGCTGCGGTAATATATACTTGGCGGAAGATTTGAGCGGATAAATTAAAAAACCGGGAGCTATGCAGAAACACGTCTACTCAGTCGACATTCACTATGTAAACTCTCACATTCACTATGTAAGCAAGCGATGCCAAATTGAATAACATCATCTAATAATCGTTACCGCTGGAAGGAGTTGTAAAAGGTCAGGGCCGGATCCTGGTTACGGAGCCACTTAAGAAGAAGATCACTTTTCCCTGTCGTGAGATTTCTTGGTTCATTTAAATTGGAATTACCTCGAAATAGGATTAATTTGCTGCTAAGTGGCCATAAGCGCTGCAAAATCACGGCCCTAGTGATGCTTCGATTCGAGCGATGTTTAAAGTGTTTAAACATCAACCTTTCACATTTTGCCATCAACATTAATCGATAACATAATTTTTTTTTATTATTAATGTAATCCATTTCCCTTTTTCAAAATCACAAAACAGCTGATTTTTGACAACCAGCAGACGCACCCATATGAACGAGGAGATGCATCTATGCAGCAAAACTTTTTGCAGCCGTGCGAAATCAATCTTTTGCCTTGTGGCATGCAGCCCATAGGAACGGAGCCCTACTCGTCAATCATGTATAAGCTGAGATAGAAAGCTTAATGAATAGAAAACTAGGTTAGGAGAATTTCTAGTCTGTGCCAGTTAGGTCGGTTAGATGCTGAAGGACATAGGTGAGAACGTTGCATTAAACACTCAGTTTTTGTAAAAATTCGAAAGTACTGACAACGAAAGATTTTTTTTGCAGACGAGTAGTTTTCTTTATGAAGAATTCTGTCCCGCCCCATAACCTGGGCTGAAATATTCAATTCTTTATTTATTATTTTAACATACGGTGTATTGCATACAGTAACAAATCGGCCGGCTGTGAATAGGTTAGCCGAACAAAAAATTGTGTGGGTGGAGAGGGCGGGGGTTGTAACGTTTTAGCCGGTAGGTAGGTAGGTACAAGTGTAAAAGTCAGTTAGAAAAATATAGGGTGATATGTAAAACCCTACGGGCCCTGATTAAGATAACGTTAAAACTGAGTCAATACCAATAGCTTGGAGTTTAAATAACAGAGCAAAGTTCTACATTCAATTATAGACCTAACAAATATTTTAAGCATTTAGGCCAGAATCAAAAAATTCCTGCTTACCTTAGATTCTATAAAACAAGCTAATATATTAGATTTTTTGCCAAAAGCAATATTAGCAACGTATTCGTAGGTTGGATTACAGATATAATTAGAAGAGCCATTTTTGATGATCGAGGGTGTATTATCCTTTCCAGTATATTGGTTGATTTCAAGCTATTTAAAGCATTCTTATACCTCGCGTCCTGAAGAAGACCCTACCAGAGATAACGTAATACTCCGTATACGGAGTATTATGTTATCTCTGACCCTACTCTTTAAGTATATGGACCAAAGTAGGCTAATAAAAGTCTTCGGCAGGTATTGATTTTACACCGGGAGGTAAGTGAAATTTTTATGATTTGTTAAGGTTTTGTTTTTATTATTTGCAAATTTTTTTATGGTAATTTGTTACCTTATAATCTTTAGAATTATCCTCTGAAACTCGAGACCCTTAAGTATCGGTTACTGTTGTCGTCAGAGATGCTTTCAATTATAACATCGAAGGGATGACAATGTCTGGCGGCAAATATCAACTAATATGAAACAAAAGCCAATGTTGATCATATCCCATTAGGCATTTGCTATCACTCATTTTACGTCACGTTTTTCCATTAGCTCTCCAATCACTCATAGATGTATTAAGCCTAGTCTTTCTAACAATGATTCAATGTTAATTGTTCGTTACCATGTACTTGAATCGAACTCAATTATGTCTTGCCTGGAAGATCCTGAATATTTTAATCTAAAAAAGGTCTTACATATTGAAGTTCATTGTTGAATGTTAAACGAAATGCAGCGACTTCTGAAAATATTCTCATTTAACTAATGACAGAAGCGCTGAAGCATTTGTTTTGATGTATTTCCATTATTTTTTTGTGTTGTAATTTTTTTAAGTCATCCATTCAATCATTCAAATATTGCTTTTTTCCTAAACATTCCTCCAACCATAACATCAAATAAAACCTTTCAAAAATTTATTTACATAAGCAAACACGTTGCGCGTGACTAACGAAGTATCCAAATGGCATCTTATTGTCAAGTCTTAATTAAAATTAACCGCAGCTCAAGAAGCTTTAACCAAGTCATTTAGTGATGTATGTATGTAGGTACTGAGCTATCCACAAAGCCATCTTCGATTCATACTGATGCCGCAACAATCAATTAGAGAAGTAATTGCTTGATTGTTATACCCTTTCACTACGACATATGGGGCTGAAAACTGGAAAGGTGTCGGGTGGTTGGGCTTTACTGGACTGGATAGTTGGTTATTAGCGTATTTACACCCATATTTATACCTGGATATCCATCCGTAAACAAAATTCATAAAGCCACAAAGCAGAAAAGCTAAACAAGCATGCAGCAATGCCCGGTGGACAGAAGCTAGCGGAATGTGGATGCGTTGCTGGCCCCAAGTTTGCGTCCAGTGTTTATGCTCTGTCAACAAAGTCGTGTGTAGCGGGCTGGATATCAAGAAGCTTAAAGAAGGCGTGCGGAGCATGAAATCTAAACAGACATGACCATGGCCTTGCTCACCTGTTTGGCCAATTAGTCAGTAAACAGCAATCACAGATGAAGATGATGCGGTAAAACGGCGTAAGGAACGATCGTCAGCAGTTATGTTAGACATTTTACTGCGCTGCAGGTGGTAGTCATAACGTGACTACCTTCTTGGAAGGTATAAACCCAGAAACTCACCTCAATTCAACTTTCTCCAGGTATGAGTAATCCGGATTTGCATCAGGATTCGCAGTTTGTCGTAGGATGGCAATCCTATTCCGGTTCAATCTTACCTCGGTCCATTGACTTGTTACTCAAGCAAAGAGACTCTTACGAGCAGCACAGCTTCCACTCCAATCCAGGTCATCATCTTAAAGATGATCGGGTTTTATGATCTACTTAAAACGAAAGTAAAAGTGCCGCGGCCGAGCGGAGCAAGTTTTTGCTTACCAGTTGTGCGGCTGATGAAGAGTAATCCAGGACCAGTTTTGTGGTGAGGCCCGAGCGTAATTACTTCGTGTATCTTTAGAGCTACATTAGTGGCAATTTGGATCACCATGAAAACCTGTGGGTATTCTAGCAAATTACACACTCGGCAACTCTCCTGGGGGTAGATCATCGCTGCGTTCACTATGGAGTTTCTCGTGCTTAGATAAGACTTGATTGTCATTTCTGAATCCTACTTTTTGTTTGCACACCTTTAGAGGCGTCACTTCACTTGCTATAAACATGCTCTGGAGCACACACTTCTCTCTGGTTTTTCAGTAATGTATGGTGCTCGATTTCAGTGTATACAAAATAACTTTTAAGTGATTCAGATTCAAAGCATCATGAAATCGAAAGCATCTTGAACAGGTTATGGCGGAGTTCGAAAGATAGTGATTACCTGAAGCGAAAATGACTCTTGCGTAATCGTGTATCGCTACTTTTTGGAATTCAGGTCTACGTAAACTGAACGCAAAAAATAGAATGTGCCGGATAATTTGCGATAATTTTATTTAAGCGTTATAAATTGGGGGAAATTAATTATGAAAAACGGATAGGAAATGGAATCGGCACTTGTTTCAGTCGATTGAGGTTAATGGAGTTTTGTGTCAAAATGGATCAGCTACGTTATAAAATCATTACGAAGCCGGATTCTTGTTCTTGTTTTAGAGGGCATTGGATCAACTTAACGAAATTATTATTGTTAGAGAGTAGAGTTGGAGAGTTGGCAGAGTACACAAGATAACAATCTTTTAGAGTACACTTCAAATGGTAAATAACACTAAATTCGAACAACTAGCTTAACATATGTAGAGGAGCGAAGAATTGCAAAGAAGTAAAAGAGAAGTAAAAAAATACGAAAGAGGGAGGTAAGGTAAGGACAGTAGATTGGTAGTACTAGTGTGAAGAAGCTGGAAGAGAAGATAAAAAAATAGATGTCGGCTTTTTGCACATCGTGGTTTAGATGGATAGAGGAAGTCTATTCAAAAGATTAATCGCATGAACAAAGCAAAAACGACTACCAGCCAAGGAACGATGAAAAGAGATAAGCAAGTTAATTGACCTCAAGGACTGCATTGGGACAAGGAAGACAAAGAGGTAGCAAGGACGTTTAGAGTAAAATATTTTATGTAGGAGAGTTAGTGCATTTACATTGAGAAAATGAAAGAGCCCACATCCCAGTACTGAATTTTGGACTTTCGACGTATTATTAGATCTACGGAGGTGAATAACAAATTTTAAACAATCATTGAATGCGACCCTGAGTCGTTGACAGGACGAATCAAGAAACATATAAACAAAGGCGCCATAGAGAAAATGCGGCCGAATAAGGAATTTCACAATCTTGACACGAATAGAAGGTGACAGCAAATCCGCGAACAGCCACACTTTTCGCAAGGTACCATATATATTAGACAGCATAACGGAAACATGATTACAACAGGAAAGCTTACAGTTAATAAATCTCCCAAGGCTCTTGACACAATCTACGACAGAAATAGGAAACTCACCTACTATTAGATTAGAAGTATATTCAGAGGAAATAGGACGCTGGCTGATAAGCAGTACTTGACTTCACTGATTCGAGATAAAATATTATTCATATCGGCAGTGCCGGACACAATATCACTAGGAGGAAAAGAATTGTACAGCTGGAGATCATCAGCATACATAAGAAAAGAACGGACGTCAATGAAAAAAGGAAGATCATTGATGTACAGGGGAAAAAAGAAGAGGATCCAGTATCGGACCTTGAAGAACACCCAGACGAACCGACAGAAGAGAGGATGTTCTGCCGTTGTGTCGAACACATTGAAATCTACCAGAAAGAAGATAGGAGAAAATACGCGTGGCAGAGGAAGAGAAATGAGAGAGTTGATTGGACAACAGTAGCGGATGTACCACCGACTCAAAAGCCTTAGAGAAGTCTAGCAGAACAGAAAATGCAATAATACCCTGATCAATCGCAGCCCTAAGATCAGTTGTAACCCTTAACATACCAGTCTCACAAAGAGGCGAGAAGGGGAAGAAAAAAGTTATAAACATGAGTGATATGTTCAGCAATTAGGGGAGGATTTTGAGAAAAAGCTGGAGAGTTCTCATCAAAGCCGATACTGTTCGAAGAGATTCAAGAACTTCTAAAGAATCAACACAGCGGAAGTAAAAGCTATCAGGACTAAGCGAGTCACTGAAGGAGGAGTTAAAGAAAGAGAGACGATCGTATTTCGGGGTAGAGAGGATGAAGAGTTGAGGAGCTCAACATTAAAAGGCTCATATGCGGAAGAATGAACGTTTCGGATCTAGGTTAGGATTAAGCTTGCGAGCATTGAACTCACGTTTGGCAGCTTTGACTTTGAGGTTGATGCGATTGCGAATAGCTTTGTACTCAATTAAGTAACTACGAATTTTAGTTCTACGGTAACGACCACTGAGCCGACGGACGTAAAAGAGACAACACCAAGCAATGATAGATTCCGACAATTCATAAAAGTTGAGAGTTCATATAAAACCTCAAGATCAAATAACTCGAACATATAATTAAGATATTTCGCCTTACCATTTGGCTTTAACAAGTAAACATTGCTATCACCAGCAATAACTAGATTCTCATACTGGCGAGAGAGATTAGAAACAGCAGTATGGAATTCAGCAGCAGCCACAGGGTCAAATATAGTTTGAGGACAGTATAGACTTATGACAGCACATTTATCAAAGGCAGATTTTAATTCCACAGCAATTCCACTCAAGTGGAGAGTCTCTAGAATAACGAATCACTCTAGAGGAAAGCACAGAAGACACATACACAGCAACGCCACCTCCAGAGCGACCACCACGGTCATTTCGATGGATAGTAAAGTCAGAAAGGGAGACATAAGAATTTCCGGAAGTAACCACGTTTCACTAACAACTAAAACAATACTTTTTGGGCAATCGAGCAAGTTTCTCAGCTCATCAATTTTTCTTATTGAGGAGTGTTCCCTCGATGTGCATACGACTAGTTTAACGTAGATCTTTTGCGGGGAGCGTTAAAAAGCGAGAGTTTGCTGGAAACCTGCAATAAATATTAAACCAGCGAGCCGTCTCTGACGACACAAATATTGAAGATCTGTGGAGTACGACAAAGGGCGCAATATTGACGGCTGCGGAAACGAGCAACAGTTATGTCCAAAGAAACCAGCAACACTGGATCTCGGACACAAACTGACAAAAAATAGAGCGCAGGAGGGCCCTAAAAAATAACGTAAACTCTACAAGCGACCCCGAAAGGCGTTAGTTGAACGGGAATACTCCCAATTACACCTGGAGGTAAAGAGAAGTGTCCGGCGAGATAAAAGGCAGCAGATGAGCAAATGAGCCCGCAGAAAAAGTGGAAACGGAAAGCGAATGGAAGGCTGCTGTGCAGCGACGAGAAGCAACTGCAAAGATGGAGAGATTACTTCTTCGCCGCCCTGAATGGTTCACTTTCACAGGAACCTAAGGAAACCAGCAACAATGCACAGCCAATAAGAATCACCACCCGGGCCCCATCCAAGACGGAAATAGAAACCGCAATTCATGCGATGACCAATGGTCAAGCAGCTGGAAAAGATGGCATCCCCCCAAAAATGTTAAAAGCCGAGTCAAGCCTCATAGCAGATGCGCTTCAGACAATCCTGGATTAGAATGGGCAAAATGTTGTCCCATATATTACTATCTAGGATAAGAGAGGCAGTAGACCGAACGCTCAGAAAGCAGCAGGCCGAATCCAGGAAGGACCGCACAAGTATTGATCGTATTAACACCTTGAGAATAAGATTTCGGAGATTATGAGAAATCGTTCAACTCGGTTAATAGGAGCTTTATATGGCGGGCACTACGGCGACGTGGACTGCCTGATAAAATAATAGAATTGATAAAAGCCCTATATAACAATTCCAAATGCAGAGTTCTCCATAATGGAAAATTATCCGACAGCTTTGAGGTGAACTCAGGAGTTCGACAAGGATGCCTACTCTATTGCTGGCCCACAGACACCAGGACCTCAAAAACATGTTAAACAATTTGGTAACAGAAAATAGTTCAGCAGGCTTAAGGCTAAATCCGACTAAAACTAAAGAAATGCGGATAAATGCAAACACCATTGAACGGACTGCGCTAATAACCGATAGCAGAAACTGCAACAACTGGGAGATCCTGGTCAGAGCTGATAATTGTCGCGCAAAACGAAATCCGCTGGAGGGCAGTTGTTTCCGCTCTATGTACCATGAGGGTTTAAAGGAGCGTAAATAAGAAGAAGCATCCCAGTAGCACCTGTAAGCCTACAGAAGTACCGAAATAAGCACTTACTTGTAAGGGGTAGGCCTTACCATACCCCTTATAGAAGAGCTTATTTTTACACACGATGTCATAGGAGGCAAGACCTTACTTTTTTACTTTCCCTAGAGTAGTTACGTAAGTACTTAACTCAGAGTACTTACAGAGCTGCTCAACTGTAAGGGGTATAGTAAGGCCTACCCCTTACTAGTAAGTGCTTATTTCAGTACTTCTGTAAGCTTACAAGTCCCACCGGGGCCCGGGCTTGAAATGGAGCTTACAGCGCTCCCGTTCCCATACCAGTTCCATATACTTTTTACCATTGCATTAAAAAATAAATATTCATGGGCGCCTGTGGATATGTGATCCGGTATCGAAAAGCTTTTATTTTGTTCATCTTTTGCAATTGCCTTTTTCTTTCCAAGCCCGAGAGTGGCTTTACCTAAGCAGTCCCCCAACTAAATTCTAACCACTTCTCCAAAGCAGCTCGTCCTCCGTATCGAATGAGAGCCGGGCTAGTGAGTATGCTAATGTCACATTTTATGGCGACGAAGAAAATTGCCCGTTTTCTTTTATTCTATAAAATTTATGAAAACTCCAGGAAAGCTCCCTTGAGAGTCCTCGAATGCAATTGAGTCATCGGGCGAATTCCCACTTGTTTGGGTCTAATTCTGGACTACACCTTTCCATCTGCCTTCTCATGTAATAGGTTATATAAGCACCAAGAAAATAAGGGGTACCCCTTACCAGATGACTACTTATTTCAGTGCTCCATCGGTAAGGCCTTCCTAAAAATCCTACTGGGATACGACTAGGAGACCCACTCTTACGATATACAGTGAGCATCAATATAAAGTTAACACAAATTCCCCTTTTTTATTTTGAGCCTTTTAGGGAGCCTCCAGGACCCCCTTAGAGGCAAATGCGAATTTTTAAATTATTTTTTAATTGTAGTAGAGACTGTTACGAAGATTTTAAGGGGTCGTGTAGCCTCCTCCGATTTTTTTTGAGGAGGTAAAAACGTGGATTTTTTAGTGTATTTTTGTTGTTGAGCCTTTTGTGTTAACTTTATATTGATGCTCACTGTACATACATAGAGAGCACAGATCTACATGACCAGAAGCAGACAAGAAAGATGTAAGCTTTAGAAATAAGGCAGCATAGTATAGGGGTGTTCTGTAAGATATTTTCTGAAATATTGTAGTCTCCGATGCTAGATGAGGCTAAATTCACTAAAATATTATAGTACAAAACTACTAATTATTCAAACAGTTTTTTCTCTTTTAAAAAATTTATTTGTCCGTCCTCTTCCAAATCTAGTCTCAGACTGACGCTAAAACTATTTCAAAATCTAACCGAATTTCTTTTGCAAAATAATGCAAAAATACAATCAAATATTATTTCTCAGAATATTGTTGCGTTGTTTACTCTTCGTCTTTTCTTATTTCTTCTGAACTCATTTTATTGCCTTCTTCCGGCCAAAACCAACAACAACACAACATTACCCTTTTACATAAATATGTCAGTCATTCTACATACAAAGGATTTGAGGCGTAAATTTAGGCCAACTCTGCGTTTTTACAATTCTCTGCCTTGTTGCCAACAATTATATGTATAATTGTTTCCTAACGACTTTAGTAATTTTCTAATATTTTTGGCTGTTGCCAGTTTATTTACATTTGAGATTTAGTTTTTATTTTAAATTCTAAAATTCCTACTACAATAGTAGAAGAGAAGAAAAAGTATAGAGTAGGCTGCATAGATTAGGTTAGAAAATATTAGTACAGTTTCCAGAGTAAAAAAATCGCTAAAACTGCAAAAAAAAATTGTAGTTTAATGAAATTTGGAATGGTGGGAGTTTAGCAATTGGAGAAAATGTAACCGTTGAGTTCCGGGCCGTACTTCGTGAAAATCACGAGATAATCCGATTGAAAGAATTTTCCGACGCTTTCCCGACCGTAGCTCGGAAAAACGTCGAAATTGGAAAAATGTTAAGAAGGCAAAATTAAAGCTATTAAAATTCTCAACAAAAAAAGTTATATAAGCTTTTCCCGGAAAACCTCACGTTTGGTCGGAAAATTCATTAAGAAAAAATGTAGAAAACCAGAAGAGAACTTAGACGAAGAAAATGAAGGTGAAGTGGACAGCTCCGGTGAACCAGACCCCGAGACATCCAGCGAAGAAGAATAACTGGAAATAAATACAGGAACTTTGTCAATTTTTCCAATATATATGTACATATATTCGAAATAGTTTTTTTGTGAAAAAATGATATTTTGACTCATAACTCCGGAATTTGGTGGTGTAGAACCTTCGCTTTTACAGTTTAGATAGGTGGGAATATTCTGCGTATACTGCTACCTAATTCAGGGAAGTAGGTCATCGGGTTACCAAAATACAGGGTGATATGTAAACCTCTATCAAAAAAATTCCAAAACGTCCTAGTGACCAAACCGTTACGATTTCTGCCCCCCTCCCATATGATTTTTTGTTCGTTTATCCAAAGCCGTTTAGCCCGCCACTTTGTAACTTGAAGTGGGACACCCTGCATAAAGAAAACAATATAAAAAAAATAGTTTTTCATATTTTTTTCTTTACCCTCCATTTTCCGACCAAACGTGAGGTTTTCCGGGAAAAGCTTATATAACTTTTTTTGTTGAGAATTTTCATAGCTTTAATTTTGTCTTCTTAACATTTTTCCAATTTCGACGTTTTTCCGAGCTACGGTCGGGAAAGCGTCGGAAAATTCTTTCAATCGGATTTTCTCGTGATTTTCACGAAGTACGGCCCGGAACTCAACGGTTACCTTTTCTCCAATTGCTAAACTCCCACCATTCCAAATTTCACTAAACTACATTTTTTTTGCAGAAGAAATCTCTAGGAGCTGTACTAATAGAAAATAACTAATTATAAAACAAAAAACTAAGAGTCAAAAGAAAGCAAAAATAGAACTCAGCAAAAAATAGCATAAGAATCATATAAAAGAGAAATAAAAAAAAAAATAAAAAATAAAGTCATATGAAAGAAGAAAAAAAAAATAGAAATCAATTCTAATATTTTCAAATAATAAATATATCAATCGTTATAAGCACTTAATAATTTTTAATAGAGAGCCTTGGCTGTAAGGTTAGTTTTAATTAACAGTAGTTTTTTATTTATTTTTTTTTCTTGTCAGAGTTACACATGAGACTAAATTTCAGGTAAATTTATGGTCGACCTTAAAATAATTTATAGTACCAAAATTTGAGTTACCAATTTAGACAGATATGATGTATTATATTTTGAGTTTCTACACCTGATGTAAAAATAAATAAATTCTTTGGAGAGCCCACCCTTGATTATGACACATAAAGTTATCCGTGAAAGAAACGAGTACACTTCAGATGAATATTACAGAAATGAATGGAATGCCCTTGTGTTTTCTTAATAGTTGGTTGGAATTCATAGGAAACAGGAATGATTGATATAAAACACCGTTCCCTTTGGTGTGCCGTTCCTGAGACGAAATGACCGGTGAACTAGATTCTCTATTAGAGAAGTTCCAGAAAAACAACGACAAACTCGCGCCTCTCGAACTCAGCCACGAGTCTCACCTATACTTTGAGCGCTAATATTTCGAATCAATCACAAATATATTCAGTAGTGATGAGCAAACGCAAGTACAAGACAAGTCTGATATAGTCTTGGGCTTAGTCTTGGCCTTGCACCGTTAGTTTTGGTCTTGCTAGCATAGTTTACTCTTGGTCTTAATCTTGCGACATCGGTTGCAAGACCCACCGTAACAGACTAGAAACATTAAGAAAAACTATATGTATCTATACTTATTGAACTTGATTTTTATTTTATAATTTAATAGTATGCATTCCTTCATTTAATATGAATACTAATAATAAAGTGGAGTTTGAAGAAGTCGAAGTGGAAACTCTATTCCGCAATGGTGTTATGTTAACAAAAACATTAGGCTACGCTTTTGAATATTATTTAAACGGAGTTGATGTGTCTTGCAATTTTATCTTACTTTAAATTGATTTTAAAGTTCTTACTTTTAACATCACTGTTAGTAAATAAATCACGAAAGTCGATGGGGCTGAGGGTTAGCAACCCGCTCCCATAAAAAACACCATTGCTACGAACCGGCATACAATGCCTCGGAACCGGCTGGATAACACGACGACGACCTTTGCTTTTCGGGGGTCAAATGGTAGCAATGGCCTCAGGGACCTTTGATGGTGCCGGCACATCAAAGAGATAAATCCTGGGTAACGCCACCTGCGATCTAAGGTCTTCACGATCTAAGATTTTCCGATATGCTACCGAATCCTACCTCAACCTCCACGAAGATGTAGATTTTAAATCGGGTGTCCCCTGGATGCTCTTGTCTACACAAGAGTAACAGACTGAGGAGGGTGAAAGGCGAGTGATTCGCGCCTCAAAACGAAGCAAATACCGGACTGGCCCTCCAGGTTGGGGGTTGGGCGGCAGGCTGACAACCTTCCACCGTAAAAACCTACCCGTCACGAATCCTCAAGGCAGGCCTCGGACAGGACGGACTCAACGGCAACGACTCAGGCAACGGAATATGGAATTCGATTTTGGAACATGGAACGTCAGGACGCTCAACAGAACGGGCGCTCTGCGTTCGCTTTTATTACTTCTAAAAAAATATAACATAAAGATCACAGCCCTTCAAGAAACAAAATGGACCGACAGTGGTATAATGGATCTAAAAACCCACACGGTACTCTCCAGCGGATCATCAAATGGAAGAAGAGAGTTCGGAGTAGCATTCATCATAGAGAAGGAAATGAAATCTCTGATTCTGGACTTCAAACCAGTCAGCAATAGAATATTCACACTTCGCATTAAAACAAGGCTACATAACATTAGTCTTATAAACGTCCATGCGCCCACAGAAGAGAAAACGGATGAGGAGAAAAAGGAATTCTACCAAGAGCTAACAAACACCATCAGGTTAATACCGTCAAACGATATTAAAATGGTACTTGGAGATATGAATGCCAAAGTAGGAAAAGAAGAGGAGTTCCTAGGAGTCATAGGAAAGCATAGCCTACACAACGTTACCAATGACAATGGTAGTCGATTGATCGATTTCGCAAGCTCAAACGCAATGGTAGTAATTTCAACAGTGTTCCCGCACAAAGATATACATAAGATGACGTGGCAATCACCAGACGGAGTAACTAATAATCAAATTGACCACGTCCTAACTGAAAGAAGAGGGGCCACGAGTATACTGGACGTAAGAACAATGAGAGGAGCGTGCTGTGGCCCGGACCACTATCTAGTCAAAGTGAAATTGAGAACCCGGATAGCAACTAAAACGCATAGAGTGCAAACTCAACCAAAATACGATATAGATAAGCTAAAACGGGAAGAAATAAGAGATGCCTACCAACATGCTGTCGTACAAAACTTGAGAGAGGTAGATGAGCAGCCCAACATCAACGACAAATGGGAACAGGTCAAAAGCAGCATAAAGGGGGCAGCAGAAGAGGCACTAGGCTGGGCCCCCAGACAGACTAGAATTGATTGGTTCGACCAAGACTGTAGAACCGCAATTGAGAAAAGAAACCAGAGCCACCGAGAGTACATCGCAAGGCCAACAAGAGCAAGGATGGAAGTCTTCAAGGAAGAAAGAAAAATCGCAGACAAGCTGTGCAGAAAGAAGAAGAGGGAATATCTAAATAGGAAAATATTACAGATACAGAAAGACTTCAATGAAGGGAGAATTAGACAAGCGTACAAAGGAACTCGCCAGATCACCAATAAGTTCCAGCCAAGAACGGACATCTGCAAGGACATAGATGGGAACTTGTTGGCAGATCCTGATAGGATAAAGAAAGGTGAAGAGAGTATTTTCAGAACCTATTGAATCCTATCTCCATATCAAACGAGAATGCAGAGACAGAGGCATTTGTAATTCCCCAAGATAACATCTCAATAGAACCACCAACACTGGATAAGGTGCGGGAAGCTGTAAAAAGGCAGCACAGCAACAAATCGCCTGGCGTCGATGGAATAGCAGCTGAGCTGCTAAAGGAAGGAGGACCCCAACTATTACGAACATTACACGAACTCATATGCACCATCTGGTAGGAAGAAGTTATACCAGAGGACTGGAAGAAAGCCATTATATGTCCAATATACAAGAAAGGAGATAAACTAAACTGCAAAAACTACAGAGGCATCTCACTCCTCAGCACCAGCTACAAAATCTTCACAATCCTTGTGAAACAAAAACTGGAACCTATAGCGGAAAGCCTTATAGGAGAATATCAAGCTGGTTTTAGGACAAACAGGTCAACATCGGACCAACTGCTGACCTTAAGGCAAATTCTGGAGAAAACCTGGGAAAGGAATGTAGATGTATACCAGATATTTGTCGACTTTCAACAGGCATATGACTCAATAAACAGAGAGGCTATACGAGATCTTATCGGAAATAGGAGTCCCCTCAAGGTTGGTACAACTAATCAAATGCGCCACAAACAGCTCACTGGCGAAAGTAAGGATCCAAAATGTTGTAACAGAGGAGTTCGAAGTACGTCAAGGGCTTAGACAAGGAGATGGGCTGGCCCCCATGCTTTTCAACCTGGCCCTAGAATGGGTGATAAGGAAAACGTCAGTCCAGAGAAGTGCATCAATAGCTACCCAGTCGGTACAATTACTTGGATATGCGGATGACGTAAACATCGTGGGAAGGTCCTTTTTGGCAGCAAAAGAAGTCTATGTTGAATTAAAAGAGGCGGCCAAGGACAAAGGGCTGAACATCAACGAAGAGAAAACAAAGGTGATGCAACAATCCAGAGCAGGTCGATTTAGAATGGGAAGAAATATAACCATCGACGAACATAACCTAGAAGTAGTCGATAAAACAGTCTACCTTGGGTCTACTATCACAAAAAGAAACGAAGAAAAAGAAGAAATAACTAGACGAATACTACTGGCTAATAGAGCCTTTTATGCCCAAAAACAAATCCTGCACTCAAGATTTGTGCACAGTAAAAAGAAACTCTCACTCTACAAAACAGTAATACGACCAGTACTGTGTTATGGTAGCGAGACTTGGACTATGACCCAGGACATAGAGGAACGAGTCAACAGGTTCGAGAGGAAAATTCTCAGATGCATAATAGGCCCAATCAGAGAGGATGGAATATGGCGAAGAAGATACAACAACGAGTTGTATGAAATTTTTGACGACCCACAACTCTCAACTTTCATAAAAATCAACAGATTGAGACTAGCCGGCCACGTGATCAGGATGGAGGACAATCGCATCCCAAAACGGCTTATGGCATCAGAAATTTCGGGAAGTAGGCCAGTAGGTAGACCCAGGAGGAGATGGATAGACTCTGTGACGGCTGACGCAGAGTCAATGCTCAACATCCGGAACTGGAGACATGCTGCAAGGGACCGTCAAACTTGGAGAAATGCCCTAGAGGAGGCCAAGGCTCGATTTGGGCTGTAGCGCCATTGGATGGATGGATGGACCTTTGCTTTTCGAACAAAGGCACGAATCGGATCATGGAATGTGAGAGCACTGCTTGCTAATGGACGGCTGGATGAAGTCCTCAACGGGATGAATCGATATAAAATCAATATCCAGCGAAACCAGATGGTCCGACGCGGGGGAACATATCTGCCCAAACGGTGAGTCCTTTTTATATTCTGGGAGAAACGAAACTGAAAACTGTAGGAATGGCGTTGGCATTAATACTCACCAAACGAAGACGAAGACGCAGAAGATGACATCAAGGAAGAGTTCTATATGTGACTGGATGAGGGTTTTCGCTCTATTCCAAGGGGAGACATCATTGTTTTATTGGGTGACCTAAACGCACAGATCGGCCCTCACAATACCGGTCTTGAACACACAATAGGAAGTCAAGGCATACGCCAGGTCACTAACAACAGTGAGCTCTTCGTTGACTTTTGTAGTCCCCACCAACTGATGGTAGGTGGAACCTACTTTTAGCCGTGTTTTTTTAATGAACTGGGTTTTGAGAGCTTTGAGTTCATTAAAAAAACGACAAGGGAAATTTCATGTAGCGCCTATTTCGATGCCGATGAAAGACGAAATTAAACGGAAGTTAAGTGTTATTTTTTGCACTGTTACACGAAATCCTCGCTAGAAAATAATAAATATGTTTCTAAAAAATCAATTATCTTCTATAATATAAAAATGAATCGCTAAATGTGTTGGTAAGCGCAAAACTCGAGAACTGCTGGACCTATTGGACTAATTTTTTTTTTTTGAATATTCGTTGAAGTACGAGGATGGTTCTTACGGAGAGAAAAATTTAAAAAATTGCCTGAAAAAACAAAAAAATGGTAATTTTAGGAATTTTCACTTCATTTTAGTTTCAATAGCTTCATGGCCTACCTATTGTTTGACAAATGTAAAATTGTCATTAAATTGAATCATTACATTTAATGAAAATTTCAAATTTACGCAGCTGTCAAACAATAGGTAGGCCATGACGCTATTGAAACTAAAATGATCCATGGCGGCCGTCTCAAGAGGGCGGTGTACCACTTTCTTCACAACCACCTCGACATGGGTATCAAATGAAAGGGTATGATAAGTAGAATACAATAAGCAATGTAGTAGACTCAATATACCGATTCATGGCGGCCGACGCAAGACCCATGTTCTTTGAGGCATTTCATCTGTGTAAAATTCATATCTGAAGGAAAGGTCTCGGGCTCCGTGAGGTTTATAGCAAAATTTCAATAGAAAAGCAGGCGTTTGGTCCATAGCAGCCATCTCAAGAGGGCGGATTACCATTTTCTTTACAACCCCTTGACATGGATATCAAATGAAAGGGTATGGTAAGTAGAACACCAAAGGCAATATAGTATACTCAATATATCGTTTGGTCCATGGCAGTCATCTCAAGAGAGCAGATGACCATTATCTTCACAACCCCTTCGAAATGGGTATCCAATGAAAGAGTATGATAAGTAGAACAATATAAGCAATATAGTATACTCAATATGTCGCTTGGTCCATAGCGGCCACCTCAAGAATGCGGATTACCATTTTCTTCACAACACCTTCGACATGGATATCAAATGAAAGAGTATGACAAGGAGAACACCATAGGCAATATAGTATACTCAATATATCGGTTCGTCCATGGCGATCATCTCAAGCGGGCGGACTACCGTTTTCTTCACAACCCTTTCGAGATGGGTATCAAATGAGAGAGTATGATAAGTAGAACACATAAGCAATATAGTATACTCAATATATCGTTTGGCCCATAGCGGCCATCTCCAGAGGTTGGATTACCATTATCTTCACACCCCTCGAC
This sequence comes from Thereva unica, assembly GCA_949987705.1. Taxonomy (NCBI): domain Eukaryota; kingdom Metazoa; phylum Arthropoda; class Insecta; order Diptera; family Therevidae; genus Thereva; species Thereva unica. The sequence continues at coordinate 58,137,628 of OX465281.1, read as the reverse complement.
ATGGATTTCAAATGAAAGGGTATGATAAGTAGAACACCATAAGCAATATAGTATACTCAATATATCGTTTGGTCCATGGCGGTCATCTGAAGAGGGCGGATGATCATTTTCTTCACTACCCCCTCGACATTGGTATCAAATGAAAGGGCATTATAAGAACATTGCCATAGACTGTGTCTTTAGATTCATGGCGGCCATCTCAAGAGGGCGGGTTACCATTTTCTTCACAACACCCGAGACATGGGTATCACATGAAAGGCTATGAAAAGTAGAACACCATAAGCAATATAGTATACTCAATTTATAATTTGGTCCATGGCGGCCATCTCAAAAGGGCGGTTTACCATTTTCTTCACAACACCCGAGACATGGGTATCAAATGAAAGGCTATGATAAGTAGAACAATATAAGCAATATAGTATACTCAATATATCGTTTGGTAAATGGCGGTCATCTCCAGAGGGCGGATTACCATTTTCTTCACAACCCCTTCGAGATGGGTATCAAATGAAAGAGTATGATAAGTAGAACACCATATGCAATATAGTATACTCAATATATCGTTTGGTCCATAGCGCCATCTCAAGAGGGCGTATTAATATTTTCTTTACAACCCCTTCGACATGGGTATCAAATGAAAGAGTATGATAAGTAGAACACCATAGGTAATATAGTATACTCAATATATCATTTGGTCCATGGCGGTCATCTCCCAAAATCAATTTTCCCAGATTTGTTCTTTTTTCACTATATCATTTTCCTATCGCAGACTGTGTCCCCATAATCTTATTTCATTGAAAGGCGTTGCAACGCACGCGGGTTTTTGCTAGTTTGTTATAAATTTGCTCTCATCACTTTCCTGTTGTTTTTATTTTTAAATTACGTCTTTCCGACACCCGAAAGTATGCAGCATGCCAACCCGCGAAAGTAAAGTATGCAGCTTGCCAACCCCCGAAAGTAAGCAATATGCGAATTAAGAAATTTCCCAAAACCTCGGTAGAAACCCCGGTAAAACCTGGGTTTTGAGATTTGTATGGAGAAGACCTACATAGTTCATTAAAAAAAATTGGCAGTTATAGGGACTGCCGATAGAAGTGAAAACTTAGAACTTAGATGTTGAAATTCGATTCTTTTGAAGTAATACAAAATTCTATATTTCTTGAAAGGACTAAATCTTTTTGATTGCAGTATTTTCATTAGGACATTAACCAACTTATTAAAATATGTAGCACAAGTAACTGCGTCTTCATTAATAAGTGTACTTTTTTCTATAAAATTTAATGCTGCTGCATCTTCAACCGATATCTCAGAATTATTTTTTAAATTATGTAATAATTGTAGCAATTTTGACCATCCTATTTCACTAGCACTTATTGTAAAAAAGATATAATCGGGTTATGGTAACTTAAGTAAGAAATGAAAATGTTTGATTCAAATTTATCTAAGTATCGCGTAAAAACCGCATCGATCGTCGTTTTATATTTGGTAGTACTAAGTTTCCGATCATTGGACATATTTAAATTAAGTGTTGCATTTAAAAATTCAATTAATGGTAGATTTTTATCATCTGCAAAGTTAATATTGAAGTCTCCACTTAAAATCATCGGTGCATTATCATATTTTTCGCCGAATCTTTTTTCGAGAATTTCAGAACCTTCTTTTGTATAAATCATCAAATTTTCGAATAAAAATTGTTGTATCTGTCTCATAGATTTTCCAGGCGAAATATAAACGGCAACCATTAATATGTATTGCCCATTCTCGGAACTGTAACGAGCAACGCATATTTCGCCTATATCAGAAACATTAACACCAATGCTTCTAGTGAATTTAGTATGTATGTCCATATATGAAGTAATGAAGTGTGACGTATCTTGAGTATTGTGATAAATAGCTACTCCCGCTGCTGGAACTTCGGGTCTTTTATAACTTACAACAAAGTTGAAATTCGGAACATCAAGTGATTCTTAGTTTTTCATACGAGTTTCTGACAAAAGCAGAACATTTGACTTTTTTACGATAGCATCATTTTTTAGATCAGTTGCATGCGCATGCAAACTTTGACAATTGAATGAAAATATCGATAATCCTTTCTTGTTGGAGATGAATTCTAGAAAAGTTTTGGTGACCGTTTGTAGTGTATTGTTTTGTAACGTTTTCAATTCTAACTAGTGATGAAACGATTTCGATTACGATTAATCGTAATCGATGATTATCAATATTTAGCGATTAATCGTAATCGTCGATTATCATTGCGATTATTTGTCGATTATATATCAAAAGTATTTTTAAATAAATTTGTTTAAATACTCGTTAACAACCTTTATAAATGCGTCTTATACATAGATTACACGTTTACATGATGTATCCGAAAGCAAATTTTGGGAGCTCTCCTTCGACAGCTAAGGGAGTTCCCTGTCCCGTTCGCATAGTTGGCAAACGTACGCCTGAATTCATTTTTTCACATTGTTTTACATTTTCAGCTCAGAGCGCATTAGTATTGCGACTGAATGTGCAAATTTAAACAGTGAAGCTTCTGTTGCTCAGCCGACCACCAGTAAAGTAAAACAGTATCTGAGATATCTGCAAGGATATAGTTGACACAGAAATGGATGAGCTTCTTTTTTTTAAATTTCAAAAACAACGCGACTATTTATGCTTTTTTCTAGGTAATCCAGCCATAGAAGAAGAATATTTCTGCATCAAATCATTTAATCTACTGCAAGATGCCGACATTTTTCAGTTATGGGAAACAGCCACACAATACCCGGTTTTTGCGAGAAATCACAAAAAATATTTGTGTTTAAACTTTAAAGCCTTCCAGTATCGCATCGAAGAGGTTGTTTTCGATTTCCGGCTTGATTCAGACCGACAAAAAAACAAACTGACAACTTAGAAATATTGTGTTTGCAACATTTAAATTTTGAATACTAAATTTTGTAATATTGTAACACATTTCCTTAACTTTAAAATATGTGTTATTTATAATCTACAAAATATTGCAATAATCGTAGTCGTAATCTTCGATTATTATGGCTGATAATCGTAATCGTTATCGTAATCGCTAAGTGATAATCGTTTCATCACTAATTCTAACGTTAGATCCTCTCGATGATCTTTTATGATGTTTATCTGTTTCTGAAGCATTTAGAGGTGTTCCTGTTCTACCAATCCAAAATTTCCAGCTGCTGCTAATATTTTCTTGAGTAACCAAAAATAAATCTTGAATCCTCGTGACTCTTGTTAAAGCTGCATACGTATACTAATTCTCTAGGATGTTTGCGATCGTATTCGTAGACAATTGAATCATAAGTACCTCCCTGTGATTTGTGAATAGTCATTGCCAAAGCAGAAATAAGTGGAAAATGTTTTCGTTTCGCTATTATGGTTTTATTGTTTTATATCACTTTTTCTTTTATCTCTATATCGCTGACACCTAACTTTATTTTGGAGTTTTCTCTTTCTTTCAATTTCATCAGATTTTTCCCTTTTATCCGAGGAAACCGCTGCTACCAATTCTTCTTCATCTTCTTGTCTTTTTTTTTTTTTGTTATCGTCTGAAGACATCTTCAGGATCAAGGATCCAAACAAACAAATTTGGAAAACAGATATTTAACACGTCAGTCAAAATGACTGGTTTTATATTTTCATTTTCCATACTTAATTGAATAATAGTAGGCGGTCAGATTTATTTTTTTATTCAAAATCAAAAAGTTTTTGATTATAATCGATTGAGCGCGTGCGCCAGTCATGAGCATGTCGGTGACGCGAACCCATAACATTTTCCCCTATCAAAAAGTGCCCAACGCGGCTAAAGAAGTGTTCACTTCAAAAACACGGCTTTTGTCACAACTAGATACACAAAAAGGCTTGGGTATCGCCCGATGGTAGAACAAGAAACCAGATAGATCATGTGGGCATCAGCCGTGGATGGAGAACTATTTTAGAGGATGTCAGGAGCTTTAGGGGAGCAGACACTAGAAGTTACTACCATTTCATAGTAGCAACTAGTCGTATCAAAATTGCCGCAATTAGAAACGTCCAACGTGATGCATAAACCGTAGACGGTTTAACGTAGACCTTCAGCGGGACCTATGTCACATGAGGGATTAAAGGGGAATAAGAAGAGGAAGAAATAAATCACGAATAATTTTAATTAAAAATCCAACAATTAGTACCATTTACACAATTATTTAAACAACATTTTCGTATGTAGGGATACTCTATTTTGTGGTCCGTATAATATTTTCTTACGGAAAACCCAACATCAGAATCTGACGATGATAGTGAATGTATGAATTTTGTGAGACTCCTTCCAAAGTTTTGCACAGTTAGTCTTGGTCTTGGTCTTGCAAGCACAGCCAAGTGTTGGCCTTGTTCAATATGCAAGATCAAGACAAGACTGCAAGAGCAAGACCATTTTTGCTCATCACTAATCACACTGCAGACCTGTATAAAAAAGGCTGAAGAAAAATTAAGCGAGGAAAGCTAACAGGAGGATGGTGACGACATTCAGGATTCATTAAGAGCTAACCAGACTTTTGTGCAAACAGGCGGCTTTAAAGAACAACACTGTAGCACTAATCAAAAACATTGAGAGCAGGACAGATATACACCGCTCTCAAGTGTATTACAAATTAAAGGCAATCGCCTTGCAGGAATATGATCGGTAGCTGACCGAAACAGACCACGTGATCTGGGAAACCGAAGAGAGTGCTCCTTTGAACACTCCAACTCATTGAAGAATTGTTTGCAAGACACAATAACTACGCTACGGAAACGTCCACCACCACGGAAATCAGCCAAGGTAACATGTTAAGCTACCAAAATTTATGTTGCCGGCTTTTGATGGAAACTATTTGAAGGGGATGATCAACCAACTAATTTACAGTAAGTCTACCCGAGGCGCACAGAAAATAAAATACTTGGTAAGCAGCGTATCGGGTGAAGCAAAACGGCTGGTACAACACCTGCCTATCTACAATGAAAACTTCGATGACGCTTGGATCATGGATCCTTTTTTCAACATCGATTTCAAAGTTTGAAATCTCTTGGCCCTAAAAATGAGCTATTGCCGAGGACAATATGCTTTTTTATCCAAGGGATTTCATCAAGGAACCACCACTGCTGTCACGAAAGTCAAGAATGACACTTCACCAACAACATCAACTGCGAGTTAAGCCGTATTATCAGTTAATAGTCCAAGAGCTAGTGACAGATTTGCAAAGTGATTTTGCAGAGGATGGGCCTTTGATATATGTTAGATTACTTAAAGCACAACTGATTAAGACTAATCGCCAATTCGAGTCTACTTAAGTTTTAATTTTATGACCTTTTGAACTTGTAGATTTTTTGACCATGAAAAAAGTGATATTGCAGAGGATGGGACTTGGTATATAGGTAAATTGGGTTGCTCCCTCCTCATATTCCGATTGCCATCTCGTTTGGAGGTTAGGTTTGAATTTTGGGAATTTTTGAAAATGTCGGTTTGGTCCAGTTGAACAAAGTGATATTGCAGAGGATGGGATTTCGTATAATGGTGAGATAGACCACCAATAGCCCAAATTCGGGTGCCCATCTCATATGTAATCAAGGTTTCCATTTTGGCGGCTTTTGATTTTGTAGCCATTTTGGGTATGACCCAAGTGATTTTGCAGAACCTAAAATTTGGACCATAGGTTCTTGGTATCTACCAAATGCTACATTTTCAATCCCATCTCCTTTCCATTAATATTTTCAGTTTAATTGAGAAAAATTGGTTGATTGACGTCAGAGCAAAATTCTAATGAAGTCCCCTACCTAAATGTTAACTCCTAAACTAATTATCGTAGGCCAACGTTATTAGGTTCATATTTTAGTTAAATGTGTATTATTTTATTTAGCATAAAGAGCAAAAACTTGAGTGATTTCGTTTATAAGATATGTATATTAGGTTCAAAATATGAGCAAAATGCTAAAATATTAGGATTTTCCTCACGTTTTTAACTAAATACCTTCTTAACGGAATTCTTTTCTTAATATCAAATAAAATAATACACATTTATCTAAAATATGAACCTAATTATGTTGGTCTACGTTAATTAGTTTAGGAGTTATTCAAGTTTAAGTAGATTTTAAAAAAATATATGTTTTTCTTTCGTAAACACCCTGTATCTAGTGGGTAGTGGGGATAGGTTCCTCTCTAGAGCTTTTTTTTCTCCAAATACATTCAATCACCCCAAAAAATATTAGCCACGTTGTCCAACAAAGAATTTATTGAACGTCTGAAGACTCATACAACTTGCGGATTAGGGGGTATGAGTATTTGAAATCTTTAAAACGAAATAACTCATGAATGGAAACTCCTATGAAAAATTTGCTGGTTTTAGGGGTACAACCAATTTCCCGACACTTTTTAAAAAAATACCTACTCTGCTTACTGGCTTTAGCATGGCCTGCTTTCCACGCGTTCACTGGATGTGATTTCAACCCGTCCTTTTATAGACGGGGAAAAACCATTTGAACTAATGGAGCAGAATGAAAGATATATAAGGGCGTTTATGAACATAAGTCTATCCCTTTTCAACTTCAAATTGGGACTAAACAATTTCAAATTGAGACTAAACAGTTTCAAATTGGGAGTAAACAGTTTCAAATTGGGACTAAACAATTTTAAATTGGGAATAAACAATTTCAAATTGGGATCGAACAATTTGAAGTAATAAATGAACAACTATTAGTAAAGATTAAAGTATTATTTTTAATAAGTCTGGAATAAATATGAACACAGATAAACAACATAAAAACATTTTTTAAAAACGAACATCCACCATATTTAATGCATCGCACCTTTGAACATGGGCAGTTTTGTGCAATTCACAACAGTTTGATTTCTTTTATCATTAATTAACATGGTTTGTAACCGTTGTAAACGATATTCGGCTTGAGTCATATTAGCCCTGTCGTCACTGGTTAGAATTTGTAGCGTTTGAACTGCTAATTCTATTTTAACGTTAGCTTTTAAGCTTGAACAAGCGTGCTCGATAGTTAGTCCTTGGACTATATGGTCCAAGTCTAAGTCGGGAATGTTTTTTGCTTGATATTCTAAAAGTTACTGAGCATAATTACGCCTTTTAATTTTATTTTTCTCGCTGTTCGCTCTTTGTGGTTCCTTATGCATATCTTTTCATGTAAATAACATACCATCTAAAGTTAAAGAAAGAAAAATTTTGGTAATTTTAACTTACTCTCAATTTGAAATTGTTTAATCCCAATTTGATATTGTTTAGTCCCAATTTAAAGTTGAAAAGGTATAGTTGGGCTATCAGATGAAACGTTCAATGTTTTAGAAGAGTTTGTATGTCAAATGTACACCTTAAAAGAGATAAACCGAGTTAACGATGGTAGAATGGCTATTTTTTCTGCGAATTACAAGACATCAAAAGTAACTGAAACTTTTTTAAAGAAAATGAAGAGTTTTAATGGTTCCTCTCTACCACCATGTAAAAGCGAGTTGACACAGGCAATAAAACGTAGTTGCTATATAGCTACTCTCTGGACACACGCCTATTTAAAAGTTCCAACGCGTTACAAACCAGAAGAATGGGGGTGGAAGCTCAGTAATGATGATGATGAGGATCTGAAGCTTCTATTTAACTGGTTTGATGGTGACGAGGTGCCACCTCAAGTGTCAGACATTATTGTTGAAGAAATTGAGGAAGGTGAGATATCAACTACACATGCTATACATACATACATATATGCGTAACTAGGTTTAACAACTATGACCCTGATAGCGATAGTTAATGAGTCTATCATATTTATGTATATAGTTATGTAGGGAGCAAGGGAGCACCAAAATAAAACGCAACTTTCCGGATAAAACAAAACTTATTCTTTTATTTTTAATGATTAATTAGTTTACAAGTATTTCGGTCGCGATCGTCGGGAGAACTACTATAAGGTTTTTTATTAAGTTTTTATCTGGCTTTTCATTTGGGAGGAGAAATGCAAACGTTAGCATAAACTGTGGGCGACCGTTTCTTGGACTTGTGTAATCTGATATTGGTCACGTTGAAATAAACACTTTATGCACGTGAGGGTGGTATTATATTACTATATAAAAAATAATATTAGTATTTATTATTATGAATATACAAATAAAAAATTTGAAAATTAGAAAAAAGAAAATCAATTTATTTATGATAAAAGTATATCACTCATTATTTATCTGAAAATTATGTTTTACTTTTATTTATTCTTCTTCTTTGATCCGTTAGCTGGCGGTCCGAGCGGGACGTGTCCGCAACGGATACGCTGCTGTCGGTGCCGCTTTGCAGCAGTGGTGGAAGTGGTTTGTAGTTGGTGGGACTAACTGTTTAAATTTCGTCTTCCACGATTCACACGCTTTAAGTGTTTAGAAGCTAAACATTAGGGTTTACAGTAATACCAACATAATACTGTTGAATTTTGTAGATACATTTTGTGGACAAACGAGTCAGCATTTTCCTTGGATGGTACATAAGGGGAAAAAAGTGTCCCGTTCAAATTCAGGAAAAAAAATCAAATTATCAAAAAGCGACGTTCAATGAAATCGGACCTCTATTGATTCTTCCTGAGAAAGAAACACCCAATACGTACTTGGAGGTTATAAACGGTTTTTGTAAGAGGTGTTTTCACTGCTGGTAATAATCTAATAGGTCCAGGTGTCTTCCTTCATCAGAATAAAGCACCAATTCATACTAGCAGGCTCATTAAGAATTTCTTAAATGGAGTTAGACAAGAAATTATAGACTGGCCCCGCCGAGTTCTGACTTGAATGTTATTGAAAATCTATGGCACATCACGAAATATAAAATACTCTAAAATTTCAAGAGAACCAAATGCTGTTATCGAATTTTGAAACCAATTCGACGTTGAAACATGCAGAAAATTAATTGACTCAGTTCCAGGACGACTGCAATTGGTCATTGAGGAGAGAGGGGGTCGTACATCTCATTAAAAGATCACAAGGTATTTACAAAGTGAAACAATGTAAATAATAATTTTAATTTAATTTATAATGGTTTTTTCTTTAATTTTTGTTATGCACAAATAATTTTGAAACGGAAAAACGCTTGCACAAATAATTTTGAAATCTAAATTTTATCGTTTTTTTTTCAATGAAGAAGTGAAATTGTTATTTGGTTTTTAATGTTAATTTGTTATAAATACTTCCAAGAATACAAAAGAAAAAAAATTCAACAAATAACTTGTGTTTTAAGTACCGATATTAGGGTTCTACTGACGCTTTTCTGTAAATTTCTGTAATTTTGAAAAGTACTGTATCTTAAAAATATACCATAAATATGCTACCAGATGTGTATATACACTCATTTTAACTAAATTTAATATATAAAACTTGATTTTACGATTTTCCAACTTCAACTGGAGATGGCATGGGTTTCTACAAATAGGAAAGAGATGGGCAAGTGGAGAAGTATTATATATGTCGTAACGAATCCTAATGTTCAAATCCCATCTCCTGCAAAATCACTTGGGTCATACCCAAAATCGCCACAAAATCAAAAGCCGCCAAAATGGAAACCTTGATTACATATGAGATGGGCACCCGAATTCGGGCTATTGGTGGTCTAATTCACCATTATACGAAATCCCATCCTCTGCAATATCACTTTGTTCAACTGGACCAAACCGACATTTTCAAAAATTCCCAAAATTCAAACCTAACCTCCAAACGAGATGGCAATCGGAATATGAGGAGGGAGCAACCCAATTTACCTATATACCAAGTCCCATCCTCTGCAATATCACTTTTTTCATGGTCAAAAAATCTACAAGTTCAAAAGGTCATAAAATTAAAACTTAAGTAGACTCGAATTGGCGATTAGTCTTAATCAGTTGTGCTTTAAGTAATCTAACATATATCAAAAGCCCATCCTCTGCAAAATCACTTTGCAAATCTGTCACTAGCTCTTGGACTATAAGCGCAGAAGTACGCCTTACTAAGCACTGTCCTTAGAAACGTATAAACCGAAGACGGAAGATAAAAAATGTGCTCTCAGTTATATTTCATTAGGGAAGGATTAATTAAACGTCTTTGTCACTTTGCTAATTTTTCCGGTTAACTAATATACAAAGCCTTCCGTTTATAATAAAAAAGATTCAAAAATAGAACGCATTTTGGAGAAAATTTCAATTATAAAACTCCCTACAAAAAATACGTGCCACCACAAATTTTAAGTCCTGTATAAGAAGCCAATGAACTTATAATATAATACAAAATTATATAAGAATTAACATACCTTGCTTGATGACCGATATAATACACTTCCATAGATTTTATCGTTAAACGTCAACGGCCTTGTGATGCACTCCCGGTGGCTCTGGTGCCTTTCTTCAATTGCGACTCTACAGTCCTGATCAAACCAGTCTAGTCTATCTGGGGGCCCACCCTAGGGATTGTGGTGTCCTAAAGAAAATACCTCCAGGCGATATTATATGAAATTTAATAAATTAAAAAACAATGTCGTTGGATCTTATTTTAAGATTGGCAGCGTTTTTGCAAAGAAGTCATATGTTTAACTTTGCCCTAAATTTCGTGTACTTAATAACGTCGTTTATTGTTTTTTTTTTTAATTCTTTGCGTTTTTTCAATCCCATGACAGCGAGACTACTTTATAATGTATGTACTTAAATCCATGGTTATTTTTTTTAAATAAGCTCCAAAACCAGCAAAAATGTTCTCAATCATTTTGCTTTAGTTAAATTGTACTCTACTATAAATATTTAGCTAACATACATTCACTCTTGCTCACCTTACACAAAATGACCATTTTATCAAAAGGCAAATTCAACTTCTAATTCAAAAACAAATTTAATCATTATTTACTCAAATTTAATGCAGCAAAACTAAAATTTTCACGTCCACACCATCATCATGCAACTAACTTCTGGCAAATAATCAAATTCATGCAAAATAACATCAGAGTGCTAGAGAATCCCACCACGCGACTAAAATGCCAGAAATTATGCAATTAATATTTGCAGCATAGTACCATGGTGACTAGGCGTTACCGTTAATTATAAGTAACGGAGCTTTGCACTATCACAGTTTTCTTCCGAAATTATTCCAAAATGGGCACGTACCGTTGAACCAGTAACGCCAGCTACGGCACACACGCTACATAAAACTTAGCAACTTTTCCTCCTAAAATGCTGCAAAACATTACAAACTTACAAAAAGTTTCCCCAAATGATTTATAAAGTGCATACGTGGGAGTTTGTTGGGTGCATTCCTCCTGATACTGATAATGAATGTCCGTTAGCAACTTTCTATTATTCAGTGCGGAGCCGGTATAGACAAGGACGATTAATGGCTGAATAAATTCGGGAAAAGTTGCTTAGCAAAACTGTAGGGAGTTTAATGGTTTTTTTTTGAGAAATTTAAAACGATTTTAAAAGAAAAAATGAAATTTCGAAAAAGTCCTCTAAAAACTTTCGAGGATAAACGAGGAGTTTACTAGTTACTATTGCTTAAGAATTTTTAGTGCAGTTGAAATTGTTTCACTTAAAACTCGTAAATTTATTTATTTTTAATAACAGCGTGAAAGCGTAGACCGCTGTAGAAAGATCTGGCAGAGTTTAAATACTCTGTCCCTACGCAGGCAGCTAGGTGCGCGTCGATGGGGCTCACTAAGTAAGGTATGCAACCATTTACCTCCACATTACATTTATTAAAACGAAGAAAGTTGCTTTACAAGGAACAATAGATTAGAAGACTAGTCCAATCAATCTACGGAAATTCTCCAGACAATTGAAGGCAAGAAACAAAAATATGAGCGTGTACAAGGAATAATTTGAAGAAAGATAGCGTGTTTTTTCCGGAATTTCATACACACGTGCATTTTCGAACGAATTCAGTGTGGCTCAGTCTATAGTGTTTCTAATAAAATTTGTGACATTTCGAAGGACAGCTAAGATTCGTGCTATACAACGAACTCGCCAGTCAACTTTTTCTCGGTGTAACGATCGTTTTTTTTTTTTTTTTCAAAACCAATTTTTGGGATATCACCTTGGATCTGACTCGAAAATTGAATCACACTAGGCGTGGAGAAATTAAAAAGTCCGAAAAAATAAAATTTGTTTTTGGTTTTTTCGGGGAGTCTGTCAGGGAGAGAGGAAAAAAAAGTTTTTTTCCGAATCTAGTGCGCGGAAATAAAAAGAAAAATTGATCGAGATTTTTTTCCGCGATTAAGAAATTTGTTCATCCTCAGTTTAAAAGTAGAAACAGTTTGGGTGTATATACCTACATATATGTATATGGGTGATTGTCATGAAATGGGGGTAGTGGCTGGCTGGCCGTTGTTCTCTAGCTACAACGCCTCAAACAAATTTTTTCTGGGGTGAAAATCTCCATCCAGTAATAAAACATTCTCTCCTTCATCGCCTCCCGCGGCAAGCACTCTTGAACAAAATGGCGGCCCTTCGACCACCGAAAATGTCGCCTCCGTAACCTGTCCATTTTCCGCTTTTACGTCACGGCACTACGTTTACGGAAAAACAGTGCATTATTGCCGCGCGCCTAGGGTCTCAAACGATAGCAGCAGTGTTCCGAAACTGATCACCGGTATGTATTACGCGGGCGGATACCTGCTTAGTTAGATGTCAGTGTTTACATTCTGACTGTTGTTTGTTGCAAATTTCAATAAAAACTATAAGAATAGCGCACACGCAACGACAAATTGGTTGTCAAGTGGCACTAAGTAGTGAAAACGAATCGTCACAAGTTTCTTTATGAATGTTTATCCTCGCCGGACGTTTAGACTGTGAACAATTTATAAACAAGAGAGCAACCCTCAAGAAAATTATCGAAGAAAAAAAAACTGTCGCCTCCGTAATGTGTGTTTTCATTGTGATATGTGTTGCAAATCTCTTTTAACTCGGTTCGGTATATTTGTTTGCATTTGTAGAGCAAGCAAATTTTCGGAAAAATTGTTTGCTCTCATTGATCATGAAAGCGACGGATTTTTTGATGAAATGTCGCTACCGTAATTGTCGCCTCCGAAGCCATATAATTTCGGCTTTTCGATATAAACTTCTCACTGTCTATACCTCGTGTGTATTTATGTGGAAATATACAGAAAGTACTTCGAAATAATGTTGAAAACACATGAGAAAATTTTTTTTCAGCACTTTTTTTTTTGTTCACAAATTTTTGTTCAAATCTCAAAAACTCCCATTTCATGACAATCACCCATATATAAACGAAATACCCCGAGTGAATCCTTGCGGTGACAAAAATTGGGAGTTCACCATCATAGGATTGGCAAATGTACATATATTGTTACTAGCATAAAACCCGCGTGCTTTGCAACGCCTTTAAATAAAAACTGTTTATTATGAGCAAAAAAAAAAAAACAAAAAAGTCAGCTGTTATTACCTATCCTTAAAAAGGGTTTATTATATTGCATTTTTTTAATAAATATGGTAAACAAATTGCTGCGTATATCACCTTTGCACAACAAATCTGCAAGTTTTGAAGCAGAGATTGGCATGTTTATGTCATCAATAGAAGTGATATTTTAGGGTTTAACAAACGTTCGTTGAGTTTGTTCGCCTATTTACGTGGGTGCAAGACATTATGAAGCAATCACAAATGAATATTAAATGAATTGAATTTCGAGTCATTAATTTCTTCGTGATTATAGGGATGCACTGTCAAAATTTCAGCCCTTCAGCTTCAGAGGTTTGGGTTAACCCCATTTTATCCCATTAGAGGATGAATTTCGAGTAATCGCCTCTTAGTGGATGTCAACGTCATTATAGCGATGCACTGTCCAAATTTCAGCCCTATAGCTCCAGTAGTTAACCCCATTTCACCCCTTTAGGGGATGAATTTCGAAAAATCGCTTCTTAGTGAATGTCCATGTCATTATAGTTGGCCATGTCAAAAGTTGGCGTAGAGATGAACTGTCAAAATTTCAGCCGTTTAGCTCCAGCGGTTTGGGTTAACCCCATTTAACCCCCTTAGGGGATAAATTTCAAAAAATCGCTCCTAAGTGGATGTCCACGTTATTATAGTGATGCACGGTCAAAATTTCCGCGCCATAACTTTAGCGGTTTGGATAAACCGCATTTCAACCCCTTAGGGAATGAATTTCGAAAAATTGCTCTTTAGTGGATGTCCACGTCATTAAAGGGATGCAATGTCAAAATTTCAGCATTATAGCTTTAGTGGTTTGGGTAAACCCTAGTTAACCCCCTTAGGGGATGAATTTCGAAAAATCGCTGAATAGTGGATGTCCACGCCATTATAGGGATGCACTATCCAAATTTCAGCCCTATAGCTTTAAGCGGTTTACAAAAACCCCATTTCACCCCCTTAGGGGATGAACTTCGAAAAATCGCTTCTTAGTGGATGTCCACGCCATTATAGAAATGCGCTGTCAAAATTTCAGCGCTAAAACTTTAGCGGTTTGGATAAACCGCATTTCAATCCCTTAGGGGATGAATTTCGAAAAATCGCTTTTTAATGGATATCCACGTCATGATAGGGATCCACTGTAAAAATTTCAGCCCTATAGCTCCAGCGGTTTGCGTAAACCCCATTGGACCCCCTTAGGCGATGAACTTCGAAAAATCGCTTTATATTGGATGTCCACGCCATTATAGGGATGCACTGTCAAAATTTCAGCCCTTTAGCTTTAGCGGTTTGGATAAACCCCATTTCAACCCCTTAGGGGATGAATTTCGAAAAATCGCTTTTTAGTGGATGTCCACGTCATTATAGGGATGCACTGTCAAAACTTCAGCCTTATAGCTCCAGCGGTTTGCGTAAACCCCATTTGACCCCATTAGGGGATGGATTTCGGAAAATCGCTTTATAGTGGATGTTCACGCCATTATAGGGATGCACTGTCAAAATTTCAGCCCTATAGCTTTAGCGGTTTGGATAAACCCCATTTCACCCCCTTAGGTGATGAATTTCAAAAAATTGCTTTTTAGCGGATGTCCACATCATTATAGGGATGCACTGTCAAAATTTCAGCCCTACAGCTCCAGCGGTTTAAGTAAACTCCATTTCACCCCCTTTGGGGATGAATTTCGAAAAATCGCTTTATAGTGGATGTCCACGCCATTATAGGGATGCACTGTCAAAATTTCAGCCCTATAGTTTTAGCGGTGTGGATAACACCATTTCACCCCCTTAGGGGGTGAATTTCGAAAAATCGCTTTTTAGCGGATGTCCACGTCATTCTAGGGATGCACTGTCAAAATTTCAGCCCTTTAGCTCTAGCGGTTTAGGTTGTGCGTTGTCTGTCAGTCAGTTACTTTTTATACAATAGAAAGAAAAAAAGTAAAGAAAAATAAATCCCCTTACAACTTATTGAACCCCATTTCACCCCCTTCAACCCTTTTTTTCTCCATAAAAAGTAGCCTATGTCCGTCTCCAAGGTATAAACTATGTCTGTAGCAAATTTCATCAAAATCGGTCCAGTGGTTTTGGCGTGAAAGCGTAACAGACAGACAGACAGACAGAGTTACTTTCGCATTTATAATATTAGTAAGGATTCAAAAATTCAACCATAAAGCAATATCATTGGCATATTTTGGATTACCGTCTTGTGGAGATGGAATGAGTTTTTCTACTTCATCACCCTGAGGCACAACCCAGAACTAGGACCGAAATCCGGCAAAAACAAGGAACTGGGGCCCAACAGAAGCCAGCAGTACCTTATGCGCAAAATAGTGTTAAAAACACTAATACACAGGGCCGTAACGTGGATTTTGTGGGCCCTGGGCAAGACCTTCAAATTGGGCCCCCCTCAATAAAAAAAATTGAGAAAAAACTTACCATGGCTATAGTTCCTGTTCTTTCACATTTTTAAAGTTTAGTAGGTATATCACTTAATAAACAAACACAAAATAAGGAATCTTTAAATTGGTCCTGTCCATATTTTTTGTAATTTTTTTTTTATTTTATATTTATGAAGAAAAACGAATTAAAAATTTATTTAAATTGCATTCTTCTTGCTTTTTTCTCCGCAAACTCATCAATTATATTATTAAAATCTATTTCTTGCACTATGTTAGATTCAATTGATATAATAGACAGGTTCGACAAACGCTGTTGTGAGAGCGACGATCTTAAATAGTTTTTAATTAACTTCAGTTTACTAAAACTTCTCTCGCAAGAAGCGGTGGTGACTGGTAGGGTTAGAAATATTCTTAAAGCAGCCACCATGTTTTGATACGATTCGACTAATTCGAAATCATGTATAGTCTTGTAATATATTTAGAGGAGTGGTTTCTTTCAAATTTTCCAGCAGCCCACATACTTGAAATTTAAAACTTTCATTCTCACAGCTTAATTCGTGACTATTCAAATCTTTATCATATTTTCTGGATAAATCTGCCGCCGCCTTTTGTAATTCAACAACGCTCATTGATTCTAATGACGAGCCAAAAAGAAAAGAAAAATCTTCACAATTTCTCTGTGAACCTTCACGGATGCACGATTTTTAAATGAAGAAGATTTATGAATGAAGTCACAAGAGACTTAGACTTCATTTGTGTCTACCAAGATAGAGGGTTAATGATAGAGGGATAGAGGGTGAAAATGTTTGTTACTAGCCTTTTTCCCGGTATTTGCAAAATATAGTGATAGAACATATTAAAAATCACTTCATTTGGTGAAAATTCAGAGTTTGAACTAAAATAGCCTGAAAATAAACTTGGTTGGCCAAAAGTACAAAAGATCATGATATATTCGTAAAGTTCAATTACAACCCTTGCGATTTCATGTAAAACAAAATTTTTTGAGGTATGCACATTTTGAGATATTTTAAGTTGAAAAAAAGCTGTTTTTTTTTTTTTTAAACGCCATTTGAACCATTAGATCTAAAAATTTCGCTTCGACAATAATGTCATAAATCGATTACATAAAATTTCCTATCAGAATAGTGCATTTTTACATTTTTTACTGTTCACTATTTGCAAATTTAGAAGAAAATTCAACTATTGTGAATTCTGACTTCGATAAAAACATAAAATAAAAAATCGATTATAAAAATCAATAGAATCAACGAAAAAATCTTATATTTGGCAAAATTTGTTGTTTTTAAGTGCAGAAAACGCCAGTGAAGTTGAATTTAAAATCCGTGATGGGCGGGTGGACACTCATGCTGAGTTGGCATGGAATTACCCATATGTGATTTGGAATATTCATTAAAATACGAATGAAAATAATTGAGATAATTTTTTATCGGGGTTTCCTGGGCCCCTCTGGGGCCCCCCTGGGCCCAGGGCCCTGGGCAAGTGCCCCTATTGCCCCTGCCTAGTTACGGCCCTGCTAATACACCAGGTATATTTTTGATTATCATGATTGGTGCGAAAGAAGGAAGTTGGGTGCTGGAATTGCCTAAATTCAATTAATTTCGAGGCAGAATATAAAAGAACCAAAATAAAGATACAATAAAAAGTAACAAAAACAAAACAAACAAAAGATAAAAAATATATAATCAATACCACTAAATCTATAATATAAAAATGAATCGCTAAATGTGTTGCTAAGCGCAAAACTCGAGAACGGCTGGACCTATTGGACTAATTTTTTTTTTCGAATATTCGTTGAAGTACGAGGATGGTTCTTACGGAGAGAAAAATTTAAAAAATTGCCTGAAAAAACAAAAAAATGGTAATTTTAGGAATTTTCACTTCATTTTAGTTTCAATAGCTTCATGGCCTACCTATTGTTTGACAAATGTAAAATTGTCATTAAATTGAATCATTACATTTAATGAAAATTTCAAATTTACGCAGCTGTCAAACAATAGGTAGGCCATGACGCTATTGAAACCAAAATGATCCACAGCGGCCGTCTCAAGAGGGCGGTGTACCACTTTCTTCACAACCACCTCGACATGGGTATCAAATGAAAGGGTATGATAAGTAGAATACAATAAGCAATGTAGTATACAAAATATATCTTTAGATCCATGGCGTCCGTCTCAAGATGGCGGGGTACCACTTTCTTCACAACCACCTCGACATGGGTATCAAATGAAAGGGTATGATAAGTAGAATACAATAAGCAATGTAGTATACAAAATATATCTTTAGATCCCTGGCGGCCGTCTCAAGAGGGCGGGGTACCACTTTCTTCACAACCACCTCGACATGGGTATCAAATGAAAGGGTATGATAAGTAGAATACAATAAGCAATGTAGTATACAAAATATATCTTTAGATCCATGGCGGCCTTCTCAAGAGGGCGGGGTACCACTTTCTTCACAACCACCTCGACATGGGTATCAAATGAAAGGGTATGTTAAGGAGAATACAATAAGCAATGTAGTATACAAAATATATCTTTAGATCCATGGCGGCCGTCTCAAGAGGGCGGGGTACCACTTTCTTCACAACCACCTCGACATGGGTATCAAATGAAAGGGTATGATAAGTAGAATACAATAAGCAATGTAGTATACAAAATATATCTTTAGATCCATGGCGGCCGTCTCAAGAGGCCGAATTAACACTTTCTTCACAACCACCTCGACATGGGTATCAAATGAAAGGGTATGATAAGTAGAATACAATAAGCAATGTAGTATACAAAATATATCTTTAGATCCATGGCGGCCGTCTAAAGAGGCCGGATTACCACTTTCTTCACAACCCCCTCAACATGGGTATCAAATGAAAGGGTATGATAAGTAGAATACAATAAGCAATGTAGTAGACTCAATATACCGATTCATGGCGGCCGACGCAAGACCCATGTTCTTTGAGGCATTTCATCTGTGTAAAATTCATATCTCGAAAAATATTAAGTCAATGGATGGTTTTTATTGTTTACTATTGACTTATGGGTGCAGCGTAGGCGCACCGGGTCCCAGCTAGTATATATATAAAAATGAATCATTGTTTTGTATGTAATCGATGTTTGAAAAATTGGCTGTATGAAATGACTGAATGGGTGTTGTTTGTGTTAGAAGACCTCAATAGCAAGGTTTATGTAAATAGTTTTCATGATTATGTTTGTTGGTATTTTGGTAATGGCGCTTGAAAAAGAATTGTCAATATCCCTATTGGAAAATTTTTTCTTCGCATTGAATTGATATGATTTGTATGCGAAAGTGGTTTGTTTTATTAAATGAAATAAAAAAAGTTAAATCGTTCTAATAATGGATTGCAACAGCGATAGTGGTGTCAAATTATAAATGCATTAAACGAAGTGGAGTGGAGTGCGTTTACATGTTACTCTCATTGATTGGGCTGGCGTACACGGATCAATATTTAGCACTTGGTTAACCGGTTTATTTCCATACTCTCGGGGTACATGGATTAACTTATTATCCTTACATGGGATATCAACGTGTATGTCCGAGTATTGTTTCCTTATCTTTAAGGCATTTGTGCATGTGTTTGTTTTTAAGCAAAATTTTTGTTGAACAAGGTACAGCACTTCCCTCTCTTCATTTTGACCCAATTTTTATGTTAAAATGGACTTTATTTAGTAGTGTTCGACAAAAGCTTATGTGGAAAAGAACAAAAAAATATGAAAGTTGGCGCAGCCGAGCGGTCACTTTAACAATATTAGTTAAGTTCAGTAAAAAAAATCGATACAATTCGAAACGAACGTTGGAAAATCACTATAAACGTTGATGATCAATATGGTCGCCAGATTTGTTCATAACTTTTATTTGCAATCCACAATGGGAGGGGATTGAATCGTGATGCATGTTAGAAATGTTCAAAAATGTAATCGGGGACGATGGTTACCCGTTGTATCGTCGTCGACCGACTAAGATCAATGGCAAAGAGATAGCTTGGAAGGTTAATGGTTACGATTGTGAAGTTGACAATCGTTGGGTCGTACTCTATTCGGCATTATTGTCTAAGACGTTCATTCATAAATGATGAATTTTTGAATTCCGTTAAATCAATCAAATACAGATTCAAATATATCACGAAAGGGAGTGGCATGGCTGTTTTTGGTGCTGCTAATGCAAATACGATCGATGGAAATAATACAATACATATTAAATGGGACGTTATGTTAGCAATAATGGAGCGTTATGGCATTTTTTTTCATTTGCCATTCATAAAAGATATCCAACTGTGGTTCATTTGGTAGGTCATCTCGAAAATGGCCAGCGTATATATTTTACAACGGATAATGCAGCGGGAAGAGCTTAATGACAACCATCCACCACATTGATGGGTGCAGCAAGGCGTACCGGGCACCAGCTAGTATATAAAAAAAATTAAAAACAAACAAACAAACATACTAGACCAGTGCAGATACGCTTTTGAAAAGCCAAAAACTAGAAAAATGCTTAGCAGTATATGGAAGGTGGAAAAATTTAGGATAAATGCTACTTAAACAAGGAAAAATCGAGAGCACCGCAGCAGATGACCGGAAAGGGGGCGGGGGAGCCAAAATGTGAGTTTTAGGGGGTTAAACGTGTTTTTTTGCGATTTCTGAGAAAAGTAGACCTCCTATCGAAAAACGTTAAATGTAAACGTTGTAGATAATTAAAAGATCTAGAGCTTTTGTTCAAACCATTTTTCGACATAACCTCAAAAAATGGAGAAAAACGTCAAAAACCGAGTTTATCGTTTATCATTTTTATCTTTCACAAAAATGATCCAATTTTAATGAAATTTGAGGAAAATGTAGATTTTCATGTTTCGAAAAGGCCCAATTTTTTTCAAAGCGATTGGTTGTGTAGTTTTGTTTTTATGACCTTAATTTAAAAAAAAGGCCCCATTTTCAATCAAAAAAGTTGGCGAACGAATTTTTGATTTTGAAAATTTTGAAGACGGGGTTTTTTTCGTTGCATCCTCTACTTTAAGATGGTGTAAAAAAATGATAGTGTCACAATAGAAAAACATCGAGAAAAATTCGAAAAACCAAAAACATCCTTTTTCAAATATCGATTTTTCCGTAAACTTCGTTAATTCTTTATCTCTCTTTGACATAAAGCTTTAAGAGTGGCGCAAAACTGTAAATTTAATGTAATATATTATAAGGGAGCTTCAGGTAACAGTTTCAGATGTGAACAAATTTGTTTAAACAATTATTTCACCCAAGAAAGCAAGGAAAAAATTACAGTTTTAGGCCGGCCCGCGCACTTCTTTTTATTTAATTTATTGCCTAATAAAATGATTTTTTGAGTTTATGAAGGTATAGTTAGAAGATTGATCTGATACTACATGATGATGGATAAATGAAGTACCATTGCGAGTAACTAACTAAAAGCTACAGATTGCCGGTGGAAAAACCATTTAAACGGAATAATACCTAAATTTACCGAAAAGAAATTAATTCCTGAAAGTTTGCTTAAATCTATCTGCTGCAGCTGTGAAACTGGTTTTGATAGTAAAAGATGTGGCTGTCGAAAGCAATTTTTTAAGTGCAGTTTTCATTACTTTTTAATCTTATTTATAAATGTTTGTAAATTTGGTGGCTCCTTGTTGGAGATATTTTTTCTTCCTGTTGTTTCCAGTACATTTGTTCTTCATTAAATTGAACCTGGTAGTTGTGATATCGTGTGTAAAAAAACGGGACGTTTTGGTACCAACGCGACACGTTTTTCCGATTAATGTTTTGGAATTTGAGTATGTTTAAGTTGTTGCATTTGTCAAGGATCCTTGTCCAAGGCCATTGAATATTGATTGTACCTTTTTGTGTTCAAGTGTTGATAATTGTAGCGGAAATAAACAAAGAAATTTAATATTTATAATGTTGAACGCGGTTTGCTAGATTTTTTTTTGGGAATGCTTGGGGCAGAATGTATTTCTTCTCAGGGTTCTTAGGGGGTGTATTTCCTTGTCAGGTGATGGTTATGTATACTATCAACTGGCAAGGGAACGGACTACAATGACACGGCTCAGGCGATGCCCGAAGGATGATTGGAACTGAAGATGAATTTTCATAGTCACAGGTAAGTGGTGAACCATGATAATTATAGGCCCGGCAACACACCCCACGACCCCAACCGGCGAGCTAGTGAACTCCGTGTGGCCGGCAGCATATCCCCCTAACAGAAGGATCGGCGATTAGGGCGGATACGAGTTTCCGATTTGTTTTATGTCTGGGATGGCGCTCTTGGTCAGGCTTTTCCGGGCTTCTGGCTAAGGGGGGCAATACCTCGCATAAATGGCGCCCATTGCATACTCGCGCCATTATGCTGTTACATCGGTTAATAATACTTTATTAAGTTTAAAAAAATCCTTTGAATTCGTTCGTAAATGCAAGTGTTTATTTATTTCATGCATTAACGATTCATCTTGACTAATCCATATCACTTCTTTTTGTAATAAGTGTGTTTTAAACTGTCCCAATAAATAATTTCGCGCCCACGAACTTCTAATTCACATTTTTAATGTTTTTTTGGTGGGATATCACTCTTTTTTACTTTAATACATTCTAAATTAAAAAATAAATAATCTTTTGTATAAAGAAATATTATGTATTTAATTGTTATGTTTTTTATTTATTTTATAAGCAGGTACATAATAACAAAATGCAAGAATTCAAATTAATATTATTGCCTTTATAAAAAATAAACATTAGATCCTTTCGCGTTTCTCGGCCAAGATTTTTCCTGCACTATGGAATCATTGATCCATAACCAGCTCGATTTTTGTCTCAACATGCTGATGTAGTGACTTTGTTTCTGTATGGAATATAACACTAATCACTTCATAATTTGGACCTCCTATATGTAATTTTGCAGAAGTGACAGCTTTGATATCGCATTGCTCAATTTTAATAAACTTTTTATTATTCAGTTCGAATAATTTTAGTTGTATGATGAGAACAGGTGCTACCAAAATTATTTCCGATTTACCGATTTATCGAATAACTTCTTCTTCTTCTTTAACGGCTCTACAACCGGGATCCGGTCCTGGCCTCGCGCAACTGTTCTCTCCACCGGTCCCGATTCTGAGCCGATGTCATCCAGTGTGGCATCCCTAAACTCTGAGTGTCCTGATCCACGCCATCCTTCCAGCGAAGGTTGGGCCTCCCTCGCTGTCGCCCTCCTTAGGTCTTACCGCAGAGAACTTTCCAAGCAGGCTCATCTTCACTCATAGGAGCTAGATGCCCTGCCCACCGGAGCCTACCGATCTTTATTTTCTTTACAACATCTATGTCGCGATAGCGCTCGTAAATCTCGTCATTGTAGAGTCTCCGGAATCTTCCTTCCTCACATACGGGGCCAACAATCCTCTGAAGTATTTTCCTCTCAAACACGCCCAAGAGGTTTGAGTGCTTTTTGCTAAGCACCCACGTTTCGGATGCATATGTGAGAACGGGTAAGACCATCGTCTTATATAGTAAAAGTTTAGACGTTATGGTTAGATATTTGGATTTGAAGAGCCTTGACAGACTATAGTAGGCTTTGTTGGCTTTTAGCAGTCGTGCGCGTATTTCTGGTTCCATGCTATTGTCGGCTGCTACTATTGACCCAAGGTAGGTAAATGATTTTACGACGTCAAACTCGTGCTCCGCTACCTTGATTGTGGGACCAATGTTAAGTGTTCTTCCAGACGAGGCCACCATGTACTTTGTTTTGCTTTCGTTAATGTGCAGTCCCAGATTTCCTGCCGCTTGCTCAATCTGAGTGAAAGCTTCTTGTACAGCTGTTGTTGTTCTTCCAATGATGTCAATGTCGTCTGAGTAAGCCAGTAATTGGGTGGACTTGTGGAGGATTGTACCCCTTGATGTCACGCCCGAATCTCGGATCACTTTCTCCAACGCCAGGTTGAAAAATAGGCAGGCCAGACCGTCGTCAACCTGCATAGTCTGGTCAGTTAGTTGGGGATGCCGAATTCTCTCATGGCTTTGTAGAGTTCTACCAGGGCTATGCTATCATAGGCGGCTTTAAAGTCTATGAAGAGGTGTTGAATTGAGTTTTGAAACTCTAGACATTTATCCATAGCCTGCCTAAAGGTGAAAATCTGATCAGTCGTTGATTTGCCTGGGCTGAAGCCACACTGGTAATGGCCTATGATGTTTCTGGCGTATGGGGCCATCCTATTTTGTAGGATAGCGGAGAATATCTTATACACGGTACTCAACAACGTAATTCCGCGATAATTAGTGCACGCTGTGATATCTCCTTTTTTGTGTACCGGACAGAGGATGCCTTTTCTCCAGTCTTCTGGCATCACTTCCTGCTCCCATACTTGCACAATTAATTCATGAATCGCTTGGTGTAATGTAGGCCCTCCATATTTAACCAACTCTGCTGTGATGCCGTCTGCACCCGAGGCCTTGTTGTTTTTGAGCCGGCTGATGGCTCTGCTAACTTCTTCTATGCTTGGTGGCTGCAGCATAGCATTGTCATCAGATATCGGTGGAGCCTCCGAATCCTCAGTTAGCTCGCCATTTAGCAATTCATGAAAGTGCTCTTCCCATCGCTCCAAGATGCCTTTAGAATCGGTGATCAGATTCCCTTCTTTGTCCTTGCAGTATGTGCAACGTGGTGTGAATTGCGTCATACTGCGGACTCTTTGGTAAAACTCCCGCGCCTGGTGCGGCCGTCGTTCTCTGTACTGTTCTAGCTCACAGACGGGATTTTTCCCCAGGCTTCCTTTTTACGTCTGTGAATTCTCTTTTCTTCCTTTCTTAGCTCTTTATAGTCCTCTTCGCGTGCCCGTGTTCTGTGAGACTGCTGCATGGCTCGGTACGCAGTATTCTTACGTTCAGTTGCCAGCTTGCATTCATTATCGTACCATTCGTTCCGATCTTTACGACTTCTGCCTAAGATGGAATCAGCAGTACTAATGACAGTATTTTTAAGGCGGGTCCAGTTCTCGTCGACGCCCGGCATCTCATACCCAGGACTTAGGGCGAGTTCTAATGCATGACCGTAGCTGTTTCTGGTCATTTCATTGCGTAGTGCAGCTGTGTTGATTCGAGCCTGATCAGCGGATACAAAGCTTTTCAGCGTTGTAATGCGCTCTCGGAGCACCATACCAACAAGATAATGATCCGAGTCGAAGTTGGCACCTCGGTACGTTCGTACCGTCATCAGACCCGAGAGGTGGCGGCGGTCTATCAACACTTGATCTATTTGGTTGCGAGTGGCTCCATCTGGAGATACCCAGGTGGCTTTATGGATATCTTTACGCGCAAATCTAGTACATGCAACGACCAAGTTCTTACTTGCTGCCATCTCTACAACTCGCTGTCCATTGTCATTAGTGTTTTCATGCAAGCTGTGGTTGCCGACATATTGCCTGTATATGGGCTCCTGGCCTACTTTGGCGTTCAGATCTCCCAGTATGATTTTTACATCATACCTGGGGCAGGCTTAAGTTCCCGTTCAACTAATTCGAAGAATTCTTCTTTAACATCAGTCCCCGGATCTTCTGCAGGTGCGTGAACGTTTATGAGGCTGATGTTCTTAAATTTACCTTGCACATGAAAGGAGCATAGCCTTTCGTTTATTGCTTTAAAGCCGATAATGGTAGGCTTCATTCTTTTGCTAACCATAAAATCTACTCCTAGAACATGGGGTCGAATAACTAGTATCGATATATTGAGGATATACTATATTGTTTATTGTCTTTGACTTATGATACCCTTTCATTTGATACCCATGTCGAGAAGGTTGTGAAGAAAATGGTAATCCGCCCTCTTGAGATGATCGCCGTGGATCTAATGAGATATTGAGTATACTATATCGCTTATGGTATTCTACTTATCATTCCCTTTCACTTGATAGCCATGTCGAGGGGGTTGTAAAGAAAATTGAAATCCGCCCTCTTGAGATGACCGCTATGGATCTAATTATATATTGAATATACTATATTGGTTATTGTATTCTACTTATCATTCCATTTCGTTTGATACCCATGTCGAAGGGGCTGTAAAGAAAGAAATGGTAATCCGCCTTCTTGAGATGACCGCCATGGATCTAACCATATATGTATTTAGTATACTATATCGCTTCTGGTATTCTACTTATGAGAATCTTTCAATTGATACCCATGTTGAGGGAGTGGTGAAGAAGTGGTAATCCGCCCTCTTGAGACCGCCGCCTATTTATTGAGTATACTACATTGCTTATTGTAAATTTATCATTCCCTTACATTTGATACCCGTTGTGAAGAAAATGGTAATCCACCCTCTTGAGATGACCGCCCTGGATCTAACCATACATTGAGTATACTATATCGCTTCTGGTATTCTACTCATGATACCCTTTCAATTGATACCCGTGTTGAGGGGGTAGTGAAGAAGTGGTAATCCGCCCTCTTGAGACCGCCGATATGGATTTTACGACATAGCTTATTGTATTCTACTTATCATTCCCTTTCATTTGATACCCATGTCGAGGGGGTTGTGAGGAAAATGGTAATCTGTCCTCTTGAGATGAGCGCCCTGAATCCTAACCATATATTGAGTATACTATATCGCTTATGGTATTCTACTTATAATACCCTTTCGGTAGTCTCGCCTCGGTAGTCTAGAGGTAAGGCGCATGACTACTATCCCAGAGGTCCCGGGTTCGAATCCCGGCCAGCCCCACGGTCTTTCGCCTTTTCCACTTTCTCATCTATATAACTTTTC
Organism: Thereva unica; assembly: GCA_949987705.1. Lineage (NCBI taxonomy): Eukaryota > Metazoa > Arthropoda > Insecta > Diptera > Therevidae > Thereva > Thereva unica. The sequence continues at coordinate 58,111,052 of OX465281.1, read as the reverse complement.
TTCTTTCTTCTTCCCTCTTTACATTCCTGATTCCTTCTGTCATAGCCTTCCTTAGCCCTTCCCCGCTCCACCAAAGCGCATCTCATCGGTTGGTTGATGAGATTCAACTCGTTTCAGGAGGCATAACACTCCAGCGAGTTGTTTCTCGATGCCCCGATGTCAAAGTCGCGATAGTAATGGTTGGGAGTAGGTGGACTGGAAACTATCTCTGATAGGTTGTGACAGCTCCTTCCTTCCCCGATTAGAGCTGCTGTTCGACATTTCACTCTATATGAAGAAAATAGATTGTCGACACAGTATAAAGGGCGTTTCCTGAGACTCTAGTCTTTCACATAAAAAAAAAAAATTGATACCCATGTCGATAGAGTGGTGAACAAATCGTAATCCGCCCTCTTCAGACTCCTACCAGTTGAATATGATCGCTTTTTGTTAATCATCGAAATGATAGAGAATGCTATGTGACATCAACAGTGCTGGATTTGACTAACTTATAACGAATATGTACATTTTTAGAAATAAATTACAATTACGAACTATGCAAAAGTAGTAATCGGTATTTCAAAATTTAACTGTATATCTGTACTATGAACTACATATGTTTTTTATAGTACCTAACGCAATCTGACACCATAGATGTGACTAACCACTTTTATATGAGGCACTGTGCCAAAATAGCAATTCAAATGTGAATTTGTATGGAAAACTCATTTCAATTAGTAAATTTGATTTTCGACGGTTTGCGTCTATGGAAATGTGTAAATTATTATACACATTTCAGTTTTTACTTTAATCAAGTCAGCCGTTAAATAAATTTAAAAAAGCAAACAATAAAAACAATAAATTATGGAAAAAAAGAAATGCAAAGAAGATATTACTTATAATAATAAGTTTCTTGCTTTGCTAAATGTTTCGAGAAAAATATTATGCAAACAAAATCTTGCTCTGAATTTTTTTCCACCCAAATATGCTTGTCTGATTATCTTAATATCAACTGGAAAACACGAAAGAAAAGTAAAAATATAAAAACATATCATAACTGGAAACCAATTATTAATTATTTATGGTTTTAAACACTCGCAAGCAGACATCATTTTAGTTTTGCAGGAAGAAACTAAAAAAATATTGCAATTAGAGATAACGCTCAATCATTTATTTACAAGAAAAAGAATAAACACTCTAACAATCTAATCTAAAATAATAAAATATTAACAATTTTCAACAAATGTTTGTTTCTTCGTCCATTTTTATTGAATTTTTTAACTGTCATTGAAATGTGTGACTTGGGATTTTGGCACACTTTAGAATATCGAAGTGATTTGGGAAATGAGAAAAATTCGAAATGGCATTTTGGCGAACGGCCTGAACCCATTTTGTTAATCATCTAATGCCATCTGGCATCAATAGTGCAAGTAAACACTTTTCGACTAACTAGTAGCACCATCTCGTTTATTGATCAATTGAAATAGCTTATAGCGCCATCTGATAGAATAATTTTGAGTACCCACTTTTTTAGACTGAAGGAGAAAAAAAAGTTCATTTCGAAATGTAAAAAATGTAAAAATAAAGAAAACGAAGAATGATAGGAAAAAAACTAATGGAATAATAAATTATTTATATTGTGGTTACCGTTACAAATGAAAATTACTTATATTGCTCATAAAACGGTTATAGATCGCATAATTTTATAAAAAAAAAACAGCTCCATATTTTCCATGTTTAGGCGTAAATAAGGCTTTAGCTGTTTGCCCTTACGAACTCGGCAAACTACCGCTTGCCTTGATGTAACCAATTAATTAATAAATTATAATAAGTAAAGTTTTATAAATATTAATAAATTATTTGTATTCTATTGTCTTTATTCCAAGCAATTAAATGTTTGCACATTACTGTTCGTTCACACACAATGATTACAGAAGTAAACCAAGGTACGACCCACTATAAGACTCACCGTGATTTTTGAATTTAGCGAACAAATAATACTACGTGTTTGCACAAATTTTTCTGTGATACAGAAGATTACTTAGACCCACTATTCTGATTGACATATTTGCATTTGGAAGCATTGAACTAGCGTAGCATTCCTCCAAACCTAGTTTTCACGTGTGTACGCAGGTGTACGCAGTCTTTTTAAAAGATCCGTGCTGTTAAGACGTCAATAACAAAGGAGGAAGGAAGGAAGGAAAAAGGCTCCATAATTTAAAAAAAATGTCTTCGCTGTTGACGATCGTACGGTTAATTTTTTTATTTTTAAATTAGTAAAAAGAAATAGTAGTTTAGAGTCGAAAAATAATGAAATTATTTTTAGGTTAAGTTCGCCAATGAAATTCCGGAAAAAACAGGTTATCTTTCTTCAAATTAATTGTTTTACACGCCCATATTTTTCTTCCTGCCTTCATTTGTCTGGAAATTAACATTGTGAATCCGTAGATTGATTGGACTAGACCAGCGGTATCCAACAGAAATTCGTTTGTAGCCACAATCGCTATTTTAAAATAATTTATTCCCCACATTAAAAATAAATATAAACTAGTTGGGGTGTGTGTTCGACTCGTTCGATCAACTTCCCAGTATGATGAACGAAAACGAAATAAACTGTCTTCTTACAAAATAGTAATACGTTTAGCACTAGTGGGAAATGGACTAGTTTCAGAACTGGTGGCAAAGTAATACTGAGAGAAGGTAGTTCAAATAACTGTAATAGTGATTAATCTTAAAGATTTTTCTAAGAAATTGGTTTACAAAACTAGCTATTTTTTTTATTACTCCAAGAAATATGACATATTTCAATGTTGCATTCACCACATTCACCTAGTCTATTCGCCACATGTAGCTAGTGGCGATGGTGTTGGACACCGCTGGACTAGACACTCTCACTCTTCTGGTCTCAAGTACCTACATAGTTGGAAGCTCGCTCAGTTACTCTTAAAACTTCCGTCCAGGTCTATCCCTAGTAATTTAGTTGTTGTAGGTTCTTATTCCGGTATGTATGTTTCAACATGATTTTGAACAAATTCCTTTTTCGCAAAAATTTTAATTTTCGAATTTTACAAACGAGACAGAATGAGCTTAACTAACGCCAGATACTAATATGTACTTATCTCATTGCAATGTAATTTTACAAAATTTTGATAAATGTATTGACGTTGTTATTATCAGTACCTAGCAGTTAGAGAACTCGATTCTGGCCCTTATTTCTAATCTCGGGATTTCAGGATTATAAACAGACCCGATTTTGTATATTGTATTGTAAGAAAATTGCAAGAAATTATGTAAAAAGCTGTGCTTTTTCATCTTTTCAATTATAAAGTAATCAAGTGTCCTCGGTAAATCAGGGGCCTGTTGCACGAAACTACAAGTACTTGTACTACAAGCGATTTTTTACAAGTGTAGAAAAATTCTGTTGCACAAGACTACAAGTCCGTCCCTCAGTTTACAAGTGTAGAAAGCGAATTCTACAAGTGGGAAATTTCAATTTCCCTAGTTTCTGTTGCACGAAACTACAAGTGTAGATTCAGTTATAGCTAGACTTGTAGAATTCTTAGCAAAATTCTATAGACAAACTGAGATGTGTAAAAGTTGTACAAGTCAGTTAGTGATCATCGGTTTAACTTAAAACACGTTTGCAGCTGAAGTTAACTGGGAAAAATGTTTATTTGGGATGATAGTAATGAAAGTGAAGACGAGTGGGAAACGAGAATAAATTTTGAAGTAAGTGATAATAACTTTAAAGAAAAATTCCGAGTGCCGATGGAATTTTAATAAATATAGACGCACCACCACAAGATGAAGTAGCTTTTGTTGACCGTCATGGAAATCATTCACTAAATTGTATGGCTGTTTGCGGTCCTGATTTACAATTCTACTACGCCAGCGCTAACTGGCCAGGAAGCGTACACGATGCAAGAGTTTTAAGAAACAGTAATTTGCACTTTAAGATGGAAGATGGGTGGAGACCATACCCTAATTCTGTAATCCTCGGAGACTCTGCATATCCATTGAAAACATGGTAAAACATTTATACCCTCAACAGCCTCTTCTAAATTGTCATCGCTTCCATCGCTTATAGTCCGGGAGCCAGCGACCGTTTTTGATGACCAAAACCACAAAAGCTGAAAACTTGTCCTAAGCTTTACTTGATATCACTATTAAACGAATGGACCTCCAGCTCGCGCACTTCCGGGGGGTGTAGCTGCGGCAGCCTCCCACACATGTAAAATAATAATTAAAAAAAACTAATACTACAAAAGCTGAAACTTTGTTAACATTTACATTATGTTATAAAATAAAGAAAAAACGTATCCAGCCGAATGTAGAGTGGGGGATTATGCCCCAGCTTTTCACGTAAAGAAGTGGAAAATGCGCACTGAGTAAACTGATACCGCAAAAACTGAAATTTGGTAAATTTATAGTTAAGTGAATAACTTGAACGAAAAAAACATCCAGCTTCATATTTAGTGGGGGAAAAGTGTCCAGCCGATGCAGTAAAAGACGTTGCGCATCGGCATGCGCTCAGGCGCGTTGTATCTTTGGATGTAGCAGCTGGACACTTTCCCCCCACTAAATAGAAAGCTGGATGTTTTTTTCTATTAACTTATTTACTTAACTATTATATTACCGAATTTCAGCTCTTGCGGTATAAGATATCTATACTTTTCTCATGAAACACAGCGCGCCCATGTAGTTATTATACTGTCTCACAAGTTTTTGAATTTAAAGGCTATTAGTAAATATTTACACTTTTGAACATACATAATAAACCGTACAATACATAACATAAACAGGAAATATGTAGACATCAAAATAAGAAAAGTAAATATTTACATAAAAGTGCAAATAGTCTATTAATAATATATAGATACCCAATTTGTATAATACGGAGCCAAGATCATGTCACAATAAGATGCTCCGATACAGACGTGGCCGTTATAATGCTGTCAAACATGAGTGCATTAAGTAATACTAATGTAAAAGTTTCAATGGAAACCGGAGTAGGCAATAATCAGCGTTTTATTAACATTACCAAATTATATGAAACGTTAGGCCCTAAATTAAGCGCAGCACTTCCGGCTTTTCATGCCCTAACGGGTTGCGACTATAATCCGTCGTTTTTCAAAAAAGGAAAAAGCCGTCCCTATAAAATTGTACATGATTCGGAAATATATATGGACGCTTTTATCAAACTAAGCAACCCACCTGACGACGAGTTGCAGAGTACATTTGATACGCTAGAAGAATATGTATGCCGTATGTATGGATACAAAAAAATAAATAAAGTTAATGAAGCACGCGTAGCAACATTTTTGCAGACCTACAATATTTTGCGAAACGACGACATATTCCGTTTATCAAAGAATAACATCGACGGATCAGCTCTGCCTCCTTGCAAAATTGAGTTGCACCAACATTTGCTGCGGACAACTTATATTGCAAACATTTGGGCACACGCTCATCTTCGGGTTCCAACGGAACTGTATCCAACCGATTTTGGCTGGGAAGAGAAGGACACGAAATTCCATTTCAAATGGTTCGAGGGTGAGCAGCTACCTTCTTCTTTGGGAGATATAACCATTGATGACGATAAACAAAGTACTGCAGGTTAGAATAATATTGATATATTACTCAAATTTTTATACAATTATTATTTATGCCTTTAAATATATTATTATTATATATGTTCGCAGATGATGACGAAGATATTTCGAGGGTCGACATCAATTGCATCGATGATGTAAGCGAGAACGAGCTCGATGGAAATGAATCCGAAGATGGCGGATTCTAATAAATTCGAATATTATTTTGTGCGTAATAACATAATATGTTTATTTATTTTTATTCTTAGTATATAGTTTTGTAAATATTGTAAATACTAAAAAAGTTCAAATAATTAATAGTAAAACGTTCGAATAATAATTAATAGTAAAAAGTTCAAATAATTAATTTTTTTTACTTTTCTTATTTTGATGTCTACATATTTCCTGTTTATGTTATGTATTGTACGGTTTATTATGTATGTTCAAAAGTGTAAATATTTACTAATAGCCTTTAAATTCAAAAACTTGTGAGACAGTATAATAACTACATGGGCGCGCTGTGTTTCATGAGAAAAGTATAGATATCTTATACCGCATGAGCTGAAATTCGGTAATATAATAGTTAAGTAAATAAGTTAATAGAAAAAAACATCCAGCTTTCTATTTAGTGGGGGAAAGTAAAATTTCAGATACAACGCGCCTGAGCGCATGCCGATGCGCAACGTCTTTTACTGCATCGGCTGGACACTTTTCCCCCACTAAATATGAAGCTGGATGTTTTTTTCGTTCAAGTTATTCACTTAACTATAAATTTACCAAATTTCAGTTTTTGCGGTATCAGTTTACTCAGTGCGCATTTTCCACTTCTTTACGTGAAAAGCTGGGGCATAATCCCCCACTCTACATTCGGCTGGATACGTTTTTTCTTTATTTTATAACATAATGTAAATGTTACCAAAGTTTCAGCTTTTGCAGTATTAGTTTTTTTTAATTATTATTTTACATGTGTGGGAGGCTGCCGCAGCTACACCCCTCGGAACTGCGCAAGCTGGAGGTCCATTCACTTACTAGTGATACCAAATAAGGCTGGAAAAAAATTTTCAGCCTTTGTGAAATGACCACCCTCAAAAGGTCGCTGGCTCCCGGACTATTAGAAGGAGGAAGTTTAAGTTGGCGCTCAAGTGCCAAAATCTCCAACCTTGCTTTGTAATTAATTAGCTCCAGATGGTCAACTGAAAGCTTTAGCTTTTTCAAAGCAAGCTGAGACTCTTCATCACCTTTACAAGACCTTTTGTTCCCTACGTACATATGTATTTAAAACATATTACATATGTTTATCATATAACTTTTGGCTTTGTTATGTATTAAATTTTACCTATTGTTTGTGATGGACGTTTACTATTTTTTCTCGGCTCTATGTTAGTAGTTACAGAATAATTGATTGACTCAGACTCTCCGAATACCAAAGGCTTGCTTGCATTTATATTAGAAGGATTGGTATCATTTAATGATTCAACTCCCAACCCGTTAATTATTTCCGACTCCCGCCCCAAGATGTCTAGTACAATGTCGTCAACTGGCGTAAATTTGGCATTTGGTCCTCCCCCAGTTCCCGTTTTTCTTGCATTATCTATTTTTGCCTGAATATTTAGATGTTCATTACAGTTTCAAATAGAATTTTGTATGCTAACGAATACTTACTATTGTAGTTTTTTTTAAATTTTGCCACAATACGTCCCTCACATAATTCCATCCCTTGTTTTTAGGAATTAAATTTATGCTGGACGCTAACTGAAAGATTTCCTTCCACTTTTCGTTTTTAGCACTTTTAGTAATATCATTACTAAAAGCACCAATTTTTTTTAATAGAAATCTGTCAAAGGTAAATTTAAAAAATTTAAATCTTAAAACAAAGTTGGTATGCCAAAAACGACTTGTAGAATTCTTAGCAAAGTTCTTTGTTTTGTAAACATTCACGTTGCCATGGAGTAAGCTTCTACACTTGTAAAATTTATTTTACATATTTTGGGAAATTTTAATAATTCTACAAGTGTAGAAAATTTTTTCGTGCAACCAAAATTTGGTGGACTTGTAGTACAAGTATTATTTTACAGGCACTTGTAGACTTGTAGACTAGTAATTTCGTGCAACAGGCCCCAGATCATACAAAAAAACTAATTTGGTTGTGGCTTTGACCCTATTGGTATTATGAACGTAGACGGAAAAAACTGAATTTTTAGAAAATGGTAATACGTTTAGCACTAGTGTAAAATTGACTAGGACCAGCAATGATGCACAGCAGTGAAACACTAGTTGACATAACTGTATACTATAATAGTGGTAAATATACAAGATTTTTCTAGATATGTAATTTGTTTTTCCTGAACGATAGCAAACAAACATTTCCTTCGTACTTCGTTCACTATGCTAGAGCGACCGTTCAAGCTGGTGTCGAGTATGATTAAGCTGGGAAGAAAATATCTTTGGCAATTCCAAAGCGTTCAGGAGATATTAGTAAAATTAATGAATGTAAAGAAAAGAACTTGTCAGACTTGCCCGAAAAGATCAAATTTTTCGATTATTTCCTGGAAATTTCGAGATTTACGTCAATTTCCAGAAACTGTACGACGTGGAAAGCAATTCCCCGTCAAAAATGTGCTGATCTAATGTTTGAAAAATTCATGATGTTTGTAAAGAGTAACGTAACTTTTAAAAGATTTTTCATTCGGATTTTGACAAGTCATAGGAAAGCTATAAAGCTCTGCTCTCTTCTTTTAAATGGGTTTCATTCCGACGAGTTTATCATACTAGCAAAAATCCGCGTCCGTTGCAACGCCTTTTAATAAAAAAAAAGTATATGTGCCCAGTCCGGGATAGGAAAAAGGTATAATAAACAAAAAAACAAATAACAAAACTTATTTTTGGATACATAAAAAAAATTAAATACATATGTTAAGATTCGATGATGAAAAATTTTGTACTACGTGCACAATAGACACCTGGCCAAACATATTCAGAATCATCCGTGTAGATTTTTTTTTATATGATAGTCTAAGCTTAAGTGTCATCCTTTGTACTACTAGTCCGTCATGTCGTACACGTCATGGTGCAATGTCTAGTAGTTAGCTTAGCTCGAAGGATAGAGAGAAAGATAGGATAGATTAGGAGGAGTCGGGTGGGTGTTGGAGGAGATGGTGGTGAACCTTGCGCTTGAACTCTTGGGTGTTGTATGAGTTCGGGAATATTGACTGAGGTAAGTTGTTCCACAGTCGCGTTGTTTTGTTATAAACGAATTTCTAAATCGGAGTGTGCGCGAAAATAAGGGCTGTAGACTATAAGGGTGAGCGGAGCGGGCAAGTCTAGTGTTGCGGGAGAAAAGATGCCGTGGAGGCATGAGGTTACTTATTTCAGTAGAGCATTCGTTGTGGAAAAAACGGTAAAATTTTGCAAGGGCTGCTACATTCTGCTATGCCAGAAGATTAGACGCCCTCTGCAGAGCTTCGATCATGGGCCCTTCAAATTATTTCTCCCCAAAAAAAAAAAAAAAAAAAAACGATAGAAGGGTCATCAATTTTGGAAACTTGGCACCACCAAAATGTACAATTTGGTGGCCCTAAAAAAATCTAATAAATATATTGCACACACATTTCCTCTCTGTTTTTTAATTTCGGCTTGAGATGAACATCGACAACATTAAAAATGTGTATGTTATAATTTAGTGTGGCGATACTACTAACACTTTTGAACAGAAGGGCGGAAATAAAAACCACTATATAATTAGACATGCAACAGATGTCACGGTATTTCTCAAAGAGCTTCAGGCTAAGCTATATTTAATTTTCTGACATTTGGAGCTAAACAGTGAAGATTTTTGGCCTACCAGCTCTTGAACAACCCACATACAGCTGTTCGTAGGAGAAGCATGGCTTTACCAGATTGAGTCCAACAACTTTTAGCGATTGTCCTTGTGGCTTTATGATGATCATGGCGATACTCAGACGCACAGGGAATTGAAGACGCTTAAACTGAAACGGAATGTCTGTAGGTATAATTGGGATTCCAGAAATGAATACATCTTCGCCTGCGTCATAATACATACATACCGGCTTCAACAATGTTTGGGATTAGTTTCTTTACAGAGAGTCGTGTACCATTGCATAGTGAAAGAGGGTGTAAATTCCTAAGTAGCATAATTGGTAAACCAATCTTCAGCTCCAAAATATGAGAGGGTACACCAGGTGGTTCTAAGGTGTTCAAAAACTCAGTTGGGTAATTTAGAGCATCATCTGTGACACATGTAGTATCTATAGATTTGTATATTTGCACTACACCGGGTAAATCCTGTAAAAGTTGTTTATTGATAGCGTTCACATCTTCGTTTCTTGTGGAAAGATTTGCTCTTTCACACAGCCACACATGATTGATAAAGTGTTCTGCCTTATTTGGAAACACTGCATATTTGAGCTCTTGTTGTGTTTTCACAATTCTTCGAATATGTACTAATTCTATAGATCCATCTGTCTATGTGGCGGCACGCCTCCATTTCCTAGTTAAAGTAAATTGTCTGCAAATTGCTGGGCAGAGGAATCACCGTTTACCTGTTTGTTGATAATGCAAGTTTATGAATGCCATTCCAAATGTATGAAGATTTTAAACAGATCTGCATTTCATCTGCTTTGGTTTCACGGAGTATAACTGGAGGTGTCTGCCGAAAGTCTCCAGCCAAGACCAAGGTGACTCCCCATGACATCATCTTTAGCTCTAGGTGACATCAAGTGAGTGCTTCGAAGTTGCTTTATGCGACACTGTAAATTCATCCCAGACAATGAGCTTGCAATTCCGAAGAACCTTTGATTTTCCCGAATTTTTCGAAATGTTTCACGTAGGAGTCTCAGCACTTGCCAGAATCAAAGGTAATTTGAAAGCAGAATGAGCCGTTCTTCCTCCTGTCAACAAGCTGCGGCAATGCCCAAAGGAGCAAAAGCCAGAGCAATTGATCTGCCGCACTTAAGCCAAAAGTAAGTTTATGAGAAATGTCTTGCCTGTTCCTCCAGGAGCATCCAAAAAGAAGATGCCACCCTGTGTACTACGTGTAAAATGTCTTCAGACTAGTGGTGAGCAAAAATGGTCTTGTTCTTGCAGTCTTTCCTTGTTCTTGCAGATTTAGCAAAAACAAGAACAAGACTTTGTTATGCTTACAAGAACAAGAACGAGACTAACTGTGCAAGAACAAGACCCAGAGCAAGACTTTAGCATGATTCTTGCAAAATTTTCACCTAAATTCACTCTTTTAAAAACAAAAAATAAAATAAATAAAATGGATTATGATGTTCAAGTCATTATGATATAATTACATGTACGTATATTTACTTTTTAGTATGATAATTGAAAAAGCATTTGTATATCAGTACATAATGACTTTGAATGCATTGTGCGCAAACTAGCGATGAGCAAAAATGGTCTTATTCTTGCAGTCTTGTCTTGTTCTTGCACTTTTGGCAAGACCAAGAATAAGAACAAGACTTAGTTATGCTTGCAAGGAACAAGAACAAGATAGACTGAACAAGAACAAGACTATATTAGTCTTGTGCTGTTCTTGCGTTTGCTCATCACTAGTGTAAACACCCTAATTTTTTAACATTTTGCTTCAAAAGATTCCCGTTATTATTTGTTAATTAGGGAGTACACCTAAGAAGTAGGAAATGGCCAATGTATACTAACTTCAGTGTACTGTACATCCCCTTCACTTTTTAAGTTAATTTTTCTTTAAAATTAATAGTTATTTGCTTCCCGCTTCCTTCTTTTGTGATTTTGTAAAAGGCAGTTGTTTTTTCTGCAACAAATTTTTACCACAATTGTTTTACCACAAAAATACTTATACTTTCACTTTCTTTAATTGCCTCGACTTGGCGTCTTATAGCGTCATCGATTTGCTGCCCTTTTTGCTCGAAAAGTTTTAGAGCAGATTGCATCATCGGTTTGACGCTCCCTCTCAGGGCTGTGTCATCGATTAGTCACTCGCTCTAAGAGCAAACCAAGATTTTGTCATCGATTTGCCCAAAAGTGCTCTACCAAAGATCAGAAAGAGCAAGTTTTTAGATCTGTATCATATCAACAAAACCAAACCGTCACCTCCCTGTGGTGCCCACTGGATAGCCAACTAACGACGGTAGTAGCGAGCGTGGGGCACTATATTCCCGCATACCGGCGACGGGCTGGCAACCCGTCCTGGCATTACCATATTGCCACGAGACCTACAACTGAGCCTCGGATAGGATTGCCTACACAACGAAGACCCGGATATCGTATTAAGGACCATGATTTACGATTTTTTTTTTGGAACGTAAGGACACTGTATCAACCTGGCAGATTAAAAATTATACTAAACGAATTAGATAAATATAAAAGTGATCTAACAGCAATACAAGAGGTGAGATGGATTGGAGAGGGGATCCTAGAGAAAAAAACGCACAATATATTCTATAGCTGTAACGAGAAAAATCATACTTTTGAGACGGCATTTATTGTAAGAAAAAAAATTAAACATCTAGTTATGGGGTTTGACGCTATAGACGAAAGAATATGTAAAATACGCATAAGAGGAAGATTCTTTAACTACTCCATAATAAATATACATGCCCCGATTGAAGATGCACTAGAAGAAGTCAAAGATGCATTCTATGAAACGTTAGATAGAGCGCTAAGAAACTGTCCTAGTCATGATGTAAAAATTATTATAGGAGATGCAAATGCAAAAATCGGACATGAAAGGACATACCGACCAACAATAGGATCATTCAGCCTAAATGACGAAACAAACGAAAACGGTATGAGACTGATCAGTTTTGCAATGATGAATAATATGGTAATCGCAGACACAAGATTCCAAGGTAACTTACTTAGCTAAGGAGATATGTTTCTAAAAACATAATCGACTGAGGCTAAGTAATTAAAAAATAAAAATAACGAGTTGTCAATTTGTGAAAAATCAAAATAAAAACTTATCGTGTTTGTAAAAAGTGAGTTTTAATTAATTAATGCAAAATCACAATAATAACCAAAAGTTTAATGAATAAATGTAATACAAAATATATGTCGTGCATTTAAATAAATATCCAATTGTTATAAAGACCTAAAATAAAGTGTAAAGAGTAATTATTTAAAATAAACTTACAAAGTTAAAAACTGGTTCGTCTATTAATAATTGATAACAAAATCTGCTAAATTAAACGAAGCCCTAAAGGTCCTAGAAAAGGCGAATGAATTTAACATAAACATACATTCGCTATTCATAGACTTCAGAAACGCGTATGATAAAATAAAACGTGAAGAGTTATACAAAGCTATGGAGTATCTAAGATTCCCCAAACACCTCGTAAATCTGACCAAAATGACAATGAAAGAGGTATTATGCAGAATAAGAATTGAACGCAACAGTAGGACTAAGATAAGGAGATGCCCTATCGTGCTTACTATTTAACGTAGCTATGGAAAAAGTGATAAGAGACGCACGAATTAACAACGCGGGCAGTATTTTCAACAAGTCGGTACAAATATTGGCGTACGCTGACGACATCGTAATACTAGCCAGATCCCCCGTAGCAATGAAAGAAGCCTTCATATCGCTAGGAAGAGTACCAAAGAAATTCAGACTAGCAATTAATGAAGAGAAAACGAAATATATGTTCATCTCCAAAAGACGTAATGATCGCCAGAATATGACAATTGATACATACAACATCGAAGCAGTAAAAGAATTTATAGTATATCTAGGGACGCTAATTTCAAAAGACAACGACACGACATTAGAAGTTAAAAGGAGATTAGCACTGGGAAACAGATGCTACTTTGGGCTACGTAAACATTTCTTATCAAGGAACATATCAAGAAGCACTAAAGTAAAACTGTACAGAACTCTTATAAGGCCAATACTACTGTATGGATCCGAAACCTGGACATTAAGAAGTAACGAAGAACACCTCCTAGGGTGCTTCGAAAGAAAAATCCTGCGCACTATATATGGAAGAATCAACGAAAACGGTGTTTGGAGGAGAAGACACAATCACGAATTGTATCAGTTGTATAAAGATCCAAACATCATAAAAACTATAAAAATTAACACAATCCGATGGGCAGGACATGTTGAACGTAGCAGTGACGACAGCATAACAAAAATTATTATGAACAAGAGACCAGACGGACACAGAGGTACGGGACGTCCAAAAAAGAGATATATAGACAGCGTAGAAGAAGATCTATGAACCCTAGTTATAAGAAATTGGAGACTTCAAGCCAGGGACCGACAGTTCTGGAGGAGGATGTTGCAGGAAGCCAAGGCCAATAACAGGCTGTGGAGCTATTTATGATGATGATCATATCAACAGATTTGAAAATGCTCTAAAATTTAAAAAGTTATTCACGTTGTGAAGATTAAATAAATTAAAAAAAATTATAATAATAATACAACAAAATTATTAATGGTCGAAAAATCTTAAGAATAATAATTAGATGTCGACGCGGGGTATGTACAGTTATTTCAAATACCAAAGAAATTAAAGCAAAATTGTAAATTTTCGGAGAATTAATATGTTCAGAACACAAAACTGTGTAAATGTCAATCAAAACAAATCTTGAAGGGAGCAAAATTCAATCGAGGAACAAGCGAAATTGAATCAGAGCAATTCTGTGTTAGAGCGAATTTGTTCTGGAGCGAGCTACTTTTGCTCAGCTCCAGATGAAATGTGCTCGCACTCGAAGCTAGAGCTGCCAAATCGATGACGCTATTAGTTAAGCTTTTAAAATGATCTCAGTTAGTTGAGAATGTTCTCATGAGTAGATTTTCAACTCATTCAAAAAAGAGATTGAGATCAGAGTTTTTATTCGATCTCACAAATAGAATAAAAGGTCCAAATCTCAAGGCGCGTCCACACCAAAGAAACACTTATGAAACATAAACTATCTTGAAGCAAACTTGTGAATATTTTTAAAATATTCTAAAACAATTGAGAAACATTTTTGAAATATTTAAGAAACACCCGCCACTGTTTCTTTGGTGTGTAAGTGATTTTTTAAGTTTCTGGAGACAGAATTGTTTACCATTTGAAGTGAGAAACAATGAATGTTTCTATTGTGTTTTTGTCCTATTAAATTCACAAAATACTCAAAATCATTAAAAGAAATTCGCGCTAAGAGCATCGATCTTAAGGTCACTTATGCCCGGTTTCACAGTGTTCACTTAAGCTTTTGCTCAACTTATTTTACTGTTTCACAGTTGTGGTTCAAGGGTTGAACTTGGTTCAAAATTAACTTGAACTGAGGGACAAAATTACTTTCTACTTAAGCCAAAGCTCAGGGTGTAAGTGAGAGAAATGTCATTCATTTTAGAAAAATCACAGTAAACTTGGGTTCATTTATTGATTGTAATTATAAGTTGCGGTTTTTTACAATTGTAAAAAGAAGAAAGCATTCTATTAAAAAGCATGTCCTAAAGAGTGCACTCTGAATGCTTCATTTTTATATGAAAACTTAACATTGCAATGGCCATTGATATAGGCGATGGAAAAGATGGCATCCGGTCGGAATTGCTGGAAACCGCCTTAGCCTAATAGCAGATGCCATAAATCCAATCCTGAGAACACCTGTAACTTTCCGGAGGAGTATACGGAAGGTATCATAGTTAAAATACCAAAAAAGGGGACCTAACAATGTGACAACTGGAGAGATGTCTGTTTATTATCTACTGTGGGCAAAATTTTGTCCCATATATTACTATCTAGGATAAGAGAGGTAATAGAACGAACGCTTAGAACACAGCAAGCTGGATTCAGAAAGGAATGCTCCTGCATAGACCATATTAATACTAACGTTTTTCAAACATATTCAAAACATTTATTAAACAATTTAAGAAACTTTGGAAAACATTTCTTTTGTAAAAAATTCTGCTTTGTTTCTTTCATAATGTTTCCTTGGTGTGGACGCGCCAATTGTTATGCGCCTTTAGAAACAAACCACTACAAAACTATGATTTATCGCGTTACCTTCTAATATTGATACTTGGTGCAAAACAAAACCCACTAGGATATATGTATGCCTACCCTTGTACTTCGTTTATTCAATTTCTCATTTTTCCCGCTCATACCGAAATAAACAACGCACATAATTAATATGATAAATTTCAACCCTACGTTCTCTACTTCCAGGAATATAACACAAAAATATTTTTATAGTTTTTAACCACAGATGGTGAAAAGAAAAGAGAAATTTTTTCTGAAAAACACAACGCAAATCGACCTTGCAGCTTTATTGAATTTGCAGCGACATTTAAAAATTTCCCTTAATTAATATAAATTGTTCACTCAATTACCTGACATTAAATACAGGACGTGCCAGTACCACTCACCAATCCTCGTGCAGCCGAACAAACTAAGTACCTTTTCCCCAGCATTCCTTCAAATTCGTAACGATGGAAGATGTTGTCCTTGCTCCTTTAAAAAATTGTAAAGTAAAAACCACTATGAAGGATAGATGTGAAGAGATGTAAAAAGAGGAAGTGGGGACCTACAACTCGATGGGGATTTCCTAGCGAAATATGTGCTCACTTAAGCTGTCCCCTGCAAGGACACACTGAAAAAATACATTGATGGAGAAGACAAATAGCGTAAAAGGACATTTCGCCTGCCATTCGCTTGGGCACTCTCTTATTCATGGAAGCAAATTGTAATTTGATTCAATTAAAAGGATTTTTTTATGGAACGCAAAAACTCCGGAAATGCTAAGACAAGTGGTTCTGCTCCTTTCCGCCTTTTTTACCATCCTGTCCACTTCAAGCTAATTAAAAGGACGAGGCAGTGGCAGGGATCGGTAGCAGGATATAGGAATGAATCGTATTGAATAGATAATATAGATGTTGAACAGTTCCCATATTGTATGAGGGCTTAGTGTCGAGCTATGAATAAAAGTTTTATAGTAGCTTTTTCAGTTGAAGGTCTTTGGATAAGAACGAGTGAATCAGTATAGAAGTGCCGGTTTTATTTACTAAATAAAGGTCTCTCCTTACCGAGGCAACTTTATGCTTTGCGATTCACATCCATCGGTAGGTGTACAGTGGTATGAAATGTTTGTGAAACTCAGCTCTAAAGACTTGCTCTAATACACGATTGAAGTGAGGCAGAACGTATCTAAGATGGTTATAGCGGGAAAAATAAACATCCTATTTTGTCAGGTTGGATATTTTCAAACTAATGAGGATACAAAGTTCCCCTTTAATGTGTGTTTTAAGTAACTTAAAAGCTTTAAAAAACGAATTTGGTTGATTTTAAATTAGATTAAAATCATTTGAGGATTTTTTTTGTTTGTAAATTTGCTGTGAACGAAGTATGGCGAAACTCAAGTAGCAGAAATGTTTTTTGAAAAAGGTAATTATTATTAACTTCTCAGTTTATAGGTTATTGTAATCAGTCCGAAAATCGAAATCATAATTTTCAACGTATTTTCATTTTTCAAGGTCCCAATAGCATTTTAAACAAAAATTTGAGAAGTGTGTGTGTGTAGTTGATAGATAGTGATATCGACTGCGTTGAGGTGCCGATCGACGTGTGTTAACGAATATATAATCTGAATAGATTTTCATAAAATTCGGTCGAGCCGTTTTCCTGTTTAAACGACGAGTTTTGAACTTGCGCGATATCGCGTAAACCAAAAATGATCCCGACTTTTTTCAGTTGCCGATCAAAGCATATTAAATTAATGTTGTCTTAAATCATATACAGTCTCAAAATAATTATTATTTTCTGATTTTTTCGATATAAGTTATAACAGTTACGATCCCTGATATTAATGAAAATTGCTGTAAAGAAAATTTCATAACATTCGACTAAGCCTTTTTGTTTAAGAGGGAAGACTTCGGCTAAGTGTCACAAGGACCTTAAATTGATTAGTTTTGCTAATATCTAATAAAATCGGTGGAATGAGACCCGTTCTAAATGACACTTCCTTTTCTGGTTTTAGCAGAGCGAAAGCTTCCCATCAAGACGTCATCTGCCAAAATTCTAGCATTCTTTAAAAAAAGTGCGAAACTAACGTTACCCTTTACAAACACAACGAATTTTTCAAACTATTCATAGGTCAGCACTTTTTGGGCTGGAATTATTTTCCGCGTTCCACAGTTTGTAGAAATTTAAGTGCATTTCGGAATTTCCAGTATTTACCGAAAAATTTGGCTTTTCCGGTCAAGTCTGTTATATTGATTAACGAGTTGATTTTTATTATTGTAGAGGTAGTTTTAACCCCTTAAGGGTTGAAAATAATTTATTTTTGCCTGACAGCACGCCCACAATCGAATTTCAAGCATAAACTTGAAAATTTTTTTTTTACAATTTTTGCCATTTTTGGACTATTTAGGGGTGGTTTCAACCTCGCGGGACCTCGATTTTCGTGATCAGCGACCCCAAAATGTTTAGGGTTCGATTTTCTTAACGGTGTTATTTTGGAACACCATAACGCGCCTTTTGAATGGACTATTTTTAGCCACGGCCTTTTGTCCGTGCTGTTTGGTCGTACAGCCTTTGCCATTAAAAATATCACAAAAAAGCCATTCAACTCTATATGAAAAAGAGGCAAAAGGGCGTATGACCTAAGTCCGCGTATTGTGAACGCACCATTAGGGAGCTCCCCGTCCTGTTCGCATAGTTGGCAAACTATGTATAGAGTTTTTCAAACGTCGTGACATCTGGCGCATGTTGGGGTAAAAAGTTCTAAAAAATGCTCAAAAGCCTAAGATAATTTCTCTTCCTCTCTATTTGAGAAATTAAGCTCTATAAATGAAGGCCAAAGGCGCACGCTAAAGAATTATCAGAATTCACATATAATTTCTGACACCATGTGGGATATATTACGACGACTTTGTTTTTCATAAAGGCCCCCATACACGGTCGAATTGGATGTACATCGAAGGGCTGATGTACAACCAAAACTATTGATTGTGGGCCGGTCGGCCGATCAAAACTCATTGCGCTTATGGGTTTGATGAAATTCTGGATGTACATCCAATTTGACCGTGTATGGCGGCCTTAAGAGCTTCTGTACATCCCACAGTGACTTAAAAAATCTCAACACGAAAACGAAAATTATGTTTTCCAATTTGAATAATTGGTAGAAATTTGGTAGAACAGAACCGCAAATAAAATAATTTTTAACAAGAATAAACTCACTTTTTCAAGAAACAGAAAACAATGTTTGTGTAACTTGCACATTTTCAATTTTACTCTTTATTTTTTATTCTTTTTATCTTTGCTTAATTTTGTGATCCATTGTATATTTAAAAAAGTGAGCGAGAATTGACTCCTCCTCCTTCTTATCAAATCCCTTGCAGTCATGTAATCAGTCGCGGCTAGAGTGAGGTGCATTTTCATGGCGGGTTAATAAATTACTTAAAAAAAAAAACAAAAAAGTGCCATGGCTTCTCGATGGCCCAGTAGACATGAATAGACCCCAAGGATAAGACATATTCATGTCAAAAACAAAAACAAAAACAATAAAAACAACAAAAACAACAAAAACAGCAAAAACAACAAAAACAACAAAAACAACAAAAACAGCAAGAACAACAAAAACAACAAAACAGCAAAACAGCAAAAACAGCAAAAACCACAAAAACAACAAAAACAACAAAAACAGCAAAAACAACAAAAACAGCAAAAACAACAAAAACAACAAAAACAACAAAAACACCAAAAACACCAAAAACAACAAAACCAACAAAAACAACAAAAACAACAAAAAACGCAAAACAGCAAAAACAACAAAAACAACAAAAACATCAAAACCAGCAAAAACAACAAAAACAACAAAAACATCAAAACCAGCAAAAACAACAAAAACAACAAAAACCGCAAAAACGGCAAAAACAACAAAAACAGCAAAAACAACAAAAACAGCAAAAGCAACAAAAGCAACAAAAACAGCAAAAACAACAAAAACAACAAAACCAACAAAAACAGCAAAAGCACCAAAAACAGCAAAAAAAGCAAAAACAGCAAAAACAACAAAAAACAAAAACAACAAAACCAGCAAAAACAACAAAACCAACAAAAACAGCAAAAACAACAAAAAACAACAAAACCAACAAAAACAGCAAAAACAACAAAACCAACAAAAACAGCAAAAACAACAAAAACAGCAAAAACAACAAAGCCAACAAAAACAACAAAAAACAACAAAACCAACAAAACCAGCAAAAACAACAAAACCAACAAAAACAGCAAAAACAACAAAAACAACAAAAACAACAAAAAACAGCAAAAACAACAAAAACAACAAAAACAGCAAAAACAACAAAGCCAACCAAAACAACTAAAAACAACAAAACCAACAAAACCAGCAAAAACAACAAAACCAACAAAAACAGCAAAAACAACAAAAACAACAAAAACAACAAAAAATAGCAAAAACAACAAAAACAGCAAAAAAAGCAAAAACAACAAAAAACAAAAACAACAAAACCAGCAAAAACAGCAAAACCAACAAAAACAGCAAAAACAACAAAAAACAACAAAACCAACAAAAACAGCAAAAACAACAAAACCAACAAAAACAGCAAAAACAACAAAAACAGCAAAAACAACAAAGCCAACAAAAACAACAAAAAACAACAAAACCAACAAAACCAGCAAAAACAACAAAACCAACAAAAACAGCAAAAACAACAAAAACAACAAAAACATCAAAACCAGCAAAAACAACAAAAACAGCAAAAACAGCAAAAACGGCAAAAACAGCAAAAACAACAAAAACAGCAAAAGCAACAAAAGCAACAAAAACAGCAAAAACAACAAAAACAACAAAACCAACAAAAACAGCAAAAACAACAAAAACAGCAAAAAAAGCAAAAACAGCAAAAACAACAAAAAACAAAACCAACAAAAACAGAAAAAAAAACAAAAACAACAAAACCAACAAAAACAGCAAAAACAACAAAACCAACAAAAACAGCAAAAACAACAAAAGCAGCAAAAGCAACAAAACCAAAAAACAGCAAAATCAACAAAAACAACAAAACCAATAAAAACAACAAAAGCAGCAAAAACAACAAAAACAACAAAAACAGCAAAAACAACAAAAACAGCAAAAACAACAAAAACACCAAAAACAACAAAAACAACAAAAACAGCAAAAACAGCAAAAACAACAAAAACAACAAAACCAACAATAACACCAAAAACAACAAAAACAACAAAAACAACAAAAACAACAAAAACAACAAAAACAGCAAAAACAGCAAAAACAACAAAAACAACAAAAACAACAAAAACAACAAAAACAACAAAAACAACAAAAACAACAAAAACAACAAAAACAGCAAAAACAACAAAAACAACAAAACCAACAAAAACAACAAAAACAGCAAAAAAGCAAAAATTTATCCTAAAAGTATGCCAAACAGTAATTAGTCATGGTAACGATTTTCGTCTCCGCACATTCTTTTAAATAGACCCCAGGGATAAGACATATTCATGTCAAAATTATATATTATGAATGAAAAACGCCCTTTTTTATATACTTTTTAATATTCAGGTTTTTGTATTTTACGCCTTTGGTACAGAAATAATTTGTAGTAAGAAATATGAAATTTGTGTTTCTAACGCTCTCATTACTAGATTATTGACGTTTTCCGCCAGTCGCATACGCGCTTCTGCTTGGGGACGTTGTGCTGCTTGCGGCTGCGGACAACTTTCAATTTATGAATGAAAATGCTCTTGAACTTAAAATAAATTTTTCCAGCATAGTTTTTAAATTATTTTAAACTTAGGGATAAAAAATATTTCGAATAATTATAGTAAAACTATGCATATTATAATGAATAAACTTTGAGCACGATTGATGTAGAGCACGGTTTTACATGCATTTTTTTTTTTATTTGATAGTCTAAGCTTAGGTGTCATCCTTTGTACTACTAGTTCGTCATGTCGTACACGTCATGGTGCAATGTTTATGTAGTGACCGCGTAAACTTAATTACCAAGTTTACGCAAAGTCACACAACAGCCTCCCACACAATAAACACGATCAGTCGGAACACTCCATTGATCAGCGAACTTAAAGTTCAGTGATCTTACCGTTCTCTGTCCCGTTCCGCCCGCATCGTGTCTATCGGGGAATAGCCAATTTCCGGCATCTCCGTTTTCATGACTACTATCAAAAAGGCTCTCTACCCTGTGACACCGTGCGTGCGTAAAAATATAAAATCCAAGTGACTTAATAAATATATCCTTACTAATATTATAAATGCGAAAGTAACTCTGTCTGTCTGTCTGTCTGTCTGTCTGTCTGTCTGTCTGTCTGTCTGTATGTTACGCTTTCACGCCTAAACCGCTGGACCGATTTTGATGAAATTTGCAACAGACATAGTTTAGACCTTGGAGACGGACATAGGCTATTTTTTTTGGAGAAAAAAGGGTTGAAGGGGGTGAAATGGGGTTCAATAAGTTGTAAGGGATTTATTTTCTTTACTTTTTTTCTATTGTATAAAAAGTAACTGACTGAAAGACAACGCACAACCTAAACCGCTAGAGCTAAAGGGCTAAAATTTTTGACTGTGCATCCCTAGCGATTTTTCGAAATTCATCCCCTAAGGGGGTGAAATAGGGTCAACTCAAAACCGCTGGAGCTATAGGGCTGAAATTTTGACAGTGCATCCCTTTAATGACGTGGACAGCGATTTTTCGAAATTCATCCCCTAAGGGGGTGAAATGGGTTTTTTTCCAAACCGCTTTAGCTATAAGGCTGTAATTTTGACAGTGCATCCCTATAATGGCGTGGTCATCCACTATTAAAAAGATTTTTCGAAATTCATCCCAAAAGGGAGTGAAATGGGGTTTACCCAAACCGCTGGAGCTATAAGGCTGAAATTTTGACAGTGCATCCCTATAATGATGTGGACATCCACTAAGAAGCGATTTTTCGAAATTCATCCCCTAAGGGGGTGAAATGGGGTTTTTCCAAACCGCTATAGCTATAGGGCTGAAATTTTGACAGTGCATCCCTATAATGGCGTGGACATTCACTATGAAGCGATTTTTCGAAATTCATCCCCTAAGGGGGTGAAATGGGGTTTTTCCAAACCGCTATAGATATAGGGCTGAAATTTTGACAGTGCATCCCTATAATGGCGTGGACATCCACTATAAAGCGATTTTTCGAAATTCATCCCCTAAGGGGGTGAAATGGGGTTTTTCCAAACCGCTATAGATATAGGGCTGAAATTTTGACAGTGCATCCCTATAATGGCGTGGATATCAAATATAGAGCGATTTTTCGAAATTCATCCCCTAAGGGGGTGAAATAGGGTTTACCCAAACCGCTAAAGCTGTAGGGCTGTAATTTTGACAGTGCATCCCTATAATGGCGTTGTCTTCCACTATTAAAGCAATTTTTCAAAACTCAACCCCTAAGGGAGTGAAATGGGGTTTACCCAAACCGCTGGAGCTATAGGGCTGAAATTTTGACAGTGCATCCCTATAATGATGTGGACATCCACTAAGAAGCGATTTTTCGAAATTCATCCCCTAAGGGGGTGAAATGGGGGTTTTTCCAAACCGCTATAGCTATAGGGCTGAAATTTTGACAGTGCATCCCTATAATGGCGTGGACATCCACTATAAAGCGATTTTTCGAAATTCATCCCCTAAGGGGGTGAAATGGGGTTTTTCCAACCCGCTATAGATACAGGGCTGTAATTTTGACACTGCATCCCTATAATGGCGTGGTCTTCCACTATTAAAGCGATTTTTCGAAATTCATCCCCTAAGGGGGTGAAATGGGATTTATCCAAACCGCTGCAGCTATAGGGCTGAAATTTTGACAGTGCGTCCCTTTAATGACGTTGACATCCACTAAGAAGCGATTTTTCGAAATTCATCCCCTAAGTGTGTGAAATGGGGTTAACCCACACCGCTGAAGCTGGAGGGCTTTAATTTTGACCGTGCATCCCTATAATGACGTGGACATCCACTTAGGAGCGATTTTTTGAAATTTATCCCCTAAGGGGGTTAAATGGGGTTAACCCAAACCGCTGGAGCTGAAGGGCTTTAATTTTGACAGTGCATCTCTATAATGACGTGGAAATTCACTAAGAAGCAATTTTTCGAAATTCATTCCCTAACGCAGTGAAATGGGGGACATAAACATGCCCATTTCTGCTTCAAAACTTGCAGATTTGTTGAGCAGAGGTGATATACGCAGCAATTTGTTTACCATATTTATTAAAAATATGCACTATAATAATCCCTTTTAGGGATAATGACAGCTGAATTTTTTTTTCGAAGGAAAACATTGCACATAATAAACAGTTTTTATTTAAAGGCGTTGCAAGACACGCGGGTTTTATGCTAGTGTATATATATATTATACAGACATAATTAGTTTGATTTAGCTTGATTACGATACTGTGATAATTATAAGAATTGTTACCTTAATAAAATACTACTGTGAAAACATAAGCAGAAACGTGTTTAACTAAAAAAACTCCTCAGAACGAAGGAGCCATATTGGTGACCCCGACTGCAAAGCACGCGGAAAAAGAATATTACAATAAACATTTTTTTTTGGTGAACGGGGATAAAAATAATATTTTACCCGCAAATTAAGTATCGCCGAAAATAAGAATTTGATTTAAATCAATACTAGCCCAGTAATTAATAGTTGCTAAAAAAAAAAATTTCTCTTTCGACGAAACAATTCACAAAGAGAATTACAAAAGTTCTATTGAAGAATACAAAGTGCAGTTGGACTGCAGCAGAACATTGCAAATCGCAGACGTCAGGAGAATTATTAGAAGAAATTTGACGAGTCATCCTCATCAGGCATCATAACAGATAAATCGATTATTATTTTTTTTGTCGAAAACAAACATAATTTTAATATTTTAAAAATTTTTTTTAGCATGCAACAAAATCAAAAATAGTTACATTTCAATAATTAAGTTAAAAGCAATCATAGTTAAAAGCTTTTTTTTGACATTTGGTTTTAAGTTTTATTTGATTAGTTGAAAGTTAATCAAAAAAAATTTTGCATGTATATTGAACTCATTTACGCTAATATTTAAGTTTATTTAGATACATACATATACATATATATACATTTTTCTGGATTTTTTTTTTAAAAAAAAAACAAACAAACAAATATTGGATGAATTTCGAATTCAATTACATTAATATTTAATTTTACTTAAATACATACATATACGATATACATTTTTGTTGATAAAAAAAACAAAGAAGAAAATTTTGCATGAATTTTGCTTATAAATATAATTATATTCAATTTTAAAACAAATTTTGCGTGAACGTAACTTATTTTGTGATACACATATACATACATATATATATTTTTTTTACTTTCGTTTCACTATTACACCGAGAGAAAAATCAGGTGTTTCAAGTTACTTTTATTGTGTTGGATTTTGTTTTCCTTTTATTGGTTTTTTTATACCGATTCGTTTCTCGTGTTTTCTTTTGCCTTTGCAAAGTTTAAGAGTTTTGAATTATTTTTATTAAGACAATGTCACTACCACAAAATGTGGATAATCAAATGGAGCATGACGTTCCATACAGGGAAGAGCCTAAGCCCGGAACTTCGGGAGTCGACGGCATTAAAGTGTCCAAATTAGATATTCCGAAGTTCTGGGTCCACCAGCCCGCCTCCTGGTTTTACCAGGCGGAGATTATGTTTAAAATGGCGGGCTACAAGTCAGATAGTAGTAGGGTCTACAACGTTATGGCCGCATTGCCGGAAGAGGCGGTGACGGCAATGCGGCTTAGCGCCGTAGACCATTCTACCTCCTCTTATGAGGAACTCAAACAGCATCTGCTCGAGAAATATGGCACTTCCGAGAAGCGCCGTCTCGAGCAGTTGCTATCAGTGCAAGAGCCTGGAGACAGAAAACCTTCTGAGTTTCTCCAGGCTCTCAAGGCACTAGCGGGTGGATCGTCGGCGGTCAATGACGATCTGATCCGGAACCTGTGGGAGCGGAGGCTTCCACAGGCCATCCAGATCACATTGGCCACCGCAGCTGACCAAACCCTAGCCGGGCGGGCTGCCACGGCGGACAAGGTATGGGAGGTGCTTCCACACGGAGGCGCCTCATACGCGTCCGCCGTCCACGCAACTCCTGCCAACACAGAACCAACGTTGATGTCGCTGCAGAGCGCCATCGACAGACTGACGTCTCGGCTAGACAACCTGGTCAAAAGCCAGCGCAGTCCACGAAGCCGAACACCTGCCAATCGGCAGGGCGGCCCTCGTCAGCCCTCGGCCAATCGGCCACAAGGGGCCAATAAACTCAGAGGTAGCCTGTGCTACTTCCATTACCGCTATGGTAAGGAAGCACGCACATGCAAGGCACCCTGCAGTTTCAGTGGTGGTGGCGCCAAGTCGGCGAAGAAACCACCCACCACCAAATCTAAAAAAAACTAGAGAGTCAGGGGGTCGACATGAGCGAGCATATAACCGGCCGCTCATATCGTTTATTCGTCAGACACACCAACAATCGGATGGACTTTCTGATTGATTCGGGCTCTGACGTTTCAATTGTTCCCGCCAAGGCGTTCCCGGCCCATAACGGTAGCCCGAACGTCCTTCTGTACGCGGCCAACGGATCACTGATCCGAACTTTCGGCACAAAGTTGCTTGAACTTGAACTCGGCTTACGCCGACGATATGTTTACAACTTTATTATAGCCGACACCACTAAAGCCATTATCGGGGCGGACTTCTTAACGAAGTTCAAATTGTCCGTCGATTTTGAATATCGGCATTTAGTCGACAAGCGCACGAAGTTTCGAATTAACGTGTGCGCTACCGTCGACTACAACCCCGAAACATTTCCATGCCGAGTTATTGGCATATACAAAGAGCTATTAACGAAGTACGCTTCGTTAACAAAACCGCCCAATTTTAACCTTCCGGTTAAACACAATGTGCAACACCACATTGTAACTAAAGGGCAATTACCATTTGTCACCGCTCGGCGACTCCATCCGGAGAAACTGAAGGTGGCAAAGTTAGAGTTCGACCATATGGTCGAATTGGGGATTTGTCGACCTTCGTCGTCCCCCGCAGCATCTCCGCTTCATCTGGTCCCTAAACGGGACTCTCATGATTGGAGGCCATGCGGCGACTACCGTCGCCTTAATGCTGTCACTGTGCCGGATAGATATCCGATCCCGCATATACAGAACTTCTCCGTGAATCTTCACGGCTGCACAATTTTTTCGAAGGTTGACTTGGTACGTGCATATCATCACATACCAATCGCCCCAGAAGACGTGCATAAGACTGCACTCATTACGCCATTCGGCCTATATGAGTTTACACGTATGCCATTCGGCTTACGAAATGCAGCCCAAACCTTTCAAAGGTTCATAAATGAAGTTACGAGAGATCTCGACTTCGTTTATGTATACTTGGACGATATACTTATCGCCAGTAAAACCGAGGATGAGCATATCGTTCACCTCGAAGAGCTCTTTAAACGCCTCGATAGCTTCGGTTTAACCATTAAGCTAGAGAAATGCGTTTTTGGTGCAACAGAGATTAAGTTTCTAAGCCACCGCATCACAAAGGATGGAATACTTCCATCCTCCGATCGGGTTCAGGCTATCGTTGATCTCGCACCTCCAACTTCTGTCAAATCGATCCAGAAGTTTTTGGGAATGGTGAATTTCTATCACCGATTTATCCCAAAATTGGCTGAACAGTTGGTGCCTATAAACGAGCATTTGAGAGACCTTCTCAACCGCTCACGTGCCAATAAAGTTTTTGACTGGCCAGCAGAATGTCAGGCGGCATTCCTCAAGGTGAAAACCTCGATGGCTGAAGCAACTCTGCTGAACCATCCAATCGAGGATGCAAAATACAGTCTTACGACTGACGCCTCTGATTATGCAATCGGAGGCGTTTTGGAACAATTCAACGGTCATCGGTGGCAACCTCTAGCTTTTTATTCCAAAAAGCTGTCACCAACCGAACGGAAGTACTCTGCATTCGACCGCGAACTCCTCGCAATCTATGCAGCAATCAAACACTTCCGTTATTTCGTTGAAGGACGCAATTTCGTGGTCTATACTGATCACAAACCACTGGTTCGCGCCCTTCACACAAAGACCGAACGATCCCCTCGACAGACCAGACATTTGGGTCTAATCTCTCAGTTTACCACAGACATCAGACATGTGTCGGGTAAACAGAACGTTGTCGCGGACTACTTGTCACGCTCACTAGCAACCGACAACGTCGACTCGGTCACCTTCGACCTGCCTACACTGGCTCAGGCTCAACAAGGTGACACAGAGTTGAAGTCTCTACAAGAGCACCCCAGCAACGGCTCACGGATAAAATTAGTCCTCACACCAATACCATTTACCGCCCATCAGGTGTGGTGTGAAAATAGTTTAGGCATTCCTAGGCCTTACATATCCATTTCCTTACGGAGACTAGCGTTCAACTCCGAACATAGTCTCTCTCATCCTGGTATTCGCGCTACAAGACGAGCCGTTACCAAGAAATACTTCTGGCCATCGATCAATAAAGACTGCAACGAGTGGTCTCGATCATGCCTAGGTTGCCAAAAGTCCAAAGTTTCACGACATACCAAATCTCCATTGGAAGCTTTCAAACTTCCAAATAATAGATTTGACCATATCCATATGGATATAGTGGGACCCCTACCCCCATCTCGTGGATACTCTTATATCTTAACGATAGTCGATAGATTCACGCGATGGCCTGAAGCATACCCAATTCGGGATATCTCAGCTTCAACAGTGGCAAAGAAATTCGTCACTGAATTTGTCCCACGATTCGGCGTACCACTCGAGATCACAACCGATCAAGGTACGCAGTTCGAATCGAAACTGTTCAATGAAGTTGCCAAATTACTCGGCACTCATCGAATCCGGACCACCGCCTACCACCCGCAAGCAAACGGGATGGTTGAACGGTTCCACAGGCAACTAAAAGCAGCCTTAATGGCAAGGGACAACACTACTGATTGGAGTGAAGACTTGCCCTTTGTCATGTTAGGCATACGCACGGCAATTAAGACCGACTTACAATGCTCACCAGCCGAGCTCGTATACGGTCAGAATCTGAGACTTCCCAATTCGATTTCTATCCCAACGGATGAGAATCCAATCGAAGAATCAGAATTCCTCTCTCGCCTTCGTTCTCACATGCAGAACATTAAGGCAATACATCCTCGGCAGCCCGTCCAAAAGGATGTCTACGTGCCAGAAGCCCTGGAGAACGCCGACTACGTTTTCATACGAGTCGACAGAGTTCGAAAACCTTTCGAACCTCCATACGAGGGCCCATATGAAGTAATCAAACGATTACGAAAACACTTCGTCGTCAAATTGAACGGCACAACCAAGTCAATATCCATTGACAGGCTAAAGCCAGCCTTCGGTCGTGACCGCGACAACGAAGCTAAGCCGTCTAAAGCGGTAACATTTCGTTAACGCTACGCTGGGGGGGGAGTATGTAGTGACCGCGTAAACTTAATTACCAAGTTTACGCAAAGTCACACAACAGCCTCCCACACAATAAACACGATCAGTCGGAACACTCCATCGATCAGCGAACTTAAAGTTCAGTGATCTTACCGTTCTCTGTCCCGTTCTGCCCGCATCGTGTCTATCGGGGAATAGCCAATTTCCGGCATCTCCGTTTTCATGACTACTATCAAAAAGGCTCTCTGCCCTGTGACACCGTGCGTGCGTAAAAATATAAAATCCAAGTATATATATGTATATATAAATCCAAGTATATATATGTATATATATATTATACAGACATAATTAGTTTGATTTAGCTTGATTACGATACTGTGATAATTATAAGAATTGTTACCTTAATAAAATACTGTGAAAACATAAGCAGAAACGTGTTTAACTAAAAAAACTCCTCAGAACGAAGGAGCCATATTTAGTAGTAAGCTTAGCTCGAAGGATAGAGCGAAAGATAGGATAGATTAGGGGGAGTCGGGTGGGTGTTGGAGGAGATGGTGGTGAACCTTGCGCTTGAACTCTTGGGTGTTGTATGAGTTCGGGAATATTGACTGAGGTAAGTTGTTCCACAGTCGCGTTGTTCTTGTTATAAACGAATTTCTAAATCGGAGTGTGCGCGAAGATAAGGGCTGTAGACTATAAGGGTGAGCCGAGCGGGCAAGTCTTGTGTTGCGGGAAAAATGTTGCCGTGGAGGCATGAGGTTACTTATTTCAGTAGAGCAATCGTTGTGGTAAAATCGGTAAAATTTTGCAAGGGCTGCTACGTTCCTACGGTGGCTTAATGAGTCAATTGAGGAGCAAATGGCGCTATCGCCAATAAGTTTGAGAGCGCGACTTTGCACCTTGTCCAGCCAGGCTAAGGTGGTTCTCGGGGCCCCAGCCCAAATATACGAGTTGTATTCGAGGCGAGGACGAATGTAGGACTTGTAAATTGTAGCCCTGGCCGACGGCTGAAGGAGGAATTTGCATCTTTTCAGGAATCCCAGGCATTGCGATGCTTGTTTAGCGGTTTGGAATATGTGGTTATTCCACCGCAGATCTTCGGATAGTATTATGCCTAGGATGTTTAAAGACGGTTCTGCCGTTAGGTTTTTATTGTCCACTGAAATAGAAGGAGGGTCGGTGGAGGTTTTATTAGAGATGAGACAGTACTTCGTTTTGGATGCATTGAATTCGACACGGTTCTTGCGGCCCCATTCAAGAATTCGTTCGATGTCCCTGTTGATTGAAATGGACATGAGATTGCGATAATGCAGACAAGGTCTGGCGCGTGCTTGTCCTACAGTATCGAAGCCATAGGAGTACCGTAGTGTACTGTCGTCGGCAAAGCAGTGGAGTGGGTTTGAAGGGATTGAGAGCAGGTCATTTATAAAAATTAGGAAGAGAGCTGGTGATAGAATTGAGCCCTGGGGAACACCTGCGGAGATGGTGTGGGGGTCGGATTCGACGCCATCCAATACTACCTTGATTGAACGGCCAGAAAGGAAGCTCTTAATCCAGTTCCTTAGAACGAAGTCAATACCAATAGCCTGGAGTTTAGTTAACAGAGCTGGGTGCCACACTCTGTCAAAAGCCTTGGAGATATCTAAAGCAACCATGCCAGATTCACCAAATCGGTGTATACTTTGGTTGAGGTGTTCGGTTAGGCAAACAAGGAGGTCGCCAGTAGATCTTTTTGGTCTAAAGCCGTACTGTTTGTCATTTAAAATTTTGTGGTGTTCAAGATATCTGAAAAGTCTCTTGTTTATTATTGTCTCCATCACTTTGGAGAGAATAGAAGTAATTGCTATTGGGCGGTAGTTAGCGGGGTCACTAGCGTCACCTTTTTTGGTATGGGCTGAACATGGGCCAGTTTCCAGGAGTCGGGATAGACTCCGGAGAAGTAGGATAGGGCGAAGAGTTTGCGCAGATGTTTAGCCAAAGGTGAGGCACATTTTTTAAGAACCATAGGGGGAATATTATCGGGGCCAGTGGATTTATTGGAGTCAAGCTCTTTGAGACACCTATACACTTCACGAGTTCTGAAGAAAACTCCGTCCATTGAGTGGGTGGAACACTCGAAGGCTGGTGGTTGTATGTCAGCATAGGGTAAGGAAGAGTTTTCGGCGAACAGAGATGCAAGTAAGTCGGCCTTGGGTTTGCTTTCTGTTATCACCTGCCTATTGTGGATGAATGGAGGCGTTGAGTGTGATTCTTCCTGATGGAGGTTACCAAGGACCAAAAATTTTTACTGCCAGCAGTGGAGTTAATGAGTTTATTTCTCAGCCTGTCATCGTATAATTCCTTGACTTTCCTGATGGTGGATTTACAGGAATTTCTCAACCTGATGTACTCACGTCTAGATAGTTCGCTCGGAGAATGTCTGTACTCTCTGTAGGCGGCTTCTTTAGTTTTAATTGCATTCATGCATTCCCTATTAAACCATCCATGTTGCCTAGGCTTTATGGATTTGGAGGAATGAGGAATGAATAGGTGCATACCAGCCAATATAATGTTGGTAATACAGAGGGTAGCAAAGTTGACATCGCGGTTCTGGAAGCATAGATCCCAGTCGGTAGATTGAAAAAAGCGAATCAGCCCCCACCAGTTGGCCTTCCCATAATGCCAAACGGTTCTCCTAGGAGGTGGCGTAGTTAGGGTAGGAGATCGATATGGGAAGTGGGCGCTGATTAGACAGTGATCTGAGTTGCCCAGAGGAGAGTCAATTTCGACGGAGTATTTTGTTGGGTGCGAGGTAAGAAAAAGATCAAGGAGGTGGCGTCCTTGACCTGCAGTGTCAGGAATACGTGTAGGACCGTTGACAATTTGGTATAGGTTATTTGTCTCAGCAAAGAGCTCGGCATCCCTGCCAGAAACACTGGTGCCATTTGAGTAATTCAGCCAATTTACGTTGTGAACGTTGAAATCACCCGCAACAATGATCTCACAGTCCGGATGGGAGGATAAAAAACCGGAGATACGTTCAGAGATAGCGTCAAATGCTAAAGAGGAAGCTTCATTACTGATATTAGGACTCCTGTATAGAAAACAGAAGAAAATGACGTGCTTTGGAAGTAAAATTTTTAGACCGAGATGGTTGAAATCAGGAGTTGTACTATTGTACACCCTCTGGAAGGCTACGTCTTTCCTAATATAAATGGCAATTCTTCTATGGGGGGAGAGGTTGTGCACTAATGTGTACCCAGAAACCTGGAAACGATCTAAATCATCGTTAGGTAATATTTGGGTTTCACTTAGTGCGAAGATTGGGGGAGAAAAAACACAGAGATGGCACATCACCGAATAGAAATTCGCTTGCAGCCCACGGATGTTGGTGGAGTCAATACAAAAATTTTTGTATCGAGGCTTGATGTGCACAAGGTCAGCCTCCGTCGTAACCGGCACTGCCATTGTCATGACCATCGGGGCTATCGGGATACCCCTTGCTGGAGTGTTATGCCTCCTAACGCAAGGAGAATCCCGTCAGCTGACCGATACTGGCACTGACGCCGGCAGAGCCGAGAGCGGGATGTGGGGAGAAGGAAAGAACTTACTTACTTGTACAGTCAGTCAGTTCGATCACTGTCGGTGCGGGAGTTGATGACACCTTCACTCGCATGCCAAAACACGTCACAAATTTATTGCTTTTTTCACTTTGTTATTAATTTTTATTTCCGGTTATTTGATATTAATAATGGTTCGGATTTTAATTTTAAAAGCTCTTTTCAATACATATAAAGATTACTTAACTTTATTCATTTTATTCATTCGGCATGCGCACATCCCTTCTCAAATTATTTTGTTGAGTTTTTCTGCGTTTCTATAATTTATAAAATTTGGCAACGAGGTGCGCAAAACTCTTCAAATTATTTGTGTCGCGGCGTTTGCAATCTTATACGCCTAAATTCAGTTTTTCCACATTTTTTTTACATTTTCTGCTCAGAGCGCATTACGTTGGTGCGCAAGAAAAGTGACACATCTCAAAAATCGTCTTTTTTGAGTTAAATATTATAATACGGGTAAACAATGAGCAACTTTTATCAGAAAAATCGTCATAAAGATAGCTCAAAAAATGCTCGCTGGAGGGCTCTAGTGTCGTTTTGGTTTTGCGCGGGACATAACACACAATTAGTTAAATTTAGTTAAAAATACAAGAAAAGTGTCATAACTCAAACAAGGCTTGTATAAAACTAAGGGTGGCCTTATTAATTTTGTCAAAATCACAATTCCTTAATGCCTGTAGAATTTAATAACCATTACAATCAAAGACAACTGGAAAATTGCATAAAATATTAAAATCGTTCTCCTGAAAAATAAAGATTTTTGAGAAGTGTCACTTTTCTTGCGCACCGACGATTAGTACTGGGACTGAAAATGCAAATTTAAACAGTGAAGCTTCTGTTGCTCAGCCCTCCACCAGTAAAATAGTATCTGGGATATCTGAAAGGAAATAGTTGATAACACATAAATGAATTATTTTTTTAAAATTTCAAAGACAACGCGACTATTTATGCTTTGTTATAGGTAATCCAGCCATAAAAGAAGTAGATTCCAGTATGAACTCATCCAATCTACTGCAAGTTGCCGACATTTTTCAGTTTTGGGAAACGGCCACATAATACCCTGTTTTTGCGAGAAATCGCAAAACATATTTATGTCCGCTTTACTGTGTCGCATCGAAGAGACTGACAACTTAGAAATATTATGCTTTATTTAAAACTAGCTGGGACCCGGTGCGCCTACGCTGCACCCATAAGTCAATAGTAAACAATAAAAACCATCCATTGACTTAATATTTTTCGAGATATGAATTTTACACAGATGAAATGCCTCAAAGAACATGGGTCTTGCGTCGGCTGCCATGAATCGGTATATTGAGTCTACTGCATTGCTTATTGTATTCTACTTATCATACCCTTTAATTTGATACCCATGTTGAGGGTATACTACATTGCTTATTGTATTCTACTTATCATACCCTTTCATTTGATACCCATGTCGAGGTGGTTGTGAAGAAAGTGGTACCCCGCCCTCTTGAGACGGCCGCCATGGATCCTAAGATATATTTTGTATACTACATTGCTTATTGTATTCTACTTAACATACCCTTTCATTTGATACCCATGTTGAGGTGGTTGTGAAGAAAGTGGTAATCCGGCCTCTTGAGACGGCCGCCATGGATCTAAAGATATATTTTGTATACTACATTGCTTATTGTATTCTGCTTATCATACCCTTTCATTTGATACCCATGTCGAGGTGGTTGTGAAGAAAGTGGTACCCCGCCCTCTTGAGACGGCCGCCATGGATTTAAAGATATATTTTGTATACTACATTGCTTATTGTATTGTACTTAACATACCCTTTCATTTGATACCCATGTTGAGGTGGTTGTGAAGAAAGTGGTAATCCGGCCTCTTGAGACGGCCGCCATGGATCTAAAGATATATTTTGTATACTACATTGCTTATTGTATTCTACTTATCATACCCTTTCATTTGATACCCATGTCGAGGTGGTTGTGAAGAAAGTGGTACCCCGCCCTCTTGAGACGGCCGCCATGGATTTAAAGATATATTTTGTATACTACATTGCTTATTGTATTGTACTTAACATACCCTTTCATTTGATACCCATGTTGAGGTGGTTGTGAAGAAAGTGGTAATCCGGCCTCTTGAGACGGCCGCCATGGATCTAAAGATATATTTTGTATACTACATTGCTTATTGTATTCTACTTATCATACCCTTTCATTTGATTCCCATGTCGAGGTGGTTGTGAAGAAAGTGGTACACCGCCTTCTTGAGACGGCCGCCATGGATCATTTTAGTTTCAATATCGTCATGGCCTACCTATTGTTTGACAGCTGCGTAAATTTGAAATTTTCATTAAATGTAATGATTCAATTTAATGACAATTTTACATTTGTCAAACAATAGGTAGGCCATGAAGCTATTGAAACTAAAATGAAGTGAAAATTCCTAAAATTGCCATTTTTTTGTTTTTTCAGGCAATTTTTTTAATTTTTCTCTCCGTAAGAACCATCCTCGTACTTCAACGAATATTCGAAAAAAAAAATTAGTCCAATAGGTCCAGCCGTTCTCGAGTTTTGCGCTTAGCAACACATTTAGCGATTCATTTTTATATTATAGACTAGCATAAAACCCGCGTGCCTTGCAACGCCTTTAAATAAAAACTGTTTATTATGTGCAATGTTTTCCTTCGAAAAAAAAATTCAGCTGTCATTATCCCTAAAAGGGATTATTATAGTGCATATTTTTAATAAATATGGTAAACAAATTGCTGCGTATATCACCTCTGCTCAACAAATCTGCAAGTTTTGAAGCAGAAATGGGCATGTTTATGTCCCCCATTTCACTGCGTTAGGGAATGAATTTCGAAAAATTGCTTCTTAGTGAATTTCCACGTCATTATAGAGATGCACTGTCAAAATTAAAGCCCTTCAGCTCCAGCGGTTTGGGTTAACCCCATTTAACCCCCTTAGGGGATAAATTTCAAAAAATCGCTCCTAAGTGGATGTCCACGTCATTATAGGGATGCACGGTCAAAATTAAAGCCCTCCAGCTTCAGCGGTGTGGGTTAACCCCATTTCACACACTTAGGGGATGAATTTCGAAAAATCGCTTCTTAGTGGATGTCCACGTCATTAAAGGGACGCACTGTCAAAATTTCAGCCCTATAGCTGCAGCGGTTTGGATAAATCCCATTTCACCCCCTTAGGGGATGAATTTCGAAAAATCGCTTTAATAGTGGAAGACCACGCCATTATAGGGATGCAGTGTCAAAATTACAGCCCTGTATCTATAGCGGGTTGGAAAAACCCCATTTCACCCCCTTAGGGGATGAATTTCGAAAAATCGCTTTATAGTGGATGTCCACGCCATTATAGGGATGCACTGTCAAAATTTCAGCCCTATAGCTATAGCGGTTTGGAAAAACCCCCATTTCACCCCCTTAGGGGATGAATTTCGAAAAATCGCTTCTTAGTGGATGTCCACATCATTATAGGGATGCACTGTCAAAATTTCAGCCCTATAGCTCCAGCGGTTTGGGTAAACCCCATTTCGCTCCCTTAGGGGTTGAGTTTTGAAAAATTGCTTTAATAGTGGAAGACAACGCCATTATAGGGATGCACTGTCAAAATTACAGCCCTACAGCTTTAGCGGTTTGGGTAAACCCTATTTCACCCCCTTAGGGGATGAATTTCGAAAAATCGCTCTATATTTGATATCCACGCCATTATAGGGATGCACTGTCAAAATTTCAGCCCTATATCTATAGCGGTTTGGAAAAACCCCATTTCACCCCCTTAGGGGATGAATTTCGAAAAATCGCTTTATAGTGGATGTCCACGCCATTATAGGGATGCACTGTCAAAATTTCAGCCCTATATCTATAGCGGTTTGGAAAAACCCCATTTCACCCCCTTAGGGGATGAATTTCGAAAAATCGCTTCATAGTGAATGTCCACGCCATTATAGGGATGCACTGTCAAAATTTCAGCCCTATAGCTATAGCGGTTTGGAAAAACCCCATTTCACCCCCTTAGGGGATGAATTTCGAAAAATCGCTTCTTAGTGGATGTCCACATCATTATAGGGATGCACTGTCAAAATTTCAGCCTTATAGCTCCAGCGGTTTGGGTAAACCCCATTTCACTCCCTTTTGGGATGAATTTCGAAAAATCTTTTTAATAGTGGATGACCACGCCATTATAGGGATGCACTGTCAAAATTACAGCCTTATAGCTAAAGCGGTTTGGAAAAAAACCCATTTCACCCCCTTAGGGGATGAATTTCGAAAAATCGCTGTCCACGTCATTAAAGGGATGCACTGTCAAAATTTCAGCCCTATAGCTCCAGCGGTTTTGAGTTGACCCTATTTCACCCCCTTAGGGGATGAATTTCGAAAAATCGCTAGGGATGCACTGTCAAAAATTTTAGCCCTTTAGATCTAGCGGTTTAGGTTGTGCGTTGTCTTTCAGTCAGTTACTTTTTATACAATAGAAAAAAAGTAAAGAAAATAAATCCCTTACAACTTATTGAACCCCATTTCACCCCCTTCAACCCTTTTTTCTCCAAAAAAAATAGCCTATGTCCGTCTCCAAGGTCTAAACTATGTCTGTTGCAAATTTCATCAAAATCGGTCCAGCGGTTTAGGCGTGAAAGCGTAACATACAGACAGACAGACAGACAGACAGACAGACAGACAGACAGACAGACAGACAGAGTTACTTTCGCATTTATAATATTAGTAAGGATATACAAAATGTTGCAATAATCGTAATCGTCGGTTATTGTGGCTGATAATAGTAATCGTTATCGTAATCGCTAAGTGATAATCGTTTCATCACTAGAAAATATCTAATAGGGTTACAAAAATACAGGGTAATATGTAAACCTCCACCAAAAAAGTTTCAAAGCACCCTAGCGGTTAAACCGTTATGATTTCATCCCCACCACCTATATGATTTTTTTTCGTCTATCGAAGACCTATTCATAGCCAGGCGTTCCGACATACTCGTTAATACACGCTGTATAGTAATGGTATTCTTTCTTCTCGTATTTAATAGTCAAAGTCAAGAGAGAATATTATATTAAATGAAAAGCATTTTTGCAGTCCTCTCGCCCATGAGGCGATCTCAAAAGATCTCCAATCACATGCAGGCCGCCGGCAGACCAAGTATAACCATATACTTACCGGCCGTCTGTTGGATTGGGCCTGCCTGCAGTCCAACAAAAGTGACAATAATCGTTATGTGTGTTTTCTGCAGAAACCATTTCTCGTAAAATTCCAAGAAGACGTAACGCTAAATATATTATAATTTAAATCCGCTAAAGAATGATAAAAATAGCAGTTCTCGCAGGTAAAATGGTGGAGTGTAGCGGAATAGTTCAGTTATTTGCGCATGTGGCCTTAGTTCACCGTTTCCTTTGAATTATAGGTTTGCCAACAAATAATGAATTACTTTAATATCAAATTATATTCTTTTTATTTAACAGAAAAAATCAGCTTATATTTTTTTATCAAATTTTTAACACAAATCCAAGCAAAGGGTTATGACAAGGTTCTATCCCTCGTTGCAACAAAAAAAAAATCTTAAAACACATTTAATTTTCACGAGGACCAAATTGCATTTCAAGAATTAATGACCCTAAGGTCATGACTAATTCTCCATACAGTTTTTTAATGTCCAAAACCACACGAACGAGTGAATTTGGCTGGTTGATGTTCCTTATTAAATAGGGTTTCACAGGTCATATGTCGATCGGCAGTTTCCCATAAACTATAAGTGGACGTGTTCATAAAATTAGACATATTTTTCTTGACATAAGGGTTTATAATTTTTGTATCAAAAAATTTCTAAAATTCCTCTTTTTAAATAACTCTTTTATTGCAGTTGCCATAATTTATTGATAATGTAATTTCTGGGTTTCATTATCGACATGCAAAAAGGATTTTATATCCTTTTTTAATATTTTTTTATCTCCCTCCCACTAATTGGGTAAATTTAAATATTAAAATTATTAAAACTCCCTTCAAGGGATTACCTTTCGCGTTCACCTAATTCGCTAATTCACGATACAAACCATGAATGACAGTTTCGGTTCGACTGTTTTCGTGGTCCGCGCCAGGCGCTAGTTTTTTGTGTTTTTCGCGCGTTTAATTTATTTTTCCTTTTTAGGACTTGCTAAGTCCGCGTAGTGTGGATGCACCATAAAATGACATTTCTCTTTTACATTCTTCTTCTTTAATGGCTCTACAACTGGGATCAGGTCCTGGCCTCTCGCAACTGTTCTCTCCACCGGTCCCGATTTCTGAATCAATGTCATCCAGTTTTGGCATCCCTAGTTCTGAACTTCCTGGTCTACGCCATCCTTCCTGCAAACAGAAGGGAGGTCCAAGCGTTTCTTTAGCCATTCATACACGGGGGGCCGTGGTTCCGAAGCAAAAGCTTTTTTTGGGCAAGGGAGGCGTGCGGAGATGAAATAAGTGGAGAGTTGCGTGCTTCGGTGGAGACTTTTGTGCTCCTGCTTTTGGCCTGCCAACACGGAAAGCATGCACTCACACAAATAAGAATTAATACGTTGCCATGGAGTTAAAAATAATAAACTTTCAAACAGTCAAAACTTTTAAATTGAAAAAATATGCTGCCGCTGCAGCTGCAGGTGAAATCACCAACGCACTATTTTCATCCATTATTATATCTAATTAATTAATTATTAATTATAAATAATGAACTAATCTTATATATTAATAGGCAAACAAAAAGTTTGCACACGCTAAGGCTTTTTTGTTCGTGGACCGATTTCGTTTAAATTTTCAGAAAATGTTCTTTTTATGGCATAGTTTTGTAATAAGGAATTTCAACGAAATCGATTCACGAATAAAAAAGTTATAGCGATTTTAATTTTTCGGATTTTAAAAAGCCGTTGGAAAATTTGAATTTTTTGTGAGCATCAATGTAGAGCTGAGTAGCCTACGATTGACACAAATGCCGTTTCAGTGAAGCGAATGAGAAACAGAGAAAAACAAGCGTTTGTGTGGATTTTTGGCGGCATAACTGACATAAAAAAACTCGGTCACTTTGTGCGTGCATTTTTTTATACTCTTTTGCGTATAGTATTTGAGTTGTATGGTGTAAGGGGCGGCCGTTCGTTTTTTGGCGAATGCCTTTAGAAATTTTAATTAATTCATTTAAGTGTGTTTTGAATGTTATTCTACGTAATTTTTATTCGTTTTCGTATGGTTCTCGGAATCTGAGTTGTATTTTTGTCATTCCAAACAGTTAACTGCGAATTTTGAGTGCAATTTATCGGTGAGTACTTACGTTTTTTCCGCGTTTTCTTTTCAAAATGCCAAGACACCGACGGGGACACTCGAATGTCGATTTTAGATCGCTTCGCGAAAATACTAGAAGTCGCGTTAGAAATTTACGTAGTGTTAATGAAATGAATGTTGCAAATAATGAATTGAATAGTGGTGTGAATGAAATGAATGTTGATGCATTTCATAATGAAATGTTTGTTGATGGTGTTGCACCTTTAGAAATTTTGACTGATTCTTTTAAATGTGCTTTAAATGTTATTCCGGTTAATTTTGATTCGTTTTCGTGTGGTTCTTTTATTATGAGTTGTCATTTTTGTCGTGCCAAACATTTTCTGACTGAAGTAACTTTACGTAATACTGAGGCATTTTCTTTGTGTTGTCATAAAGGCAAAGTTAATCTACCTCCACTTTCTCAAAATTACTTTTTCAATAATTTTTTTGAAGGATTAACTTCGAATGAAAGTGGTATTAAAAATCGTTCTAAATTTTTTTTTGCAAATATTCGTTCGTTTAATGCTGCCTTTGCAATGATTAGCTCTGAGTGTAATTTGTCAAATGACACTGTAAATGTCATTTATCATTTTACCACATAGCCAAGCAAGACGTCATGGATGCGATTAAGATGCTCTGGAGCGACAATGGAAATGTTGCGAATAATTTTTTTTTAAATAAAAATATTTAAATTGAATTTAAAATCGAACAAATCGTGAATTTTATATATTTATTGTTTTTGTGACCAAATTTCGGTAATGGGCATCCCAACTAGTTTAAATAAATACTCGACCAGAGTCAAACAATTTGACATCTCACTAATCCATACAAACAATCATTGCGTAGAACACAAAAGCTGCTTCCTTTGCTATTGCTCCGTGTATTATCAGGAAACTTGCAGCAGTGCTTTTGGTTGCAGAGCGATCCCTCGTGTATGAATGGCCTTTGGTGCACATTTGTAACCAAAAATAAAGCGCTTTCTAAGGGCAGGCCTTGGAAGCTTACTTTCAGCACTGGTATTTTCTTCCTTAAGGTAATGTGTAGCAAATTCTGCTTCTGTTTGTTTTAATTTTTCTGCTTGAGATGGAGCTATCGAAGCTTGAGTTAAAAGCTCCATATTAAACCGAAACTGTGAGCAGAACTGCTAGCTTCTGTCTTCGTTTAAAGCGCATTATTGGCCCTTACAAATCAGCTTAATTAGTACGCTTCATTCTGAGGACATGTAATGTTAAAATAAAATGAATGTTCTCACCAAGGGGAAGAAACACTCGCTTTAAACAAGGCGCTTTGATAGACCTTTTGGAGCGCTTCTTTTCCTACTGGGTTGTTTCAGTATACCGTGGTTTCCATCTTTGTTTCTATGTAAAGGGTCGGTGGCCCATTACGGGTGTTTGAGAGCCAAAGACTTTATTCAGAAGTTGGCTTCAGCGCTGTCACCTTTTCAGGGTTAACTGTGGGGTATTTTGACCGAAAAAGGGGAGGCCGAGTATCACCACACATTATCCTGGCTCCTGCAGTCCAAGAAAAGTGAAAAAAAAGAAGTTTCCGTTGAGGCCATGAAGATGTTTTCACTTGAATTAACAAGCTGCAATGCTAAACTATCGTCTTCGCCTGTTTGTATGTAGGGAATCATGAGGGCTCATTTCCTTCAGTCAGACTGACTAATGTGTGGCCTTGATCGGGCCCTACCTGCCGACCTGGTCTGAAAGGTCTCGGCCTGCCGGCGGCCTGTATGTGAATAGGGATCTTAAAGTTGCTTTGTGAAAAGTTTTTACTACACAAACAAAATTATCTTTATAATGTTTTTTGTGTGGCACGCTTAATGTGCAGTAGTTTTAGTTATCTGTTTTATGGCACGCCAATGTAATGCATTTGGGTTGCCGACTGCTGCTCTAGCCCAAGCCGCACAACAACTTGAAAAAAGTTCCAATTGCATACGCAAGACAATGCCTCGTTTTCAACAAATGCTTGATTCGAATTTAGGCTACGTGCGAGAGCTCAAAAGGGGTGTGCGTTCATTTATCTTAAATATATAATGGATGATGTTGAGAAATATAAACAATGCAAATTTTTAAAATAAAATTGTTTTGTAAAATAAATAATGTAAAATAAATAATGTGGAGTAGATCTACTACAATTGGAGTAAAGTGACAGCACTGATTGGCTTCAAAAGCAATAGCTGGATAGAAATAAAGGTGTGCATGATAGTTTAGTTCACTGCTTGCGATTCAAGCGATTGCAAATGAACACCCCAACCACTAAATAATGATGCAGACAGATGCGCAGGAGGAGCTTAAGGTTTGTCTATCCTTCGAACTAAATTTTGTACCAGATATCGCCACGGAACATTACCAATAAGATAATGAGCAAGAATACAAAGTTGACCGTAACATCAGAATGTAATATAAAAAGCCAAAACTAAGAGAATAGCAAGTGCCAAGGTGTGTTTTGATAGCTTCCCTGACTTTTATGGCGTTCCATGACACTACCACAATAGGTAAGTATTGTTTAAATTGTCTGTGATTACCACAATATTTAGTTCCAATATCTAAGCAATAAATTTAACTCGTTCGAAGTTAACTAGGCAACTTGACGTTAGGGCTATGTGCAATTAAAATGGTTCTGAAGGAAAACTTTAGAAAAATGTGTTGCATAATGTGGGCCAGATTGAGGATTTTTTTTTTTCAATTTTTGTATTAACTTTGATAAAAAAAGAGAAAACGTTTTTGCACTCAATGACCTTGTACCAAACTCAATGGTAGTGTCCCAAAAGTACGTGCGCCCTGAGGGTTAACTGGAACGTAGTTACACGTTCCATGACCGCCGAGAGCCTCTTTAACACGCTTCGGTGATCTATTAAGGACACAACTGCTACAATTTTATAAATGATCCCATCTAAAATGGATTGCTGCTTTTGGTAATCCTTGAAGGAATGCCTTAATTTCGAAATCTTGTTACATTTTAGGAGTTTAAACTTATTTATTTATTTTTTTTTACTGCAAAGAGAATTTTTCAAGGGTAAATGAGGGCTGATACCATCGTTATTTTTTTTTTCTTGGGAAAAGGATTTTCAACCTTTTACCGGCAGCACGGACTCATATCCTGTGTTCAAATCGTCAATTATGAACTTCCCATCGAATTAGATACGCCCTACGACCTTATCTGCACTTCAAATTTATTGACTCCAACCGGAATCGGTTTCCCTAATGCCTCTGCTTCCCGTTAATCCTTTGTGGAGAGCGCTTATCCCTTAAATTGCTGCTGATGCTACGTTACGGGCCGTCTCTTGATCCCGCAGTGATGATGACCTACAGGAATGCTTTTAGGCGAAATTAAATTCTGAAGTTTATTAAGCGCGCACTGAAATATTCGAAAAGCTTTTAAGCTTATTAACAGAACTTACATACCTATATACATATACAGGAGAAAATGGTGTACAGTGGATGCATGTACTATATACGGTATTTGCCCATCAAAACCCCCTTCGGAGGCGTGCAGCAGCAGACTACGGTTGGATTCTTGCTTGTGGCGAACTTCAAGCTCCCCGTGAATGGGGCTTGAGTTGAGGCCTCGGGCTTATTGGGAATGGGACTTCAATTGAAACCTCGCAGGGAGTTCGTTGGACCTGTTTGCGGCTTCAGAGATGGCCCTTCGGCAATGGGTATTTTACACCGGCGTATGTGGCTTGCATGGTTATAACTTCTTAGATTGCAAATATTGGAA
Organism: Thereva unica; assembly: GCA_949987705.1. Lineage (NCBI taxonomy): Eukaryota > Metazoa > Arthropoda > Insecta > Diptera > Therevidae > Thereva > Thereva unica. Next base: position 58,067,417 of record OX465281.1, on the reverse strand, counting down.
AATTAATTTTGCGGTGATTTTTATGCCGCCGAAGACATCTCAGGGGAATTGTGGATTAATCTACCCTTTGTAACGCAAAAAATAATGGCCCTTCATTCATTATTTTCACCCTCCAAGTGTGCACAAAGGAGGAAAGTAAAATTCCATTGGATGTTATCAATTTATAGCATCAATAATTAATTTTCCAAATTGTAACTCTTTCATATGTGAGAGTTCAGTTTTTCTGCAATTTCAATTTCACGTAGCAAAAGGCGTTTCTAATATGAAATTGAAGCTTTGAAATTTGTTATTTACTAGAAGAGCGTTAATACAGCAGGGGTGGCCGGTCCCGCGCCACAACAGATGTATCATGCTGTAAACATGCTAAGGGCGACGGTGACGGTGCACACAAATTAAAAAGCACACACAAGAATAATCATCTTCGACATCCGAATGCTATACACAAGCACAGGAACATACGAGACTAGCAACACAATCCCATGTCACACCGCCCAGGCAACTTTGAGGGACGACGGCTACGAAATAGAACTTGGATTGATTGAGTCGCCACTCTCGGCGACCTCGTCGTCGAGTGGTCTGCATATTGTGCTGCACCCTTCATACTCATAGAAAAACTGTGTGTTCTATTCGTTTTTGCCAGTCGCTGTGGAAACTATTTTCGCCCTTAGCATGTTTACAGCATTATGCGCCCATGGCACGACTCCCGATAAATTAAAATTATTTCCAAAGGATAGGGATAGAGGATCATAGACAAATAAAAGGAAAGATATTCCATTTCATACAAGGAAAGTGTTGTGTTTTTACACAACGAACAATTTTATAAATAAAAGAGCGGTATTAATTATAATCCATATTAAATTTATTACTTCTTAATTTACTAATTAATTATACGCGATTTTGCTTGGTAGTTATGTAGTAGGAGACTGGCGATTGATCTGCTGCTGATAAGCCAGACGCTTATCGGTATCGTGAACCGTTTATCCGATTGTATGCATGAATGTATGTGTGCAGATGTAGTTGGAATGTAAATCCTCAACAGAAAGTGTATAGATTTTTTCAACCTCCGTGACACAAAAAATTTGAACAGTTCTGCGCACCTCATTGCCAAATTCTATAAATATTGTTCTATCATTTCCCCGCTCTTTAGTTAAAACTTACATTGCACAGTTAACTAACGGCACTTTTTTTAGCTTTTTTACTGTAAATCCGCAATGATAAAGTCACGGATTTCATAAGTTAAAATAACTTTGGGGGAACAGATTCTCCCGTTTTCAATAATCAAGTGAAACGTCACATTTCCACTTCGAAATTTTTCGAAAATCACTGACACACAAATCCGCAAGTGTTGCCCTGCCGGCGGATTCAACAATAAGGACTTGCCATATTCGTATTCGCATTCCCGCCGACGGATTCTACAATACACCCCACAGAAAAAACTCAACAAAATAATTTGGGAAGGGATGAGCGTTTGCCGAATGAATAAAGTTAATTAATCTTTACATGTGTTGAGTAGAGCTTTTAAATACATGTAAACTCCTGATCAACCAAGTCAGTTTATCCATCGTAATAAGCATAATTTTACTAGAATTATGCTAAATATTTCTCATCCCTAAATTTAAAATAAATTAAAAGAATTGCTGGAAAAATTTCTTTTAAAGATATAAGCATTTTCATTCCTAAATTGAGAGTTCTCCGCAGCCGCAAGCAACACAACCTCCCCAGGCAGAAGCGGGTATGCGAACGGAAAATGTCAACAATCAAGTAATCAAAGAGATAAAAATACAAATTTCGTATTTTTTAGTAGAAATTGCTACAAATTATTTCTGTAGCATAGGTATGTGTAAAATACAAACACCTTAAAATAAAAAAATATATAAAAACGGATGTTTTTCAGTGATGATTTGTAAATTTTTTAAATAATCATTGAAGTCCCAGAAAAATACACCTCCCTCCGGCAATACGCAGTCGCGACTGATTACATGGCAGCAAAGCAAGTGATTTGATAGGAGGAGTTAAATGAAGCGTTTGTCTGAGCTTTTAAACATTTTTAAGAGCTTATCTGGGGAACATGCGCGGGATGTCACGACGCACAGTGGTCGGAAATGCCAAAAAGCTGGCCAAAACCCTAAAATTAAAGATTTTTTTTTCGGGACTTTTAGCTTCTAGAATTGTTACAGTGGTACCCCTAGCATGTAAAATTACCGTTATTAAGAAGCTGGAGTCGATATTTGGCTTCAGAACGCAGTCCTTTTGTTAGCATCGAGCACGTCGATTCCCGAGCTGGAAACGTCAAGCAAAATCACTGAAGTTCAAAAGGGTGTAAAAACTGTTATTTTTAATATTTTTTAATGTTCTAAAATGGAATCTCCTCCTGAAGGTAAGTATTAATTTAGTCTTTCCATTCCAATTAATTTTAATAAAATGTGGAATAATTATTCACCGCTATAGGCAGTCATGTTTTTCTTGTTCGCTTGCCGTAAAGTACTTATACGAAAAGGCATAAGTAAAAATGACCGCATATGACCGCCCTGTATCCAATTTTAAATTTTTCATTAAATGTCTATTAAACAAATTAGAAAGAGACTGGGTGCCGAAAAGTGCCCATTCGGCTTTTATAGCCATTTTTCTGCGTTGATGCATGGATGCGTGTTACTTAACGCATACTGCGCTTAAAATATTTACATTTTCTCCTTTGGAAAAATAGCTCTATGTAGGCAACATGTTCTTTTAAATTTGAAGCAAACTTTCCCTGGTTTTCGAAAATTATATACACAAGAAGCACAAGAGTCATGTAATAAGTATATCAAAAAGTTCCGAGAAGATTTCGCTAGAAAGAGTAGTCGAGATAATAATATGCGAGATATTTTCCAAAGACTTTTAGCAACATCGGATCCGCTTGTTTCTAGTTTGCGGAAAATTCCTCCCAAACATTCAAAACCATTATTAAAAGAAGCGAAAGAGTTACTACTTCCACCATCAGCTGCAGTTCCTCCACCAGCTATCTTTTAGACGATACTAGCGAAAAACGAATTCGTAGCTAGCGACCTCAAAACCCCACTCCCATTTTCAGTAAAATAAAATGATTTTGTAATATTGACGACCGCCATTTTATTTTTTAAAAAACTGATAATGAATTGGTAATCAGCAACCTCGAAAACCCCCATACACTCTTTTTTACAAAAAATAATGATTTTTTAACATTGACCGCCGCCATTTTTTGAAGCCGCCATTTTGTTTTTTCAAAAACTGATAACGAATTCGTAATCAGGAACTTCGAAAACCCCCAGACACCCATTTTTAGTAAAAAATAATTATTTTTTAACATTCACCGCCGCCATTTTGAAGCCGCCATTTTGTTTTTTGAAAAACTGATAACGAATTTGTAATCAGCAACCTCGAAAACCCCCGGATACCAAATTTCAACGAATTATCTCAATTAATTCTAGTTTTGGCCAACTTTTTGGCGTTTCCGACCACTGTGCGACGTTTGAAAACAGTTATACACGATTCTCTAAAAAGGGCTTTCCTATTTCCTCCATTTCAAGCTTTCTCCAGACGAAAAATGCCTCCGCTAATTCTTTGTTTTCTATGCCACTGTCAAGAGCTTTGAGTAAGTTTTATCTGAAGAGAGCAAAAGTAAATGGAGGCAAATGATAGCGATCGGGAGCATGGTCGAGTTGCGTACGCTTGCGCTTTTTTAAAGGTTTGGTTGTTTATGAAATATCGACATACGTACATATGTATGTATGTACATACGAATGTGTATATTTTTACTATGTAGGTCCATTTTCTTAAAGGGATAAAATTGTTGGTGGAAATCAATTTAAAAAAGAAAAAAGTTGTTTCATGTATTGTTTGAGATTTTGATCAAATGATAAAAATCTTTAGACTTTTGAAGGAAGTTGCAATTTTGCTTTTTTTTGTTACATTTTTCGGTTTGTTACATATTTTGCAAAATTTAGTAAAACCGTTCATGGGAATTTTAATTTCGTTTTGATTTGCAACCAACATTTCCGGAATATGTTTATTTGGCAGATTGGGAAATGTTTCATTATGGTCGAAGATCGAAGGAAATTATTGCGTTTTGCAAGGATTTCAAGATGTAAAATAGCATCAACAAATTTAAAAATACGAAAAGTGGAAAATTATGCAGCCAATATAAGAATTCTATCTAATGGCATTATAAAAATACATAAATAAAACTTCATTTTTTTCGATCTTCGTATCGTACTTTTGGCGGTGACGTTTTCTTTTTTAGGGGTAAATTTTAACTTGGCGCAATTATATCAAGAAGAAGAATGAGGTTCAAATAATCTAGGATTTGTTTATGGTGATGTGGGCATTCATTTTCTTTAGCTAACCAACCAGTGGGGAAAATGAGAGTTTTTACTTATTTTAGCCGTTCAATTATTCTGTTTTTTAAACCCTTTATTTCAGGCGTATTCTGAACAAATTTAGAGCAGATTTTTACAAAGATTTTACCAATATTAAAAAAAAATCTGTAGGATTTTGAAGTGCACCAAAATAGGTACTTTTTCAATAATTTTTAAGGTAAATAAAACTTTCCGAAAGTTTTGAATACTTAATAATTTCGTTTGGGTTTCTGATAATCTTATCGCATAACAAACACACCTGAAATCAGCAAAATGCCTCAAAGAAGTTTCTGTTTCTTCCACAGAAATCGAACCTTCATTTGCTCCACATTCCAACAAATCAATTGCCTCGATTATGTTGCTAGCTTGGTGATCTTTATTACTGATATCACCAATCGTCCGATCCTCAACAGTAAAAATACAAAGATTGTCGTAATTATTTATGGTTTTGCCATCACTAAATGAGTCAATAGCTATAAATTGCTATCTTCGTCATATCTGTTTCTATTGGAAGATATAGACAAAATTTTGTTGGACATAATTTGAAATTATATAAAGATGGGTTGTTACTGAAGCCCCCTCTTGATCATACTAAGGAAAATAGATTTTCAATTGGGTTTGGCTAAATTCCGATGTCATTTAATCAGTTAAAACAATAATGGATTTTAGAGTCAAAATCAATCTCCCAATCCAAAATATTTTGTTTTTGTTCTCAACCGAAATTGATTAGTAGCATTTCATCAAGATACTTCCTTGGAGTATTTGTTTGAGTTAATCCACACCTATATTTATTTCTACTAAAAGGTTATTATTAAGATAATCGAACAAGTTATTGAGTATTAAAAAGAAATCAGAAGTAGAAATAGTAACTGATGAAACAAAGCAAAAGCAAATTTAATTCCAAAACAGTTTTAAGAGTAGCACAAACCGTGGTACTCAAAACTTGAAGAGCATAAGAAACCTTCATGTTTCCCCAAGTATTTGGCCATACATGTTTTGAAGTTAACTTCGGCACCATTTTAGTAGAACCATTTTTTTTTCTAAATTATAGAGCTCTTTAACATAGTTCCAACTTACTGTTCCTTCTTCACAGCGAACATCTTTTACCATTAAAGTATTGGGTATTGATTTAAACAAATGCGGAACATCGAACATTGCAAACAAATTTTGGTCATTATAATAAAAAAAAGGGTTCTTTTCCGTTACTCCGTGAGAGCTAAAGAAACTGCGATTGTTTGAAGCCTGATCTGAGGTTAGACTTCGGATTTTAAGACCTAGTTCACAAAAGTACACTGATAAAAAAAATTCTTGGCTTAAGAGACTTTTTCTTGAACCAAGCAAATAATGTTTTGGATATAACGAAAACAAAATTGTCTTCGGACAAGCAATACTCAAAGTCTTGGTTCTATTGTCTTGGACAAAAGTTGACTAGTAGTAAGAAAAAAAATTTCTTGGTTTGAAATACTCATTTTTATAATTTAAGCTACTCAAGATAATAAAATAGCGAATTGCCTTAAAAATATTCTCGAATTAAAACTTCATTGTATCTTTATTTAATACAAATTTTGTTTTAAATAAAAAATATTTAGTTTCTTGAGTGAAAAATTAAAAAATTTTATTTCGAAAAAGACATATCTTGGTCGAAAAGTACAAGTATTGATTGAGCGAAGAAATACAATTGCTTGGCTCAAGAATTTCTAGTGTCTTACTCTGAGACAGCATTCTCATGTTAAGGCTGAAAAATGTTTCTACTCCAGACAACGAAACGAAGACTATGGAATTGCTGGAATCAAGACAATTGTTCTATCAGTGTACTTTTATTTTTATCGTTCGTCTTGCGAATTGCTTCCCTTATCCTGAACCTTACCAACCGCCACTGTAGTATAGGTAGTATGAGATACACTGTAGTAAAACCTACTACGAGAAACACTTTGATATAAATAATTGTAATTTTGACAGTTAAGAGTTTACTATGAGAAACACTGTAGAAAATCTTAATTTGCCAATTGTTAGGCACTGTGTTAAAAATAAATTGTATATAGAGGAAATTAACTGTGCGTTAGTTTTGCAGTAGGGTAAATTATGAGTATAAATAGCTGAAAGAATTCTGTAATAAGTTAGTTATTCCTTGAGGCTCACTCCGCTATACTAGCATTAGATTGTTATCGGGAACAACATTATATACAGGGTATTCCAGACCACCCGTCCAGGCTGATTATTCTGAAGAGTATCAAAAAAAAGTCTGAACAAAAAAACACGTTTTCAATATATTTTGAAACTCTATCCAACCATACCAAAAACACCCCCCACCCCTTACCCTCTGTTAGGGGTAGGGGTGCAACTTTAAAAAATTAAAAATGGAAACCCCTAATTTTTTGCAGGTTTGGATTTGTCAGAAAAAAAACAAGCATTTTGTCTGAAACATTTTTTTCGATTTGCGGTAGATGGCGCTGCGTTCCTAATTTTGTGGCAGTCTTTCCCAGCCTCTATTGGAAAATATCAGAAACATCCGCAACTTGATCGGATTAGTAGCAGAAACAACTACTTGCTGCTACGACGTTTTAGTTCTACATTTTGATAGCACATTCAATCAAGGTTGCGCTGCGAATGAATTCAATCGAGAACAATTAAGAGAAAATAATTGAATTGACGTATAGAAAATAAAAATACAAATCAAAAATAAATTAGAAATAAAAGATTAACTTTACGAATAACTAATTGACTTTTATTTCTCTTCCGCTCGCCTATGGTTGTGACACGGAGTGACAACCAGACAGCGATATTGGTAACCCCTACAAGGTATTAAAAAGAATTAATGACAATAATTTTATAATTAAGATAGGCGAAAAAGAAACCACAGTCTCAACCGAGAGATTAAAGCCAGCTTACACCGTCATAGAGGATAGCCTTCAACGGACAGCTCATCACGAGAGAAGACACATACCACAATCGACCAAAAAAATCAGTGGTTATCCAGCTCCAATGCAGATGCAGGAAAATTGAAGACATATGTCAACAAAAGAAAATCAGTCTCCTTTCACGAGCCGCCAACGACCTGTTTATTAAGGAGGGGGTAGCTGTGGCAGTCTTTCCCAGCCTCTATTGGAAAATATCAGAAACATTCGCAGCTTGACCGGATTAGTAGCAGAAACAACTACTTGCTGCTACGACGTTTTAGTACTACATTTCGATAGCTCATTCAATCGAGGTTGCGCTGCGAATGAATTCAATCGATTGAGGAAAATAAATGAGTTTGACATCTAGAAAATAAAAAGATAAAAATAAATTATAAGTTGTTACAGAAGCTTTTTACCGAGCTGGAGCTAAAAAATAAAACACCTTCACAACTTCTCCGAGAGATGTTGAACATTGCCCCCGAAAGCATGAATGAAGAAATGATGAAGTCCTTGTGGTTACAGCGCATGCCGGTAAGTGTTAAATGTGTCCTTTCAGCTACTGAGGATTTAGAATTGAACAAATTAGCTGAAATTGCTGACAAAATACTCGAGCACACTAACATGCTCGAGCCCCAGGTAGTAGCTGTAAGCGAATCAAACCCGAGTGTGAACGACAGACTGGACAAGATAGAACAACAGCTACAGGTAGTGTTGAAGTCGATGAAGCAACTGACTACGAGGCCCCGTTCACGCAGCCGAACGAGGTTAACGACGCCTGTACGCGACGAAAATAATTGCTATTACCACAACAAGTATGGAAGCAAAGCTACAAAATGCCGTGCACCGTGCAAATTTGTAGAGTTTGCCAAGGGAAACTAATTCCTGTGGCGACCACGGAGACAGGCCGTCACGGTGATAACAATCCATGTCTCCAATCTGAAAATAGATTATTTATAAAAGAAACAAAATCTAACAAAAAATTTCTCATTGATTCAGGTTCTATTATTTCGATTATTCCCGTCAACTTTGTCAATGACAGCCCGAAACTCAGCAGCTTCAAATTATATGCAGCGAACTCAACAATCATCGACACTTATGGTGTACATCGCATGGAATTGAACCTAGGTTTGAGAAGATCATATAAGTGGGTATTTGTTATTGCCCAAACCCAGGTACCAATTATTGGAGCTGACTTTTTAACCAATTTTGGACTTCTTGTAGATTTGAAGAACCAGCGACTCGTTGATTGCACCACAGCGCTGTCCAGACAAGGAGAGTTGGGACCGACAACCATCTACGCAATTACAACCGTAGACAACAACTTTGAATACCAAAATATTTTAAATAATTACCGCAACAGCAGCAGCACTTTACCAATGGTTAAAGTTGCTCCGTCGACAAGTAAGGCACCTCCACACAAAATTTTTACAACTGGACGACCATTAGCAGAAAGGCCACGTCGACTATCTGGAGAGAAACTTCAAACGGCCAAAAATGAAATTGAATCCTTGTTAGATGGTGGAGTTATTAAACCATCAAGCAGCTCGTGGTCAAGCCCAATTCATATGGTTCCGAAGAAAACCGGTGGTTGGAGGCTTTGCGGGGATTACAGGAAACTGAATGCCCAAGCGATTCCAGACCGTTACCCCATAGCCTACATCACTGACTTCAATGAGAGACTATATGGTAAGGAATTTTTTTCCACAATTGATTTAGTTCGTGCTTACTACCAAATACCAATGGCCGAAGAACATATCCCAAAGACGGCAATTAGTACACCGTTTGGGTTATTTGAATTTGTAGTTATGCCATTCGGTTTAAGGAACGCAACACAGTCCTTTCAACGCTATATGGACAGCATTTTTCGCGATCTGGACTATGTTTGCTGTTACATCGATGACATCCTGGTCATGTCCGCTGATGCAGTTGAACATGGTCAACACCTGGTTTTCAAGTGACTTCACGATGCAAACTTGCACATCGACTTGAATAAGTGCATCTTCGAAGCAAGCGAAGTGACCTACTTGGGTTACGTCATAAACAAGGACGGCTGTAAACCACCTGCAGAGCGTATCTCGGCGATAAAGAATTATCCTAAGCCGAAACCCGTTGCAGAACTTCGTCGATTCCTAGGCGTTCTAAATTACTTCCGAAGATGTATACCACATGCAGCTCAGCTACAAGCCCCACTTAACGAACTACTCAAGAACTCAAAAAAGAATGATAAGCGTCCAGTAGTTTGGTCAGACGAAATTGAAGAAGCCTTCGAAGCTTGTAGGACGAGTCTATGTGATGCAGTCCAACTGGCACATCTGGGTCAGAACAAACCACTCGCACTCACAACCGATGCGTCAGATACAGCAATTGGTGGTGTACTGGAACAACAAGATAAAGGAGAATGGAGACCAATTGGTTATTTTTAACGGAAGATGAGCCCAACAGAGCAAAGATATTCTACATATGATAGAGAACTTCTGGCTGTTTTCGCTTCAATAAAATTTTTTCGACATATACTCGAAGCCCGAACTTTCGTGATTAAAACCGACCATTTACCATTAACGCACGCATTCGCGCAGAAACCAGAGAAAGCCTCACCTCGTCAATTGCGACAATTAGATTGGATCTCACAATTTTCCACAGATATTGTTTATAGTCCAGGTAAGGACAACACGGTAGCTGACGCACTTTCACGTGTAAGCATGATCACTACGCCGACAGTGGTGGAACCGGAAGAACTACAAACCGAACAACAAAGAGACGAAGAGTTGAAGGAATTGTTAAAGGGATCAACCTCGTTGAAACTTCAAAAATTATCATTCAAGGAAGACTGTTCAGTTTACTGTGATACAGAAACTGGAACGATACGCCCATATGTTCCTCAATCCTTAAGGTATCGTATATTTAGCTCCATACATGGATTATCACACCCAAACGGAAAAGCTACTTCAAAACAAATAAGACAAAAGTACGTTTGGCCACAGATGAGGAGCGATATAATAGAATGGTCACGCAGATGCATTTCCTGCCAAAAGGCAAAAATACAACGACACCAGAAAAATGTCATAACGCCATTTGAATTACCTGACCATCGATTCGATCACGTCCATATGGACATTGTGATTTTACCACTAATTCAGGGATTTCGTTACTGTTTAACTATAATCGACCGTTTCTCGAGATGGCCTGAGGCAGTTCCGCTTAAGGACATAACCGCCGACACGATTGCAACCGCATTTTATTCAAATTGGGTCGCAAGATTTGGAACACCAAAAACTATCACTACAGATCAAGGGACACAATTTGAGTCAGAACTATTTAAATCTCTCACTAATATGCTTGTATCTAGAAGAATTCGCACTTCACCATACCACCCTGCATCGAATGGACTTATTGAGAGGTGGCACCGTCAAATCCGCTTTGATGTGTCACTCAGGGATTTCGTGGCTGGACCTCCTGCCTACGGTACTTTTAGGACTTCGGACATGCTATAAGGAAGACATAAATGCTTCGGCTGCCGAATTCTTATTTGGATCACCACTTAGAGTTCCAGGAGAATTTTTCACCGATATAGACACCTGCATTGATCCGCAAATATTCATTGAGAAGTTCCGAGAACACATGCGAGCAATCAAACCACTACCAACAGCAAATCACAACAATCGTCGCTTGTTCAAACATAAACATTTAGAATATTGTACCTATGTTTTCCTGGGAACAGAAGCTGTAAAGAAACCATTAGAACCACCATATTCTGGACCCTACAAGGTATTAAAAAGAATTAATGACAATAATTTTATAATTAAGATAGGCGAAAAAGAAACCACAGTCTCAACCGAGAGATTAAAGCCAGCTTATACCGTCATAGAGGATAGCCCAGGACCTTCAACGGACAGCTCATCACGAGAGAAGACACTTACCACAATCGACCAACAAAATCAGTGGTTATCCAGCTCCAATGCAGATGCAGGAAAATTGAAGACATATGTCAACAAAAGAAAATCAGTCTCCTTTCAAGAGCCGCCTACGACCTGTTTATTAAGGAGGGGGTAGCTGTGGCAGTCTTTCCCAGCCTCTATTGGAAAATATCAGAAACATCCGCAACTTGACCGGATTAGTAGCAGAAACAACTACTTGCTGCTACGACGTTTTAGTACTACATTTCGATAGCACATTCAATCGAGGTTGCGCTGCGAATGAATTCAATCGAGAACAATTAAGAGAAAATAAATGAATTGACGTATAGAAAATAAAAATACAAATCAAAAATAAATTAGAAATAAAAGATTAACTTTACGAATAACTAATTGACTTTTATTCCTCTTACGCTCGCCTATGGTTGTGACACGGAGTAACAACCAGACAGCGACAATTTACATAAGTAAAAATGAATTTTTATGTTATTTTAATTTTTTTTAATTTTACTACAGAAAAAATTTATTTTTGTTTTGTTTTTCCTATTTTATTATGGTTTTAAATTACACATTACACTCTTTTTTGGGGAAAGTCGTATAAATAGGGACTCGCTCTGTTGGTTTCACGGACACTATAGTATCGTAGGCAATGAGGCTACGGACAAGTTCGCGAAGTAGGGCCTGAGACCCTGGTAAAAGTCCCAGAACCCTTCTGTGGCATCTCATGGTCGACCTTCAAGTACCTTCAAGTAGGGAATTTAGGAATTCATGGAAGCAATGTGAATCTATTCTATGCTATGGGAAGAATGGTGATGCAAAAGGTCATAATATGCTTTCATATTGGAATGAATTGTAACGCAAAACTAGAGTTATGCCTTCGACCCTAGGACCTCGTAATGTTAATCGAATGGATGTTTCGATCTAGAAAATAGACATTACGCATTCGAAGGATAATGTAGGGGATCGACTCTGGAAGGTTCTCATTCCCTACTGGGTAATAGAGGACTGAGTTAAGAGACTGAACCACCACAATTACACCGTAGGAATATCTCGAGAGACGGTATGCCGACTTTACATGCAAGGTGATGAGACTTCCACAATATTCTCGGTGAATGTCTTGCACTGATATGGCTCTGAGGAAGAACATTTATCGGAGGACTTCTGAAACCCGCTAAAGTAAGGTCTTTCTCAACTAAAGACCTTATTGCTTTCCGTTAGTGGGATATGTATACAATATGCCTAAGTTTTCCTCAGTGCTCATCATATGTGTTGCCCCATACACACATAATAAACAAATAAATAATTGAAAAGACCTCAAAACTTATTCAAGCAAAAACTAGTAATGTGAAAAACGGGTCATGAAGCTGAAAACCTCCCATTTGACTCAGCATGAATTTCCTAAATCTAAAAAAAAAAACAAAATATTCAGGATATGAAAGTATTACACAGTCGCCACCAGCGCCTGTATTTTCAAGGCCAAAACGTGTTTTCGCGTCAGTAAAAGGTAATTTGTTTATCATACCTTTATGCACTTACACACTCAGCATCAACAGTGAATGCAACTTTAGGTGTACAGAATAAGGTCAACCAAGGCCAAATATTGGGACGATGGTGGTAAACCCACCTGGAAACCCAAACTGCAGTTATGTAAGGATTTAATTATAATCAAAAGCCGGGCGATATTCAGCCATCCACAAAACAAAAATATTAAAACTGCCGCGGATATTTCGTAGAAGTATCTTATTTTCTGGCCCACAAGCTGCAGCTGTTACCTGATTCGTGCATGCTGTAAACTGCAGTAGTTAGAGCTCGACTCTAGGCCCTTGCAGTTGCACTTCGTCGGTCGGTTGATGGGATTCAAATTAAGTCAGTCGTGATCGTCAACAGAAAGTTGTCGGAGTCGGATGGAACAATAGTGCCGAACGCGTAACTCGAAAGTCATATAAAATTTAAGTGCTCCGCGAGTGTCGCAAAAAACCAGTTGGGTTTACTTTAAACTAAACTTTTGCTCATCCGCCTGTTCTATTTACTGTTAGTGGTTTACCTGAATAAATGTGTGAATGTGCTATGGTGACGGATTTTGTGCTATAGTACAAAGTATAGGATTATGCTTTTATGTAGCGTCAAACTGTTTGCTGAGGTATGAAATTAGGTGCTAAATTTAAATTTGTTAGCCTTAAGACTAATAAAATTGTTGATGTCACAAGCTACATTACAAAATACTTGGGATACAAATTATCTTTTAAGGTGCAAAAGTTACAGTCATAACTGAAAACTATGTCATCAATTCAAGTCTAACAACTCTTAAAGATGATGCAGCACAGACTGCCTTACTTACTACATGGCGTCTCCTGTTAAATAATCCGGAAGTGATATTTTCCTCAGACAAAAAAGAGTAATTTATGATAGATTTCTAATGCAGTCTGTACACCTTGCATCTTCCACAAGCAGCATTAAACCCTTAGATTGTCAGTCCAAATATGGGGATTTTAATTAGAAATTCATGCAGCGACGTCTTTATGCGCCTTTCATTACCTTTGATGTTTCTCCGATCATTATGCCATGTGTTCATGGTGAAAATAAAACTGTTAATAGAAATTAATTTGAATAATCGCACGAATAGATAAACTCAACTCAATCGTTTACTAATTGGGCATGACAACTTTACAATATAAAATAATGGTGCGAAGGTTTATGCTTTATAGTGGTAGGATTTACATTGATGTTAGGTTAGCTATCACCGTACACTATCGTCCTATTTTTGTTTTCTTGTTGTTTTTTTTTTCTTTTATTTGAATCTACGTTTTTCTAGGGCAAGCAATTTTTATAAAGGGCTAAATTGTATTTTTTATGGTTTTATGACAATACGCAGTAAATGCATAAATATTTTCATTCACATTTAAACAAATGAAAGCGAAAGTAAAATTCATGTTGATGGGAATAAATATGCATATTATGTAGGGAACTGTGATGGCTGTTAAACCGTTTCTGGAATTTAAGCTAAAACGATAAATCTTTTCAAACTAGACTAGTCTAGACAAACTAGAGGTAACTAGCAAACAAGCTGAAACAAATCAAAGGAAAAAATTAACGAAAAATATTTAGTACGCGAGTTTCAAGAATTAAAATATATTGGCATTTCAATTGGTTGACAGGTTAACATTAAAAAGAAAAAAAAGAAACTTCAAAACTAACTTCAGGTCAGTTCATTCATTATCTCAAGTTAATAAAACTAGTTTGTTTAAAACTTGTTTTGTCGGTCATTTTGATTTAAGCGGATATGCATTTTCGATAGCTCAATTTTGTTTCATTCTTCGGTCAATGCCGTTTTACTCCATCTTGTTTCTTTTCTTCTTATGCTCCTTTAATTCCTCATGGAACATACGGGAACTAGTGATGAGCAGGACTTTTCTTGCAGTTCTTCCTTTTATTGTACATTTAGCAAGACCAAGCAAGATCTAGAAAAAACAGGACAAGGACAAGTCAAGACTGCAAGATCAAGATAGCAAGACTTTTTGCTCATCACTAAATATCTAAAGTCTTGCAGTGATGAGCAAAAAGCCTTCGAAAAAGTTTTGCAAAAATTCTTGCAAAAAGTCTTGCAGTCTTGCCTTTGTCCTGCTAAATGTGCAAGACAAGACGTTTTGCTTATTACTGGAAAACTTTTGTCACTTAGTAATGAGCAAAAAGCCTTGCTATCTTGATCTTTCAGTCCTTTCAGTCCTTCAGTACTTGTCCTTGTCCTATCTTGTCTTGGTTTTGCTTAATGTGCAAGACTAGTCTTGCTCATCACTAACGGGAACCTGGCCCTCCAGCGTACTCTGCTTTGTGCGACAGCTCTCAGCTCCCTCTTAGAAGTACCAATTGTTGTGGTCTCTGCTAATAAGATTCTCGTTCACGTTGTTCTTGACTTTCCAGCTCGACGGGTTTCTTTCAGATTACTGTGAAGGGCCTGTTTGGCTAGATTCTCTTTCTCGCATCGCGAGATGTGTTTATTATGTTTTATTCGGAAAGTGTACACAAGATAAAAACATAAGAGCAAATAGAGGTAAAAAGACCGAAAAATACAAAAAAATTGGAACTATTGAAAAGCTTACCAAACTAAATATGACTTTGACCTTTCACGATATTTCGACATTTCAAAATAAATACCTCGTCGACAGTACAAAGGGGCTTTCCCTAAGCCTCTAGTGTGTAACATAAAAAAAAAGAAAAGGCGTATATGAATTTCAAAACAATTAAAATTAACCACAGGGCAAATGCTTAATAAGTTTTGTCCTCAAAACCGCCGTTGGAGTGGCTCCCCTCACAGAGGGAGGCAAAGTACTCCACAGTCTAATCGTGTGCAAGAAGTAGGATTGACAACCAATTCTGCTCTTGTATGAAGGTATACGGAAGCTGAACAGGCGACGTGACAGTGACAGACTCAAGGGGGGATCCAGAAACTTCTTACAGGGGGGGCGGGGCCATTTATATTTCAGCAAAGAAGTGAAAACAGCAGCTCCGGATGACGGTGGACATATCATTCGTAAAGAATGTGTAGAGCAAAGGTCCGAGAACAGAGCCCTGCGTAACTCCTGATGGCACAGGAAGAAAAGATGAGTACTTATCATTGAACTTGATGCACTGTGACCTGATGAAGAGAAACGAGGAGAGAGCTAACTGAAGACGAGAGATGGAATAGAGTAGCATGTTTATACAGCAAGAGACTATGATTAACGGTGTCAAGGGCTTTTTTTATCTGAAAGACTAGAGTCTCAGCAAAGGCCCTTTATACTGTGTCGACAATCTATTTTCTTCATATAGAGTGCAATATCGAACAGCAGCTCTGGTCAGGGAAAGAAGGAACACCCACAACTTACCCGCGATACTCTCGACTCGAAGCCGGGACCTCTGGGATGGTAGCCAGACGCCTTACTCCCTAGGGTACCTAGGCCCCCAAATGAAAAATCAAGCAGAACAAACACAGCGGTCATATCCATCCATCTCATCATCGCATCCAACTTCGCTCGAACATCAGTAGTGACGTTCAGCAGTGCTGTCTCACAACTATAAAACCTCCGAAGGCCAGACTGTCACACACAGTAGATTACGTCCTTCAAGAAACTATTGAATCTGATCATATATAATCCTCTCAGGGACCTTGGATAGGTAGGATAGGATACTAATTGGCCTGAAGTCAGAGATATCTGAAGGAAAGGATTTTTTAAATATACATACATAGCTTGCTTCCATACATCAGGAAATGCCGATTAACTGTTTTGATCACAAGCTTAAAAAATAGAGGTTCAACACCATCAATACCATAAGAATGAACAGAGGTAAGAGATGCAAGCACTTCGGCCCCATCCACACACCTAAAGCTGAAGCCATCAAACGAGAGTATAGCTCTCCGATCTAAATTATTGTCAGTGGGCAGTAAAGATTGGATAAATGAGTGATTCATAAGCGCGATATCAAGGATAAGGTCGCTAGCATTTATAGGCCCAGTATGTATTCCAAGTTTACGTATATTCTTCCGTATTTGTTTAGATGGGAAGTCAGTGTTAAGCTAAGCCGCATAAACTCCCACTTAGCTAGACGAATATTTTTGTTGACCATATTACGCACATGCTTATACCTAATGAAGGATTCAATTGTTCTCAGCCGTCTGTATCTACGATAAAGGAGTTCACGTTCCTGGATTAGCAGTCTAATTTTGGAATTACACCAAGGACAATTATGACACTCCGTCTTCTTACGAATTCGTTTGAGTGGCACACGCTCATTGAATGCAGCTAAGATAAGGGAAGTGAACATCTGTACTTTCTCATCAATAGAGTGTAGACTATATATCACATGTAGAGGTAGAGTGAGACATTTTTGGTGAATGGAATCATAGTCAATATTGCTATATTGTATGTAATAAATTGGTCAGAGGCAACTGTTAAGCATGAAAATCTCACATAGAGAAAAAGAAAGTCGTGGTCCAATAGACTGGGTGAAAGTTGACTCCAATGTTGACCCCTTTCATAGTTCGAAGTGGCAAGAATGTCAAGCAGAGAGGGTTGCAAGCAATTATTGAATGTTGGAAGATTGTTTAAGATTTCAATGTCACCAGATTGGAGTAACCATTTGAATGTCTTGCTTCAACAAAAAAAAATTGGACCCAATAATCGACCGGCAACATCGGTATTGTTCCTCTTTGAGCTATTCTCGATTGAAATCAGCTGACGGTATTCGGTCCTCATATTTTGCATGCTCAACTACCTCCAGCGTCCGGGTCTATTAGTTGTTATTCTATTTCAATACCAATTTCAAAAGCACTTTAATGTGGGTTATTTGTTATCTGGTGTGTCGTTCAGCTGTCGTGAAATCTTAGTACAGGTTTCTGATTTTTTGTCAATATACATATTTGATGTGACTATAAAGTTTTATAAGTTGAATATTGTTATGAAAACTCGAACAACAATTTCAGGGTTAAGTAAGAATAGCAGCAAAGATTGAACAAAGGAATATTTTGAAGTTATAAAACAGGGAAAAGCGAAAAATTTTACAAACTTTAGTATCTAAAATAAAAATGCACCACCATAACCACTAAACTAAAAAAACAACATATATTTTTCTATTAGTTTCGAATGTTTTATTGTGACTCCAGTTGAAGATTTTTTTAATTATTAATAAATTAATAAACAAATGTGTGTGGAGATTAGCCAGACTACTACTTAAAAAATATAAAAAATCGTACAATTTTTAACAGTTCGGAGGTCGTACCAGTTGATCATGAGAAAAACGTGATAAAAATTAAAATTTATGGTTTTCCATAAAAAATTTAGTTATTTTGGTGGCAATCTATGTTTTACATAAAAAACATACTCTTGATCTTTTGGAACATGATGATGATTTATATAATTTTGTAATGTTCATATTCGAGGAACCCTTTAAGCATTTTTCTTATTAAAGGGGTCAAGAAGCTCCAGAATATTGTTAAGGTAGGGCCCCATGAGCGAACAATTTGCGCAAGTTCGTGTTTGCCAAAAAATATGTGATTGTCCACACACTACTTCAGTTAAGTTTATGTTTTCGTGGAGAGATCATGTCCAAAGTTGTGTTTTTGGCAAATATAATTACAAGTCTTCCAGAAACTAACTTTAGAATGAATCAACATCACCATAAACAAGGAAACAAAACGCGCAACCCTGCCGGTGAACAAAATTTTTCAAACGCGTTTGATTTTTATCAAACAGTTGCACGAAACCGCCCCATACACGGGGAAAATTTTTGCACAACTGGCTGCGTTGCGCAAATTGTTCGACCGTGTATGGGCCCCTTTAGAGAAATATGTAATGATTACAATCATTATCTTAGTGGTTGTTAAAGTCATTATAGGGACTCTACTAGCAGAAACCGCAACAACTGGGAGATCCTGGTCGGGGTTGAGAGCTGTCGCGCAAGACAGAGTCCGCTGGAGGGCAACTGTTTCCGCCCTATGTCCCATAAGGGATTAAAGGAGCACAATAATGATGATGATGACAATCATTATCTTAGTGGTTGTCTAAGTCATTATAGGGATACGCTGGCGAAATTTCAGCCTTTTAGGTCCCGCGGTTTGGGCGGTGCGTTTTCTGTCAATCAGTAACTGTTTTATATACAGGGTGTATTGCTGAAACTGACAAAACGCCCGGCTGTGGAGGTGTTGGATAGACAAAAAAAATCGTATGTAAAACCGTAATAATAAAAAAATGTAAGAAAAACCTTCTGTTTATTTCCTTCTTTTTATTATTTCAAATCAACAGAAACTGCCTCAGGCATGAAATGTCAGATTTAAACCAGTTGACAAAAAGTTTAATCGCGTCGCAGCGAAATTGCACTTGCACGAAACTCTACACTGCGAACAGGCCCGATCCGATTTGCAAATCATTTAACATAGTTTTTCAGTGCTGCCAAGCAGTTTTGAATAATTATAATTTTTAGCATAGTTGTAATGATGTAGAAGTTTTGGTTTAGAGAAAAATTAATAATAATGATGTACATGTAAAGGCCAAAAAAAGACAGTTTAGACAAAAAAAGGACAACTCCTATTTTGTTCTTGCAAAAATTCTGAAACAACGTTGTGTCAGAAAAAGGACTGAACGACAAATGGCCACCGCAGATATCACCCAAAACTCACGCCAGCTGATATTCAAGGCACATTCAGTAAAAGATTCGCTCTAGTATACGTACGATAATTTTTTAATATTAAATTGCATCTTGCTAATCACTTGCGGTGTAAAAAACAATTATTTTGTTTATTGATTCAGTCGCATGGCAATGACCTTTATGAGGCATGTTCAAAGTCAGTCCGTTGCAGCTTTATAAAATAATTAGTTTGCACGATGACCCCAAACAAGTTTCCAAATACATATGAACGAAAAGGTATGTCCAATCAATGTTACCCAAGCTATGCCATAGTAACACATACTTGTGGTTCATAAATCGTCATAAAAGTCGCTTTATGTAGAAACATTAAATTGGAAAAAGCGTTCGTGGTAAAAAGTAGTAAAAAGAATATCTGCAATTACATTTTCCCGTCTTTTCAAAACATTTATTCATGATCTCTCCATAATTTATCGTTTTTTTTAAACTCCCCAGTAACAAAGAAATCTTATTACAAAGAAACAATAACGATGTCATAAACTGTGAAAACTCCTTAAAAAATCCCTTCCAGCATTATTCTCGTTATTTCCAATAAAATGTAGCCATCAATAACCGAAAAGACGACCCTATCATCTACATCAAATTTATTTCATCCACTCCATAAATCGATGTTCCACCTTAGAGTTCAAAAACCCTAGGTCATAAACGGAGCTTTGCCGGCTTGGGTGCATGTCGAATGTTCCGGGTTTTATCCACAAAGATTAGAGACCACCGCACTGGAACCGAAAACGATATGAAAGATGTTTGGTGTGTTGACGATTGCATATATCCTTTAAAAAGTAAACTTCATAAATCAAAAGTGTCCTGTAAGGGCACGGTGCTTAGAATTGACATTTCATTCAGGCGTATAAACATTTGTCAATGGTAAGGCGTTACTAGATGCTCATGCATGAATATATATTGTAGGATATAGCCTGCAGGCGACAGGGTTGACAGGAGTGCTTCATGATAAACAATGTTCATCCACGTCCCTTACGGCAATAAATGTTTAGTTTAGCTGCGAAGGACCAAAGGTAAAACGGCAGTTAATGTAAAAACTAATGTCGCCCTGCCAATAATGCATGAAGCCATCAACAGGACATGGTCAGACTAAAAAATGACTGTCCTGTTCGCCATGTCGGGAATATCTTTAACAACATATCCACTATGTGTTTATGGCCCTTTTCAGCAAATTGTCGACTATTGTCGGCCTACAAAAGACACGGTCGAATAAAGTTACCTAACGATAAAAGTTTCCGTGACAAGGGATCTGATAGAAGGATGGCAGGATGTCATAAATTACAGTTACAACAAAAGCTCAAGTAGTGTGTATGTCGTACATCTTACTCCTGGTATATAGTGACACATGATTTCTTCTGGGACATCTTATGCCAGGACACCGTACAAAGTACTCCTCTGCTTCTACCTTTAGGCATCGCACGGATGTTCATCTTCTCTCCATTAACGACATTACGTGGGTCGTGAAATCCGTAAACTGAGATACTGCCACTACATTTTTTCCATTTTGTCAGTGAAGTGGCAATCTCCTGAATTTAGCAAGGATTTTTCGTATCCTGTTTCTGTCAGTGAATATTGTTCACTAGTCTATAGACTTTTCAAAATCTCGGTTTGCTATAAAAAATTTGATTTGTTTTGATTTTATACCAAGGCATGATTGATACCGCTTAATTTACATTGACGGGATTATTTGATTCTCCGGCGGGTCTAGACCCATTTTATGCCTGATTACTAAACAACAGCAAACTTGGTCAATGTCACCAAAGTAACCCGAATCTTTCTTTCGTTTTCTTAAACCGGTCTGACCAAGTGTTTACCGCTTGAAAGTGCAAGTGGCTGCTGCATGTGCGTCAATATCCTGACTAAAGTTGTAAGGCGGCGAAATTATGCAATTTACAGCACGTGGTGAAGGTGAAGCACTTCAAGAAATCAGGCTACGTTGATTGCTTACCTGGAAATGTGGGTATTACCAGAGATATTTCGTGCGTTCGCTATCAATGAGACGACATTCTTTTTTTCCACGGAATTTAATGACTTGAAAAGCTCGGGCACGGAAAGAAGGAAGTGTGTCAAATTACTTACTTCGATGTTTGTGGCTAACGATGTGGGATCGGTGAGTGAAAGTGTCGAAGTGGAAATTTTATCTTTTCATTTGTTTGTTCTGTATTGGATGCAATAAGAATGAGTGTAAAATAAGTTTAGCGGTCCATAAAAAATCAAAAAGATTTCAAAACCAAAGTATATAACATACACACCTTTCTAAAGACCTTTAATGCTTTGAGTAGAACATTATGAATTTTTATAAACAAATAATAATTTTTATTAGTATATAATCATTTTGTACGTACATAAGTAAGTTTTAATTAATTATATCTTATAACTAGCAAAAGTTCGCGTGCGTTAAAAAAATGCGCATAGTCTGAGATAGGAAAAAGGTATAATGAAAAAAAAAAATCTGCAAACCATGGCTTTGGATACATAAAAAATTTAGAGGTAAGTATGCGCCTTAGGGGCCGTCTATTAATTACGTGAGGGGTTTAGGGAGGGGGGGGGGGTGAGCCGAATCTCATCCAATCTCACGTGGGGAGAGGGGGTCTACGAAAATATCACCTAATTTTTTTCCTCCAGAAACAGTGTAATATTCCTAGAAAACTGGGTTAAATTTATTAAAACATGTTTCTCCACTAAAGACCCCCATTCACTTACAGGCCGCCAACACGGGCGGATGAAGGCCACACAATACTCAGTCTGACTAAGGGATAAGGACCTTAAGTATGCCCTGACATGCCGTGGCTCACCGGTGACGTCATGATACCCTACAGACACACTGGCGCAGACGACAGTTTAGCATAGCAGGTTGTTAATTCAAGTGCAAAAATGTTCATGGCCTCAACGAAAACTTTAAAGGCACAAACAGATTAGTGACTGGAAAAACCTTTAAAATACACGAACCTCCATAATTGCTGACAGAATTACCTCCTCCTCGCCTATTTGTTTGTGCCTTAAGGCGGCTCCGGACTCACGCCATAAACACCCGTGAACAAGCGCGAACGAGAGTGTGGATTGTTTTCGTTCCTAGTTCGCGCTTTGCTTTTAGTTTCTAGCCGATACGGCTTGAATTTGGTCCGTAAATTAACGGCAGTCGACCTGTGTGTAAAGGTTGGAAATGGCAAAAATTCACGTAATTTATGAACGATCCCTTATAAAAAATAGGTTACAACTTTTTTTAAAATTCGAGGTTGAGCGTTTCCTATCGCAGAAATGTACTACGTGCACAATAGAAACCTAGGCTATCATATTCAAAATATGTCTCGTGCGCGTAAATTTTGACGTTCCCGTTGTATTTACCACACTATGCAGGACTTGCCCCATGACAACCTCAACATTTCTTTCCCCCAAAGAAAACCTAAAAAGTCATCAATTTTGACAAATTTGGTGAGGTAGTAGCTCGCTCACCTCCCCATGCCCGTATTACCTTATAACCCTCTCCGCATTTGGTTTGAGTCTATCTGTATCCAACTGCCCTTAGTAAACTCGTCCCGCTTCCTCTGCCATGCTGCAAAGAACTGGCTGCGCACAAGAGTCCGTCGCACTTCCTTTGACACACCTTTCGCATATTCCGGGTTGTTCAACCTCTTGAATATCAATGGGGATCATTCCTGATATGAGACATGCTGCATCATCGGACGTGTGCGGTGTGCACAGCATGCTCGAAGCTATAGACAGAGTTTCTTTTCCCCCTGTTGGCTGTTCTGTCAAAAGCTGCTGCCCACATTGGCACTGCATACAATAGGATAGAACTAACCACTTTCGTGATAAGAAGATTTCGTCTTGGCAGGGTCCCCCTATGTTGGGCGCGGTTGCTGCGATGATGGTTGCAGCTTTTGCAGCCATGCCCGCCAAGTGCACCCCAAAGTTGGGTATTCAGTCAATCATTAGCCCCACGCTTTATCAACGCCCCGACGATCTTACTCCACCTCGCAATTTTGAAAGTATTTTTCTCGCCAAGAGTTATCAATGCGCGACTCTTATACACGTATTCAGTTCTGTGCTTGGGAGTATTCTGTTTTATATCACCCTTTCGAAAAGCTTGCCCATACTACTTATGAGGCATATCGGTCTGTAGGACGACGGGTCCACTGGGGCTTACCAAGCTTCGGGTTGAGCACAAGCTGTTGACGCTTGCATTGCTAAGGGAACAATCCTTCCCTCCGACACGATGTGAATACTCGGGCGAACCAACCTGATGACAAACTGGCTGCCAGCTTCACCGGACTGTTCGATATACCGTCCAGTTCAGGGGCTTTCCTAACAGCAATTCGCTTCGCCAATTTTTTCCTCCACTGCCTCTGGGATGTTTGCGTCGTACTTCAGGCAGGATGTCCGTGTTCCTGTTCTGTGGGACCAGGGCCTGTACGCTGTTTTGGAGCATTACAGGGCAGGTAATCGTTAGGGACCAGGGAATGGAAAAAGGCAATCGCAAAATGGAAACAAAAATAAAAGCTTTTCAACACCGGAGCTTATTATTCACATAACAAGGGCCGGTTCGTATATGACGAGCGTCGATAAACGTACGAAAAAAAATTGAAGTCGAAAAATTTTGTCGATGAAAATTTTAGCGGTCGCATAGCCCGAAAGAAATTTTTCTTCTCCTCGATAAAGACCACAGTATTGAAACACGAAAAATGTTACAACTGCTGTAAAAATGTGCAATATTTTAATATTTAAAAATTATTAATCATAATAATGCAAAAACTAGATAACCCAAGACCTTTCGAGTGCCTATCGTCGGCTTCAGACGAGAATTTTTAATTTTTCGACCTACGCGAACCCTAGACCAAAAAAAAATCGTTTTCGACATACTCGAATCGGCACCAGGCCTCATTGTATATTCTTCTAAAACGCTTTTAACTTACCAGCTTATTTTATACTAGAACAGTCACTAGCCACTGCGTTTTATTTCCTTTAGAAAATATAAAATAAACGAAAAGGTCAACTGTTATTATTCCACAAAAAGGTTTAATATTAAATATGGTAAACAAATTGCTGCGTGCATCACCTCTGCTCAACATATTTGCATGTCTGGAAGCAGAGAATGACTCTGGCAGGTATATATCATCAAGAGAAGTGACATTTTTGGATTTGGCAAACGTTCGTTAAGTTTGTTCGTCCACGAGGGTGCAAGAAATTATGAAGAAACCACAAATCACATATTTTGAATTTCGAGACATGCTAAAACATCTGTTTCATTATTTATGCTGTATAGTAGGGTGGAACTAAAAAACGAAGTTTCGAATCCAATATTGTAATAGTGAAAATTCGTTTCCATTTTTACTCTTTATAACGAAAATATTTTACTTTTAAATTTAAAATCACATTTACCGGTTCCTCAAAGCCTCTGAATTTCCAGGAAAATTAGGAAAACGCGCAAAAATTGTAAAACTTTGATCCTCGTGAGGAACCGGAAGATAAATGAATTTCCATAATTTTTTTTTACTGATAGTTTAGGCATTCAAAAAGAAAAAACAAAATCACTATTAGACATCAAAATAAAAAAGTTTTTTGTTTACCATATACTTAAGTTCCACCCTATTGTATATATAGGGTGGAACTTAAGTATATGGTAAACAAAAAACTTTTTTATTTTGATGTCTAATAGTGATTTTGTTTTTTCTTTTTGAATGCCTAAACTATCAGTAAAAAAAAATTATGGAAATTCATTTATCTTCCGGTTCCTCACGAGGATCAAAGTTTTACAATTTTTGCGCGTTTTCCTAATTTTCCTGGAAATTCAGAGGCTTTGAGGAACCGGTAAATGTGATTTTAAATTTAAAAGTAAAATATTTTCGTTATAAAGAGTAAAAATGGAAACGAATTTTCACTATTACAATATTGGATTCGAAACTTCGTTTTTTAGTTCCACCCTACTGTATAGGTTTTATACCAAGTTCGAAGAAAATCTGTTGAAAGAAATAACTTCTCATAAAATTGTTTCCACCCTGTTCCACCCGCTTAGGGGATGAATTCCGAAAAATTCGTGACGCCATGTTTTATTATTTATGGTGTATAGTATTTATACGAAGTTCGAAAAAGAATCTGACTAAAGAAAAAATTCCCCATACAACCTATTCAACACCATTTCCTTCCTTAGTCCTTCATAGTGGATGCGCACGTCATTATCGGGATGCACTGTCAAAATTTCAGCCCTTCACCTCTAGCGGTTTGGATTAACCGCATTTCACCCCTTTAGGGGATGAATTTCGAAAAATAGCTTCTTGGTGAATGTCCATGTCATTATAGGGATACACTGTCAAAATTTTAGCCTTTTAGCTGTAGCGGTTTGAGCTAAACCCCATTTCTCCCCCTTAGGGAATGAATGTTAAAAAATCGCTTCTTAGTGAATGTCCACGTCATTACAGGGATGTATAGAATTTTTCAAACTCCGTGACACAAAAAATTTGAGCAGTTTTGCGCACCTCGTTGCCAAATTTTATAAATAATGTTCTATCATTTCCCCTTTTTTTAGTTAAAACGGCAACAAACACTGAAAAAACTCAACAAAATAATTTGGGAAAGGATGCGCGCATGCCGAATGAATAAAGTTAATTTATCTTTCTATGTGTTGAGCAGAGCTTTTAAAT
Organism: Thereva unica; assembly: GCA_949987705.1. Classification (NCBI taxonomy): domain Eukaryota; kingdom Metazoa; phylum Arthropoda; class Insecta; order Diptera; family Therevidae; genus Thereva; species Thereva unica. Next base: position 58,041,423 of record OX465281.1, on the reverse strand, counting down.
ACATGTAAAGCCCCTGCTCAACAAAGGCAGTTTATTTAACATAATAAGCATAATTTTACTTTAATTATGCGAAATATTTCTCATTTCTAAATTTAAAATAATTTAAAAAAAATGCTGAAAAAAATTCCTTTGAATAAATGAGCGTTTTCATTCATAAACCGACAGTTCCCCGCAGTCGCAAGCAACACAACCTCCCCGGGCAGAAGCGCGTATGCGACTGGCAGGAAACGTCAACAATCTAGTAATCAAAGTGATAAAAACACAAATTTCGTATTTTTTAGTAGAAATTACTACAAATTATTTCTGTAGCATATGTGTAAAATATAATAACCTTAAAATAAAAAAATATATAAAAACGGGTGTTTTTCAGTCATAATTTGTAAATTTTTTAAATAATCATTGAAGTCCCAGAAAAGTACACCTTCCTTTAGCAATACGCAGTCGCGACTGATTACATGGCAGCAAGTGATTTGATAGGAGGAGTTAACTGAAGCTTTTGTCTGAGCTTTTAAACATTTTTAAGAGCTTAGCTGTGGAACATGCGCGGGATGTCACGAGGTTTGAAAACAACTATACTATCAAAATTTCAAATATTAGTAAGGAAGTAAGGATAGCTTCCACAACGCTTTTGAAAGAGGATAAAAATATATAATCCACTGCAATGGTATGCAATGTTAAAAGTATTTGAAGGAGTGCTCGAAGATGGTTATTGCAGCACTCCATTTCCTGCTGGGGTGATCAAAAAGGGACACGAACGACAATCGAAAGCTTCACAGATCGTTGATAAGGGATAGTAAACCTCACAATCATTCGGAAATCCAGGATTGGTGTCGACAAAGATCGCTAAGCCATTGCAAGAAAACGGCTGCTCGCGGTAAACAATAGGGAAAAGTTTATCTTCCAACCGGGAATTTACTTTGGATGTTGTGATGCACCCACCCGCACCCTCTGACCCACTTCAACCACCGACTCATGACTCTACCCAAAAATGGCACTGTAGCCGATAATAATGGATCATATTTGATTTAAATATATATTTCTTATCACACTATACGAAAACAAGTTGAATTTTTGCTTTTCCTACACCCTATAGATATTTCAAATTGGTCGTGTTAAAAAGCTTTTTATCAACGACACTCAAAAATGAATTTCTTATGGATTTAAAACTACAATTGAAAAAGGCTGATGTAAGAAAACATTCATAAATTCGTTCAAGTTCGATTATTGGAAGTAAAAATAAAACAAAATATTATATACCATTAATAACCTCCATTAAGTACATGAGACTCTTATTAATATTCTACACCATGAAACAAAACTGACCTCTTTGACTGATTTAACGTAGCCGCCTTGTGGTATCAATTTCATTTATCATAATAAGATAATAGATGAAATAATTTATATGAGAAAAAGAGAGCTATATGTATTTAAGAATGTCTATTTAGTCTTGTTGGTTTGATTGATTTCTTTTAATAAAACTTCTAACTGAGTTCAAGTTTCCACAATGTAATTATTGTGAATGCAATGAAATTTTTTTGAATGTTAAAGCAATGCCTTGCAAATTTTCAGACTGTTTCGTTTTAAAGTAAACCGCGTGAAAACGTGACATGTCTTAAAAATATCCGTTTTGCAATTGTCTTTAAGACAATAATCATTTGTTTGCCTCTATCTAAGATGAAACATGTCATCTTGAAGCGTGTAATCAAAGGTCGATAGACTTTAAAGCAGATGCAAATATTTATACCTTCAGCAAACAATGGGTCACTCTTTAAGACAGTGTTTAAGTTATAATTGGTCATAAACGTTGACTGCCTCATGAACTGACACTTTCACGACATTTAAATGGCCATCGTCGTTTGTCATGTGTGCTTAGTCGCATTTCAATATATTTTCCACGAACGATTTCAATGTTGTCGCCTTAGTTGATCGAGTTTTTGTGGGGACACCTAAGAATGGGATGGGTTCACTAAGCCGCAGCAAATTAACACACTTTGGCCAGTTGTTACCGAAAGTAATTCCATAGCTGACGCAGTCATATCGCACTCAATGTCCGTGGACAGTTTACGCGCAGTAAAAAAAGTGGAAGTTGTGGACACGTCGAACGCATCCAATATTAAAGCTTAATGTGCGGACCTGTTCCTATAACGATCGTTATAACAGCATAAAAGTGATGTATAGGCCCATATTGCAAGAACAGAAGTGGCAAAGATAAAATTTATCATCGAGTGAGTGGAAGTGATACACATAACCTGGATATTACACAGAATTCATATCCAGTTCCTTCTTGTAAGTAGCATCTAACGCCACCTGAATACTAATTCCCAGATTCGATTCCAACGAGTTGAGTGTTTTGTAATCAGAGAAATGCTTTCGCTCCTCGTAAGGGGGCAGCCAGGCCAGGGCTGCTTTTGTTGGTAAGAGACTTTCGTTGATTTAATTTCGCGACATTGTTGCTGGTAGCTATTGTTGTTGTTATTATTGTGCAATCCTTCGGGCTTATCAGTATTCTCAGCTGCATTTCACTGAGGTAAGTGAGATTCGAAAATGAATAAAATTACCGCGATTTTAATCGAGGATTATGCATTTTCCTGGTGAACGTTCATGGACTTTTAACCAGGGCTACCGTAACTCTGTATTGTCCTTTTAAAAGCATGATGCGGAAACGTATATATGAACAAAATGTAAATATATTAAAATCAGAAGGAACTTTTTCTGTTTTATTTCTGAAATAACAAGAGTGGCCGAAAAATACGACTTCGATGGTTTTGGCTATAACAATACACTATGCAAATATCAAAAAACAAGCGACGAAGTTTTCTAATATTTGTAATACCTATTAAAAAAAATATGGTTCTTGACTGAACACAAGAACATCTTTATTAATTCTAACATTTTGGAAAAAATTTCCTTTGGAATTTCTACATAATGGATTTGGAAAAGCCGCCATCTTGAAAAAGAGGGAGAGCTTGTTTATATTAAATAACTCGTCTGCATCACTGACATATAATAATAGACTGCTCATCCGACATTTTTCCCATAGAAATTTGTGGCAGCAAAAAGTATGTCCCTTTTGTCATAAGCCCCTTTTGTCACCGAACTCAAATTTTGTTTAGTTTCGGGTTTTGAGCTCAGTGCATTCACTGGCAGAAATAAAATCGGATAGTGCCAAATAGAAAAAAATAAATTTGACATTCAAAATCTGCAAACTTTTGCATTTCCTTAAATATTTTTACTCTTCACTTTCAATAAATTACATAATACGACAATTTTTTTATCTATGCAGTAAAAGAAGAAAAGTAAATAAAATTTAGGAATAATTTTAAGCGACATTTAAAAACACTGCCGTAATGGTTGTGTGGTATTAAAGTTGCCATACCTGATTTCAGATTTTCCCTTTGATACCTGTACTTCCAAAACGTTCCATATCCCAAAAATCACATTTTTAAATACATATCTGTTCTGTTCAAAACGAATCTAAATATATTAGATTTATTTTCAAGAAAATTTCCATCCCACTATATTTAATTAAACAATATCAGAATTTTTTCCAAAACGTGCCGTATCTACAAGGAGTTTGTCTTATAGCTTGTCTTATCCATAATGTTCCAAACAAAATTTTATCCCAGGCGGCCATGTTTAAAATTAACAACTAATTTTCCAAAACAAATGAAATGCCCAATTATAACGAACGGATCTGAGCGGATTGGAATGTCAAAAAAACGCATTTGATCGGATAGGAAATTGACTGGTTATAATAACGCATCTGCTCGGATTCAAACGTCAAAGTTTATTGTAAACAAGAGTGCAAAACAATTTTCATTTTGTTGGTTTTATAGACAATTTTGGCTTTTTTTAAATTCTTTTATTTAACTTGCATGGTATGTGACCAAATCTTGGAAGTTAAATTTCACCCACTTCCCGGTTTCGGATAGAGCTGAAATTTTGCATACACGTTTAGTTTGGGTGACAATGCAATCTGGCCATTTTGTAAAAATATCAAGATGGCGGTTCCAAAATGGCGGCTGAATTTTGAAATTGTGCTCCGCGGCCCTTTGACATGGGTATCAAATGAAAGGATATGACAGGTAGAACACAATTAGCTATGTGGCGTCATTCCAAATTCAAAATGACGGCCAACACTAAATTGCGGAAAGCTTATAATAGACTAAAAAGTAGAAAATATAACCGATCAACTTCCAATTTTGCACACACTCGTAGTTCGGGTGATAATTAATGTGTATGAATGATGAGATGAATAGTTGAGTTAAGGGTGAATTGAAAATAAAGAAGCAATACACGTTACAAAAAATCACAAACAAACACAGAGATGCTGCTGTCAACTAAATTCAACTACACAAATACTGAACTCATGTCCGTATGCATAATTTCAACTCAATCCAGGTAGCAGAGCTGAGTCGAGTTCAGTCAACCTTAACCCAACTCGACTCCCGTTTACATGTAGTTAGACTTGGGTTCAACTTGAGTTCAACTCATCATGTATAAGTACTAAATGCAATCTGACCTTTTTGTAAAAAAATCAAGAAGACGGTTCCAAGATGGCGGCCGTTTTTGCAATTATGTTCCACCGAGCCCACGACATGGGTATCAAATGAATACAGTAAACTGTGTGACGTAATTTTAAATCTAATAGAATTGCCATCATAAAATGGCGGAATACATATAATAAACTAAAAAGTAGAAAATAAAATAAATGGTTAAAAAAATTTTTTAAAAAAATTCTTTTAATTAACTAAAAAATGTACTGAAAAGTACAAAATAAAAAATATGTAAAAGAAAGCGTGAAATTTCAATTTTAATGAAAAAGTTAAATAAAAGAATGGCGCACTGTTAATTTGTTTATGAATGACAGATGACAAATTTCAAAATGATAAAAATGCGCCATTCTTTTATTTAACTTTTTCATTAAAATTGAAATTTCACGCTTTCTTTTACATATTTTTTATTTTTTACTTTTCAGTACATTTTTTAGTTAATTAAAAGAATTTTTTAAAAATTTTTTTTAACCATTTATTTTATTTATAAATAATTTCATAATTTTTAGCCTAATTGACGAGTTGCTCGCCGGTAAACATTTTAGCATTTCATCTTTAAACGTTGTTTATCAAATTTTTGACAGTTCAATGCGGCAATTTCTAATCATTTAAAAAGGAATGCGCTCAAATCCGACCGAATCCGCTTGAATGTGTTCATTATAATAATCGGTCAGGTCTAAAATGTATGTTGGGAAAACCAATTTGACAGTTCAATCCGTTTTGTTGCGCTCAAATCCGTTCATTATAATTGGGCCTTTATACGACTGTACTGGACTATTGGAGCAACTCTTTAGTATTTTATTAATACAAGTATTTCAAGGTATTTTGTGTTAACTACTTTAAAAACAGCGGTAACATAATTCTGCTTACACTTTGTATCCAAACTTATACATACAGTGTAGTTGTTTCTGTAATTTTAAAAATATTTCTGAATAATGGAGGACCATTTAATGAAAAAATATAATTGTGATTATAATCACACTTTAGAAGTGAAACTTTCGATAAATATCTGAGGTATATCGACATTCCTTTTCCAGATTTTCTCCAGAGCTTTCTTTAAGGTCAGAAGTTGATTGGTTATTGAACTATATGCGCTTTTCGATTACTGGATTTCCAGATAGGCAACCAAAACCAATGGCATTTCAACCTCTGACAATCTAACCCTCATGTATGTCATAAGTCTCTCCTCTGCCTGCCTCTCGGCCCACCACCATCCTCCAGAAGTGAGATACGATTCTATAGTGTAGGCGAAACAAACGCTCTACTGCCGTCACGACAATCTTATATTGCCCAAAATTTGTGAAAAACAGTTTTTATAAGCTTTTATTTAACTTACAATGTTTGTTAGTTTGTTTGGATCAAATCTTGCAACCTCAAATTTTGCACATATGTATAGTTCACGTGACAATCCATTCTGACTATTTTGCAAGAAAATGTAGAAAGCGGTTCCATGGTGGCGTTCGATTTTTGCAATTATTTTCCCCGACCCCCGACATGGGTATCAAATGAAAGGGCATGACAGGGCATGAAAGGGCTGTGTGGCGTCATTTCAAATTCAAAATAGCGGCCAACATATAATGGCGGAAGACATATAATCATAGATGTACATATTAACTAATTTTTTGTTCTTCATTTATCACCATACTAGCAAAAATCTGCATGCGCTGCAAAGCCTTTCAATAAAAAAAGATTATGTGTGCCTACTATGGAATAATGAAAAACGAACAACTCTGCAAAAATTGATTTTTGATACTAAAAGAAATTTACAGTATGTTACAATTCCTTTCAGATTCGAAGATAAAAAATTATGTACTATGTGCCGAATAGAAACCTAGCCAAACATATTCAGAATTGTTCGCATAAATTTTGCTATGCCAGTGAATGGGCCGCCCTGTGCAGAGCTTCACTCATCGCGCCCTCCTCCCTTCCAAACTGTTTTTCCCAGGAAACACAAAAAAATGTAATCAATTTTGCAAATTTGACGGCGCCTCCCCCTCCCCATGTAGCCTAAAAATGCACAATTTGGCGCCCCTAAAAAATCTAATATATACTAACTCTTTACCTATCTTATTGGAACTTTTCGTTAGCGGCCCACTTTCGCAAGGTAGGTTATTCCCATATACTGTGTGAAGCAATAGAAACAACAAGACTGGTCTTGCACATTTAGCAAGACTCGGGCAAGACTGCAAGACTTTTTGCAAGACTTTCTGCAAAACTTTTAGCAAGTCCTTTTGCTATTCACTGCAAGACTTTTGGCACTTAGTGATGAGAACAAAGTCTTGATATCTTGATGTTGCACGGGCAAGGTTCTCTGCGATTAGCCTAGTATAGTAACCCCAGTTTGAGGTTTTATATTTTAAAAAGGGTGGTTAGGCTAGAGTCCTGCAGTTGGAACTCTATGAACCTGTGGTCTGAGACCGAGTGTTGCTCCAGGACAAATATCGTCGATCTAAGTAGCAGTCTGACGCAAGCGCGGTGTCCAGCACTTCCTCTCTGTTTTTGGTAACAAAGGTGGGATAATTACCTTTGCTACAAATAGCAAGCTTGGTGTTTAGTAGGTAGTTAAAAACACCCTCGCCTCGAAAATTAATGTCCGTGCTGCTCTATTCTGTGTGGTGACCATTTGCATCCACCAGGACCGTGGTAGGATCGGTGTATCTTATCAGGGCCGGAAAAGCCATAGGAGGTATGGGCTAGATAAAAAGAAGCCATTTCTTCTGTATTAACTCAAGGTCCACCACAGTAATGTCTCCATCACTGAATTGAGGGAGAAAAAAGGTGCTTACGCCACTTCTGACAAGAATACCTGTCCTTACCTTTGGTGTTAGACTAGGGCAACATCGACTTCGCCTGATGCCATGTGAAGCAAGTACTGCTTTATAGTAGTGCGGACTTATCAGAATCACCTGCACCATTTTTCGTGGTGTTTACTTCCACGACAGTCACCTCCGCTTCTCACGTCGCTGGAGATGACATCAACTTCGTTCTGAGCTGCACTTTCGCCATTGGTTTCCATGTTTCCAGATTCTTCAGAGCCCTTGATGCAGGCCAATTGGTTTACTACTGCTTCCATATCTGTCTGTTTGTTGGAAGCCGTAGCTCACGGCGTATTTTTCCTTAGCCAGCTGGTTTAGGTATTTTTCATTTAGGAGGAGAATAACTTGCACTATGGCCCTGTTAGTCTGCTTCGTTTTGATAACCTTACAGTTATCTGTGCTGCTTTCAGGATTGAAGGTTTTAAGCAAGGTGAGTATTTCCTCGGGCTGATGGAGATAGAGCCACCGGAAACCATGTTCATTAGCCGCTTTGAGTCGGGCGCCTGGGCGGGGATATGATCTCACATCAAACCCCTTTGAACCGAAAGCGTGCGTCTATAAGGACATGGTCAATTGTGTTGTTGGTTACTCCATCTATCGTATTCCAGGCTACTTTTTGAAATCCCTTTTCTGGAATTTGGTGCTCGAAATGGCCATATTTTTGCGCCTTGGCGAAGTTAATACGTTTTAAACCATTATCATTGCCATCTTCGTGAAAACTAAACTTTATGATTGCAGGCTGAGATGCTGGTTGCCATCATTTTTGGCATTGGCATCTCCAATAACTATCTTTATGTCGCGAAGAGGGCAGTTTCTGTATGCTTTTTCTAAAGAGTCCTAAAAAATCTCCTCTTCTTCAGCTGGTCTCTCTAAAATATAATTATGTTACAAATTAATCCGAATCTTGCTATAAGTGGGAAGCGTTATTATTTCATAAGCATATACATACAATTATGTATGTATAAATAAAAAATCAGCTCACATCTCGCTTGGAATGCTTCGCGACATTTGTAATTAATTTGAATAATAATAAAAGCATTTAAATTAAAAACAAATAAGTAACACAAATTTATTCCGGTTTTTGCAGCAAATTTATAGTGAAACATCGATAGTGCACGTTCACTTGAACGTGTCAAAAATCATGCTTTATTTGCATAATTCATGCCAAATGACAGAAAACATTAGTTTTAATTGACGGGCAACTGCAATACTTTCTTTCGACTTTCGTTTTTTTTTAAATACAAAACTTTCTACCACTGTCTGGCTTAAAGGGGAAGAATTATTTCAAAAATTTCGTCATTTCCAATCACTTTAATAATTTGTAATTTTAAAATTCATAGCCACACATTTGCTCCGGGCAGAAGAAAAAACACAACAACAACTGAGTCTTCAAACACGAAGGGCGAAAAGCAATTTGAAATTAAAAAGACATAACTTCCCGCGAGAGCCTGGCATTATTGCGGATAATGAGAAAATGGCCACTTACTTCCCATGATTGAGAAGTCGATGGCATAAAATAAGAAAATAAAAATCCGCTGTAGAGGGAAGAAGCGCCATCGATTTCCCTGTCAATGGAGGCCCATTACTTTCTGCCAAGTGTTTTGTCCCCTTACGAGACCCGATATTTAAACTTTTCGCTCTAAATATCGAAATACATATATAGACCGTAATTGGGACCGCCATAACGCTGGTATGTCATCTCATTATAATTTTTCCCACGTTATGGTAACGCTGACGACCTGCGGAAGGCAACAGAAAAGTTGTAAGCAGCAACAGCCGACGATGACGGAATTTTTCTATAATTTTTGATGCTTATTAAAAGTGAATTGGGTATTTGACAAACATCGATCGCCCTGATGACTATTATATACTGCTAATGGTATTTTGCCAGGATTAGGTTTGAAAACTTGTAAACGCCCAATTAAACTTTGAAATTGGTCTTAAGATGTCAATGCCATTAAGCTGAACGCTCTTCCGAGGATATTGAAGGTCAATATCAACGCTTAAGAATCCTATTTCCCGCTCTTCTGGAGCAATTTAAAGGACACTTTGCAAGGAAGAAATTCCCAAAGTCCGTGGAAAAGCTAGCTACGCTTTCTATACATCGACCAGCAAGCATCTTAGAACTGTAATAATTGCAACAATGTGTGTAATTCTTCTTGACAGTTCATTTTTTCGTAACTTTTTATCGATATCGTAAAGGGTTATGACAGGTCACATAGGAAGCTAGTAATCCGAGATCTAAAGAATCTGAGAATCTGGCTCCAGTTGTTATAAGTTATTGTCAGGGCCCCTCCAGTTTCCTCGGGCTGCAGGGCTCGAGAAACAATTGCTGAAATTGTTTAAGATAAGGATGTGAAATATGTACAGACATAAGGACATATCCTTTAGTATTGCCCCATATCCGGAACGGTATGGCACGTCTGGAATCTGAAGTGATGTGGACTTTTCAAATTGCATTGCTAAAGTGTGCAATATGTTCTGTAGATTGTAGCTTGCTACTTTATAAAAGTGATTGCGAGGGGTTGATGGCCATCATTGCTATTATTTCAAGATATTTTCCCCTTCAAAATCAAATAAACATTTATTCGAATAAGGAAAAATTGAGATAAAGCTCTTTTGTGTGTTCAAAGTCAAAATCAAATTACGAGAAATGCGTTTTGGCATTGGATGCTGAGTGTTACTAGTTGTGTAATGTTCTGTGAACAGGAAATGATGTGCTTACAGTTCAACTGTGCTATAAAAAGAGGTTGTTTATTATTTTTCTTATGTGAAAAACTCTGTTTAGAAGTCAACTTTTCCCGGCTTCGTTAACCTAGCGGATAAGAAAAGCTAAAAACTTCCGAGAGCATGAGGAGTACCCTAAATGGAAAGTGAAGTGAAGTAAGGTTCCATTGCTTATGAATAAATGAGAGTGACCAAAATGTAAATGAACTGGAAGTTAAAGTTCGAAAATTTTTAAAATTCATATAGAGAAGGACGAAAATAAATTTGAAGGGCTGTGGAGTACATACTAGGGTGCGATTATCACAGTAGCGGAAAAAAGCACCGGTGTTGTCCAAAGAAACCAACATCACTGGATCTCAGACACAACCTGGCAAAAAATATAACGCAGAAGGGATCTCAAAAATAACGCGAACTCTAACAAGCGAACGCCATCAACTTGAACGGGAATACTCCCACTTACACCGAGAGGTAAAAAGAAGCGCCCGACGTGATAAAAGGCAGAAAATACGAAAACGCAGCAAACACAGGCAACAGTAAAGTGTTGTACAAAATTACTAAACAGCTCTTTCTAAAGCACGGACCGCTCCTGCATAGACCATACTAAAACCTTGGGAATCATAGTGGAAAAGTCTACTGAATTACGATCACCCCTGTACCTAGCTTTCGTAGGCTATGGGAAAACGTTCGACTCGGTCAATAGGAGCTTTATGTGGCAGGTACTACGGTAACGTGGACTGCCTGATAAAATAATAAATTTGATTAAAGCCCTTTACAACAATTCCAGATGCAGAGTTCTCCATATTGAAAAATTATCCGCCAACTTTGAGGTGAGTTCATGAGTACGACAAGGATGCCTACTTTCGCCTTTACTATTTCTTATAGTAACAAATTAAGTCCTTGCCACCGCTCTAGATAGTGGAACACTATCGTAGTAGTAGATCTTAACTACGCGGATGATATCTGTTTGCTGGCCCACAGACACCAGGACCTCAAAAACATGTTAAACAATTTGGCAACAGAAAGTAGTCCAGCAGTCTTAAGGCTGAATCCGAATAAAACCAAAGAAATGCGTATTAATGCAAACACCCTTGAACGAACTGCACTGAATAATGACGTGGAACTGGTAGATAAACTTTGCTGTTTTGGATAAGATATGATATTGTACTGGCGTTTCTTGTCATGAAAAAACGCTTATTATATTCCCAGAAAACTCGAAAGGTTTGGAAGAAGTTTGGAAGGTAGAAATAAAGAAAATAGATCGCCTCTTAAATGTACGTTGGTCTACAAGTATTTTCTGAGGTACAAAAGCTTAGAATAAATACCCAACTATGAGTGTAAACGCTAGTCTAATAGTAGTATAGCTAGGCCACTGCGAGCGCAGTGACTTCATTTCTTATATACTTGGGTGTAAGCTTTACGGGATAAGAGCCCAAAATCTTTTGTTTTACACGTTATTTACTACATCACTACATCAATGTTGAACATTTCGAGAAAGTTTACTGAACTTTGCATTCATATTGGCATGGTGCCGTCTTTTGGAGAATTTCTTTTTATGTTCAGCTGCTTATCAAAATTAAACTAGTGGGATGTTGTGCCTAGAGACTAGTCACTAATTACGCTTTTTCATGGTATCCTGTCTGTTGAATAACACTTCAGACTGGATGACAATATATTAAGTGGAGATAGTGAAGAATCACGAAAACATTCCAACAAATAACTTGAAAAACTAACGCATCTTTCATGTAAATGCTGCTGAAAGAATTATACAATAATTACCCGCCAAGCATTTGAAAGAATTGATATATTTTAATTGCACCCCATCTATGACAAAGAATAGTGAACACTCCCTCAATGGCAATATTACATTACTCTTCATTTTACCTGTGATTATCAATTTCCATAAAATATACAAAATACATTTCATAAAAAATAGAAAATCTGTTGTTATAAATCAGTTGTTTACTTCCTTCGAAAGTTTATACATATCTAGCATTGGAATGAACCATTTTACGTAAGAATGAATAAATAGGTTTATTGCCACATTCCTCCAAGTTAGTGTTTGGAGTATTGAGAGGGCTCTAGATCGGGGTGCGGAAGGACTAGGGCTGCAAAAATTTTTAGATATGGGACAATTCGTTTGTACATTTTTTGTAAAATATTAAAAATTCTGAGAAAAATCACTTCCTTATAGTGATGGACTATAAGGACGGTCTTAAATACACCGTTCATGCAATTAAATTTATAAATTTTCATTCATTTCAGTAAGCGTTTATATTCCCTGGTAAAAATTAGACATCTACTTTTCGTTTTATATCTGCTGACACTCACTAATAATTTTAATAACTGTGATTATCCATAAACCTACAAAATCATAGATATTTTTTTGTGACAAATCCACAGCGAATTGTTCCAAAATTGATTCATGACTATAAACTAATAAAATGAGCAGCATATAAAATATGCATATAAACAAATAAATACTTTATATTATTTCCGTGAAATTTTTTAACGATTTATAAAGCCGCGGAAGAGCCATAAAAAATCAAGAAAATGATATTTTTTTCACTTTTAATTTAGTAAATATTTATGTTCTCCTGAGTATCATTATTAAATAATATAATTTAGTGATAGAATCAAAACATGTTCCACCGAAGTAAAAAAAAAATTGTATTTCACAATTGCGCGGCCAAGGATTGAACTTGGTTCCCCGGGATAGGATTCTAGCGCCTTAGCTCTAGGCTACCGATATATAGACTTTATTAGAAATCTCTTTTTTGTTGTTAAATATACTTCCGGTTGAAATTTCCAGACCATTTTCTCAGTTTTAGGTCTTTTGACCAAGAGCTACATTTTGAGATATGGCCCAAGTCTGTAGCGGCAGTACTTTTAGAGATGAAAGAAGGTCACAGACGGACAGAGCCTCTGTATAAGCTAAAATTGCTTATCATTAATGTATTATTGGTTTAGTTTACATAATTATCTATCCGGTAATAAGATTCACTTTTTTAAAGATCCGAAAGCTTAAAAAATACCCCGACTTGTCTCGAGCCAGAAATTGTATGCAATAAGAATTGATAGGAAGTATGTTTTTCTGCTTCAGGAATGTATGAATTGTGGCGACTCGGTAAGTTCACGTTTCATCTTTGAGGAAATTTTGCTTCTCCAACCTACATGCAGATACCTCTCGCCTTAAAGAGTCTATGTGCGCTAAAACACTATTGATATCTCAAACTTAATTACCTATGTATATTGCAACGAAGACGTAACCACTAACTTATCCAGTCGAAGCTAATGCACCGACACCCATAAGAACCCAGATGAGATTCCAAGACAGAGCGAAGTTGCATAAGCTATTTAAAGCCAAGTATGCAATCCAAGTATTCAAAGGTAGCTCTAATTCATCCGAGATTTGTGACAAATTTGCATCAATCTTCCTTAAATATTTCTCGTCCCCCGTCTTCCAACCAGATGAAGACAATTTTCGACATATCAATGCAATCCAAACGGCTCAAAACTTATCCCTGTATATAACCAGGGAAGATCGAAACATATAAATGAACTTCCGCAGGATTTCTCGTCCGGCCCTGATGGAGTTCCTCCTGCTGTTCTAAAATCCGGTGCAGGGGCCCTACTGTCTCCTCTTCTATGTTTATTTCAAAAATTCCTAAATAAAGGGCGCTTCCCAACCTTATGGAAGAACTCTTTTATAATACCTGTCCACAAAAAAGGCTGTAAAAACGAAATATCTGATTATAGGCCAATTGCGAAGTTATCGTCTATACCAAAACTCTTCGAATCTATTATTTATTCTGCTATCGCCCCTATCTGCAAGAGGCTTACCTCAACAAACCAACATGGTTTTCTTGCAGCCCGTTCCACTACTACTAATTTACTGGAGTTCTCTTCACACACAGTTAGAGGCTTTGTCACTGGCTGCCAAACTGACTGTGTCTACACAGACTTCAGTAAGGCTTTCGACAAGCTCTCCCACTCTATTATAGTTCTTAAACTAAAGAAATTAGGCTTTCCGCATGCCCTGTGGTATGGTTCCAGCCGTACTTAGCCGACAGAACCTACCAGGTTCTATTCCGCGGAGTAAAATCTAAGAACATCGAAGCGTCCTCTGGAGTCCCGCAAGGTAGTCATCTTGGCCCTCTCCTTTTTATTTTATCAATTGACGATATTGTTACCCAGCTAAGGCACTGTAAAATCCTTATTTACGCTGATGACATCAAACTGTATCGCCACATAAGGAGTATAGAGGATTGCAAACTTCTGCAAGCAGACCTAAACACCTTCTATTCTTGGTGTTGCAACAACAACCTTGTGCTTAATATTAGTAAATGCGAGATCATGACTTTTTGGTTGTGGTGTTATAACTTATGACTATACTTTCCTTGACAACAAGGTCTCGCGTACAGAATCTGTAATCGACCTTGGGGTTAGGTTAGAAAGTAAGTTGGATTTCTCCACCCACATCATTTATATATCCTCCAAGGGCAATTCAGTCCCGGGATTTATAAAAATATGGTCCAAAGAGTTCAACAACCCCGCTCATCACTAAACACCTGTACGTATCTTTGGTTACTCCTTTGCTTGACTACGCTTCCCAGGTATGGTCTCCTCACTACTCCTCCCATGTTAGTAGAATCGAATCGGTTCAAAGGAAGCTCGTCCGGTTTGCACTCAGCCACCTCCCGTGGGATGACCCACTTGCTCTTCCACCTTATGAGAACAGACTTAAATTGCTCAACCTTAGCTCTCTCCATAAGCGCCGTGAGGTCGCTGACGTTATACTCGTTCATCGACTGATGAATGACAAGGTGGATTCTGGTTTCTTAAGAAGCCGCGCGTCATTTAGAGTCAATAACTACAACCTGAGAGGTGAACCTCTCTTGCACATTAATTCCTCTAAAACCAATTATGGCATGTTCGAACCCGTTAATCGCATGCTTATAAATACTAACAACAACAGGAGTGTGTTTAGCTTGCTAACTAGTGAAGTTGTCCTTAAAAGGACCCTTCTCAATGTGAGCCCTGCTGAGAAGTGCACCTTCTGAGCTAGAAGGGTGACTCTATTATTATTATTGTAATTGAGGTAGGAGGAAAGCTCACTATATAGTTGACAGAATGTGACCCCAATTTGTGTGGAAACCCCAAGCTTAGGGGTCAGACTTTGTACTAAACGTGGGTAATGTCCTTCAGGTCAGGGTCTAGTAGCAAGCTTAGTCTGAAGAATACAAGAGTATGCTATAGGTTAGAGTGGGCTAGGGATGCTCGTGTCAATTTCTATGAACCGATGATGTTACACGAGTTCGGAAATACTAACTGCCGGAGATTGTTCCATGGCCAAGTTTCGAAGTTTCGACGGGACATCTAGGTTGATCGAATTAGACATAAGTTCCCGATAGTAAAGAAAAGATCTGGTACGCTTGTCTTATATTATCAAAGGCGCAGGAGTAACGCAGAGTATCGTTATCTGCGAAGAATTGTGGTCATTAGAGGAGATTGAGAGCAGATCAACAATAAAGATAAAGAAAAGTCCGGCTGATAAAACTGACCCCCGGAAAACAGCGGCCTAAATAGTGTTGGGCTGTTGGATTCAACGCCATTCGAAGCTTCCATTAGTTTCTAACAATTTAGAAATACTGCGGAAAAGTTTTCGCAAGGTCATAGCCAAAGGCGAGGCATATTTCTTACGCTCTATGGCGGAAAATTGTCGGGATCAGCAGAGTTATTAGCATCAAGGTCTTTGTCACACATATACACCACGTGAGTCCTGAAGAAAAGTACAAATGAATTTGAAAGATCCTTTAAAAACACTGAACATACGTGTTCCAGATTCTTTCAACATTTCAACATTAAAATAACAATAAAATACATTAAAATACCGAACTAAGTAGAATAACATATAAATTAATAATTTTTACTAACTGGCAACACTTGGTTGTCTATTTATTCTAGTATTGATAACAATTTGTATATGAAAACTGTTAATCCTATATCAACCCAGCTCATTGTATATATTGAACTGTTACTTGTTTTCTGTACTATCGGATAAGAAAAATTGTTAGTCAGTCGCTTTGTAACTGCTGAACTCGAAATAAACGTGTAAGCGCCGATCGATCTTTTTACTTGTTAAAACCCTGCTGTGTACCCTCGTCCTGCGCGAGAAAAGGTGTTAATCGTTCTAAGACGATATTCGGTACCTTAATCATTCTTAAGCTCGTCCTGTTGCGAGCCTAATTTCTGGAGGATCGTCCAGCGCGATCCGCATGCTTTCAGAAACAATACGTGCTATGGCACTCTTACTACTTCAATCCGCGACCTTAGGTATGTAAATTTCTTCGCCAAGATCATCAGCATTTTCAAGTTCTCGTGGTAGAGTTAAAAATTAAAAATGCGTGTCGGAAATTTTGTTTGTCAGTAGGTATGTTTACTCGGCGTAATCGATTGTTGTGTTGTTATTGTGGGTCAGCGGTAGTATCATTTACACCCCTGAAAAAGTTAATTAAAACATCACAGGAAATATAACAGATAACTAAATCTTACTTGTATAATATATTGAATTTTGTCTATTAAAAGTCGAAGTGTTTGTTAAAGAAGTAACCATTCAAGCATTAAGGCCTTTAATTCGCTATCAATGTCGTCTTTATTCAAAAGCAATCACCACAAAATTTATTTTATTGATTAGGATAAAGGTGACAATTTTCACGCTTTATGTAATCTAGGTCAAAGGTCTACGCTGGCAGCATTTAGGTCAGTCAATGGGGGGTGAAGTAATATGATAGATGCTACTTTCTGCTTTGTCACATTTTAGAAACTCATTTGTTGTCAATCGGATTGGCCCATAATCCTGCATAATCAAACGCAAGTATGAGGTTTTCTTCCAGAAGATCACGCCTGAATATAAAATACCATAGCCTAAGTAAGTACAAAATTATAGAATACCCCTGGAGGCGCTCCAGATTTAAAGCACGACCACTGAATTGAAAATCCGAATTACAAAATCAATACACATCTCATTTTCACATTATATCCCTGTCTAAAATAAGAAATTGGAAAAAACAAAGAAAATCAATTTCCTCCCATTCTAATCCAAACAGAAAACAGTCACCGCCATTCCAGAGGAGCTAGCAGAGCCCGAGACGACAGCAGCGGCATTCAGCCTCAGAGCGCACCAGGATCGATTCCTTTATCTGGAGGAAAGAGGCCACACATACATGACCCACTGTGTGTCACTAGGGAGATAAAAATGTTGAGGAACTGGTTTAAAGTAATGCTAGTCATCTATTTGGGGCTTAATCCGAATCGAAGCCTTATGACGTGTACATATGGGCACACTCGGCCTACCATCGTAGACAACTTCGCCCTGAGGTCCATATTTCATAGCTTCCGGAACTACGTATTCCGCAGCGTTGGAAGGACGAGCGAGAGGAACCATGGCCACTTTCGGCATCAGCAAAAACCATTTCCAGACTGGCAACCATTTCCCTGCGGATTGAACAATTCCAGGAGTCCTGAAGTTCCCACCAATGTACATAAATTAAGACCAGGTATGATGATCACATATCCCGGCATCCAGGTCCCGGTGTCGGGGGTGTATTTTGCATATTCTAACGGTTGTAATATAGGTGACATCGACGTTATCGCAGCCATGGGGGATTCACTTACGGCAGCATCGGGTGCTGCGGCGAATTCTTTCATGGATTTATTTATGGAGAACCGGGGATTAGCATGGAGCATCGGTGGCCAGTACACCTGGAGAAATGTGACCACGCTTCCTAATATATTGAAGGTGTTTAACCCCCGGGTAAATGCGACATTTTTTATTCTGATTGTGGTGAAGGTTACCATTTATTATTTCAGCTTGTGGGATACTCTAGGAGCGACGCATTCCCATTTCACGAGGATTCACAGTTTAACGTAGCCGAGATTGGGGCCGTCTCGGCAGACCTGCCGTACATGGCGCAAGTTCTTGTGCAGCGCATTAAGAGCGATCCCCGAGTTAATTTCAAAAGAAGCTGGAAAATGGTTACGATATGCATGGGTAAGTTTTTAATGGAACAAAATATGTGGGGGCGGAGGGTAAGGGAACTGGTTTTCGGTTGTTGGCTTGTGCTAAAAGGTCTTTTTCCGGTTAACCAGAGAAACGGTTATTGTTGTTCCTGAGAGTTGAGCCCGGTACCGGTTATTAGCATACTTGTTTATCAACATGTGGAGTGAATTGTGTAATATAGCTTGGACCGTTGAAACTAGTTTTTGGGGCTCGTAAGGCTGAAATTTGTTTGAATTTTAATAGATAAAATTTGCAGTTAATTATAAGATATTTTAGGAACAGGTTGATTGGAACAGTTTTCACTTTTGCGCGGTAAGACATGTTATTACGGCAGGAAGTTCTACATTTAAAATTTTCAATATTTGCCCCAATTGGGTTGATTTGAACATTTGATGTTAGCCTTGCAATAATTATCATCATTGGTTGATGGTGAGCTTTGGCTTCCTCAGGAAACTTATTCCATCGTTCACGGTCTTAGCCAAAGTCAAAGTGTATACGAGTTCTGGCGCCCAGCTTAATAAGGAGACGATCGCAGTACTTTGAGCTTTCAATCTAGATTCCGGCTTCCACTCCTGTTTCTATTTTGGAGCCATCCAGGTACCTTACTACTGCACACTTCGGTACTTTAAGAAAAGTCCAGGTTGGCGTGACTTGTATATGCATGGAAAGTGGGTCCATGTTGAGATCTCAAAAAGTACGTCGTCCAATAGCATCAGCGGTTCTGGAATCTAATATTGATCAACTATAGAATGGCCTCGCCCAAGACCAGCACGCAGATAGCCATTTTCTTCAGTCGCAGTGCCATATTTGTTGCGTTCTTTACCCCATAAGATTCCAACGGGATTTCGTTTTCAAGTCTTTCTTCAGTTTTCTAAGTGGGTTTCTAAATTATAAATCGATGTTGCAAAAAATGTCACCATAATTAATTAATGTTTAAAAAAATATAAAAGATCAATAATTACTCAAAAAATAATGAACCGACAGGCAGGCACGCCTTTTCCCATATGAAATTATGTGATATTTGGGGGACGCGAGCATAATACTCTGAAGGCAGTCCTAAAATTTATTTTTGTATAAAAAAAATCAGCAGCTGAAGATGCTATTGAATACAACATACGACAACTCTATAACAAAACTACAACCGAACGTAGTGTGAACCGTAATGAGTTATTTGATGCTATGGCGCAGCTCGGCGTACGACATCTTGTAGAATTGACAAAAAGTTCGATGAAAGATGCAAGATGTGGAGTCAGAATTGATAGGGAATTTTCCCCACCCCTCTAAATAAATAAAGGATTAAGACAAGGTGGCACTCTCCTGCTTGTTATTCAACGTGGCCATAGAAAAGGCAGAAAGAGATGCATCGATTAACACATCAGGGTGCATCTTTGATAGGTCAGTGCAAATACCAGCCTTTGCCGACGATATTGCTATCCTTGGAAGATCATTTGAGAGCATGAAGGAGACCTTTGTAGCACTTGAGCAATCCGCAAAAAAATCGGTTTGGAAACGAGCAAAAAACAAAGTATAAGTGCACAAAAAACGCCAGTTATGTCGTTTAACCCTAAAAACGACTCGACCAAATTTTGAAAAAATCTTTTCAGATCATATTTCCGTTACGCTTCAACCGACACCTTAACAAAGACGTTATCTTTCTTGGTTCGCGCGATATCGTGCAGGAAAAAATGACTCCATACATACGCACAAACACACATACTTCTTCTCAAATTTTTGATTAAAATGTCTTGAAAAATGAAAATATGTACGTTGTAAATTTCGAATTACAATAACTTCCCTACAATCTGGGAATTTTAAAATATGTGCGATGCCAAATTATTGTATTTTAAAAAATCAAGCACCTTGAAATCTAGGTAAATTTCCAGGTACATACCACAGTTCAAAATGTAAAAGTGGTGAACATCCAATTATTGAATTTTTTTGTCCTTTTGGCTTCGAGACCTTTTATTCAAGCCATGCATAGACTGCTAAAATCAGGCGCATACATCTACTTCAATCCAAGTTCAGAGAACCGCGTCCTTCGCGAAAAATCGAACTTTGGGAATTGTATTTTTTACGGAAAAATAAATGGATCTGAGTAAATGGAAGAGTACCTCTTATACAAAAGTTCGGATTTTACCATATAGGTGCACTACAAACTCGAAGGGTTCTAGAGAGTGCAAAATAGATCGCGTAGAAATACTCGCCGTATCCGAAAACCACTATATACCAAAATTCTTGCCAATCGGATGAGCGTTTTCGGAGTCTACAAAACATTTGCCCGCAGACAAATTTTCACTTTTTATATAAATAAACTTATGTTAAAAATAAAAATATTCATAATTATAAATACTCGTCTTAAAAGTCAAACAATACAATCAAATCATAAGTTGTTGCCCCGCACTAGAGCAGTCCCTCCCCCCCTTATATATGTAACTCTAACAGTTTCTTCAATATTTGGTGCAGAAACTATTATTTTTACAACTTCAGAACACCTAGAAGGAAGTGGAAGTTGTTAAATTGTCAATGATACTGTGATGATTATGCGCCATCTGTTTGTCGAGAGGATGAATCAACGATTTTCGGTTGTTGTATGAACTAAGAATTTATGTACTAAACTAACGAGCAATAAGCGAAGACAACTCAAGCTGGTCGAAACTTAAGAACATACCACTAGGCTCGAGAAAAGGGACTCGAGAAGGTTCCAGAAAGTAGACAAAGGTCGAGCTGCCTATATAAAAGCGCCTGGCAGCCGCTATCGAGTCAGTTTTGATTATAAAGGCGATACAAGTGTTTTAAAGTGAGAACAGTGAAAAGTAGTGAAATAAAAAGCGATAATTAGAATTGAATAGTGCGAAATATTAAATTTGCTAGTGAATATATATAGTGAACTGTAAGAATTGTGTTTGTAATTAAATTGTGTTTCGGTTTGTAATAAATAAATTATTGTGTGGATACTTAAAAAGTGTATTCCTTAATTAATCCTACGAATCCGTTAAGCCGTAAAAACGTAACAATTGGTGTCAGAAGTGGGATTAATTAAGAGATAAGTGAAATAAGTGAATTTTTTTAAAAAAAAAACTATTGTGACCGGAATTTAATTTTGTGAGTACGAACTAAAGACATAATAATAAAATGGGTCGAAAATTAGTGGATTTGCGCATTGTGGAGTTGAAAAGAGAATTAAGTAAGCGCTCGTTATCAACGGTGGGGGCTAAAAATGCCCTAACCGCCCTGCTTCGAGAAGCTATGGTGAACGAAGGTAAGGATCCTGAATCCTACATGTTTGAAGGCGAGGTAGAAGAGGAGCCAGAAGAAACGACAGTGAGTATGGCAGAACTTTTCAAAACATTGATGGTGATGAAGGAAGCGCAAGAACGGTCATCGGCAGAGATGAGGGAAGCCCAAGAACGGTCATCAGCAGCGCAAGAAGAGATGAAGGAAGCGCAAGAACGTGCATCAGCGGAGATCAAGGCAGAAGTGTTGGCGCTAAAAGATGAACAGAAATTGGTAGCAGTAGTTCATGAACGCTCGTTAGCAGAGATCAAAGAGTCGATGGAGGAACAGAGAAACCAGATGGAGCAAAAATTCGAACTAATGTCACTCTCTGTTGATAAAAAGCTAGATAACGTAAAGGAAAATGTGAGGAATGATCTGGAAAATCTCGAATCTTCGATCAAGGCAAATGTGAGGAATGATCTGGAAAAGCTCGAAAATTCCATGAAGGGAAAGCTCGAAAATTCCATGAGGGAAAATGATGAAAAGTTGAAGATGGAACTAGAATCGGTCAGAGCCGACCTGGAAAGGGTAAAGATTCACCACCCAGCGACGGCATCTCATGAAGTCATCGGAGTTAGGAAACTGCAGCCTCCAACTTTCGACGGGCAAAGCCCATGGCCTACTTACAAGCTCCAATTCGAAGCAGCAGCAGCAGGCAATTTCTGGACTGAGGAGGAAAAAGCAATGGCCTTAACTTTGTCACTAAGGGGTACAGCAGCAGAAATATTGCAGTCAATACCAGCGGAACATCGCAACAGCTACGGGTTCTTAGTTCAAGCGCTGGAAATGCGTTACGGCGATCAGCACCTGCAAGAGGTTTATCGACTTCAACTTCGAAACAGACTTCAAAAGCCAGGAGAAACTTTACAACAACTATGCGCCGATATCGAGAGGTTAGTGCATCTGGCTTATCCTAGTTTCGGCCAAGATTACATCAACGAAGTAGCAAGAGAGGCCTTTCTTAACTCTTTTGCCGACCGAGATCTACAACAAGCAGCGAGATTGGCCGGAAAGAAGAATACCGCAGAAGTTTTGGCATATGCTCTGGCATACGAGGCAGCGAGGCAAGCAACAAGGAATACGGTCCACCTCAGGGGAATCAATATGACTGAGAACATTTGCCATCGAGTCAACACCTCGGAAGTACGTCGTCGTCTACGATGCTGGAACTGTGGTGAGCCGGGCCATTTACAAAGGAGTTGCCGAAAGCGAAGGAGAGTGGAATCGCCAGGGAGTAGGAGTGGCTCAACATGCTGTGGAAAATGTGGACAACGGCAAAAAGGCGACCGGAGGGAGTTGGTGGGGAAAATTGAGACCCCTGATGTTATCGTCAACATCACCCAACTGCAGCGTGGCAACAACAGCCTTGTCATCGAGGGGAAAGTTGACGATGAACAATACACAATTACCGTAGATACAGGTGCTTCAAGATCTGTCATCAGGGCTGATTTGGTCGGTAGAAAGTGGCTGAAAAACGCAGACCAGTACATCCTGAAAACTGTAACAGGAGAGCCAGTGAAATTACATGGGGAAACAATGATGGACGTGGTACTCGGCGACATTAAGTTTACACATTCGTTCCTGGTAGCTGACATCGTAGACGAGTGTATTCTTGGTTTGGACTTTATGACAACACACGGAATACTATTGGACCTTGGAGAATTGAAGATGAAACATCGTAACAGGGGAATTCCAATGGATACTGCTCTGTCCCGGCGACCATGCGAACCAGCTTTTAAAGATCGTCGGTGTATTGAGGAAAAGTGTCAAAAGATGACTGCTGAGCCAAGGATAAATTACAAGGACCAGGGAATTCGAGATGCGCAACGCGACGACTCGGACATATCTGCGATTTTGTCATGGAAAGAACACGAGGAGAAGCCTAAATGGAAAGACATCGCAGAGAGAAGTGAAATCCTGAAGAGCTATTGGGCCCAATGGGATTCATTGCATATCGAAGGAGGAGTATTGAAGCGCAAATGGGAAACAGCTGATGGTACCTCTCATCGAATGCAGGTGCTGGTCCCTCGTGCTGGAATAACAGATATTCTCGAGGAGTGTCACAATAGCCCGTCAGGAGGACATTTGGGAGTCAACAAAACTCTGGCAAAAGTAAAGGAGAGATTCTATTGGCTTCATATGCGGGAGGATGTTACGAACTGGTGTCGTAAATGTGCAGTTTGTGCCGGCAGTAAGGGTCCTCGAGTCAGAGCGAAAGAAGAAACTCGACAATACAACGTTGGGACCTCAGTTGAGAAAATCGGAAGGGAGAATCCTAAGACGGCCAGTGATAGGATGAAACCAAGGTACGACCTCCGAGCGAACAGTAGTGGGTACAAGGAAGGTGACCTTGTTTGGCTGTTCAACCCTCGACGACGAAAAGGCAAGTCCCCGAAACTTCAGCGCCAGTGGGAGGGGCCCTATAAAATCCTAACACGGATCAACGATGTGGTCTACAGGATTGAACAAGGACCCAAAGCAAAGAAGAAGATTGTGCACATAGACCGGCTGTGCCCATATCATCAGCCGGATCCAGGATGGATAACTGTTCGGGACGAACAGTCCTAAGAAGGGGGCAATGTGATGATTATGCGCCATCTGTTTGTCGAGAGGATGAATCAACGATTTTCGGTTGTTGTATGAACTAAGAATTTATGTACTAAACTAACGAGCAATAAGCGAAGACAACTCAAGCTGGTCGAAACTTAAGAACATACCACTAGGCTCGAGAAAAGGGACTCGAGAAGGTTCCAGAAAGTAGACAAAGGTCGAGCTGCCTATATAAAAGCGCCTGGCAGCCGCTATCGAGTCAGTTTTGATTATAAAGGCGATACAAGTGTTTTAAAGTGAGAACAGTGAAAAGTAGTGAAATAAAAAGCGATAATTAGAATTGAATAGTGCGAAATATTAAATTTGCTAGTGAATATAGTGAACTGTAAGAATTGTGTTTGTAATTAAATTGTGTTTCGGTTTGTAATAAATAAATTATTGTGTGGATACTTAAAAAGTGTATTCCTTAATTAATCCTACGAATCCGTTAAGCCGTAAAAACGTAACAATACTATTAAAATACTATAGCCCGGAAAAGTAGCGAATTTATCCTGCAAATTTTCTCTGTTTATTGGTTATTCACAATTTCCCACAGATTCTCAATTGAAATCTAGACTTTGTTGGTTTCGAGCCAATTTCTGCATAGCCTTAAAGTGTGTTTCGGATCGATTGTCCTGTTGAAACTTCCACCTAAGGGGCAATTTCTCGTCTGCAAAACGAAGCATCACTCTCTCCAAGATGTCCACATACTGGAAACGATCCATCATGCCTTCAACCAAACGAATCGTTCCGATTCCTTGCACCGAAAACAACCCCAGGCCATAACATGTCATGCACCATGTCGGATAGTTGGGACACAATATTTTGGATTAAACCGTTGTCCTTTAGGTCGCTGAGTAAATTTAAAATTAAATTTGAACTCATTGGAAAAAAGGACACTTTTCCATTTCTCCACAGTCAAATTCTAAGGCCGAAGTCTAATAAGAGCACCGCACCAGGTGCTGGCACTCAAAAAGGTGCTTGTCAAATCAAAACCTCAGTAGATATATGGAACAATATTCGATGAGAGCATCGCATCGATTCTCGAGCAAAAGGGCGGTGATCGAAAATTTTATGCCATTATGCCAGTGCTCATATCAAAAATGTTTTGATATTTTGCGCCGCACAGAGCATTCAAAAAGTTAAAATTTTGTTTTTAAAGGAGAAAATGGAGGAAATATTACACAAAGATCTTTTCCTTATATGTTTTTTTGAGTCGCTAATTACGAAAATCGGGGTCCCGCAGTCCTAAAATATGGGTATCACCCTTAAACATGTGAAAAAAAAAACTTTTTTGTAAAATTTGTTTTCTGGTTTTTGCTTGAAATTTGATTATTATCAGTCAAAAATAAAATATTTTCAGCTCCATTAAAGCTAAATTTAAAATAGGTGGAAAATTCTTTTCATTTAAATTTTATTTTTGACAAAATATAATATTATTAAAAAAATGGGGAAAAATGGGGATTCAAATTTAATACTCTGGGCCAAAAATAGAAATTTGGTTTACGATGTATCAATACCCTTAAAAGGGAGATACATTATCTCAATTTGCAAACTTTTTTCAAATTCAACTTTAATCTAGTTAATACCTATTCAACCAAATTTCAAGCAAAGCGCAGAAAAAAATTACTTACTTTCAATTTTATTTCGCGGTTCATTCAGTGCTATCATTGGGCGTGAACCGGCACTGGCTGCCAGCACCAACTGCAATTCACAGCATTGCACTTTAGATGCCATGCGATGGTCGGGGCTAGGTGCTCTCATTGGACTTCGGCCTTAAGTGCAATGTTTGAGGTACAATAATTCATCATTTCATTATATGTACTATTTGAATTTTGACTGCGTTCTTTATATTAAAATTTTGGTATGTTTTTTATAATTTAAATTTATAGTAATGAAGGGGATGCTTTAGTTTTGCTCAAAAGTGTACATATATTGAGTTCCGAGGTTGTAACTCTCAAATCGGTTGCGAGGAGTGACTGAGGTCAGCGAGGTCAAGATCCTAAAGAAAGCAGCTGTACAGACAGAAATTATTGGGTAGAGGATTAACTGAACTATAGATGGGTAGCTCAGATCTCAGTCAGCTCAAAGATACGCTTCTTTTTTATGAGTCAATGAATGGGTTCGCAAATCTGAACTGAGCCAGTTCTTAAAGGGTCACGGGTCTTGTAAACTCGGCACCGGTCTAATTTAATGTGCTCGTGAGTAACCCACTAATTTTAAGCAAATGATCTGATTATGTTCAGGACTTGAAGTTATTCAGAGGCTGCTACAACTTGATTTCGAATCAATCGAACTTTATAGTTAGGATTGAAAATTGAAAATCAATTTGAGCAAATTCCTATCCTGTTCGAACCCCTCTAATTGGAGCTCTTCGCGATGGGCAGAGGAACTAGATAAGAAAATGGGATTTGATTGGTCTTTGAATTTATTTCCTGTGTGAGATATTGGGTCCAAAGGTACTACGACTATTTATTTGGCCTACTGTATAACATTCCTAGACCTCATTTGTAGGCCAGACCACTCGAACAAAGTCATCAGTCTGTTTAGTGTCTTCTCGCTTAGACTTAAATGTTCGAGCAGAGACTCCTCAAACAAAGAAACCCTGCACCTCGCTTTTGGAAGACACTCCCAGAGAACAATGAGGGCAGACTCATCGTCCTCTAGAAAAAACCTGCAGTCGGGGTCCTCCGCCCTTCTCCATAAGTGGGAATTTAGGGTGCAATGTCCGGTAATCAAGCCAAAAAGAGTCCATTTCTACTTCGACCTAACAATTCCTTGGCCGTGTTATTAGACACAGTGTAACGGTCGGTTGGAAAATTTATTTTGACGGGGGAATTTAGTTTGGAAATCACCCTGTAGGCAAGGGGAAATTTACTGTAAATTACTGGGGATGAAAAGGAAAATTTAAACAGGATAGGCGAGAAAAAAAATGAGGAATGAAAGGAGTTTTTTTCTGGGGAGTTGGAAAAAAAGTTGGAAAGAAAATGGTCGGAAAATTTGGAAAAAGTTGTAAATAAAGTAGTATGTGAAGAAATTTTGGAAAAAAAGTTAAAAAAAACAGTTGGAAGGACGGTGAATCAATAGAATTGGGATTTATTTTTTTTGGGTTGGTGCCGTAAAATCTAAAAATACGGACGAATTGATTATATATGGAAGAAAGAAATCCAGGATAACGAAGGGAAAAAGTTGTAGGCTGCTCTTCAGGAAAAGGCTGCTGAAGGAAAATTAACCCCCAGAATAAGAAATATAGAAGAAGAGGAAAGAAACAGGTCAAAGGCGTAGGGACCGTAATATTTTTTGCTTCTATGGAAACCGGTAGGTAAAAGATAATTTAAATTTATACCTGCATATATTTGGTGGCGGATCAAAACGAGATTGAGCTTGATAAGAGGATTTTCGCCGTAAGGTGTGAGGATTACTTATAATCACACGAAATATGACGGGTCCTTGGTGATTTGGTGATTTGGACCGTTTAAAAAGAAAAAAAAAACAAATAATTACCTATTGTACTGCAAATTATATCTCACTGCGTTAGGTTATTTACCAATAAAGTTGCAGACGTCACTTTTCTATCAAGACTGTGACTTAGACCGACCATAGTCAAATGAAAACCAATATTTTGTGAGTTCATTACTTCTGGATTGCTGTGCGGATTACACAACCCCTGGGATAATTCGATAAGGCGCAATCATCCGTATTTTTGGTCCCGAACCAGTAATCGTGACATTGTCTACCTACTTAGTCATCATCTATATGTATATATTATATATTCAATTATCAATTATTATTTAATAGCACTTACACGACAAGCTGTGATTGTTAGTTTTGCTTCGACACACAAAAGAATTTACACAAAATAAAATAAAAAAATTTTAGGCTTTAATTTATTACATTTGTTACTAAATAATCATTTTGCGTAGAATTAACAATAACTTTGAATCTTATTTATAATTAATTCTGAGTTTGGTTGCTCCTTGTCTGGGATATTTACATTTTGGTTTTTTTGTTGGTTCAGGAAATTTTGTTTTCCTCTTCTGGTGATTGTATCATCCATTGTACAAAGTGAGGGGTATTGGCCAATACTGCGCACTTTACGGTTAACGTGCATAAAGTACGCAACTCGTATGTAATTTTTTTAATTGTATCTGTTCACATTTATATGTTTATGTTGAGTTTTCGCATTAAATGATTATAAGCATGAGAATGGCTCTGTGTTAGATTTTTTTTCGGTGGAATGGTTGAGGGGGGGATCCTTTCTTTTCAGGGTTGACGCGGCTCGGGCGACGAGCGAAGGATGGAGGTGGAATTTAAGATTTTTCATAGTCACAGGTAAGTGGTGAACCAGCCTCGGTAAGCCCCGGCCACACACCCCACGACCCCTCCGGCGAGCTAGACAACTCCGTGTGGCCGGCGTAGGAGTTCCGGATTTTCTTTTTATTTCTTATGTATGGTGTTGGCTCCTTGGCCATTCTCTTCAGGGCTTATGGCTAAGGGGGTGACACCTCGCATAAGTGGCGCCCAATAAATGGTCGCGCCATTATGCTGCTACATAAATGGCGCCCAACGCAGCTTTTAAAGCCCGTTGACTGTCCTACACGGACCCTGAAGTTTAAATTTTTTTGGTTTAGTACCACTTGTGCCTTCACGGACAATGTTTGATTTTTTTTCGTCTATGGTTCACCACTGTTACCCAGCGCTCGCTGTGGGCTAAGGTAGTACCGCGAGGCCTTAGCCCTTGTCTATTTTTTCGAATTTTTTTCAGCATCCTTGTCCAAATTCTATGTGAATTTTTATTTGTCTTCGCTTTTAGGCCTGTCCGTTTACTTACGCGGTAACTTCTTCGTTTTGGAGTAGCTTCGAGCCATGCTGACCTGCACGGCTTGCTAACAAGCGGGTGTTCGCTTGGCTATGCGTGCAGGTGTAGTAGTGGTTCATCCCTGTCCTGTTTCTAGGGTCGGCGACTCTGGTATCAGGCGTGATACCGCCTGCCACTGCGTCGGTCTTTGAACAGGATCTTCTTTTAATTTTCCTGGTGGAAGTTGAAGTTGGGACAAGGGCTTAACCGTCTTTGGTAACAGGCGTGTTAACGCCTGCCACTGCGCCCCTTGTTCCTTCGGAAGGTCCATTCAGCTTTTTAAATTCTAATTTTTTGTTTACGTCCTGAGGTTTTTCCGTCTGGTTCATCCCAACTGATTGATTTTCCGAAAGGTAGCTCAGTTGTGATTGAACAGCGGATTCCCCAAATTTTTTTTATTTTTTGAAGAAGTTTCCCTTTCGTGGCGATGCGATTTTGAGTTCCGTTTCCGTCCTTCGTTTCGGTTCTACCTGAAGCTGGGTCGGCGACCTGGATGACACTTGGTGATGACTATGCTTCATAGTTTTCACCAGCTGCCATCGAGGCCATCGACATGCGGGAGCCCTGAGGGGATTGGTGTCTGCCTCAACCATTCCTAAATCAGTATTAAATCAAAGCATATACACACTCACCTACACAAATATATATACACTAATACAAACTTATTGTTTTATCACTGCACACTGGTCGGTGGTGATTTTGTTTCTTTGAGGTACACTCACATTAGTATTAATGTTTATTTGATTGTTCATACCCACTGTGGTATAATTATTATAGCGGATTTTTTTTTGCTGTAAGTACGTAGGGTACAATTTTTTTTGGAAATTTATTTTGTGCCCAAAACTTTCGTTCTTCGAACTTTCTTTGCGTTTTAGTTATAAAAACATATATCGAACGGTGTTAACATCCTAGGTAGTCATGGGCGATACGTGCGGACGCACCTATTATGGCCTGCCCATCGTGCATAAGGTGCTACGAAGGCCACGTTGTATGTCATCTTTATCTCCCCTCTCTAATGAGTTTGTTCCAAAAAGGGGATATATTTCAGCATCGTATAGTGCGCATTCTACCCCTATGGCAGATCATGTTCCAACATCGGACGAGAGCTTTGCGGTGAGGTACGCCATGGATATTGTAAGTCTTTTAAATGAAGACCCGAGATCTTTTGAGACAATTGCCTCGAGAGCCTGGAATTATTTTGAATGTTTTAATAATAATCCCTTCGTGATAAGTCTTATCATGGAGATTTTTTTCAATAAATCTATCGATGAACCGAACTTCTGTTATACGGGCGCGAAACTGTATGGGTTATTGAACTCGATGAATTCGGGGAATAATAGTGTTTTTGTGGGGCTGGTTAGGTTAAAACTGGCTTATTACCGTGAGAGATATATGGATTTCAAGACATCCGACGGTCGCCGTATCCTAGTATTTTTGACGGAATTGTACTGGCACTTACCGAAGAGCGGTTGGCTTAAGAAGGAAATGGCCCAGACTATTGGGGTTACAATGAACCAGATACTTCGGGAACCAAGCCCTGAAAATATCCAGTGTGTTAGTCACGCCCTTAAGATGACAGGACCAGTGTTAGCACTGTACTGTCCCGCTGAACTCTATAATTTACGAAAGGGATTAAAGAAGGGTAAGTCGGCGATAACGACTACTCCCATCCATGACAGGGGCTCAGGTAAACAATAAGCTTTTCCTGTTAGATTTTATTGCACTTTAACGTTGCGTTATATATATTCATCTTCGTTTTATATGGATTCATTTCATTTTGTTAATTTGCTCCGTTAATTCGTTCCGGTTTGTATTAATGGCGATGGCAGTACTATATAAACATTTGATTCGATTAGTTAATCACCAGTATTAAGCGTTATTGTTAAATTACTAGGTGTACACTCGACTTATTTTTTAGAAATGGGAGTAACCTTGATATCGGGGCAAAATTTGTCCTACGAGTTACTTTCCTGGAATTTATTTCTTTAAGCGCACTTGGAAACATCTCGATCCATTTTAATTAATTTCTCTCGGTCAGTCTGGAGATTCCCTCGGCGAATTAGTTGCCTGTCGTCCTACTGGGGAACTCCATGCAATGTGGGATTGCGTGAGTTGGACTCCAGGGTGCGAGGGGAAACTGGTTCAGGCGAGAATTTCTGAAAGATTAGAGGAGCCGGAAGGGGACAATATGGAATTGCCTTCAGCCGGATCCTTGTACTTCCAGATATTCTTCCGAGAGAACCTGCAGACTGTCCAACGGTCAACAGGTTTGTATACACTCCTCACACTGTCCTTCCTCTTCGGTCAGTCTGGAGAATATCTCTCAGCAGACAGTTTGACTATCGTTTCACCGGGGGGAGTCAAAGGCAATGTGGTATTGCTGGAGACTGGCCCGGTGGAGCGAAAGCACCCGGAGTTTGTGTGAGAATGTTTGGAGACTTGTTGATATCCGTCGGGGGACAATGTGGTATTGTCTTCCGCCTGTTATTCGCAACTCCAAATATTTCTCCGGGAGATTTTTCAGACTGGCCATCGCAACTTACGGTTGCAAGCATGAACCTAAATTATAGTTAGCTTTTCACTCGGTTCGTATATTATCTACTAGTTCACGTATGCCCGGCTAGCTCACTAGAACATGAGACGCCTATTCTCAGGTCGTGAGTCGAGTCCCACATTGGCGCCAACATATTAGACCTACGGCATAAAAAAACCGTCCGTTATTTTCGGCTCCTCACTGCCTCGCGAGTCGGCCTTGTGGACCCGAGGGTATGTAACGGTCGGTTGGAAAATTTATTTTGACGGGGGAATTTAGTTTGGAAATCACCCTGTAGGCAAGGGGAAATTTACTGTAAATTACTGGGGATGAAAAGGAAAATTTAAACAGGATAGGCGAGAAAAAAAATGAGGAATGAAAGGAGTTTTTTCTGGGGAGTTGGAAAAAAAGTTGGAAAGAAAATGGTCGGAAAATTTGGAAAAAGTTGTAAATAAAGTAGTATGTGAAGAAATTTTGGAAAAAAAGTTAAAAAAAACAGTTGGAAGGACGGTGAATCAATAGAATTGGGATTTATTTTTTTTGGGTTGGTGCCGTAAAATCTAAAAATACGGACGAATTGATTATATATGGAAGAAAGAAATCCAGGATAACGAAGGGAAAAAGTTGTAGGCTGCTCTTCAGGAAAAGGCTGCTGAAGGAAAATTAACCCCCAGAATAAGAAATATAGAAGAAGAGGAAAGAAACAGGTCAAAGGCGTAGGGACCGTAATATTTTTTGCTTCTATGGAAACCGGTAGGTAAAAGATAATTTAAATTTATACCTGCATATATTTGGTGGCGGATCAAAACGAGATTGAGCTTGATAAGAGGATTTTCGCCGTAAGGTGTGAGGATTACTTATAATCACACGAAATATGACGGGTCCTTGGTGATTTGGTGATTTGGACCGTTTAAAAAGAAAAAAAAAACAAATAATTACCTATTGTACTGCAAATTATATCTCACTGCGTTAGGTTATTTACCAATAAAGTTGCAGACGTCACTTTTCTATCAAGACTGTGACTTAGACCGACCATAGTCAAATGAAAACCAATATTTTGTGAGTTCATTACTTCTGGATTGCTGTGCGGATTACACAACCCCTGGGATAATTCGATAAGGCGCAATCATCCGTATTTTTGGTCCCGAACCAGTAATCGTGACATTGTCTACCTACTTAGTCATCATCTATATGTATATATTATATATTCAATTATCAATTATTATTTAATAGCACTTACACGACAAGCTGTGATTGTTAGTTTTGCTTCGACACACAAAAGAATTTACACAAAATAAAATAAAAAAATTTTAGGCTTTAATTTATTACATTTGTTACTAAATAATCATTTTGCGTAGAATTAACAATAACTTTGAATCTTATTTATAATTAATTCTGAGTTTGGTTGCTCCTTGTCTGGGATATTTACATTTTGGTTTTTTTGTTGGTTCAGGAAATTTTGTTTTCCTCTTCTGGTGATTGTATCATCCATTGTACAAAGTGAGGGGTATTGGCCAATACTGCGCACTTTACGGTTAACGTGCATAAAGTACGCAACTCGTATGTAATTTTTTTAATTGTATCTGTTCACATTTATATGTTTATGTTGAGTTTTCGCATTAGCATGAGAATGGCTCTGTGTTAGATTTTTTTCGGTGGAATGGTTGAGGGGGGGATCCTTTCTTTTCAGGGTTGACGCGGCTCGGGCGACGAGCGAAGGATGGAGGTGGAATTTAAGATTTTTCATAGTCACAGGTAAGTGGTGAACCAGCCTCGGTAAGCCCCGGCCACACACCCCACGA
This sequence comes from Thereva unica, assembly GCA_949987705.1. Lineage (NCBI taxonomy): Eukaryota > Metazoa > Arthropoda > Insecta > Diptera > Therevidae > Thereva > Thereva unica. The sequence continues at coordinate 58,008,210 of OX465281.1, read as the reverse complement.
CCCCTCCGGCGAGCTAGACAACTCCGTGTGGCCGGCGTAGGAGTTCCGGATTTTCTTTTTATTTCTTATGTATGGTGTTGGCTCCTTGGCCATTCTCTTCAGGGCTTATGGCTAAGGGGGTGACACCTCGCATAAGTGGCGCCCAATAAATGGTCGCGCCATTATGCTGCTACAACAGGAAGGAACTGCTTAGATCTTGCCAGTCCAGGCGCGGATTTCTTGCGTTCAGTATGTTTCATCAAAGACCGATCGGCTATTATAGAATGTAATCGTCCAAGACCTGGGTCCAAGTAGCCATTCGCACTCAGCGCAGCGCCTAGTTTATGCCAGATTTCTCTAACTCAAGGTAAAGAGGTACCAGATTGAGAAGAGGGTCTCCAGCGCTGCTTTCGAGGAAGTGTGGATGGCCCTAGTGATGGAAAGGCAGGCTACTTTTTGAATTTTTCCTAAATTAGTTATAAAATCCTTGAGTGCCGTTCTGTGCCACCAAAGCAAAGCCCTTGTTGTTGGCAGTGTATATTCAGTACATGGGTTTCCGTCCCAACTAACAAACTCTCCAGAGAAAAACTCTTGGAAATTGTGAAATTATCTCATAAGACTCTCTTAACACTCTTCGATACCCTCAAGAAGATAGCTCTTGTAATAAGAATTAAATTAACACTCATAGTAGTATTATTATGAGATAATAAGTCTACTAGAGTTACTAAGCCTTTCATTCTCATAATGAGATAATGTTTATACTCTTATATTGAGTGCAAGAAAACCTCTATTCTTATTGTGTCTTTTTTATTAAAGCTTTACTCTCAAAGGCTTTAACTGTCAAAAAAATGTCCTTATGAGTGTTATGACACTTATAAGAAAGTTCTTACAAGACTTCAAGTATATCCCTTCTTATATAAATGCTCTTATGAGACGAAAAATGTTAAAACATTTATAAGAAGACTTTTATTAGTGCAAAAAGACTACCATCTCATAACCAGAATTTTGTTCTTATAAAAAAACTTAAACCATCGAGCGGCCATACTTTCGCTTAATATAGAATTTTATACTGAAACGAAATTCCACAAATCAAGCTAATTTACCTAATTGAATATGCGCAAAGTATACAAAGTTATTTCTTTCAGATGATAAATCAATTTAAAATAAATTATTGAGCGATACTAAAGCTTTTATTTTTTTCTTAAGAAATAAAATTTCAAAAAATATGTTAAAGTTTGATTATTTTTAAGGCGCTTTGATTTTTATCGAGGTAGAATGGTTGTTATTATCGGTAAAGTTTCAATCGCAATAAAATTACGACTAATATTTTCGTTAAAAATCGAATTCTAAAGTTTATTATCATACATAATAAATATTAAATTCTTAAGTGTTATATTTTTCGAATAGATTTTTATGACAGTTATTTAGAGCAAATAACTCTCATAAAAATTATTTTATTCTAAACAACATCGCCTTTCCATATATTGCTCCCTTTCTAACAGTTCTGTTAAGGAGAGTATAGCTCTTACAGCGCCCTTATAGTTACCCTTGCAAAGAGAGCTAAGGTATTTTTATAAGACAAAAATAACTCTCATAATTGTGCCATTTAATTCTCACAACGCACTCATAAAGCACTTGTAGTGTTCTATAAGAGTAAGTTATGAGAGTGACACTCTCTTAAAAAAGTCGAATATCCTCTCATAAGACACTAGTAGAGTCTTATGAGACGAATTTTGTTACTTGGGGTTGTAAACCCCATGTGGATGCACACGCTCTGCGGCAAGCCCAAAGAGATGTGCGCGTTCTGCTCATCAGAGTGTCCACGGGCTGGTTCTAGTTGAGCTTGGCATCTTGTGCCACTCCTAAATATTTGGCTTGTTGTGAAAAACCTATAGTTCTGCCTGCGAGTGTAGGTCCCGTAAGTACCGGTAGGTATCGTTTGCTGGTGAAAGGAACCAGAATGGTTTTATCGGGATTGACTATTAGTCGTACGCTGGTGGTAGAGACCAAATCTAGTGCCTGATAAAGACGCCTTGACATGGCTCCCTCAGTTTCACCTGTAACATCTTCAAAAACGGACCAGAGAAGTGGAGATAAAACCTTGTGGACAACCTTTTACTATAGTTCCATCCAAAAATATTGATGAGCAAAAGCAAGAACAAGATCAGTTGCAAGGCTTTTCCCAACAGGTTAGAAAAATTTAAAAAAATATATATACACAGTTATTTTAGTTTTTTATTGTATAAATATTAATTTAATTGTAATTTAATAGTATGCCTCCATCTATTTAATATGGATGCTAATAATAATGTGGAGCTTGGAGAAGTCAAAGTGAAACTTCTATTCCACAAAGCTGTTACGCTGACAGAAACACTGGGTTTCGTTCGGGAAGGCCAATCTTCAGAATCCGATGTTAATAGTATATGTGAGAATTTTTCGAGACTCTTGCTAAAGTCTTGCTCATGGTCTTGGTCTTGCACAGTTAGACTCATTCGATGTCGCGGAAGGCCTTCAGCGCAACTTCTTTGTTTAGTGCTACCCATTCTAGCCTGAGCACCAGATTCTGCCCGTCTGGTACGCACGCTAATAGGAGCTTAGTGTTTGGTGTTTTTTGTTCAAAGAAAAAAAACTGCCTTAAGAACAAATGAAAATATTTAACACCATTTGGCCTCCAGTTACAGCACACACTGATAAAAAGAAACAAAAGCGCAAAATTCACTTTATAATTATCCATCCATCCATCCAAAGGCGCTACAGCCCAAATCGAGCCTTGGCCTCCTCTAGGGCATTTCTCCAAGTCTGACGGTTCCTTGCAGCAGTTCTCCAGTTCCGAATGTTCAGCATTGTCTCTGCGTCAGCCGTCACAGAGTCCATCCATCTTCTCCTGGGTCTACCTACTGGTCTGTTTCCTGGAATTTCGGCCACCATAAGCCGTTTTGGGATACGGTTATCATTCATCCTGATTACATGGCCGGCTAGTCTTAGTCTGTTGATTTTTATAAACGTTGAGAGTTCTGGGTCGTCAAAAATTTCATACAACTCGTTGTTGTATCTCCTTATCCTCCTCCTTATCCTCTCTCGTTGGGCCTATTATGCATCTGAGCACCTTCCTCTCAAACCTGTTGACTTGTTCCTCTATCTCCTGGGTCATAGTCCAAATCTCGCTGCCATAGCACAGTACTGGTCGTATTACTGTTTTGTAGAGTGAGAGTTTCGTTTTTCTGTGCACAAATCTTGAGTGCAATATTTGTTTTTGGGCATAAAAAGCTCTATTAGCCAGTAGTATTCGTCTAGTTACTTCTTCCTTTTCATCGTTTCTTTTTGTAATTGTAGACCCAAGGTAGACTGTTTTATCGACTACTTCTAGATTATGTTCGTCGATAGTTATATTTCTTCCCATTCTAAATCTTCGAGCTCTGGATTGTTGCATCACCTTCGTTTTTTCTTCATTGATGTTCAGCCCTATGTCCTTTATAATTATAATTCACTTTTATTTAAATAATTCAATTTTATATCTTAGGTACACAATTCAAAATAAAAATAGATAAATAATCAATATAATTCACTTAATCAATATAATTAAATTTGAAGAAATTTTAAACATTCAGTAGCTTTGCAGTTATTAAAGAAAGTAATAGATACGAATTATGGAAAAGGTTAATTTATAAGCTTGTGTTAAATTTTACTATATTCACCCGTTGTGATCATCCACTTAAAAAAAACATATAATTAATCACCCTCATCAACGGTGTTAGCTAAAAAATACACAATCCACTTGATCACCTCAACAACGATGGAAACTAAATATCAAATTAATTAAAACCCTCATCCACGTTGTTAACTAAAATCACTTCAAATTTACAGCAGAGAAACAAAATTATAATATATTTGTAACGAATGAAGGAATGACTAGTGACTAGACTAGATAGTTCTTGGTCTATTCCCAAGAACTTTAAAATAGAGGAAAAAAATATAAAATTCAGGCCAACTTACCCTCGAGGCGTTCGGTATCCAAAGAGAGGAAGATTCATGGGTGCAACGATTTTTGTTATCTCTCTTGAATTCGATTCAAGTGGGGATAGAAATATATAACGGGATGACTGAAGTGATTTTTGTTTGAATAATGCAAGTGGGAATGAAAATTTTAATTGTGCATGTGTTGAGGTGAGAAGTGTTACCAGAGTAAATATTTATTCGAGTGAATGTATGAATTTTTGAGTGAATGTTCTTAAGAAAAATTTGGTTTCTTAAAGTTAAATTAGTATCAATGATAATGATGTTAAATGATGCTACTCAATGTCCATGTTATCCAAAGATGATGTTAATTGTTGATAAGTTCTTGATGTTCCCTTGTTAGAGCTGAATGACCGTGATTGTTTCTACATATATAATTGCCCAGGAGTGTATATAATTGCATCTGGTTTCCTAAAGCGACTTTATTTTTCTGAAATAAAAAGTATTAACGTGCCCTAAGGTGATATGGTGAACGAAGAAGGAAAAGAAAACATGAAAGATAAACCAGGGAGATTTATCTTATGTTGTGAAGAATTGAACATTTGGATTTGAAGGTTAGTTCGCCTGCGCCTTCCTAATAGCTTCGTGATTAAACACGTCGTTTTCTTCTGTCTGGAATTGGAGTTTGGAACTTGGAACGTCAGAACACTCAACAGGACGGGCGCTCTGCGTTTGCTTTTATTACTACTGGAAAAATACGGCATAGCAATCACCGCTCTACAGGAAACGAAATGGACTCACAGTGGCATAATGGATCTCAAAACCCACACGATACTCTCCAGCGGTTCGGTCGAATGGAAGAAGAGAGTTCGGAGTTGCCTTCATAGTAGAAAAGAAAATGAAATCACTGATACTGGACTTCAAACAAGTAAATAATAAAATATGTACGCTTCGGATTAAAACAAGACAACATAACATTAGTCTCATAAACGTCCATGCGCCCACAGAAGATAGCATGGATGAGGAGAGAGAGGAATTCTACCAGGAGCTAACAAACGCCATCAGATTAATACGGTGAAACCATGTTAAAATGGTGCTTGGAGACATGAACGCCAAAGTAGGAAAAGAAGAGGAATTCCTAGGAGTCAGCCTACATAACGCTACCAATGACAACGGTAGTAGATTGGTCGATCTCGCTAGCTCGAACTCAATGGTAGTAAGTTCAACAATGTTCCCGCACCAAAATATCCATAAGATGACGTGGCAGCCACCAGACGGGGTAACAAATAATCAAATAGACCACGTTCTAATTGAGAGAAGAGGAGCCACGAGTATACTGGATGTGAGAACTATGAGGGGAGCGTGCTGTGGCTCGGACCACTATCTCGTCAAAGTTACATCCCGGATAATGACCAAAGCCCACAGAGGGCAAACTCAACTAAGGTACGATATAGACAAGCTAAAACTTGAAGAAAGAAGAAATGCCTACCAGAATGCTATCACACAAAACCTGAGAGAAGGAGCAGGAGAAGAGCCTGAAATCAAGAGCAAATGGAAAAAACTAAGAATCAGCGTACAGGAGGCAGCAGAAGAGTCCCTAGGCTGGGCCCCCAGACAGACGTAGAGCTGCAATAGCAGAACGAAACCAGAGCCACCGGGAGTACATCGCAAAGCCCACAAGAGCAAGGATGGCAGTCTTTAAGCTGAAAAGAAAAACTGCAGACAACCTGTACCGAAAGAAGAAGAGAGTATCTAAACAGGAGGATCCTACAGATACAAGAAGAGTGCAACGATGGGAGAATTAGGCAAGCTTACAAAGGAACACGCCAGATCGGCAATAAGTTTCAGCCAAGAAGGGATATCTGCAGAGACATAGATGGGATGAGGTGCGGGAAGCTCTGAAAAGACAAAAAAGCAACAAATCCCCAGACATCAATAGAATCGCAGCTGAGCCACTGAAGGAAGGAGGACCGCAACTCTTAAGAAACTTACACGAACTCATATGCAACATCTGCGATGAAGAAGCTATACAAGATGACTGGAAGAAAGCGATTATATATCCAATCTACAAGAAGGGAGATAAATTAACCTGTAAAAACTACAGAGGCATCTCACTCCTCAGCACCAGCTACAAAACCTTCACAATCCTTGTGAAACAAAAACTTGAACCTATAGCGGAAGGCCTTATAGGAGAATACCAAGCTGGTTTTAGGACAAACAAGTCAACATCGTACCAGCGGCTGACCTTAAAACAAATTTTGAAGAAAACCTGGAAAAGGAATATAGATATATACCAGATATTTGTCGACTTTCACCAGGCATATGACTCGATTAACAGAGAGATGCTGTACAGGATCCTATTGGAATTAGGAGTCCCCTCCAAGCTGGTACGACTGAATGTGCAAAGAATAGCTCCCTGGCGAAAGTAAGGATTCAAAATGCAGTAGCAGAAGAGTTCGAAGTGCGACAAGGACTTAGACAAGGAGATGGACTAGCCCTTATGCTTTTCAACTTGGTCCTAGAAATGGGTGATAAGAAAAAAGTCGGTACAGAGAAGTGTGTCCATCGCAACGCAGTCTGTACAACTACTTGGATATGCGGATGACGTGAACATCGTGTTAAGGTCCTTATTGGTAGTAAAAGAAGTCTTTGTCGAATTAAGAGAGGCGGCCAAGGACAAAGGGCTGAACATCAACGAAGAGAAAACAAAGGTGATGCAACAATCCAGAGCTGGAAGGTTTAGAATGGGAAGAAATATAACCATCGACGAACACAACCTAGAGGTAGTCGATAAAACCACCTACCTTGGGTCTACGATTACAAAAAGAAACGATGAAAAGGAAAAAATAACCAGACTACTGGCTAATAGAGCTTTTATGCCCCAAAACAAATCCTGCACTCAAGATTTGTGCACAGAAAAATGAAACTTTCACTCTACAAAATAGTAATACGACGAGTACTGTGCTATGGCAGCGAGACTTGGAGTATGACACAGGACATAGAGAAACGAGTCAACAGGTTTGAGGGGAAAGTTCTCAGATGAATAATAGGCCCAACGAGAGAGGATGGAATATGGCGAAGGAGATACAACAACGAGTTGTATGAAATTTTGGACGACCCACAACTTTCAACGTCTATAAAAATCAACAGACTAGGCTAGCCGGCTACGTAATTAGGATGGACGACAACCGTATTCCAAAACGGCTTATGGTGGCAGAAATTCCAGGAAATAGACCAGTAGGTAGACCCAGGAGGAGATGGATGGACTCTGTGACGGCTGACCCAGAGACAATGCTCAACATTCGGAACTGGAAAACTGCTTCAAGGAACTGTCAAACTTGGAGAAATGCGCTAGAGGAGGCCAAGGCTCGATTTGGGCTGTAGCGCCATTGGATGGATGGATCGATCGTGCCTGGGAAGTGTGCTTGCAGCAATATTATCAAGGATTCTTCGATCGACTGTGTGGAAGAGAAATCGCTTTTCTCAATAGATCCGAGATCTCCAGATAAGTCCTTTAATAAAGCTTTGGGAATTTTTATTCAGTTTCGAATGTCTTCGATGTCCTTGCAAAAATGCCTCCAGCTGTTTCTTTTTGCTCGGCTGATCCTCCTATTATAGGTGGTTAGCGCCCTTCTATAACCCTAAGAAATGTCGCTCTTGTTGGCTGCTTTGGATAGCTTCATCGTGGCGGATCTCAACTTGAAGAGCTCGTTATTCCACGATGGAGTTTTCCTATTGCGCGTCTTCATCAGAACGTGGCCGATATTGTTGGAAGCAGCAGTAACCGCCTCCGCAAGGAAGTCCGTGAATAGTACACCGACCGTAGATTTGATAAAGTGCATGGAATCTTTTAATACGCAACGGAGTTCGTCCGAAAGCTGCTCAGTTCGTGTATCTATGATTCCTAGGATGCCTGTTGCAACTTGTTGAGTGGCCAGCGTGATATCTATAATCTCATGTCTCCTGTCGTTGTCGAAGGTAGCATCCGTGCTGCGATTTAATAGGTCCAGGTTAGTAGTTAAGAGGTAATCAAAAAGATATTCGCCCCTTTTGTTCATTCCACTGCTGCTCCATCAGGCATCATGACGGACGTTCGCGTCACATCCCACGATGATCTGCAGTCCGCTCCTATTCGAGTAACTCAAGATATCCTTGAGTTCTTTGGATGGTTGTCCGTCCCTGGAGTCGTAGGGGAGGTTTGCTGAGCATATAATAATCATGCTCTTGCTGTCCACCTGCTAATCTGTATCTTAATAGCTGCCAGGTCTCTTGACGTGTTATCTGTGAGTCACAATGACATTCCTTAGTGGGTTACCCCGGTTGCACCACGAGCACGTGACGGTTCGATTTTGACCCCCTAAAGCTGCACCAATACTTAGATTTGTTCTTTTATAATTTGCGCGTTTATATCCCCAAGACAATCTTCATTTCGTTGGTAGGAGTTACGTCAAAATTTCCTTCTACAGCTCCATAGAAGTGAGCGTGGATGTTAAATGACTTGAAATTCTTTACTTTTAACCATATACGATTATTGGATTGCTCACCATTATGATTGCAAAAAAGGAATAATACATCGATATAAATTTTTGTTTAAATTCATCCTTTTTTTTACATGAAAAACAACTTTAATAAATATTCAATTCGAATTTTAACTAATTTAAAGTTTATCATTATAAAGGACAAACTAGGTGATTCACAGACCTTCCAGATAGCCCAGAAACAGAATTAAATTATTTGTGAAGCACCCTTCACAGGTAAGACCCTCATTATGCTACAAATTCATGTTACTTCGATTACAGCAATGAGTGGGCCTCGGCAAAAGTTCTTGGGTATCATGGCAACGGGTAACAAGATGATACGTTGTTGGTCACTTAATTACAAATCCCCCCGTTGCCTTTCATTTTGCCCTTTTCTAGCTGGGAAACTAATACTATACCAAGAGCCTCCTCCAATGTTAATGATTGTATTGCGGTCAACAGTCGAGTACAGATTGCCTCAAAGGGAAAATCTGTTCATCGCTTTTACCTTAACTACAGGACAAGAAGCCAAAACACTTTATCAATAACCAGGAGAGTAAAAGGAACTAATTTTGGCCAAGAACTTTCTCCCCTGACTTTTGCAATGGGAAACAGACCTAATGACTGCAACTTTTCCGATTCGCAAAAGAACTAAACTTGATTGCCTTGTAATTATGGCAACGAGAAACGAGTTATCGTTTATGGTCAACAGTTACTCTGTACTTAAGAGGAAAATTTCGCCAATATTGGGAATGCTTTGGTTTTATAGATTCTGGAGAAGTATCGTAAAAGTTTATTTGTTTCTAGCCCAAAAAAAGAATACTTGTATTGGTTCTGGTTCATAAAATCAGAATGATTATTAGTAGCCACATCGATGTGCCCAGCCACTTTTTCTTATTGAAAATTTCATTTAGCAAAGCATTTCGAAAATATTCTTTTAAATGAAGCTAATTTGGTAACAAATCTGGGTAATGAGAAATCATCCGAAAAGATTTGGAAGTGTTCTACTTAGGCGCTTAGGCTTTTTTATACTTCTGCAGAATACTAAATTTCTTTAAGACTACAATATTATTTTATGATGATGAGCTTAGATGACAAAAAATAAAGAATTGATGGAACCGTATTTTATTATGTTCAAGACTAGAGCTTCATTGGTCTCAGCCGAGCCGCTCTAATTGCTGCCATTTTTGATCTACTAATTTTCTTTTGTGGCACTGTATTTAATTTTTACACTGTTTATTGTTAAAAACATTGAAGGATTGTATTCGCAGCATAAAATTATGTGTCATAAATAACAATAAAGCACTTACAGTCACTATTTGTTAGGTTAATTTTTCCGTATATGTATGTATTTAAAAAATAAAAACGCAAAAAGAGAAACCAATTAAAATATTAAAATCAAGGCAAGCGGTAGCTTGCCGAGTTCGTTAGGGCAAACAACTAATGCCTTATTTACGCCAGAAATGGCAATTAATGGTTTTCTTTTTAAAAATTTATGCGATGTATCACCTTTTTATCATAATCAATACAGTAACTCAGTATACCGTTAGATTCATGGCGGTGTTACTATTGGGACCCTGAGTGGTCAATGCGAAAATTGTTCGTACACTCAAAAGAATCGTAAATCGGAAATAATTTCGGTTGGACCTGTTCTCATTATACAACTAAAATTATGCGAACTGAACAATAAAAAGTTTATTAAAATTGAGCAATGCGATATCAAAGCTGTCACTTCGGCAATATAGGAATATTCTAATTATAAATTGGTTAGTGCTATATTCCATACAGGAACACTAGAAGAAGGTCATTACATCAGCATGTTGAAACAAAAATCGAGCTGGTTATAAATCAATGATGAGAGTGCAGAAAAAATCTTAGACGAGAAACGCGAAAGGAGGTTATGTTTTTTTACAAAGGCAATAATATTAATTTGAATTCCTGTATTTTGTTATCTATGTATATATATGTATAAAAATGAATCCCTGTTTCGATTGGTCACGCCGCAAGGTGAAAGTCACTTTACCCATTTCATTCATCTTTTTGAAGTAAAACTTCTTTGGGTGCGCTTGCGTAAACAATTTACATGAGAGTGAATCGATTTCATTCGCATCACGTTTTCACACATTAAAAAATCATCAGATTTTTCCACTGACATATAGTAATGGACTGCTAAATGAGCAAAATCCCATACAAAAAAATTGCACCAAAAACTCACTGACATATAGTAATGGACTGCTAAATGAGCAAAATGCCATACAAAAAAATGGCACCAAAAACTATTCCTGCCTCGCTCCCACGTTAAATCCCAATGAACTGTAATCGTCAGCGCATGTCAGCGATATAAACATAATTAGAAAAAAATAGACAGGTATAGTTTTCGTTCTTCTGTCTCACTCTTGAGCTATTTTGAAAAGTTCGTTAAAGAGGGGAAATAACCGTTACGGTTATCTAATAAATACATTTATTTAATGAAAAAACTGCTAATAAATAAAAAAGAGTGATGGAAATTTATTTCCGTTAATTATAACAAACATCTTATCACTTATTTTCTCCTAAATTCGAAGACAATTTTTTTGTTTGCATGAAAAAGGTTTTCTATTTCTGGAGAAAAATGGTGCCATTCAGCATCGTCAATCAGCAGTCCATTACTATATGTCAGTGCAAAAACTATTCCTGACTCGCTCCCACGTTAAATCCCAATGAACTGTAATCGTCAGCGCATGTCAGCGATATAAACATAATTAGAAAAAAATAGATGGGTATAGTTTTCGTTCTTCTGTCTCACTCTTGAGCTATTTCGAAAACTTCGTTAAACAGGGGAAATAACCGTCACGGTTATGGAATAAATACATTTATTTATTGAAAGAACTGCTAATAAATAAAAATGAGTGATGGAAATTTAGTTCCGTTAATTATAACAAACATCTTATCACTTATTTTCTCCTAAATTCGAAGAAAATTTTTTTGTTTGCATAAAAAAAATTTTCTATTTCTGGAGAAAAATGGTGCCATTCAGCATCGTCAATCAGCAGTCCATTACTATATAGTCCATGGAAATGGTACTTTAACATTGCAAAAATGCAGGACAAGGTTTTATTTTTGGGATGTGTAGGCGGGGTCAGTGTGAGCTTAAGGTAAATTGGAGTAGGGCATGTTACTATTCAAAGAATTTCATTTTAAACCATATCGTTCCTTATAAAACATGGCATAACAGCAATAAAAACCCGCATAAAAATGCGAAACAATTTTATTACATTACTCAAACATCGGCATTTCTTATAACGTACAGTCAGCAAAATTGATATAAAGGCACCCAACACTTCTATGTTTCAGAGCGTTTTCCTCAGCCCCATTTTGTTGTGGAACCCTGAATTTTAACATAGTTGCCTTTCTAGGGGTTGCGAATAAGTGGTAAAAAAATTATATCGCTAGCTCTCTTAATAACGGTAAAATGCATACCGGAAGTAAAAGCATTTCAATTTGAAGCATTTTTAGTGCGAAATTGATTTAAGTTCAGTAAAAAATATGAAGAAAAAAAGGGTTCTTATTGCCATGAATGAACTTTATTTAATATTTAATCGGTTCTCCATTGCTTTTATGACTGGAAAAATTCTTTTTGTCATACTCGCCACTAATGTGTGGAGCATTTCCTCCGGAATTAAATTCCAAGCATGTTAAATCCTTATTTTGAGCGCTTCTACATTTTCAGATTGCCTTCCATGGGCATAAACATTCTTGACTACAATTCCCCAAAGGTTTTCTATTGGATTTATATCAGAAGAGCGTGCCGGCCAATCCAAAACTGGGATCTGCTGCTCCTCAAACCACTTTAGTGTAGCTCTCGCTTTGTGGATGGGTACATTATCCTGTTGAAATGTCCAATTATCGCCATGTGCATTCTCTCCCAATACGACTAAAACATTGTCCAAAAGGTCAATGCAGTCGGCAGCACACATCCGGGTAGTTATCCGACAAATAGGACTCTTTGTACGAGCAGAAAAAGCGGCCCAAACCATCACTGTGCCTCCTCCAAAATTTCGGCTCCAAGGAACTTCAGGTGTTTTCTTAAGATCATGCCAAAAGCATTGGCAGCCATCTGGCCCGTCGAGATTAAATTTTTTTCATCAGAAAAAATAACATTTCGCCATTCCTTGTCCCATGACATTACATTCTCTGCAAATTTAAGCCTTAGCAATTTATGCTTTTGGCATGACCTTAAGAAAACACCTGAAGTTCCTTGGAGCCGAAATTTCGGAGGAGGCACAGTGATGGTTTGGGTCGCTTTTCTGCTCATACAAGAGTCCAATTAGTTGGATAAGTAGCCGAATGTGTGCTGTACACTAGATTTCACTTTTGGACGATGTTTTGGTGTCATTTGGAGACGAAGCGCTTGGCGATAATTGGACCTTTCAATAGGATAGTGCACCTATCCATAAAGAAAGAGCTACTATGAAGTGGTTTGAGGAGCAAAAGTATCCCCTTTTGGATTGGCTGGCACACTCTACGGGTTTAAATTTGGTAGAAGATTTATGGAGAATTGTACTCAGAAAGGTGTATGCTCTTGGAAGGCGGTTTGAAAATTTAGAATCGCTCAAAATAAGCATTTAACATGCCTGGAATTTAATTCCGGAAGAAATGCTCCACACATTAGTGACGAGTATGAGAAAAGGAATTTTTACAGTCATAAAAGCAATGGAGAACCGATTAAATATTAAATAAAGTTCATTTATGGCAATAAGAACCCTTTTTTTCTTTATATTTTTTACTGAACTTAAATCAATTTCGCACTAAAAATGCTTCAAATTGAAATGCTTTTACTTCCGGTATGCATTATACCGTTATTAAGAGAGCTAGCGATATAATTTTTTTACCACTTATTCGCAACCCCTAGAAAGGCAACTATGTTAAAATTCAGGGTTCCACAACAAAATGGGGCTGAGGAAAACGCTCTGAAACATAGAAGTGTTGGGTGCCTTTATATCAATTTCGCTGACTGTATAGTCTTTCATTCATTATTATTACTTGCTAGCTGTTATTGCTAATTTCTAGGGGGTAAAATTGTAATAAAATATTCCGAAAATCTGTCACTTTCATACCTTCGGGGGTAAAACCCTTCGTAGTGAATGAAATTAAAAAAGTAATGAATGAAAATTATTCCTAATGAAACCCTTTACAAAAAACTTGTTATTATTTTTTTTGGTAAAGTTGAAGGAAAAAAAGTTATAGCCTTTAAAAGAAAATATTGTGACTAATTTTTGTGTTCTAAGGCTTATAACTTCTTAATTATTCATTTTACCACAAAATTTCTAAGTAATAAATTGTAGATTATTTAATTCTAAACAAAAAGTGTACTTGGAAATTTTCGGTAAGATGTACCGTTTCGGAGATATAGTGGAAAAACCATTTGCACACGTTTTCCAAGATGGCGGCCAAATGGGGGGGGGTTAGAATCCCGAAAACTCAAACTTAAGCTCACACTGACCCCCCCCCTACACATCCCAAAAATAAAACCTTGTCCTGCATTTTTGCAATGTTAAAGTACCATTTCCATGGACTAATGTCAGTGGATTTTTCGTATAACGCAGGGGCATGGGAAGGAGGGGGCACAAAAGGTGAAGAAACTCGAACCTGTGTGTGCAATGACTGGCATAAACTCTGCCTTACTGCATAGATTTTCAGTCATATGTTTGCTACGTTGTCGCCCAGCCTTTGATTCATCTGCTTTAACTCATTATACCTACGAATACAAATTCACCATTAAAGGTGAAACATTTCAGATTTTTCTTGTGGCTGAGTGCTTAGAATACAAAAAGAGAGTGGTGAATTAAATATGTGAGGTGCTCTTGTTTTAAATTGGCACCCACTTCCACTTTGGTGATATGTACTGGACCTTTCGCTCTATTAAACCTAAACATTTTTGAACTTGTAACAAATCGACGAATTGAATCGTTTATGTCAAAACATAACACTGTTGTGAAAATCGTTCCTTATGTGTCCTAAAATATGAATGTCACCCTTAAAAATGCAAAAAAAACTCAATTTTTAAAGGGGTTTCGCGATAATTTTAATTATAATCAAAAACAACCCAATGAAATACATTTTTTCAATATTTATTTTCAAAAGTGGTTAATTTGTAACAAAACAAGCCCAATTTTTTGATATGAGATAATACTAAAGGGCTAAAACTACCCCTACCTCGGCTAAAAATATAACATTTTGTAAAAAATCGACTTTTTCAACTTTATAATTTATAATTTCGATTTTATCACCTTTTTGCTCCCTTTAAAATTGGCTCCCTTAAAAATTGTATGGGACGAAGAAAACAGGCAATTAGATATGTGACCATAAAGGGTGCCAATAGCATACTCAAGTAGACTCGTTGTTGTTCGATTGCGTAGGTAATGCATCGTTGGACGTAGATAGTTCCCAGTTGGGAGCCTGCTTGATTAAACAATACTCACATTTGGAGTAGTCTATGCTGGTGCGAATGCAATTATAAATCAGTTGCGGTTCGTAAGGTTTAAAATAAGGGAAGTAATGCGCGAGGCGAACGTAAAAGTAAAAGTATCGAAGGCTTTAACTAAAAAACTGAAAAATAACATATAGTGGAGTCAGATAAGCCAAACATAAGGAATTGTTTCCACTCTCAAAAAACATTTTTTTAGCTCGCACTTTATGATGGTGCACAAGAAACATTTTTAAAATTGAAAAAGTTTAAAAAATCGAATCAAAAATCGTGAATTTTTGCATTTTTTCCTCAATTTTTCAAAATAGTTTCGTTGCTAGAGGGCGTCTTGCGTCTTGTCTCAGATTCTGTTGATAATTAAAACGTCCAAAGAAAAGGCGTTGAAAAACTGCAACTGCTACTTTGATGTCATCTAATTTATACAAATGCATAATTTTGGCATAAAAACTAAAAAAGATAGTAATAATAAAACCCTGCATACCTTGCAAACACCCCCTACATCCTGGCCTAACATCATTACATTCTCCTTGCAATAAGAACATGTAGGCAACCCGTACTCGAAAATACAATTTATAAAGAGAATCATAAAAATTATAATGAAAGCTACAAAGTTATCAGGTTATATTCATACATATTCTAAAAATGTAAAAGCCAACCAACTTCCAAGCTATGCGTCGTCAAAGTCAAAATTTTAGTTTGTTTTTCACTAAAATTTCAGCTTTACCTACCTTTTTCTCCAAAAAATACGTACATAGTTAACTAATTTCTTTTTTCCGAATTCAGAAAGCTTATAAATTTCCTATGAAGCATGTCTGAACAATTTTTATGCTACACCCTTTTCTTTTGATGTTATATGCAATTTTAATGCTAAAATTGGTCTAGTTCGTACATTAAAATTAAAGTTTAACATTAAAATTGCTTGTTTGACGTTTTGTCCTTCTGTTCAATTAATTAACGTTATTAAGTTGCATGCCGATACCTGTGAGTCGAATGTTGCAATAAAAGTATTTGTTTTCAATCAGGGTACGAAAATGCTCACTCATTAGCCGCATTCTTTTTACACCGTGATCCAGATCAGATCAGCCGAGCATAAAAGAACGGACTTGGATCATGGAAGAAATTTAGTTTTTTACAGTTGTAGTTCTGATTTTTGATATGTTCTGTCGCAAGTTATATCCGTCTCTAAAACTTATTAAAAATATTTCTGATTTAAAAAGAATTTATAAAAATGTTTAATTGACTTCCAAAATTAACAACAGGTAACTTTCAATAATTTTTCCAAATAAATTTATGAAATTTTGCAGAGCTACCAACCCTTTAAATTAAAGAAAACAGAACAAAATTATAAAAACTCTGGACTTTCTAATGAGGTGTGTCTTGGATATGGTTGTTACACAAGCTATTTTTGTATCACAGTTTTTGATCCAAATCTTTTTTGGATCAAGTAGTTGTTGTTGGTTTGCTTGAAAGTTAATGATCTGAGTGGGATCACGGTGTAAAAAGAACTCGTGAATTCCTCATTATAAAATCACTCTCACTCATGAGTGAGAGAAGGTTTTAATTTCGACTTGTTCCCACTCATGAGTGAGGCTGTGTACATAGACTGCTCATGCACATGAGTGAAGATAGCATTTTTGAAATTTGGCACAGTAAGTGAGCGTATGTATAATGAGTGCACTAACCGCTTAGTCACGTTAGGTATCCAAATAGAGGAGAACTTGGATAAGGATTGTTAAATAATAAAAGGCGGTGATAAAAGTTTTAAATATGTGTATATTATAAAGTTTATTCGATTAAACTAATTTCCAATAAAACATAATCTTCGTTTCAACGTTTTCAGATAGTTTAATATTTAATTAGTATGTTTATTATTTGTAATTTTTCTATCAAGAGGAGAAGAAGGGAAGGGAAGCCTCATAAACAGATTTCCTGAACAAATTACTCACGCACGAGTGAGCGCACTTTATAGAACACTTTCGTTCGTGAACGAGGAGTGAGCTGAATGAGTCGCACATGTGGGAGGATTTTCGAACCTTGCTTTCAACTGTGATATTACTTCTCATATGAACAGAATGTGTTGAGTTTACTTCTAGTCGCAATTTTTGGATCATTTTCGCTCTATTTTCGCCCCAGACCGATACTTCAGATATTGGTCATGGGCTTTAGCTACTGTAATTTCTGAGATGAAAGTTATCCATAGACAGGCGGAGCGTTTGTATAAGCTTTCTTTGAAATATCGAAATCCTGGATCAAAACAACAGCAGCGCTAATGTGCGAAAAATCCAGTGCTGTAGTGTTGAATGTTTTGTGTGATTGAAAATTAATCACTCGTAGAGAGTCCTTTTCAAGTAGTGTAACAGTTTTTAAAAAATGTCTCTGTTATGCCGGGTTTCCACCAAACAGACAGAACAATTTTAAAAAAATTGTTGTCCGAGAATAGTGTTTTTAAAAACAAAACACTGCACCATATCGAGTGGGTACTTCAAAACAAACAATATTTTTAAAAACAAAACTGTTTCTTAAACTGTCTGGTGGTCCGGCATTAAGGTGGATTTACATATCTAAAATTTTTCGTCGTCCGTATCACAGCTGATCATTTCAGTCGCAGCTTTTTAATACCCGTATTATATTTGTGACGAAATCGGTCGCAGCCAAAAACAATCGTGACTTTTGATAACTGACATGAAGAGGGTAAAAATGAAAGTAACTGAATGAAAGCAACAACGTCTAAACTAACAAACAAATTTTAATAAAACCTTTTTACGTCCACGAGATACCAAACAAATCCAAATAAACAAACCATTTACACATAGCCTCAAATTTTACTTACAATCAGCAGTTTCTATGGGCCTGTTTAGACGGTTCGCTTCCAGCAACATTCCTCACGAACTTTTGAAAATGAAAGGGGAAGTGAGGATGATGAGAGGTACCTCTCACCTCATCCACAAAACTCGTGAGGAACGCCCCTGGAAGCGAAGCGTCTAAACAGGCCCTATCACCCTGTCACAGAAAAGTTGAAGTTCGTTCAGCCCTCCGCCGGTACGGCAAGATATCGCAAAGATTGTTTCCTATTGGTGGAAATTGCAAAAAAGAGCGGCGCGACAGAACGTCGGATATGTAAATCTAGCTTTAGTCTTTCCGTTCCACTCCAAACTTGTTTTAAAGTACTTATTAACACAAATCCTCCATATCAACTAATCAAAAATAATAGTTTAGATAAAATTTCCCATGGTATGGAAATCCAGAAACTACATACATAAATACGAGATGAAGAAATTAGAGTACCTGTTGAAAGAAAGCATTATTTTCCAAGCTCTCGCACATCTTATCACCATAACGTCACTCATCTTTAATTTAGCGGAAGTCTAGAAAACACGTTGCTACGTCCGAGTCCCTTCATCGGGCATTAACACAAAACGTTCCTTATTAAATGTTCAGCAACAAATCAAGGAAAGCAAAATTTAACTTTGAGGGCCCGGCATGCCAGGAATTCCCGAATTTCTCTTGTTTAAGCTTTTGTCCTGCCCATGAGAAGGATCTCCTATTTCATAGGTTTTTTTGCCTCCCCACAATCCTAGCCGGTATCGTGCTTAGCCTTAATGAAAGAAGAAATACTCGTACATCATCCCTTTGGACGGCAGAGTTTGAGTGCGAAATTGTGTATGTGTATATTCAAGCTTTGTTCACATATGAAAGTAAATGGATTATCGCAGGGTGTTATTGGTTGTTAGGGCCTCTGCAAAAAGGGCTACTATTTATTACCCTTCGACGGATTTGATACATTGGTCCATATAGCCTTAGGTTAACAGGTGTTTTCACCTCCTGTGCGTGTTCTGTATACACATTTATGTTGTAGTTTACTGATGTTTTTTTTTTCCTTATTTTTAGGTGGAAATGATTTCTGTACCTTTATATGTACCATGAAGAATCCTGAAAGCCTGCCCGAGCTTCACCGCATGAATTTATTGAAAGCGCTCAGGTACATCCGGGATAACATGCCAAGGTGAGTTATTGGGGCCTTAGATCAGAGGGCCTTGCTTTATTGGATAAGAATCCCATTGACGAACTGGTTTTAAGATATTTATTTTTTACGGCTTGACCGTAGGGGATCTTTAATAAAATTTTATCCTGGAGATGTATGTTCACAACGAATTAGAGCTGTAGGCATTTTATTGTGGATCCTGTAAAGGGAAACTGACGTTTTTTATTGTACAAAACTGTGCAGAAAAATATCTGGAAAATGAAATATTTTGGGATGATAAATGGTTTCTAATCATGGATCCGTTTTCCCCTGATTGTGTATTTTAATTGATTTTTTTGTGTTACGTTGGTGATAGTTGGATTTTCATAGTGTAGGAGAAAAATAATATGAGAGATTAGGGCTACCATAGAAAGAATAAAAATACAGACATTTATGCGAAATTTTATTAAACTATATTCTAATTTCATAAAACAAGGCACTTTGACGATTTGGCTGCAATTTTTTGTTTTTTAAACTCCTATACAATATTTGAATTAAATCTTGTGGAATTTTACAGTTCTGTGATTTTTCCATATTGTCGTAAATACCCTCCTTGTGAACCATCGTCATAAGTTTTCTAAAATGTTAAGGTCTGTGAACATTGATGGCCGTTCCCCTGTTAAACCACTCTTAAAATAGCCACTCTAGTATCGTGTACTGATGCATGGTTATGTATTGAAACCTCCCATTATTTGCTACACTACCGGTTTGAGCTATTCTAACAAGTCCCGGTACTATTATCCTGTTTAGATTTCCTCTATAAATTTGAAATGAGCTCATGTCTAGGCATTTTAGTGGTGGCTGAATAAAACTTATAGAGCTGATGAGCGCCTTAAAGTGCTCTGAAAAGTTCGTAAACCTGATTTAACTTTTGTTTGGGTGAAGTGGCGAGACCGACATACACTGTGACGCGTAACCACTAGGCTTCTTATGAATTTTAGATCGATCCATTTATGAAGTCTGTCAAGTGTCATTCTCTGCTGCTAGATCTATAGCTCCAGCTAGGCTAGGTGGGACATCTTTAGGAGGTTATTAGTTTTGTTTTTGTTGTAGGATGGCCATGTTCTCTTCGCCGTAGTGTATATTGTTAATCCTTTTAATGTATATTGTTAATCCTTTGCAATGATCAAAGTTAGGAAGTATAGGCACCTTGTCTTTTAACCGTATTGATAGGGACTTAATAGGCATCCACATTTTACCCTTGCTAATCCATCAGCTCTCTCGTTACCTTGTATATTCTAATAGACTGAAACCCACATCAGAGTGACGCTTACACATCTGCTTATACCTTTAACCTGATCTGAGGATTTCTTGACCAGTTTTGATGAGATCAGGGTAGAGTAGAGTAGGCAGGTAGAGCCAAGAGACAACTTTGCTGTCAGTTACCACGACCGCCACGTTATGTCTTGTAGACTTGTCTTCTTTCGATAGTTAACACGCCCTCTGTGGAACAACCTTCCAAAGAAGTATTCCCGAACTCATACAACATCCAAGAGTTCAAACGCAAGGTTCATCACCACTTTTTGCAACACCCCCTTGACTCCCCCAACCTATTATGTCCTTCTCTCTATCTTTCGAGCTAAGCTTACTACTGGACATTGCACCATGACCTAAACGACATGACGTACTAGTAGTACAAAGGGTGACACCTGAGCTTAGACTATCACATAAAAAAAAACGCCTTCCAAATGGCCAGTATTTCTGCTTGGAAGACAATGGATCCGTGCGGGAGTCGGTATATTTTGGCTGTTTCACGCGATTTAGAGAAGACCCCAACACCTAATCCGCAGTCCCTCTTTAAATAAAGATTACCGTGCCCATATCTGCTAAAACGTGTCCACGTGTCTTGTTTGAATTTTGACTTTTCAATTCTTTGGTCCTCTTGTATGTGATGGTTGGGATCAACCCTCTGTCAATTGTACCGGAATGTTGTCCGTAAGGCATTTCTTGCCAGTACCCATTTTTTTAATCTGACCGCGCTACAACCGGCTATAAAGGACTTTCTAACTCTTTTATCAATATTGAGTGTCAAGGTCAATTGAGGGTCAAGTATGACACCTAGAGGCTTGATCGTCGACGCTAGCTGTAACTGTACTTTATTCAATCTTGGACAGTTGAAAGTTGGTTTTTATGTTCTTGTAGTAAAAAACGTCGTTCCATGGTTATCACACAGACCACAGTGTTTTAGCTTATCTGCTAAAGCTGTTCAAAACTCCTTCCATAATCTCGCTCATTGCGTGTAGGTATTTACCTTAAACTAGAATTACCAGGTGGTCAGCTTATGCGCAACCACGTTAGTCCCTTCTTCCTGTAGTTTCCTGAGGACTTTGCCGAATAGAAGAGTTAGTAGCGTGGACAGAGCTCCCCCTATGTTGTGCCACTACTAACCCTTCTTGTAATTTCACAGCTTCCAAGATGCGCTGCCTGGTTTGCAGCATGATGGCTATCCATCGGCTTTTGCAGTTAATTTGCTCATTTTACGGATTTAAACAGTAAAGTCTGATCGGAACGAAATCTTTAGCTGTGTCATCTTCTCTTTTCCCGGCCGAATGTTGCCTTGAAGAAGGCTAAGGGATAATTAGGTCTTTGGTTCACTATAGTGATTTATTATGTGAGAAGTTGTCGCCACTCATCGTTCATTCGGGGGGTGCATATTTACCAGTACCTGCAGTGTCTTTGTAGATGCCTATGCTCACGCCACTTCCGCATTCTTGAGGAAAGTCGGTTTGGAGTGCCCCTTACTTAAGATTGTGCTCAGTCTGGCAGAATATTTAATTCTTTCGATGGACTCGCAATATTTCTGTCAGTTCTTTCCTTTAGTTACTTGAACTACTTTCTAATAATCGCGGAAATGGTTCTTATAGAGCTGCCATGAACCTTGCCTGTAGCAGAAATTATAATCATCTCTGGTGGTTATGGAGGAACGATTTATTGCTGCGTTTGATTGGACATGATACTTTAAATTGATTTTCCTTGGCCCAAGTAATTCTGCACAATGCATCTTCCAGAGCATGGTCGGTTACTGAATCGGGTTATTTACTACTCATAACTTGCACCTTAGTACCAATTGGAATTTCAACCAGTCCGTCTTTTTTAGGTTTTAGGGGTTTGGACTGCCGAGATCAAGACTTAGATTGAAAAGTATTAATTGTGATCTGAGAAAGATACTCTTCAATTCTCCACGATAGAGGCTATATCGCTGCTGATCAGAGTAATAGCTGCATTCCAACGTTGGATCCGAAGTACTCTGAAGGAACGCGATTATTGATATCAGAAAAAGTAGTAAGTGCAGTAGTAGTTCCGAGTACTCCGAAGTACTCATTATTATCAAACATCGTCCAATGGAACGCAGCTAGTATCAATCACATCTTCCGAATTGAGGAATCTTTCCGAGCTCGGAAATTTGAAACTGGGCGTACTACTGCTATTACAGACCACGTTCATTATTTTCTATTTTTCCACCTAAGGTCAAACTTTTTTCGTGCAGTGTATGGTGTATATTTATGTAGTTAATATTATATAAAGTACGATATTTAATGTTTTCTCCCTTAAATTTGCCAAAATGATTTCAGAAAATGCGTCTTTCACAGCCGTCTCTACCCCTTGCTGTCAGATTATGTACAACAATCGATTTAATGTGAACTCCATCTCAAACGGACAAAATATTGCAGCACACATATCATTCGCCATAAAATTGTAAATAAATTTCCTTCAAATTCGATCAAATCCCAAAACGAGCTTCCCCTCGCTATGCAAAAACGTTCATCATAATTTCACTAATGGTTTTAGGAAGTTGCTAATTTAAAAATGTTTTCCCTTGGCATGTTTTGGATAAGGTTAAAGGCGATCACTTTCACAGCCGAAACTACAATAAACCACCGTGACAACAGACGTCGCGCGATGCTTTTGAATTTGCTCTTAAAGGAAATTGAAAGTGTCTCACTGTAGTCCCCCAGGACTTCCTCATTAGCTGTTGAATGATTGATGTATCCTTGTTGCATCCCCGTTTATCCGCTTCTGTCATGGCATGCCCGAGGGAGTCATTTTTCAAAGTCTGTGACAGGTGCACGATTAAAGCTCACTTCCAGCTCATTTCGTGTTGCTTACAGCTACTTGCCGTGCTCCTGATTCATCCTTTGTCCAATAAGACAACTCTTTCTCAGGACAGTTACGTCTCGAGCATTACACTACTGTCAGTTCAGGGACACATTCAACCGTCGTTTGGGGGTAGAATATTGTTTTGGAATACTCCCTCAACGTTTAGACAAACATCTCAATTTCACTAACCTTTCCCTTACAGGACATTTGTCAGTGTTGTAACAGAACCGCCACCGCACAAAGTTGTAACCCGGAAAACGAATTCGAGATTGTGCGAAATGATTAATCACCTTGAATGCTCATGCTTTGTTGGGAAATTGTACAATCAGACAAAGGAGACACTTGAGAGGTAGGTAGCAAAGCAGATTCAAATTTTTTGGTGCCCCACGTAGCACCCCAAGCCCTGATAAATCGTTGCGGTATCGATGGGCTGATGGTGGTGGGCTGGGTGTGTATATCACCCTCCCAGCTGGCTCAGCCCTCGAAACAACGAACTCGGCATGAAAGTAAAATGTCTGTCCAATTGATGGATGATGGCCAAATGCCAATATTTACAGATATCGCCGCATCCATGAACGATTCTCCCGGGTCGAAGAAGAAGTCTCCGGATACAGCGAATTCCGTGGATTACAGGAGTTTGCAGTCGTGTTCCAACCCTTCACGAGGAACCTATTGGTGAGTATTGATATCCTGTTGCTGCATTATTTATGATAGCACAGTCAGTCTATCCGTTTATTTCATTGTCATGATCTAATCCTTGTCGACAGATGGAGACCGGAGACGGGAGGACAGATTACTCGCTGCTAGCCTACGATTGCTTCCACATGAGCCAGAAAGGAAATGCGTAAGTGCCTTTTTATGTTCACAAATCTCGAATTTTATGTGTCTGAGCTTTAGAAGCTATCCACCCCCAAACTAAATTACTTTATTCTCTTCTTTTGTGGCTGTGTCTGGCATTAAGGGCCTCCAGTGCGCACTGGATGTGCAGTAAATTTGATTGCTTGACATTAAATTTGAGGAATTGGACAATTAAAACGGGCTCGCTTAGACCATCCAGAAGCTGGATTTGATTATCCTGCAGCATTGATGTAGTCAAGGGATTCATGAATATCCGATGGCGTTAATTCTAAATTAAAAACTCCTTACCCAAGGAGCTGGTAAATGAATTAGAAATTTTATTGCCATCCGGTGGCCTATACTTTAAGAGCTTTCGTTAAGGGAGTTTTTATTTCCGGAAAGGCGAAAAATTTGTTGTTTTTTTTTCAGTGGTTAAATGAGTTAAGTACTCATAATACAGAATCGATTGATTTCAAGTCTTTTAATGGAAGGTTTTATTGCTTTTGTAACGACCGGAATTATTCAGAACATGCGCGAACAATTCACAAATCAATTCAGTTGAAGTCTAGCTAGGAAGCTGTAATTTCTAGAAAACAAATCCCCAAGCAGTAACACTCTGTCTGCTTCGAATATGCCCTGGGATTAATTTCTGGTTACAGATAGGTAAGACAGAGCTATGAGGCGACAATTAATCCTTTTAGTGTGATCAAAAATTAAGGTGTAATCCTAGACCTGAATCTCCAATTTATAATTTGTAGACGCAGGAATACACTAAGGGACCAGGCAAACCACAATGAATGAATTGGAGTTGTTGAACTCATTTATGTTCACGTGGAATAATGAGATTTTGTGGTAGGGTATTCAAGATAAGAAAGTCAAAGAACTTGTAGGAAGACATACCGTCCGCTTCCAATCCATCACATCATAATTTTCTGGTTTTGGTAAGGCCGATTCTTGATATCTCTTTTTTTCGGTTTTTATTTAGTAAATAACATTTATTTATTTATTTATTTTATACATAAGTAAACGGAAGTACACAAGACTTAACATCTTTTAGAGTACAATAATAATTTTAACTAAAACAAGGCAAAAACAAAAATACCTAACCTAAGCTTACAAACTAAACATACTAGAGTTATGGCTAATAGAAAGTAGAAGAAAAAACTAAGTAGTAGAGTGAAGAGAGAGCTAAAGACAAGAGGTGGATAAAAGAAGAGAAGCTTGTTTGCTGAAAATGGTGACTAGAAAATGGTGACCAGTGCTAGTTCTTTGTAAAGAAGAGGGAAGATCATTCCAGAATCTAAGAGTCTAGTCGCATGCACAAAAAAGAACGACTACCTATTCGAGGCAGATCAGATGGAATAAGGAATTTAAGTGATCTCAAGGTTTGCAAAGGTGTAAGGAAGTCGGAAAGGTAAGAAGGGCTTTTAGCGTAGAAATTTTTTTTTTTTTTTTGGAGTTATACTTCTTTAGGCGCGTTTTGAAAAATATTATGAGAGTGAATTTTGAGGAATTTGCATCGCAACGCGCAACACAGGAGAAGGCTTAGTCCTCCGAAGGTGGAGGGCAAGCATTTCAACTTCCATTCTTCATGCGCACTGGGATTATCATTATTATGGGCATATGGAAATTCGTAGCCGATGCCGGTTCACGATGTCGTTGGGTGAGGGGGTTTTTATGCCGAGGCTATGGAGGGAAATAAATTTCATGTTCGATTCATCAGCTGGGATTTACGTGGGCATAGGAAGATTCGTAGTGTTTTAGGCACAAACAGATTGCTTGCGCCAAACTGGCTGTGATTTTATTTTTGTATCGCTGACTTACATTTGTCAGAGCTATTGTACTAGTACACTTAATTTCTAGTTCGCCCGTTGGCTGATGTTTTTGGGTGTTTCAAGTTTACTATTTATTCATTTATATTTTGTTTGGCGTGTTTTTGTTGGTAACTCTGCTGCTTTCAAAATGCCTTCACTAGCTATTTTTCTTACCAATTCATTCGGGGGAATGATTGCGAAGTCTATTTTGCATTAGCTGGAGCATGTATATCAGGATTGGTGTAATTTTCGCCCATTTTCCGCTGCAATATAGAGGAAGGTACAGTGCCTAAGTATTTTCCTTTTCAAAAACTACAACTTATTTGCCACCTTTGTGGATATTGGACACCATACGGGGAAGGCTTAGGTTAGTACTGGTCGTACTATTGTCTTATAGCGCAAGTTTTTAGTTTCTGTTGCTGCGTCCTAGATTTCATTAACGGCTTTAGGCTAGTTACTATTATACAGGCGTTTATCAGTTTGAGTCTTACGTGTGAGTTCCACATGAATCTGTGATGCATCTGGATTCCCAGGTACTTCATTAAATAATTGTGGGACCTTTAATGATTATTTTCCAGAGTTTTGATTACCGTTGCACGTTTCTATGTCCTTTACCTGAGAGATTCCTGAAGCAGGTTATTAAACTTTTCCCTGATTAATTTCTACGTTCCATTTATCTAGGTTATCTATTATTTTGTTGACGTGTGTTTGGAGTTCTTCTGTGGTTTTAATAGGCGAGACTTGTATTCCAAACAAGTGTATCATCAGCGTATTATATGCAAGTTGTGTTAAGAAGGGGAATTATGTTGGGGAAGTCGTGTATAAATATATTGAAAAGCTTAGGGCCTAAAATGGAGCCTCGGGGAACTCCAGATTCAATTTTGAACGGTTGAGAGGTTAGTTCTGTGAAGCAGTCTGAATTTACAAGTTGTGATAGTAGTATGCGCCCCAAAGTATTAGTAGGCAGTATTTGCTCCAAATCAAAAATCTAATTTTTGAAACAAGTATTATGGCCATACAAAAAAGACTGAGAAGAAGTTCTTGGCAGAGGCGAAGATTCCCGTAACTTTCTCCAAGATCATGTAAATCTAGCCATGAATAATGATCGATTGGTTTCAAAAACACGGCACGGTACCATAAATGATGCTGTATTTGCCCGAATCTCTTTATATGATATTTTAGTTACCCTAACGCGCTCAATTTAATTGAGTAACCACAAGTAGAAGAAGCAAACATAATTTAGAAGTGACGATGATTTCAGTAGTGGCAAAGGAAGTAAAATTAGTCTACCCAAGGTCGATGGACTCACAGGCTCATAACAAACGTGGACGGATGGGTCTCGAGAGAGCATGGAGAGGTAGTTATGAAGGCATACCTCCATCGGCTCGAACAATATGAGTCCACGCAATGCCCGGCATTCCTAAATGTGAAAGAGGACACAGACCATGCCCTTTTGGGGCGTCGAAGATTAGCCGAGGAAACTGCTGCGCTGTAACCGACAGCTAAAGGCACGGCTGAGAGCAAAGAAGACTATAATGGTACCATTGGGTGATCTATGGAATAAAGTGGAGGAGAAGTTAAATATCCTCTATTGGTAGCTAAGGCGGAAAGAAACCAAAAGGAAGAGAGTAAGGCTATGAAATAGCAGCAGTATTATCAGGTAGATAAGAGCTGAATCAGCTGGCGACGCATATGAAGGTTAACATTCTTTGCGTGTTGACAGGAAATCAGCCAGTCTTAAGAAAATTTGATGAGGCATCTTAAAACCATTGTAGTAGCCTGATAAGTCAACTAGTAGGGGATTACAGTTAGGATTTGAGTCCGGTATAATCTGCAGGCTAGAGCGTGTTGGCATCATGATGCTTCCAACTTCCAACACATGAAAATAATAAGAATCCAATTAGTTATTTGTATGCCAAAGAAGTATAACTTCTAATGCGCGTACATAAGTACACACACCCACTGTTTTTTTTTATGTGATAGTCTAAGCTCAAGTGTCACCCTTTGTACTACTAGTACGTCATGTCGTTTAAGTCATGGTGCGATGTCCATTAGTAAGCTTAGCTCGAAAGATAGAGAGAAGGACATAATAGGTTAGGGGGAGTCAAGAGCGAGAAAGTGGCGATGAACCTTGCGTTTGAACTCTTGGATGTTGTATGAGTTCGGGAATACTGTCTTTGGAAGGTTGTAGAAGAGCAAGTGCCATCTTCTTCTTCTTCTTTAAACTCCTTTAATCCCTCATGGGACATAGGGCGGAAACAGTTGCCCTCCAGCGGACTCTGTTTTGCGCGACAGCTCTCAGCTCCGACCAGGATCTCCCAGTTGTTGCGGCTTCTTCTAGTAGGGTTCTCCTCCACGTTGTTCTAGGTCGTCCTACTCGACGGGAACCTTGCGGATTCCAGTCAAGGGCCTGTTTGGCTAGGTTTTCGTTTTCGCGTCGCAAGGTGTGGCCAACCCAATTCCATTTCCTTCGCCTGATTTGGTCGTCTATCCTTTCTTGGCCGGCACGGCGCCAAAGTTCTTCGTTTGAAATTCTATCTTGCCAGCGGATTTTTAGGATACGACGAAGGCATCTGTTGATGAAGACTTGTAGGCGCCCTGTGATGAATTGGGTGACTTTCCATGTTTCGCAACCGTACAAAAGAACTGCCTTAACGTTGGAGTTGAACAGCCGCAATTTGGTGTTAGTTGAGATCTCCGTTGATCTCCATATGCGGGACAGGCATGCATATGCGCCTCGTGCTTTGTTTATTCTGGAACTTACGTCTTCTTCTGCCCCACCATTTTCGGTAATAACACTACCGAGGTAGCAGAATTTATTTACCAGTTCCACGTCACGGTTATTCAGCGCTGTCCGTTCAATGGTGTTTGCATTTATCCGCATTTCTTTAGTTTTAGTCGGATTTAGCCTTAAGCCTGCTGGACTACTTTCTGTTGCCAAATTGTTCAACATGTTTTTGAGGTCCTGGTGTCTGTGGGCCAGCAAACAGATATCATCGGCGTAGTCGAGGTCCTTAAGGCGGTCTACCAAACCCCATTGTATGCCGCCTGTTCGATTATCTAGAGCGCCGGCAAGGATGTCATTTATTACTATAAGAAATAGTAAAGGCGAAAGTAGGCATCCTTGTCGTACTCCTGAGCTCACCTCAAAGCTGTCGGATAATTTTCCATTATGGAGAACTCTGCATTTGGAATGGTTATATAGGGCTTTTATCAATTCTATTATTTTATCAGGCAATCCACGTCGCCGTAGTGCCTGCCATATAAAGCTCCTATTGACCGAGTCGAACGCTTTCTCATAATCTACGAAAGCAAGGTAAAGGGGGGATCGGAATTCAGTAGACTGCTCCACTATTATTCTCAAGGTGTTAATATGATCAATACAGGAGCGGCCCTTCCTGAATCCGGCCTGCTGCCTCCTAAGCGTTCGGTCAACTGCCTCACTTATCCTAGATAGTAATATATGGGACAAAATTTTGCCCACTGTAGATAGTAAACCGATGCCTCTCCAGTTGTCGCATATTGTTAGGTCCCCCTTTTTTGGTATTTTGACTATGATACCTTCCGTCCAATCCTCCGGAAAGGTACAGGTGTTCCATGCTATTTCTAGGATTGGCTGAAGCGCATCTGCTATGAGGCTTGAGTCGGCTTTCAACAATTCTGGCGGGATGCCATCTTTCCCAGCTGCTTTACCATTGGCCATCGCATGAATTGCGGTTACTATTTCCGTCTTGGATGGGGCCCGGGTGGTGATTCTTATTGGCTGTGCATTGTTGCTGTTTTCCTGAGGTTCCTGTGTAAGTGTACCATTCAGGGCGGCGAAGAAGTAATCTCTCCATCTTTGGAGTTGCTCTTCGTCGCTGCACAGCAGCCTTCCATCCGCACTCTTAACGGCATGCTTTTTAGTAGAGTGCTTTCCCGAGAGCTGTTTAGTGATTTGGTACAGCACCTTACTGTTGCCTGTGTTTGCCGCGTTTTCCGCTTTTTCTGCAAGCTCGTTTATCTGCTGCCTTTTATCACGCCGGACACTTCTCTTAACCTCCCGGTGTAATTGGGAGTATTCCCGTTCTAATTGGTGACGTCTTTCCGGGTCGTTTGTGGAGTTTACGCTATTTTTGAGGGCCCTTCTGCGTTCTATTTTTTGCCAGGTTGTGTCCGAGATCCAGTGTTGCTGGTTTCTTTGGACATAACCGATGCTTGTTTCCGCAGCCGTCAATATCGCGCCCTTTGTCGTACTCCACAATTCCTCAATATTTGTGTCGTCAGAAACGGTTTGCTGGTTTAATAATTCTAAAAAGTTTCCAGCGAATTCCCGCTTTTTAACGCTCTCCCGCAGAAGGTCTACGTTAAACCGTCTACGGGTTATAGCATCATGTTGCACGTTTCTGATTGCGGCGATTTTAAGGCGAATAGTTGCTACAACCAAATGGTGGTCGCTTCCAGTATCCGCTCCCCTGAAACTCCTGACATCCTCAAGAATAGTTCTCCATCTGCGGCTAACGGCCACGTGATCTATCTGATTTCTCGTTCTACCATCGGGCGATACCCAGGTCTCTTTGTGTATCTTCTTGTGACAAAAGTAAGTTCCACCTACCATGAGTTGGTGGGAACTACAAAAGTCAACGAAAAGCTCACCATTGTTATTGGTAACTTGGCTTAGGCCTTGGTTTCCAATTGTGTGTTCAAGGCCGGTGTTGTCACGGCCGATCTGAGCGTTTAAGTCACCCATTAAAACAATGATGTCTCCCCTTGGAATAGAGCGAAAAACCTCATTCAGTCGCATATAGAACTCGTCCTTGATGTCATCTTCTGCGTCTTCAGTTGGAGCATAGCATTGGACTACCGTAGTACTTCTTAGTCTGGTACGCAGGCGCACGGTAATAATCCTCTCAGAAACCGATGACCAGCTAATGAGGCTGGACCTGGCTTCTTTGGTGAGTATTACGCCAACGCCACTCCTACGGCTTTCAGTTTCGTTTCTACCAGAATATAAGAAGGACTCACCGTTTGGGCAGATATGTTCCCCCGCATCGGGCCATCTGGTCTCGCTAAGTCCCATGATCTTGATTTTATATCGATTCATCTCGTTGAGGACTTCATCCAGCCGTCCCTCAGCCAGCAGTGTTCTCACATTCCATGATCCGATTCGTGTCCTTGTTCGAAAAGCAAAGGTCGTCGTCGTGTTGTCCGTCCGGTTCCGAGGCATTGTTTGCCGATTCGTAGCAATGGTGTTTTTTATGGGAGCGGGTTGCTAACCCTCAGCCCAACCGACTTAAAACTCTGTTTTGTGGCGCAGAGAGCTCGCCATTCGCCCGTCTCCCGTTAGCTCCTTCCGAAGAAGTACCCCAGAGGGCACCGCGGGGAGGTGGGATTAGGACTTGCTAACAGGTCTGCTAGGTGTTCGTCTGCAGTGACTTTCCTCGAATCTTGACAGAAGTGACAAATCGGGTGCCACCACTTTCCGAGGTCTTTGTTAGCCGTTCGCCCCCCAAGTGCCATAATATCGAAAAAACAAAACAGGTCACTGCCTATTAGTGTATTCCGAACAGATGATATATGATCTGCCCTTCTCAGGTAGAAGATAAAGCGTAAGCAATCATTGAATGCAACATTAAGTCGTTCACGACAAGATGAATCATACACAATGTATACAAGTGAATGGAGATCAACAGAATAAATGAGATGAAAGGAACAATGGCAGATAGTAAAGACTAGATCATTGATATATAATGAAAATAGTAGGGGACCAAGAATTGAATCTCGTGGAGTACCAGAAGGCACATATAGAAAAGAGGAGATAGCATTGTTCTGACGAACACATTGAAAACTGTTAGATAGCAAAGAGGAGAAAAGCCGTGTAGCAGAAAAGAGAAATAATAACCCTGACTTAGTTTTGGAAAGTAGGATCGCGTTCACCGTTGAGTCGAAGGAGCACGTTTGGTCAAACATCCATCTCAATTCATCCATTTTATTTTTCAGACTTCTCGCATTTAGTACACATATGTTAAATCCTGAGGAGGCGGAGCAAAGGACGTTTAGTAGTCTTCCCTGTTTGTAAACTCTATCAGTAAAGTGATACATATGTAAACACTAGAAAGGAGCACAGTCACGACTTCAGAAACCAGTACCAAACAAGCTTGATTTTTTAAGTAGAAGAAGAAATAAATGACAGGATGAGAAAGAACTGATAAAGAAGAAGGAGAATAGCCATGAAAAGAGGCAATTAAACTAAAAAATTAAAACTAAAATTAAAATTAACATTTGTAATTATGGTGGGAAAGTATAGGAAGTTATTGTAATCGGTCCGAAAATCGAAATCGAAAATTTCGACGCATTTTCATCTTTCAAGGTCCCAGGAGCATTTTAAGCAAAAAATTGGGAAGAAGTATGTGTGTGTATGTGCGTACGGATGTGGTCATTTTTTCCTGCACGATACCGCGCGAACCAAAAAAGATATCGACTTCGTTGATGTGTCGTTCGAAGCGTATTAACCGAAATATGATCTGAAAAGATTTTCATAAAATTCGGTCGAGCCGTTTTTTTGTTTAAGCGGCGTAAGTGATTTTTGTACCTGCTCGATGTCGCCCGAACCACGAAAGATATTGACTTACTTGAGGTGCCGTTCGAAGCGTATTAGCGACAATATAATCTGAAAAGATTTTTATAATATTCGGTCGAGCGGTTTTTTGGTTTAAATGACATAAGTGATTTTTGTACCTGCACGCTATCGCGCGAACTATAAAAGATATCGACTTAGTTGACGTGCCGTTCGAAGAGTATTAACCAAAATATGATCTGAAACGATTTTCATAAAATTCAGTCGAACCGTTTTTTTTGGTTTAAACGACGTTTATGATTTTTGTATCTGCACGATACCACCCAAACTAAAAACTATTCGACTTCATTGAGGTGCCGAAAAAAGAATATTAACGAAGAAATGCTCCGAAAAAAATTTCATGACATTCGGTCGGGCCTTTTTTGTTTGAATAAATTTTCAGAAAGACCTTAAATTGACAAATTTTGCTAATATCTCATAAACTCAATGGAAAGAGACTCGTTCTAAACGAAGTGATATTTTTTGGGTTCTGCACAGCAATAGCCTTCGAACAAAACATCACTTGTCAAAATCTGACAACCTTTCAAAATCGTGGAACAATTTCGTTACCCTTTACAAACAGCGCGAATTTTTCAAACCTTGGATTAGCACTTTTTGACGGGGAATTGTTTTCTACGCGTGATACAGTTTCAGGAAATGGTGGTTTATCCCGAGATTTCCAGAAGTTACCGCAAAATTCAGCACGCTCAATACGAATTTGAACACCCGCTTTAGTGCTAACGTTCAGGAAAAACAAATTCTCTAGAAAAATCTTGTGGGTTTACTACTATTATAGTTATTTGAACTAGCTTCTCTCGGGATTGCTTTGTCATCAGTTCTGATACTAGCCAATTTTCCACTAGTGCTAAACGTATAACTATTTTGTAAGAAGTCAGTTTATTCCATCTTCGTTCATCATACTGGGAAGTTAATCGTGTGGACCAAAGGGGTTAAACCCACATCCCAACTAGTTTAAACTTTTAACATCATTACACCGAATGCAATACAATTAGTTTACTGAATCAGCCAGTACACCAAATGACGCAAAAATTCAAGAACAGAAAAAGTCATATGGGCCATATCAGGGGGGTATGGTGCTTGGTCAATGGTATTCGCTTCATGACGACTAAAAAGAGTATTTCCTATTTATTATTTGTCCCTTTGGAAGAGATTCGGAAAGAATCATGCTAGTAATGAGCAAGACTTACTTGTTTTGCAGACTTGCCTGGTATTGCACATTTAGCAATACTAAAGCAAGACCAAGACAAGACAGGACAAGGACAAGATAGCACGAACTTTTGCTCATCATTAACTGCCAAAGGTCTTGCAGTGATGAGGAAAAAGTCTCACGAAAAGTCTTGCAAAAAGTTTCGCAAAAAGTCTTGCAATGCATCAAAAACGAAGTACTGTCTCATCTCCAATAAAACCTGCACCGACCCTCCTTCTACTTCAGTGGACAATAAAAACCTAACGACAGAACCGTCTTTAAACATCCTAGGCATAACACTATCCGAAGATCTGCGGTGGAATAACCACATATTCCAAATCGCTAAACAAGCATCGCAATGCCTGGGATTCCTTAAAAGATGCAAATTCCTCCTTCAGCCGTCGGCCAGGGCTACAATCTACAAGTCCTACATTCGTCCCCGCCTCGAATACAACTCGTATATTTGGGCTGGGGCTCCGAGAACCACCTTAGCCTGGCTGGACAAGGTGCAAAGTCGCGCTCTCAAACTTATTGGCAATAGCGCCATTTGCTCCTCAATTGACTCATCAAGCCACCGTAGGAATGTAGCAGCCCTTGAAAAATTTTACCGATTTTACCACAACGAATTGCTCTACTGAAATAAGTAACCTCATGCCTCCACAGCAACTTTTCTCCCGCAACACTAGACTTGCCCGCTCGGCTCACCCTTTTAGTCTACAGCCCTTATCTTCGCGCACACTCCGATTTAGAAATTCGTTTATAACAAGAACAACGCGACTGTGGAACAACCAACCTCAGTCAATATTCCCGAACTCATACAACACCCAAGAGTTCAAGCGCAAGGTTCACCACCATCTCCTCCAACACCCACCCGACTCTCCCTAATCTATCCATCTTTCTCTCTATCCTTCGAGCTAAGCTTACTACTAGATATTGCACCATGACGTGTACGACATGACGGACTAGTAGTGCAAAGGATGACACCCAAGCTTAGACTACCCTATAAAAAAAAGGCGTGTCTTCTTCTTTTTTCTTTGATCCGTTAGCTGGCGATCCGAGCGGGACGTCTCCGAATCGGATCCGCTGCTGTCGGTGCCGCTGTATATCGAACTCTATTCGCAATTCGTTTCCATTCTTGTCGGGTTTTGGCGACGTCTCAAGCCTCGGTAGTTGATTCTTTAGGTCACCCTCGATATTCTTTAGGTAGGTTTTGTTCGGTGCTAGTGATGAGCAAACGCAAGAACAAGACAAGACTAATCTAGTCTTGTTCTTGTCTTGTTCTTGTTCAGTCTGTCTTGTTCTTGTTCTTGCAAACATACCTAAGTCTTGTTCTTGTTCTTGTTCTTGCAAACATACCTAAGGCTTGTCCTTGTTCTTGTTCTTGCAAATATACCTAAGGCTTGTTCTTGTTCTTACTAAATGTGCAAGACCAAGACAAGGCAAGACAAGAAAATTACCAACAATTATTTCTTCCTTTTTTGTGTATCACGGGATTGGTTTTTTCCTGAAGTCGGTTTTTTAAACTTTATTTTTATCTTAATATAATATGAGGAATCTTCATTTTTGTATGGATTTAACAGAAGAAGGACTAGTTTCCTAAACACCAGAAATTGAATTAAAGTAACAGACCACCCAATTGGATAAAAAAAGAGCAGGCAGTGTGGAACATCTACCTAAATCTTTTCGGAAAATTTTGCTTCGAAATGCAAAAATATTGATTCTGAATCTCGTTGACATGCAAAGTCATTATGTACTTATGTACAAATGCTTTTACAATTATCATACTAAATATATACACATATACATGTATCTATAATAATTACTTGAGCATAATAATCAATTTTATGTTTTTTGTTTTTAATAGAATGAATTTAGGTGGAATTTTTGCAAGAATCTTGCAAGAAATCTTGCTCTGGGTCTTATTCTTGCACAGTTAGTCTTGTTCTTGTTCTTGCAAGCATAACTAAGTCTTGTTCTTGTTCTTGCAAAATGTGCAAGAACAAGACAAGACTGCAAGAACAAGACCACTTTTGCTCATCACTATTCGGTGCCGATCGCTGCATTCTCCTGTCTGCCGGACGGTCTTCCAGGGAAGTTTACATGGCAAGCGGTTATTATCCATCCATTCGGCAAACACGTCCAAAAAACGTAGTCGACGTTTTTGCATTTATTCTTAGATCAGTGTCTGCTGATCGCATCTTTGTCTGACTGTCTCGTTTCGATGGCGATCGCGTAGTGAGACACCGAGGATCTGCCTCAAGCATCGCATTTGGAAGACCTCGAGCTTCTTAACGTCCAGTTTGAGCAGTGCTCACGTTTCAGATCCATTAAGAAAAAGCAGTCTTGTCTTCGTCTTGCTAAATGTGCAAGACAAGACTGTTAGCATTTAGTCATGAGCAAAAAGTCCCGCTATCCTGATTTTGCAGTCTTGTCTTGTCCTTGTTCTGTTTTGCTTTGATTTTGCTTTGGTGTTGCTAAATATGTAATCAAAGAAAACTGCCAATATGACGTTGACTTTGCAGCGGAAAACTTTTGGTTTTTTTGGTTTCGGCTTGTTTGCAAGACGTCATTCCAAAGATTAAGATGTCTTCTTTCGTCGTCTATTATACCGTGTTTCTCGAAGGTGTTTTTTGAAAAAAGCTGTTTTGGAACCAAAGGTGCCACTATGAGTTTCATGCTTAAAATACCAGTCATAATGTTTTGGACGTAATTACATGATATGCTCACTTTTTCCATAAACTCCTTTGGCTCATATGGCGACTTTCAATGACCAGTTTCCCGATTTTTTGGATGTTTCCGTTATTCTTAGAGCTTATTTTTGCCAGATCTTCTGAAAATTTTGTAGGGACTCCGAACACAAAGTTTGCGGCTGCTGATTTAATCTAATATATCGGACACTTTCCATTATAACAATCACGGAGCACTTTAAAGCTGTAAGCCAACAGAGTGGTCGAATTTCACGTAGTGTTATTAGCATTTGTATAGCAATATCTTTAACGAGCGTCTTTCAAATGATAAATTCTGGATATTTTTTACACTGGGTATACAATGATGTGTCCGTTGGAAAATAGTTCATACAGAGGTCTCATGTGGTTCTTTATTAATGTTTTTTTTTGGACACGGGCTATTGACGTCTTTAGTAACTAGATGCTTTATCATGGAAGTACACATTTTCAATGGGGTTCAAACTATGAAATATGAAAACTATGAAATCACAAATATTATCGGATTCGCCAAATATATTCGAACTGTTTCGATGACGAAAGCCAGCTGGCGAGGCAAAAAGTCTGTGTACTGAGCAATTCAGAAGTCTTATAGAAAATAGGAAGGCAAAGAAGAGTCAATAGAGCCTAGAAAATAAGAAAAGAAGTCACAACCTGTAAAAGGAACCCTTTGAGAAGAATCTTTTTTGTAAAGTATTGGAGAAGCATAGAAGAAAGGGATCCGTGCTTGGGGTACGGAGGACAGGTACAGCATTATCTAAAAGTCCACCAACATACTGGTTTACGGAAAACACTTCTCTTTTATCATCGGAAGAACATCGAGAAAACTGTACGGAACGCGCTTATCCATACAAAAATACTATCACCCTGTAAAACTCTAACAAAAAAATCAACAGCCAGCCGCTTTGTAAACTTGTAGATTAGATCCCACCAAAAAAAAAAACATTAACATTGTTTAATTATTTCATGCTATTAACGATTCATCTTGACTAATCCATATCACTTCTTTTTGTAATAAGTGTGTTTTAAACTGTCCCAATAAATAATTTCCGCGCCCACGAACTTCTAATTCACATTTTAATGTTTTTTTGGTGGGATATCACTCTTTATTGTTTTAATACATTCTAAAATAAAAAATAAATAATCTTCTGCATAAAGAAATATTATGTATTTAATTGTTCATTATATTTTTTATTTATTTTATAAGTAGGTAATAACAAAATAACAAAATGCAGGAATTCAAATTGATATTATTGCCTTTGTAAAAAAAAACATAAGCTCCTTTCGAGTTTCTCGGTCAAGATTTTTTCTGCACTATGGAATCATTGATCCATAACCAGCTCGATTTTTGTTTCAACATGCTGATGTAATGACCTTGTTCGAGTGTTCATGTATGGAATATAGCACTAATCACTTTATATTTTGAACCTCCTATATGCAATTTTGCAGAAGTGACAGCTTTGATATCGCATTGCTCAATTTTAATAAACTTTTTATTTTTCAGTTCGAATAATTTCAGTTGTATTATGAGAACAGGTGCTACCGAAATCATTTCCGATTTACGAATCTTTTGAGTTTACGAACAATTTTTACATTGACCACTCGGGGTTTCTCGTTTTCCAAATTCATGATACAACGAAATGTACCTAAAAATAAAATGTTATTTATTGAAAACCTACAAATTATTGTTGTACCGGGATACTAATGTTTCTCCTCTTATTTTATCTGAATATAGCAGCTTCCACCTAAAAAATGCGAATGTATTCCTAAAAAAGACGAATGTATTAACTGCAAACTTATAACTTCTTACTTTACTAAGATTTGAGTAAGATAACCCAAAAGTCTTCACTTTTATTAAATAAGATCTCTCAAATATCTTCACTTTTAAATCTTCTCACGATATAACAGAAATTACGTAATGTTTTCACTTAAAAATTGAATTTATTGAAAACTTATAAATTATTATTGTACCGGAATTCAAATATTTCACTTATTTTTTTTTATAAAAAAATTAATATGATTATATAACATTATATAACAGCTTCCCCTAAAAATTTCGAATCTCAATACTCCTCACTCTCATAATCTTATCAAGATATATCGTAGTATTTTCACCTAAAAATTAAATATTATTTATAGAAAATATAAAAATTATAATTTTACCAGGATACAGAAGTTTTCACGTAAATGTTGTCACCTTACAGGTATTTATGGGTCCGATATGTACCCACAGACAGCTAAATATTTAAACTTCAACGAATATTTAATATTTTTAGAAATAAATTACAATTACAAAATCGGCAAAAGTAGTAACAAGTATTTCAAATCGTGATTTGAAATTTTGCTGTACATTTGTACTATGAACTACATTTCATATGTTTTTTAATATTTGTAGTACCTAGCGCTATATCATACACCATAGTTGCGACTAATTATTTATTTGAACACTTTTTGCTAATCATCGAATGCCATCTGGCATCAACAGTGCGAGTAAAAATTTGTGGAATAACTAGTAACGATATATTGAGTATTCTATATTGCTTATTAAGTTCTACTTATCATTCCCTTTCATTTGATACCCTTGACGAGGGGTATGTTAAGAAAATAGTAATCCGCCCGCTTGAGATGACCGCCGTGAATCTTACGTTATATTGAGTACACTGTACCGCTTATTGTTTTCTATTTATGATACCCTTTCATTTGATACCCATGTCGATGGGCCATGAAAAGAAAATGGTAATCCGTCCTCTTGAGATGACCGCCGTGGATCTAACGGTATATTGAGTATTCTATATCGCTTATTGTGTTCTACTTATCCTTCCCTTTCATTTGATACCCATGTCGAGGGGTATGTTAAGAAAATGGTAATCCGCCCTCTTCAGATGACCGCCGTGGATCTTACGGTATATTGAGTACACTATATCGCTTATTGTGTTCTACTTATGATACCCTTTCATTTGATACCCATGTTGACGGGTATGTGAAGAAAATGGTAATCCGCTTTCTTGAGATGACCGCCTTGGATCTAACGGTATATTGAGTATACTATATTGCTTATTGTCTTCTACTTAAGATACCCTTTCACTTGATACCCATGTCGAGGGGTATGTGAAGAAAATGGTAATCCACCCTCTTGAGATGACCGCCTTGGATCTAACAGTATATTGAATATATTATATCGCTTATGGTATTCTAATTGTGTTACCCTTTCAATTGACACCCAATTCGAGGGGGTGGTGAAGAAAAGGTAATCTGCCCTCTTGAGACGGTCGCCATGGATTTTACGACATAGCTTATTGTATTCTACTTATCATAACCTTTCATTTGATACCCATGTCGAGGAGGTTGTGAAGGAAATGGTAATGAGTCCTCTTGAGGTGGCCTCGGTGGATCAAACTATTTATTGAGTATACAACATTGCTTATTGTATTCTACTTATCATACCTTTCATTTGATACCCATGTCGAGGTGGTGGTGAAGAAATGGTAGTCCGCCCTCTTGAGAAGGCCGCCATGGATATAACGACATAGCTTATTGTATTTTACTTATCATACCCTTTCATTTGATACCCATGTCAAGGGGGTTGCGAAGAAAATTGTAATGCGTCCTCTTGAGGTGGCCTCGGTGGATCAAACTATTTATTGAGTATACTACATTGCTTATTGTATTCTACTTATCATACCCTTTCATTGATACCCATGTCGAGGGGGTTGTGAAGAAATCGTATTCCGCCCTCTTGAGACGGCCGCCATGGATATAAAGACAGGGCTTATTGTATTATACTTATCATACCCTTTCATTTGATACCCATGTCGTGGGGGTTGTGAAGAAAATGGTAACGCGTCCTCTTGAGGTGGCCTCGGTGGATCTAACTATTTATTGAGTATACTATATTGCTTATTGTATTCTACTTATACCCTTTTATTTGATACCCATGTCGAGGGGGTTGTGAAGAAAATGGTAATCCCCCCTCTAGAGACACGTACCATGCGTACACTTTTTGTTAATCATCGAAAAGATTGGGAATGCTATTTGACATCAACAGTGCTGGATTTGACTAACTTGCAACGAAAATGTCATATTTTTAGAAATAAATTTCGATTACGAACTCGGCATTCGGTATTTTAAAATTTTACTGTACATTTGTACCCATGATATGCGGTGAATTTCCTCTGACACATAATTGCATGATTGTTTTCCGTCCCGGCTATCACACATAACCCGAAAATCGAAGGAACGAGTGCATGCAAGGTGCATGTGTTTGTTATGTATGCTTGTGTATACTATGTCGAATGCGTCAATGCAGAAAAAGTTGAAAGTAGCCCGACCTTT
The DNA here is from genome assembly GCA_949987705.1 of Thereva unica. NCBI lineage: Eukaryota > Metazoa > Arthropoda > Insecta > Diptera > Therevidae > Thereva > Thereva unica. The sequence continues at coordinate 57,967,667 of OX465281.1, read as the reverse complement.
GCGTGGCATGCATTCCATTCACGGAATATTCCGTCAGTTCGCATTTGAATACACACACTTCTATAGTATCTGTCAACGAATGCAACGCATGTACGCGTGGATATGTCATCACCTTAAATAAGGCATTAGCTGTTTGCCCTTACGAACTCGGCAAACTACCACTTGCCTTGATAGTGTAGATTGTATTGGACAGCATTACGGAACTATAACTTTGAATGCGTTTGGTCCGTCTCTTTATTTTTGTACTGCGGATGCCTGCTGTAGCGAAAATAAAATCTTGGAGAAACGGTTCTTGGCTCGGAAGGTAGTTCCAGCAGAGTGGCTACTATATAGCGTAGAGATAGCTCAGGATGGAAAGTTCCAGTGCTTGATGATGTTTTACTTTGATGTTGGCATTGATGAGGGTAAGTAGCTCTGTTTATTTATAGGGTTGTTGAAGATGTCCTCAGACGCTTCTAGAGCTACTTTAAATCCTTCGATGTGAATTTCATTAGGAGAATCCATGTGTCTTGGAAGCAGGACACTCTGCAAAAGTTTTCCAACACCGCTGGTGTATTCTTCAGCTGGATGTCCTTGTAAGGTTAACAACGTTTATGAGCTATGATATTTTAGTTGACGCAGAGGCTGTCTTAGAAAATACAGTTTTTTATCATAAAAAAAAAAAAGTTTAAAAAAACTAAAAAATACGCTTTTATTTTAAAATGAACTAAAAAGTAAAAAATAATTTTGAATGTAAAGTTTTTATTGCTTCAGCTAGTATATGAAAACAACTTACCGTTCAAAATGTAAAAAAGCGTGGGGCTCTTTACCTATATTCATATATATGCCACATATTTTATTAACATCCGAACTTTTCGCCCCACGCTTTTTTACATTTTGAAAGGTAGGTTGTTTCCATATAATAGCTGAAGCAATAAAAACTTTACATTCAAAATTATTTTTTACTTTTTAGTTCATTTTAAAATAAAAGCGTATTTTTTAGTTTTTTTAAACTATTTTTTTTATTTTCTACTTTTTAGTCTATTGACGTGACAACGTCTTATAAATCGGAATACCCTGGGAGTCATTCGCAAAAAAGTTATCAGCAAATTCTCCGTTACCTTATGACTCATCGCTCTGTTCGAGTCTCAAGTCTTAAGTCGCAACTCTCAACTCTCAGCTCTCAACTCTCAACTCTCAAGTCTCAAGTCTCAAGTCCCAAGTCTCAACTCTCAAGTCTCAAGACGTTGTCACGTAAAAACTTCGCCCGTATACGGACTTTACAGGCAACCAGGTATTTTTATATGTATTCCCCCATATTAGATTTAAAATGATGTCACTCAGCTTACTGTACTACACTCTTCATAAGCTTTTATTTGATACCCATACCAAGCGCGTTGTAAAGAAAAATGTGATCCACATTTTGGGTTCGTCGTCATTTTGTTTCGGCCGCCATTTTGAATTTAGAGTGACTCCACATAGATAATAGTATTCTACTTGTCATATCCTTTCATTAGATACCCATAACGAGTGGGTTGTAAAGAAAGCCATAGTCCGCCATTTTGTGTTAGTCGCTATTTTGAATTTTGAATGACGCCACATGGTAAATTGTATTCTACTTGTCATACCCTTTCATTAGATACCCATATCGGGGTCGGGGAGCACAATTGCAAAATTCGGCCGCCATCTTGGAACCGCCGTCTTGATTTTTTTTTAAATGGTCAGATTGCATTGTCATCCAAACTAAACAAGTATGCAAAATTTCAGCTTAATCGGAAACCGGGAAGTGGGTCAAATTTAACTTCCAAGATTTTATTACATAGTTACAAGTGAAGCTAATAAAAGCGTATTAAAAATAGGTAATAGAAATCCGGGGACCAAGAACAAACCATCGTCTTTAAACCAGGTGAAAAAGGTGGATTCTTATTTTCAGTGTTAGCTTGAAAAATTGACAAACATGAATTGATCACTTACGGTCATTAGCTCCGGAATAGAGCGGACAGTTTAGCGTGCTATTGACATAATTGGTTGATACAAAGTCAACGTGCTAGCCCGTTTTTAACATCCTCCATCTAATCTTGTGAACTAGTGTAAGTATTGAATAAACAAACCCCAAATAGATTTTGACAAATATCTTTCTTGGGTTATGCTATTATGACTACATTTAGGATTCCTTTTTGAATTAAGCCTTGTTCTTCAGGTATTATTTTACTGGTTGTTATAAGTTGTTAGACGTTTTTAAAGGCATTTGATTCTATTTGTGGTAAACCATTTTCCCTTTTATACAATCAAAAATATTTACTGTATATGTAAATACTTAAAAAGTTTTTCAAGATCGCAAAGGAAAATAAATTCTTTGTTAAGAAAAATGAATTTCTAAAATAAATAAAAAGTACAAAAAAACTAACCAATTTGTTTTTCTCGAAAATTTTCAACACAATTTAAAGACATAAACTAAAACCATTTTACAAAACTTTTCCAGGTGGGCAGGTACGACCCTTTGGAATAGCTTACTTCAGCCAGCCGGCTTCAAAGACGTAACATGGTCATCTCCCCATAAGAAGTTCTTGTGTCCAACAAAGGAGAACCCTTACATTTTGACATATGATAACATATTCTACTAAGGCAAATTACACAGGAGGCGTGTAGGGGTGACTGAGCGGAATATAGGATAGGTAGAAACCAAAAGGAAGCAAACAAAAAGAGCAGGGAGCAGTAATCACCGGCGTCAAGCTCCTTTCGCTTTATTTTCCGTGACTTAAGTGTTAAATTAATATTTAAATGTTTGAGCAATTTACAGGGGCCCAATGCATACAGCCACGCACAAAACGTACTTAGCAAATAAACAAGCGGATTACCACCCTTCCCGAAGACACTTCATTAAGTTACCTAGGGTTAAAGTTGAGTAAATTTTATAGGTAATTATACCTGACTAAAATTTTCCAGCAGCGGCATGTCTGTCTCATCTGAATAGAGCTCTGGCTGCAGACCAACCTTACGGGGTTTACACTGTGTCACACTAACGTTGGGCGTTGAACAAACTTCTTCGTATCGCACGAGCCAAAACCTAGTTGAGTTGAAAATTGGTTCAATTTTACCGGCTTAACTTCGTAATGTATCGGGTTACCTGTAAGAGGATTATTACATTGTTAGGTACTAGTTGTAAGGAAATTAGTCAATATTTGTTTTATGTGATATTGTTTTTGTTGAATTATTGGAATAAATTTTATGTAAATTTATATAGGAATCAGATTTTCAGTATCACGTTTCATTGACACCTGATTTTAAAAGTCTTTAGGCTTTGTTAACTATTTAGATCTTGGATAAAAAAGTATTTATTTTGATTTTGATTTAATTTATTGATTCACAACTAAATAAATATGATAAATAAAAGTATTTATAAAATAAATAAAAAAGATTTTGCTGTAGCAATTACTTACTTCAAATCGTTGCGAATTTTTATTGCAGAAAGAATAGAATTTTCGAATAGAAAACTGGACTGGACGTTTAAAAATAAGGAGAAGTGGAGTAAGTGAACTAAATATTTTATTTGTCCATAATTGTTTGATCTACTAGCTTAAGAATATTTTTAAGCAATTTTTTTATGTAAAAATCGGAATCTCCTTTGTACTAGTATTCCGATATTCCCTCCAGATAATGGTGCAATGCCCAGTAGTAATCCTAATTTAAAGAATGGGAAGTACTAGAGTAGATGCCTCACGTTTAAATTACCGGATGTTATACGAGCTCGGATATAGTGATTGTGAAAGATAATATCACAGTGGGGTTGGGTTACTCTATTGGCAGATATGGTGTGAGGTGTGCATTCGACGCTATCGAATTATACCTTAATTGAACCGAGTTGATACTAAGAACTTGGAGTTTAGTCCATAGAGCTGGGTGGCACACTCATGCAAAACTTGCGAAACATCGTCGATAATAATGGAACACACTTTTCACTTTATAAGAAAACCAATATAAATTCTAAAATATCTGAATACTCAGAGGGCATTTTATATTTCAGGCAGATTTTGTTTCTCCGAAATTTTGGTTTGGCTGTCATTTGTCAGTTCATATCGACACTTATCAATAGTAGACGATAACAATTTATACGAAGAATCTTACGCCACAACAGCGCATTTTGCAGCTCGTTATAGAAGATCGAATTTTTGGGCAAATATTCATGAGTAGTCAGTCATCCGCGGGGTAGGAGAAATAGCATGTAGCATAACATGCACGTGCCGAAACTATTTCGGAGAGAGGATAGGCTAATATGATCGGGGTAGCCCCTTCCAAGTAAGGTTGGTGTGAGGCTAATAACCTCACCCGGAAAAAAGAATTATTACGGAACGAGCAACATTTGTGTCGCCCAATGTAGGAGTGGTGTGGCTCTGTATTTTGGAGTTTGGGCTAGGACAGCAAAGTGTGCGGACGTGTGCTGTTCCGGTCCCTGAAAAACGCGCCGAAGAAAAAAAAAACAAAAGGCAAAACAAATTGTGAACTGTGAAAAAGAAAAAAAAATTGTGGAAAAAATAAAAACTAAAAACGTGCACAAAAAAACACACAATAAAAAAAAAACAGTGTCATAAAAAACGAGCGCAGTCTAAAGGCCCCCATACACGGTCAAATTGGATGTACATCGAAGTGCGGATGTACAATCAAAACTATCGATTGTGGGCCGGTCGGCCGATCAAAATACGTTGGGCTTATGGGTTTGATGAAAATCTGGATGTACATCCAGTTTGACCGTATATGGGGGCCTTAACGCGAAGGCCCATCACCCTTCACTAGACACGACCGGACCGACGAACGGCGCAAGTAAGTACCCTTGCTCTCTACCCTCTCTCGCATCTCGGTCCTGCAGGTGCCGCGGCTAAAATCTGTCGGTCGATAAAATTTGCCCCGTCTCAAAAGGCATAACACTTTGACGCGGACAAATTTTATTGACTCTGATGGTTGCGGCAAATGTAATGCCAGGAAATATCCTCGAAAACGTGGCGATTGAGCCCGCGCAACCGAAGTCCCATTACAAGTCAAATTTTGCTATTGATTTTTGTAACATTCGTGGACTTCATGCGAATTTTTCTTCTGTTGAGTGCCACTTATCGACTTATAAACCCCCAATCTTCGCACTTAGTGAAACCCAAATATCACCCGATACTGACTTAGGTCATTACCAGGTGTCAGGGTACACTTTAGTGCACAATCTCTCCCCCCATAGGGGTACTGCCATATTTGTTAGGGATGACGTGGCTTATATTCAAACACGACTTCAGATTTTAACTATCTTTGGGTTAAAATCGTATTCCAAAGCCACGTCATATTCTTCTGCTTCCTATACAGAAGCCCTAACATAAGTAACGAAGCCTCCACTTCATCTTTTGATACCATTTCCGAACAAATCTTGGGATTTTTGTCGTCCAATCCTGAGTGTGAAATCATCGTTGCGGGTGATTTCAATGTTCACAACGCAAAATGGCTGACTTACTCAAATGGCACCAGTGTTTCTGGCAAGGACGTCGAGCTCTTTGCAGACGCAAATAATTTGCTTCAAATTGTGGATCATCCCACAAGAGTCCCTGAAGTTGCTAACCAAGGAACCTATCTCCTTGATATTTTTTTACCTTCTGATCCAGCGCGTTACTCCGTCGAAGTTGATTCACCTCTCGGCAATTCGCACCACTGCTTAGTTAGCGCTAGTTTCCCATTCAAATTTCCCACCCTTCCCCAACCAGTTAAAAGAAATGTATGGCATTATGGGAAGGCCAATTGGCTGGGGCTTATTAATTTTTTCCAATCTACTGACTGGAACCTGTGTTTCCGAAACAAAAACGTCAACTCTGCCGCTATCCGTATCTCTAGGATCATACAGGCAGGAATGCATTTGTTCATTCCTCATTCTACCAAATCTGTGAAGGCTAGGCCCAACAGATGGTTTAATCAGGAGTGTATGAATGCAATCAGAAATAAAGAAGCCGCCTTTCGAGCTTACAAGAGCTCCCCTAGTGAATCGCTCCGTGTAGAGTATATAAAACTAAGAAATTCCTGTAAAGTCACCATCAGGAATGTCAAAAATTGATTTGACAAGTTGAGAAGTAAACTCCTTAATGCAACCTCTGGTAGCAAGAACTTCTGGTCCTTGGTAAGCTCCATTAAGAAGAATTTCACTTCATCCACAACTCCTTCATTCATCCACGATGAGAAGGTGATAACAGACAGAAAATCCAAGGCCGATTTATTAGCATCTCTGTTTGCTTCCAATTCTTCTTTACCCCAAACTGATATGCTACCCCCGGCTCTCGAGCACAGCGCTCATTTAATGGACAGGGTTTTCTTCAGGACTCGCGAGGTGTACAGGTGCCTCAAGGAGCTCGATATCAATAAACCCACTGGACCCGATAATATACCCCCTATCGTCTTAAAACAATGCGCCTCACCTTTGGCTAAAACTCTGCGCAAACTTTTTGCCCTATCATACTCTTCCGGAGTCTGTCCAGACTCTTGGAAACTTGCCCATGTTCAGCCAATACCGAAAAAGGTGACTCCAACGACCCCTCTAACTACCACCCAATAGCAATTACTTCTATTTTCTCCAAAACAATGGAGACGATAATCAACAAAAAACTTATGGGATATCTAGAATCCAACCTACTCATAAACGACAGACAGTATGGCTTCCGACACAGAAGATCCACTGGCGATCTTTTAGTTTGTCTTACAGAACACATCAGCCGAAGTTTGCATGGATCAGGTGAATCCAGTATGGTTGCTTTGGATATCTCCAAGGCACTTAGCCTTGTTAGCTACACTCAAAGCTATTGGAATCGACTCACTTTTACTGAAGTGGATTGAGAGTTTCCTTTCCGGCCGTTCAATCAAGGTAGTATTGGATGCCATCAAATCTGAACCTCACCCTATCTCTGCGGGGGTCCCCCAAGGGTCAATTTTATCACCAGCCCTATTTCTTATCTTTATAAATGATCTACTTTCAATCCCCTCCAACCCACTTCTCAGCTTCGCTGACGACGGTACGTTACTCTTACAGCTACGATACAAGACAGACTCATGCCAGATCCTGTCTTGATGATCGTGAACTAATGTTCAACTCTATTAATAACGACATTGAACTTATTCTAGAGTGGGGAACAAAGAATCGTGTCGAATTCAACCCCTTCAAAACCAAGTACTGTCTTATTTCCAAGAAAAAGATCAACACTTCACCATCCTTGACAGTGGATGACGTGGAACTAAAAGCCGACCCATTCCTACACATCTTAGGCGTGACATTAGCTAAAGACTTGCTATGGAATGACCACATATTCCAAATCGCCAAACAAGCATCCCAGTGCTTGGGATTTCTTAAGAGGTACAAGTTCCTCCTCCAGCCATCGGCCCGCGCTACATTCGGCCTCTTCTCGAATACAACTCCCTCGTCTGGGGCGGTGCGTCGAAAACCACCTTGGCATGGTTAGATAAGGCCCAAAAAAGGCCTTTAAATTAATTGATGACGACACCGCCTGCTCCACCATCGACCCCTTGAGTCACCGTAGGAATGTAGCAGCACTAACAAAATTTTATCGCTACTATTATAGCGACTGTTCGTACGAAATAAACGCTCTCCTGCCTCAACGGAAATCTTATAACCGCAACACCAGATTAGCCCACTCGTCTCATTCCCTTTACCTACAACTCCCCCTTTCACGCACTCGACAAGATATGAATTCGTTTGTAAATAGAACAACTCAACTGTGGAATAATCTCTCGCAGTCTGTATTTCCGAGCTCCTACACCATCCAAGAGTTCAAACGCGGGGTTCATCGCCACCTTCTTCAACACCCCTTCACACCCCCATAACCCTTAACCTATTCCCTCCCGTACTAAGCTTGCTGCTAGACATTGCACCATGACGTGACAAACGACATGACGGACTGGTAGTACAAAGGGTGATTCCTGAGTTTAGCACTGCCACATAAAAAAAAGGGGGTATTGGAGGTTGTTTTTCTTTGGAATCGCATTTGTCATATCTTTCGCTGTGATGGTGGTGCGGCTCCAGAAGTGCACTATCTGGAGTCGCTTTGGTTTTGTAGCGGAGGATGTGGCGATGTGTATCCAGTAAAAAAATAATTTTGAATGTAAAGTTTTTATTATTCTAGCCTGTAAATATGTACAACCTATCTTTCGATATGTAAAAAACCGGGAGTGCAAACGGAAAGTTCCAGTGTTAATAAAATAAGATCGGTGTTAGATTTTTTAGGGGCACCAAATTGTTCATTCATTCATTGTTAGCAAAATCTATGCGGACTAGTCTGTTGTCCACGTTTTTTTCACATTTAAGAAAGTAGTTGCAGCAATAAAAGCTTTGTATTCAAAATTATTTTTTTTACTTTTTGGTTCATTTTAAAATAAAAGAGTATTTTTTAGTTTTTTTAAACCATTTATTTTTATTTTAATTATTTATTAATATTTTTATATTCTAGTTTTGTCATCTGTTGGTTTATTTTTGAAATTGTTATTAGAACTACGCAGTTCAATATTTTTCGATGAATGTTATTTTATGGAAGAGATTACACCTTTCGATTAAGTATCCAGGGCCATTGTTCTTCATTTGTTGTAGGTAGGCCAAGCCCTCCTAGAAATAATGCAAGTCTCCAATGCCCTCCTCCTAATCAATAACCTTTTGTCCCGCTTCTAATGACCCTAATACGAGCTCCGAAGAGCAGCACTCTGCTTGGGTAAGTAGTTGGTTTTCTGACTCCGGCTTTCCATTTTGCTATGTCCGGAAACTCAGACAAGTGTCTTGTTATATGGAGGGCCGTTCAAATGATTACGGAAACACTTTGTCGTCAAGCTAAATAAAAAAATAGAGCTTATAACGCCTTTTAAGAATATTTTCAATGTTACATCATGAGGAGCTAAAGGTGTCCCTCAAGGAAGTCTTCGTGGCCCTCTTCTATTTATACTATCAATTGATGCCATTGTTCCTTTACTGCGACAATGTAGTATCAAAAATTACCCACAAAGATACGACACTCTCAAAATTTCCCATAAGCTCCCTTGCGAGTGAATATATCAATCGACAAGGTGCAAGCGAGATAAAATTCAATTTAAAAACAAAACAAAAATCGAAGAAAGAAAGGGTAAATAAAGAAATGTTATTTCACGAAGTGCGAAAGAGACGCACTGATTTCTCTTCTCCGCAATTTTTTGTGCCGTCTGGACTTTTATTTTGCTTGTGTGAATTCATGTACCATTTTCGTGTACTTCCTGCTCTGCATGTGTTTGTGTAGTTTGCCGTTGCTCCGCCCTCTCGCCATTCCGGAGTGCGTATATGAATAGAGAAGTTGATCATAGATTTTTACTTTCCTTTTTCTTCGCACAGAAAGGATTACAGTGTCGTATCTTTCTGAGTAATTTTTGGTAGTATATTGATTTACGCTGATGACAACAAATTGTACCGTCACAGAGTATCGAGGATTGCAAACTTTTGCAAGTTTACCTTGACACCTTTTACTCTTGGTGTGCTAACAACAACCTGGTTCTTAATATTAGTAGGATTGGGAGACGTGATACTATAATTTTTAAATACACCTTTTCTGATTAGGGAACCGTCTTGTTAATTTTGTTAAAGATCTCCAAATTAGATTTGATAGTAAGCTGGATTTTTTCACTCATATCAACTATATCTCTTCCAGAGGTAGTTTAGTCCTGGGTTTTATAAAAAGGTGGTCCAAAGAATTTAACAACCCCTTGGTTACTAAACATCTATACATTTCTCTTGTCAGACCATTACTCGAATATGCGTCTCAGGTTTGGTCTCCTCACTACTCTTCGCAAGTTAGAACTATTGAATGGGTTCAGCGAAGGTTCGTTCGATTCGTACTGAATTATCTTTCTTGGGAAAATCCAATAATTCTTCCATCATATGAATCCCGGCTTAAGTTACTTAACTTAAGCTCTTTTGACTAGCGTCGTGAGATGGCCGATGTTCTATTTGTTCATCAGCTCCTTAATGGAAAGGTCGACTCAGGTTTTTTAGGTCGCCGTGTCTCGTTTAGAGAGAGACGTTATAATCTGCGAAGTCCACCTCTTTTACAAATCAACTCTTTTACGCGAAGAGTTAATCGCATGTTCGTTAATGTTAATAATAATATTAATGTCTTTAGCGGGAGCATTAGTAAAGATATCCTTAAAAGGAATCTTTTAAATCTCACGCGATAGCTTATGTTTCCTGTTGCTTTTGTGGGTTACATGTTAATTTGGGTGTTTTTAATTTTACTAATTTTATGTTTGCATGCTTAGTTGTGAGGCTCATTTCAGCGCTTGAGTGTTCTGAGTAGGTAAACCTTTTTTGGCCCAGCTGAGAAGTACGCCTTCTGTGTTAAAAGGGTTACTCTATTACTAATATACCAGATTTTCAACAGGCATATGACTCAATAAAGAGAGAGAGGCTATACGAGATTCTATGTGTATTAGATGTCCCCTTAAAACTGGTCAAACTGATAAAATGCACAACAAATAGCTCACTGGCAAAGGTAAGGATCCAAAAGGCTGTAAAAGAAGACTTCTAAGTACGACAAGTACTTATACAATGCGATGGGCTGCCCCAATTCTCTTCAACCTCGTCGTAGAATAAGTGATAAGCAGTACGTCAGTACAAAGAAGTGCATCTGCGAACATCGTGGGAAGGTTTTTTTTGGCATCAAAAGAAACTTATGTCGATTTAAAAGAGACGGCAAAAGACATAGGGCTTAAGATAAACGAAGAAAAACCGAAGGTTATGCATCAATCCAGAGTAGGAAGATTTAGGATGGGAAGAAATATAACTATGGACGAATACAATCTAGAAGTAGTAGATAAAAAAGTCTACCTTTGGTCTACAATTCCATAAATAATCGAAGAAAAAGAAGAAATAAACAGATACATATATACCTACTACTAGCTAATAGAGCCTTTTATGCCTTTTATGAAACTCTCACTCTACAAAACAGTAATTCGACCAGTATTGTGTTTTGGTAGTAAGACTTGGACTATGACGCAGGACATAGAGGAACAAGTCAACAGATTTGAGAGAAAAGTTCTCAGATGCATAATAAGCCCAACCAGAGAGGAATGAATATGGCGAAGGAGATACAACACTGAGTTGTATGAAATTTTTGACGAACACAACTCTCAACTTTAATAAAAATTAACGGATTAAGACTAGCTGGCCACGTAATCAGGATGGAGGACAGTCGTATCCTGATACGGTTTATGGCATCACAATTTTCGAGAAATAGGCTCGTAGGTAGACCTAGCATGTGATGGATATACCATATGACGGCTGACGCAAAGGCAATGTTTAACATCGGGAACTGGAGACATGCTGCAAGGGACCGTCAAATTCGAAGAAATGCCCTAGAGGAAGTCAAGGCTTGATTTGATCTGCAGCGCCATTGGATGGAGGAATAGATGTGCAATAAATTCCCACGTTTAATATCATTTTTATTCGACCTTTACTTGAATAGTTGTTTAAAAAAAAATTATTGAACATATAAGATGTCAATAAATAACGTATTCAAAGTTCAGATTTTTAATATGATCCGTCAATCGATCTTCGATCAGTTTCTTAAACACACTTATTAGTAACCAAACTAGAAGACCTTTCAACAATCTCAGTCAGAAAAAACAAGATAAGGGAGGGACGGCATTGTCCATTTTGCTGAAGCGGCTAGCGACGGGCCTGAGGCACACCACCTAAAGTATTCTCCTACCTCTAATGTTACTTACAATTGGTGTTGTTTTCTTCTTCCCGATAACATTAGGTTTTCAGAGGTCGGTTCTCGGACTAATATCCTGCGGTTCAAAATTTACAACAAAATTAGATGACGCTCGACATAGGACTCCAGACCTTTTTGCGATCTTCTAATCTTAAAACAGCTCAGCATTTTATCAGAAATCAGTTTTGATTGGCCGATTGATATTTGATTGGATTTTATCTTCTACTCGAGTAAAAATTAATATGGAGAAGAGATATTTAGAGTGCACGGCAAGAAACATTTCTTTAGCGCATATGTATGAGATTTTAGCCGCATGTCGTCTGCGCGAAAGTTATCAATGGTAAAAATTTGCATAACTTTAGGCTTAATTTTTTTAACTGTACCAGTGTTTATGTGAATGCCAAGAACTGCAGCAGGTGTACAAGACGGAAAATGGTAACAGAAAAAGTACTAATGTATTTTTGGTCGGTTATGTATTTGAATAATTAAAAAATGCTAAAACATTTTTGATCAAGTGTGCGTTTTCATGACTTTTTGGTAAGTATGCTGGTGGCCCAACGGAAACGGGCGAAAGTTTCGCAAAAGTGAAGACCAATTAAAACGGAATGTGGCAAATGGAATGTGGAATGGCTGTGGCAAAAATTATTTATTTATTTATTTGTTTTACTGCCAAGCAAGGTACTTAACAAAAAGAATTACAAATTAGATAAAAAAAATACGTAATAACATTAATGTAAAGAAACATTGCGAGTATTAAACTAATAGCGTCATCGATTTGCTGCCCTTTTTGCTCGAAAAATGCTTTTCATCGATTTAACGCACTGTTACTGCCACAATAATTTGGGTGGGTCCTGGCCTGGAGTGCATAACATAAATGAGAGCATGATTGCATCTGAAACGAAAACAATGATAACTTAAAGTTCGTGTTTCGTTTTCATTTTGTAAGTACAGTAGACGCCCGATTATCCGAGGTAATTGGGACCGAAGCCACCTCGGATACGGGCAGAACTCGGATAATACGGAGGTTATGTACTAATGTATAAAGAATGAGAAAAATACGCATCTTAAGTGAAGTACTTATTTATTATAAAGAAAAACGTTAAATGAACAATGTTACATACCTTCAATCAAAATACAAAAGAGATCATTTCTTAAAAAAGTCAACAATTGTTTTCTGACTTAGCTTCTGTCCTCTCTTAGATGACGCAATGTTTCGCCAACGTTGAAAAACTAAAATGTCGTGTGGATTACATTCTTCTTGCTGCTCTATGTATGAAAGAGCAGCGCAGATTGATTTATAACCATCGGAATGCAATATCTTCTGAGGAATCTCGTCTGTGTGTTCGTCATCGCCGTCATTATTTTTTGGACAGTTTACCATATCGATAATATCGTCGTCAGTAAACTCCATCTGTAAATCGGATCCGCACCAATTCCGAATGTCTTCGCCGTCGATTTGGCTTTCAACTGGCAACTCGTTGGCAAGTCGAGCTAATCCATCCACACTTTCCTGTTCTGGCACTTTAAAAAAGGTTTTTCCACGACTTCTGAATCGTAGTCGATTTCGCTTCATCCCATGCCGAAGCAATCCAATAAGCTACATCTTTCAACGTGACTTTCTTTAAGGCTTCTTTTACGGTTAATCCGTCATCCAATTTTGCAATCTGAAGGAGCCGTCGTCGGTAAATTCTTTTCATTGTTTCCAAAACTCCTTGGTCCAGAGGTTGAATTAGTGATGTCACATTCGGTGGTAAGAATATTGCTCGAATATCGCCACTGCATAGTTCTTGAGCATCTGGATGAGATGGAGCATTGTCCAAAAGCAGGATGGCTTTCCTTGGGAGGTTTTGCTTTTTCAAAAATGCCTCAGTGACTGGCACAAATTCATTGAAAAACCAATCACTAAAAATGTTGGAATCCATCCAAGCATTCTTTTGATGACGATAAATTGTTGGCAAACAATTCATCTTTATATTTTTAAAGGCCCTTAGATTTTTAGACTTCCCAATAAGCACAGGCTTCAGCTTCAATGATCCAGAAGCATTGCAGGTCGCTAGAATCGTTACTCTTTCCTTACTCTTCTTAAAGTCAGGGGCGGTTTTCTCGGATTTCGCCGCTAAAGTTTTATTAGGTAACATTCTAAAGTTAAGACCAGTTTCATCGGAGTTAAAAATTTGGTCTGAAGTCAAGCATTCCTTGAATACGATTGCTTAAATTTTTTTCTGAAACTCTGTGATTTCAGAGGAGTCAGCCGATAGTTTTTCCCCACTAATGTTTAGCTGCCTTATGCCAAATTTCTTTTTCCATCTGTTCAGCCAAACCGTCCCTTGCAGTGAATTTTTCATCGCCATCTTTTAAGTTCTTGTGAAACTCAAGAGCCTTAGCTTGAAGCATTGGCCCACTTACAGGATTACCCATCACTCGGAGCTGTGAAAACCGCAGGAAAAGAGCTTCCGACATCTGTTCGTCATCACCCTGCTTCAATGTCTTTCGGCTCAAGTCACTGCCACAACTCAAACTTACGTTGACAAATTTCTCGATTTCTTTTCGATTTCTTCGCCAATCACCAACAGTCACTTCACCTACTCCTAACTCGGCGGCCACCTTTTTGATTGATTCGCCGCTATCTAAACGTTTTAATGCTTTAAACTTTGTCTCAAGAGAGACCACGACTCTCTTACGTTTTCCACTCATGGCCAAACACAAAATTGATCGCACAGTTAAAAAAACTAACTTGGTTAGTTTTAAAAAACGTTATTAGACCACAACTGATATGTTAGCGCACGGATGGTAAGCGCGACGCTGACAGTGACAAGTGCCATACGATCTACACCAGAAGGCGCGAAGCCGGGCAAGCGATTCCTAGAACTAGCCGAAATAATATTCCAGGAAAATACTGTATGGACTGCTCGACATTTGATTTATTGCACGTGCGAATAACCTTCTTGTCTTAATTTTCGTAATTTTATGAGTTTCATTTTTATTATGTATTTCATTTTTAGGACTAGCTCGGTTAACCCGGCGGCTCGGTTAACCGGACCTCGGATAATCGGACGTCCACTGTAAATGCATACTTTTGACTTTGATTTTAAAGTAAGTTCAGAAAGTTAACGAACGCACGCACCCACTTCAAACAAAGCGATTTAGCATAAAAAATCAAGGTACAAAGGCGCCGCCAAATCTCATCTACATTCCTTTTATATGTAATAAGCCTCTCCGCTGGTTGATAGTAATGCGAGTAAATCTGCTTGAATTTTATTACCTACTGCTTCGCATATATATTGCCCCATCAATTGAATCTGAACCTAAAATCGACTTGACGAAACACCTTCCGCCATGCAAGGGGCCCGACTTAACGGATCGAAGGAATTGAATGCATCCAGTTTGTTTCCTTATGGGATGGAACTGTTTACTTATTGGAACATATACTTCTTGGTTTACTGTGCGCGTATCGTTGCCGATGGTGTTCCATCTTGTGATATCCTTTTCGTTGAGGATGCTACTTTTCGTTATGCTTTGCTATTCACAGCCAGACGCTTTATGCAAAGAGTCAACACGGTCGAAGCAAATGTAAATTCCCCAAATGTGTCGTTTCTGCAAAATGAATTCCAGTCTCCCGTTTATGGTAAGTCGATGCCAGGAGCGTGATGAAATTGTTATCGCTATTTGTATAGGCAGAGAACACTACTAAATTCCGAATGGCGCGCTGCAATCGATCATAATATAAGATGGTATTCGACTCCTGTTCTACAAGTTCAGGGAATGTGTGAGAGCTAATGACAAATTTGTGGTTTGAATTTAAATTTTAAGATGTGCTCATGAAAATATTTTTTTTTGTGCATTGCAATTGGAAATATATTTACATACATATGTATATGCTACGAAACGAATAGCTGTGAGTGATACGGGGAGCCCGCAGAAAGCATAGGGAATAGGAAAATGTAGATATATTGGGCCTTATCATGGCTGGCGCTTGAAGTGACAAATGGCGCGGGGACTGAAAAACGGAATCATAGCTCTCGAAAAAAACTGACATTTGTCAGAAAAAAACGAATTCAGGCGCATACAGTTCACCAACCATGTCTCTTCAAGTGCCACCCATGATAAGGCTCTTTTATTTTTCCGAAGGGCCTCATGTAGCCAATTGAAAGAGGATGTGGGGTATACTCGGTTAATTCTTCATATCGCCGGCTGATACTTTGTATATTTAATGCAAACTTTCTGATTCCACCAAGACGTCGAATGACAAATTCTATTCCACGATAATGCATTTGACTGAGATCAAGGGCAGGCAAATATTTTGATATGATAACTGACTTCCAAATTTTGTGTTTTACTAAGGTTGTGAAGTATAATAGCTAAACGATTTTGTCCATAAGAGAAGCAGGAAAAAAGGAGATATATTAATCCATCCATCCATTCCATGTTAGCTGGAAGAGACTACATCTACATGCAATAATCGCTGAAAAGACATCACTTATAACGGGCAATTCATTTAGAGTTTCTTTTTTCAGTAGGGATTTTATGACTGATCACGAGTGAGTTGTGTATTTTTTCAGCTTTGTTTACAGAGTAGGTACAGAGTTTAAAAAGTAATCACCGAAAATCAGCGGACTACGAATAATGTTTGGTGCGCTTAGAGCAACTTATTGTCAACATAATCGGCTTACTGAAAGGACTATTCGCTATATTATCGACAAATGAAACCCAATTTTCATTATTGGATAATAAGCCAACAGAACAAATAGACCACATCCAGTACATAGTAAGAAAAAATATAGTGGCGGTAGGGAGAGTGTACGGCTGACCGAGATTTTTTTTTTTTTTTTTTGTTTTTTTTTTTTTATGTGAAAGACTAGAGTCTCAGGAAAGGCCCTTTATACTGTTGACAATCTATTTTCTTCGTATAGAGTGCAATGTCGAACAGCAGCTCTAGTCGGGGAGGAAGGGAACCGCCACAACCTTCCCGCGATATTTTCAGTCTACCTACTACTCCCAACCATTACTATCGCGACTCTGACATCGGAGCATCGAGAAACAACTCGCTGGAGTGTTATGCCTCCTGAAACGAGTTGAATCTCTTCAACCAACCGATGACATGCGCTTCTGGGGGAGCGGGGAAGGGCTAAGGAAAGCTATGACAGAAGGAATCAGGAATGCAAAGAGGGAAGAAGAAAGAAGGAAAGTTATGTAGGCGGGAAATTGGGAAAGGCTAGGACCGTGGCACCGCCGGGAATCGAACCCGGGACCTCTGGGGATAGTAGTCAGGCGCCTTACCCCTAGACTACCGAGGCAATCGATGAGATGAATCGATTCTGCGCCATAGTCACCAGCTGGGCTTATCGTATGGAACAGCTTGGGGTATTTTTCTTAAGAACTTTGTTTTAAAAGCATACAAACCTCAACTCATGCAGGAATTGAAGTCGGTCGATCTTCCGAATCGTCATCGTTTCAGTTTTTGGGCTCTTGAAAAGCTTGAAGTGGATCCATTTTTTTTGACCAAAACTATGTTCATCATGTCGTATTTGAGCTGAAGGGCGGCCAGATAGCCAAAACACAATACATTCAGACAAAGCGGTTTGGTGAGGATTATGGGCTGGTGGAATCATCGGTCTATATTTCTGCAAAAATGAGGCTGGCCCTCACGAAGCGTAACTGTGAAATTCGCCCGTTATTGCGCCATGATAACGGACTTTTCGTTGCCTAAATTGAAGCCCGTCATCTTGGCGACATTTGGTTCCAACAACACGGTATTCCTCTGGCAGTTCTTTTGTATGATAAGAAAGAGAGAGAGTATGATTTTTTTTATTTTCGAAAGAAGTGCCTCTTTCCGTATACAGTCGCGGCTGTAGCTAAGACCAGGGAGTGCACATTAGGCAACTATGCGTTGTTGAAGACTATGAGAAGGTGCACTGATAACCTTTCTAAGCTTTACAGGATAGCCTTAAACCTCCACCACGGTCTGTCAAACAACTACTAAGCTTGAGGGGCACCAGCTGTCGAATGAAAACGACGCGCCAAAGTTTTAATTGCACTTCCAATCACACAATAGCCGCCGCATCGACCAGAACTTTACAGACCAAAGACTAAACTATAAAAACGAAAAGGCTATAAAAATCTTCCTCTGACATAAGCAAACACTTGCAACTAAACTTGCTCAGCATTAAACGGGTAG
Source organism: Thereva unica (assembly GCA_949987705.1). Classification (NCBI taxonomy): domain Eukaryota; kingdom Metazoa; phylum Arthropoda; class Insecta; order Diptera; family Therevidae; genus Thereva; species Thereva unica. Next base: position 57,949,757 of record OX465281.1, on the reverse strand, counting down.
GGCCGGGCATAGACGTTACGATAATCCTGTCAGGTAAACCAGAAATGTGTACACCTTTGCAGGCCAGAGCACACACGCGCAAGGGTAAGCCGGATAATTTTAAATCGGTCGAAAGATGACAAGCAAAGAAAAAGACGACGCGATCGCTTTAGTCGGTTTGTTAATGGTCATGAAGTGTAAAAAGAAGTGAAAACGCAAAACCTGGTGTAAAGATTAGCTTACAAAGAGAAATAAATACGCAAGACTACTAAAAGAGTTAAATTCAGATCCTACAGATTACCGCAATTATTTGCGTATGAATGAAGAAGTCTACCAACACCAACACCTGTTGTCAGGGCCGGCGCGTGGTTGTTTTGCGCCCGGTGCGGTAGGCAAATTTGAGCCCCATCAGCTAAACATTTAATAAAAAGATTCTTTCAACTGGATCGCAAGTACGGGAAATACACATGGCACTTCTAATTTGGTAACAATTTACTTCTTTTTTTTTCAATAAATTCCTGAACAGGAACAACATTTCGTAAATCTATCAAAAATATTTTTGTGCTAGCCTTAAAATCTCTGGCTCAGACATTTATTTTTGCAACGTAGAATCTACTGTTTTATTCCGACATTTAAAATTTTCCATATTGGTAAAACTTTGCCACCTTTTTTACTAGTCTTCCCAATCAGTATATCCCGAAAAGCAAAGTTTCCTTTTGTTTTGAAAAAGATTACAAAAAAAAACAACAAGAACAGAAAATGGAGTTTTATTAAATTAAATAAACCAACCAAAATCTATTAACTAATTTACCGCTGTTATTTACCATTACTGTAATACCTTGGATCTATCGTAGGCAGGGAAATATTATGAGTATTTACCTAACTTTCTTCAACTACATCAGACTACTTTCTATTAAAATTTTCTAAAAACTTACGTAACTCACACCTTGAAGATAAGCAGAGAAAAATATTTTAAATTTCTTAAATATACAAAAAAAAAAAAAACAAATTAATTATAATAACATATAAATATAAATAACACATTTTTAAAACACATTACTTATTTAATAATTATCATTAATTTTAATTAATTAATCACTTGTATCGTTTTGCCTTTTTCGTTGGCGTGGTCGTCGTCGTTTATTCCAGTATCCGAGGCATGTTGCTCGTTCCGTAATAATTGTTTTTTACGGGTGAGGTTATTAGCCTCACGGCAACCTTACTTGGAAGGGACTAGCCTGATCATATTGGCCTATCCTCTCTCATAGAATAGTTACCAGTGGCCATGGCCACCGCTAGGAGGTTGTGATCGCACTTCCATCAGTCCGAAATAGTTACGGCACATGCATGTTATGCTACATGTTATTCCCCCTATTCCGCTGATGACTGACCACCAGGCAAAACGATTTACGAATTTTTTCATGGAACGTTCGAACTCTGTGCAGAACTCGAGCTTCAAAACATCTAGCCGATACCTTGTCAAAGTATAAAGCTGACATTACCACCAATCAGGAGATGAGGTGGACAGGGAATGGTGTTTTGCAAAAACCTGAGTATGACGTATATTACAACTGTCATACAAAACACCATGTTCTAGGAGTTGGTTTTATGGTTAGCAAAAGAATGAAGCCTGCCATTATCGGCTTTAAAGCAATAAACGAAAGGCTATGCTCCCTTCGTGTGCGAGGTAAATTTAAGAACATCAGCCTCATAAACGTTCACGCACCTACAGAAGAGTCCCCGGATGATGATAAAGAAGAATTCTTCGAATTAGTTGAACGGGAACTTAATGCCTGCCCCAGGTATGATGTAAAAATCATACTGGGAGATCTGAACGCCAAAGTAGGCCGGGAGCCCATATACAGGCAATATGTCGGCAACCACAGCTTGCATGAAAACACTAATGACAATGGACAGCGAGTTGTAGAGATGGCAGCAAGTAAGAACTTGGTCGTTGCAAGTACTAGATTTGCGCGTAAAGATATCCATAGAGCCACCTGGGTATCTCCTGATGGAGCCACTCGCAACCAAATAGATCATGTGTTGATAGACCGCCGCCACCTTTCGGGTCTGATGACGGTACGAACGTACCGAGGTGCCAACTTCGACTCGGATCACTATCTTGTTGGTCTTGGTATGGTGCTCCGAGAGCGTATTACAACGCTGAAAAGCTTTGTATTCGCTGATCAGGGTCGAATCAACACAGCTGCACTACGCAATGGAATGGCCAGAAACAGCTACGGTCATGCATTAGAACTTGCCCCTACTTGCCCGCACGGGAGTTCTACCAAAGAGTCCGCAGTATGACGCAATTCACACCACGTTGCACATACTGCAAGGACAAAGAAGGGAATCTGATCACCGATCCTAAAGGCATCTTGGAGCGATGGGAAGAGCACTTTCATGAATTGCTAAATGGCGAGCTAACTAAGGATTCGGAGGCTCCACCAATATCTGATTACAATGCTATGCTGCCGCCACCAAGCATAGAAGAAGTTAGCAGAGCCATCTGCCGGCTCAAAAACAACAAGGCCTCGGGTGCAGACGGCATCGCAGCGGAGCTGGTTAAATATGCAGGGCCTACATTACACGAGGCGATTCATGAATTAATTGTGTAAGTATGGGAGCAGGAAGTGATGCTAGAAGACTGGAGAAAAGGCATCCTCTGTCCGGTACACAAAAAAGGAGATATCACAGCGTGCACTAATTATCGCGGTATAACGTTGTTGAGTACCGTGTATAAGATATTCTCCGCTATCCTACAAAACAGGATGGCCCCATACGCCAAAAACATCATAGGCCATTACCAGTGTGGCTTCAGCCCAGGCGAATCAACGACTGATCAGATTTTCACCTTGAGGCAGGCTATGGAAAAATGTCTAGAGTTTCAAAACTCAATTCAACACCTCTCATAGACTTTAAAGCCGCCTATGATAGCATAGCCAGGGTAGAACTCTACAAAGCCATGAGAGAATTCGGCATCCCCAACAAACTGACAAGACTATGTAGGCTGACCATGATCAATGTGTCAAGCCAAGTAAAGGTATCCGGAACACTGTCCAGACCAATCAACATCTATAATGTACTCCGACAAGGGGACGGTCTGGCCTGCCTCCTTTTCAACCTGGCGTTGGAGAAAGTGATCCGAGATTCGGGCGTGACATCAAGGGGTACAATCCTCCACAAGTCCACCCAATTACTGGCTTACGCAGACGACATTGAAATCATTGGAAGAACAACAACAGCTGTACAAGAAGCTTTCACTCAGATTGAGCAGGCAGCAGGAAAGCTGGGACTGCACATTAACGAAAGCAAAACAAAGTACATGGTGGCTTTGTCTGGAAGAACACCTAACATTGGTCCCACAATAAAGGTAGCGGAACACGAGTTTGACGTGGTAAAATCATTTAGCTACCTCGGGTCAATAGTAGCAGCCGACAATAGCATGGAACCAGAAATACGCGCACGACTGCTAAAAGCCAACAAAGCCTACTATAGTCGGTCAAGGCTCTTCAAATCCAAATATTTAACCATAACGTCTAAACTTTTACTATATAAGACGATGGTGGTCTTACCCGTTCTCACATATGCATCCGAAACGTGGGTACTTAGCAAAAAGCACTCAAACCTCTTGGGCGTGTTTGAGAGGAAAATACTTCGGAGGATTTTTGGCCCCGTATGTGACTAAGGACGATTCCGGAGACTCTACAATGACGAGATCTACGAGCGCTATCGCGACATAGATGTTGTGAAGAAAATAAAGCTCGGTAGGCTACGGTGGGCAGGGCATCTAGCTCGTATGAGTGAAGATGAGCCTGCTCGGAAAGTTCTCTGCGGTAAGACCTATGGGATGCGACAGCGAGGAAGGATTCGCTGGAAGGATGGCGTGGACCAGGACGCTCAGAGTTTAGGGATGCCAAACTGGATGACATCGGCTCAGAATCGGGACCGGCGGAGAGAACGGTTGCGCGAGGCCAGGAACGGATCCCGGTTGTAGAGCCTTTAAAAAAAAATCACTTGTATCACTCAAGGTTTGAAATTAAATAAAAATATTTCACTCATATATTCTTCATTATATTCCTACAGGGGCACAAAATTTAAAATTGCACCATAATAACTCGCATAACATAAAAAAATTGTTAGGATTCTCGCGACAAGATATTTTGCTCTCATTTCGTTCAAATTTAACAGTGCTCCAACAGCGCCCTGCAGTGTATATCAATGAGCCTATTCAGACGCTGCCATAAGTGTGCTGAGCAAAACCGGTTTTATTCAACCCCTCGGAACACACACGGGGCGTAAATGTGTTTAGACAAGACCCTCTCAACTACAGGCCATGCAGTTGTATCTGGCACCAATACAACCATAGCTGAGAATGGTCCCAAAATTTGACAGTGTCTGAGAATTTAATGGCGCAGAGTACGTTCGGGAGTGTTTTCGTTATAGTTTTGTGGTAAAAAGTGGTAAATTATTGAAATACAAGAATTATCAGTGATTATTTCTTTAGTGATTTAATAAAAAAAATATATAAAAAAATAGTGATTTAGTGTATTTTTGGTGTCTTAATTGTTAAGGTGATCAATTTATTTTACATTCGCGGTGTTTTTTCGTATATATTAAGGGAAAATATGCTGAATATTTAATTAAAAGTGATTTTAAAGTCATTAATTAATTTATTTTGCAATTATTACTAAACATATAAGTACAGAAAAGTGCGAATGGAAAAGTGAATAAGAGAAGTGTTTTTCTGCACCTATATTTTTAATAATAATATCATAATATATGTATTAATCACTTTAAAATCACTTTTAATTCCATAACTACACAAAACATTAAATATTCAAAATTTTTTTCGTAAATAAACATGAAAAAACACCGTGAATGTGAAAAAAAAGTTGATCGCCTTAACAATTTGAACACTTAAACACACTTAATCACCAAATTATTTTTATTTTTTTTTAATGAAATCGCTAAAAAACTATTCACTGATAAATCCAAGTGACAATATTTTATCACTTTTTACTGCAAAAATAAACAAAAAAATTCTGCGCGTACGGCTTCCGCGCCATGTTAAGCTGGTGACATATCCAAGCCGTACATGCATTGCATTCGTTGACAGATAATGTAGAAGTGTGTATTCAAATGCGAGCTGACGGAATATCCCGTGAGTGGAAGGCATGCCACGCAAAGGTCGGGCTACTTTCAACTTTTTCTGCATTGCCGCATTCGAGATAGCACACACAAGCATAAGCACACAAACACATGAACACGTTACTTAGATTTTCGGGCTATGTGTGACAGCCGGCACGGAACGCAAACCATGTAATTATATGTCAGACGAAATTCGCCGGATTTCATGGAGCCTCTGAATGCAATGCATGTACGGCTGGGATATGTCACCAGCTTTACTCCGGTGTGCGGTGACTTTTGGGCCTGTGACCAACACCACGAAAAATTCAACCACGTGGCCTGTAGTTGAGAAGGGCTTGGTTTAGAACATTTGAAAGCTTTACAGGAACGTTTAAATGTATTGTATATAAAATTCACTTGTCAGACAAAAACAGAGCTAAAGAAAACAAGAGATAGAAGTAACATTTCATATGTGTGTAAGTTTTCACGCGTTTGCTTTTGCATGAAAAATGTTTCGTTAACTTCTTCCGCTCCCTTCCTCTCTCATCTATAAAACCGGGTTTACTTGCCATGAATGTGCACCGTCTGAATAGCCCACTGACATATAATAATGGACTGCTCATCAGCAATTATTCCCATACAAACCGATGGCACCAAAAAGGTATAGTCGCTCGCTCATCCATAAGCCCCCAAACTGACAGAAGCACTCAGAAATAAAATCAATTAGAAAAAAATAGACGGGTATAGTGATGTTTATATCTTTTGCGTTAAATCAATTAGAAAAAATATACGGGTATAGTGATGTTTATATCTTTTGCTCTTTTCCCCATAAGCCCCCGGATTTTGACATACAGAATGTCAGTTGCTAAGACAGGCGTTAAGAACTTAAATCAGATACACATAAAATTTGCAAATTAATGAAAAAAAGGCATTTTAAAAGGTGAAAAAGTGAAAATAGTGTTTATTAATTTTTTTAAACAAAATATTTGTGTTGTTTTAATGTTTTAAGTACGTATTTAAAAAAATGTAAATTTCAAAAGTGATTCCGGTGTTTACATGGAGTGAAAAAAGGTTTTTAGCCTATGGAACAAATTGGTGCCATGAAAAATTTCTCATAAGCAGTCCATTCTATATGTCAGTGGAATAGCCCCATTAAGTTCTTCCGCTCCCTTTCCTCTCTCATCTATAAAACCGGGTTTACATGCCATGAATGTGCACCGTCTGAATAGCCCCAATCACAGTAAACAACAATACGCAACACAGAGGCATCGGAACAATTTTTTTCTTGGTGTGAGTTGGCATGGTGCATTTTACAAAATTCTCAAAAAGTGCTCCAGCGTCGTGAAAATGAAATTATTTTATGTTTCGTCTCGCTCATTCTACTGCTCAATTCTGTATTTACTTCTCATGTTAAAATTTGAGAGCCACAGTAGAATGAGAGATTTTCTCTCACTTGGTTAATTTTTCTTCTGAAATTTTAACGGCCGTGTTTTTTTAATGAACTGGCTATTGAGTTCATTAAAAAAACGGCAAGGGAAATTTTGCAAAACTTCAACTGAATCTATCTTCAGAGTATTTAAGCTGAAACGTCAACTGTCGCCGTCGACATTTGTGATTTTCAATACAATTTTTGGCTTTGGAAATATCCAGATAGGAATGAGGATGTTGAAGGATATTATTGTCTGCGGCTTAGAGAATATGTTTTTAAAATATGGAATTTCAAAGGTAGCCTTATAAGTGCATGACTTTGAAGTTCCCGTCCCGGGAATGAGATTTTCAAGTCGGAAATTATCTGAAAATCTTTGCCTTTTGTATCTACCGAACAAGAGCTTGCACATATAAATTAATAAGTATATGCATATATTCCAATCGCTTGTTTAGCTAAGAAAAAAATTCTAGACTGTAGTAAACTTTTTTATTAATTTAAAAACATATAAAAGGAATTTCAATTTTCTTGTCTTCAATCTTCTTGCCGTAAGAGATCAGGATTCCTTTCTGTAAAATATATGTATTCAATTAGTTTTCATAAAACTAGTTATCCTAATACTTACACATTTCTGCCCTCCATTATAATTCAAACTGACTTATTTATAAATTTTGCATGACATTTCTCCGCCTTCCTGAAGTTGGCCGCATTCAGGAAAACAGGGAAATTTTGAAATTTCCCAGTAACCCCGATAGAGACCCAGATAGACCCCGATAAAACTTGGGTTTTCAAATTTGTATGGCGAAGAACCAGCCAGTTCATTAAAAAAACACGGCCAACTTATGCCTCTCTTGTTTCACTTTTTGAGCAGAAATTATATAAAAATTTCGAAGCAAAAATCTTGTGTAACTTCCTGAACGAGGGGACTAAATTTTTGCCGCTTTTTATCGCGTGAGATAGTACTGAGACAGAATTTGAGTAACTTCTTGAAAATTTGTGTAAGTCTAATTTCATTTTTTCCAATTATTATTTTTTTTTAAATCTTCTGAACTAGCGCCCTCGTTCAATGACGCCCGGTGCGAGTGATCCATTCGCACCTAGGGAAGCGCGCCCCTGCCTGTTGTCACTTGTTAAGCCTCGGCCACGATACGAGCGGCGAGCGGCTAGCGGTGAGCGGCAGAGCGGCACAGCGGCGATTCTGAGCTTTATGTTTGTATAGTTTTATATGGAAAACGCTTGAATCCGGCCACGATACGAGCGGCGAGCGGTGAGCGGCAGAGCGGCAATACTGAAGTGTCGCTCGCCTCTAATCCGAGACATTAAATTTTTTTGGTGCCGCTCGCCGCTCTGTTATTATTTTGTTGTAGCAATGGAAAAAAAGTGTAAAAAAATATTGTAAAAGATGGCTTATCTTGCCCAGAATGTAATTAAAGGTTTCAATTGACATTCTCGTGTATTCGAAAACACGAATTTTATCTTTCCTTAACCCAAAAGATGGATGGTGATATTCACCAAACCTTCTTCTTCGCTCGTTAATGGGATGAACTCCATATTTCCTATTATAAATTAATTTATTGAGAATACGCCTTTTCAACAAAATATTATCACTTAAGCTTCATACTTTTAGCATATCTTCCGGAGATAGCTTTTCTACTACTGAACAGGTCGAATCGCCGCTCGTATCCTGGCCACCACCGCTCTGCCGCTCGCCGCTTACCGCTCGCCGCTGGCCGCTCGTATCGTGGCCGAGGCTTTACTCCCATAATACAAAAGGAAAGTGCAGTTAAGAGAACTTCTATTATTTCCCATGAAAGACTGACAGCTACTTTGGGGTTTCCTGCAACGGGTCGATCGTACGAATGTATCAAGTTTTCTACTATAGTATCACCCCAATCTCTTTACAAAATAATTCTGGAGACATGTGAAGCCATCTACAATGTGCTGAGAAAAGTGTATTTTAAGGTATGCAAAATAAATACATGCAATATTTTTTACTGTCGTTATTTTATTTTAAATGAGTCATCATTAACGTTAGCTTAATTCAAATTGATCACATGGACTTGGTGAGATCGTAGATGAGCTGTTACTGCTCGGGTATCCGGAGCTGTATGAACTCGTTGGCACGTTAAGCATTCCCATGCCAGCTTCAAATAGGAGGTCATTGATTCTTTTTTCAACAATCAAATCCTGGCGTTTTTCCAATGACCAAATTCTCATTGCAATAGATTTTTCCATTAGATTATATCTGCCATCTTGGGGCGAAGGCTTTTTAAAATGATTTCTCACTGACAGCAGGACATTATTGGTCAATTCCTCAGTTTTCTTTTTTTTGCCAAATTAGGTCGTGATATCGGGAGTACTGCACCTCCATCTGAATTGGGTCTTCCGTGCTTTGGAGGATTCTCGTTTTCCGCGGGGGGTTCTTCATTGCTGAGTATTTGTGGGGCAGGATCCTCGATTCCCTCCTGAAAGAAGTCAGTTTCCTGATTCCGCTGAGAAATGGAAAGTTATTGCTAAAACATTTGAGGACATATGGAATTTCCAATTGTCTTGGTGCAATGGATGACAAGCATATAGGCATAGAGCACCCAACGAATTCCTGATCTTTTTACTTAAACTACAAAGGCATGGTGTTTCTTGCAATGAGAGTATGGTGTTTCTTGCAATAGTGGATGCTAACTATTGGTTCCTTTTAGGGGATTTTGGAACTTATGGACATGTTTTTGATGGAGGTGTTCTTCACACTACGAAATTGAGATGAGCTCAAACATCCAAATTGAATTGAAATGAGCTCATACATCCAAAGCATGCAATGTTACGGAAAATTTTGAAAGGTCCCTTACGTTTCTAAGCGCAACTAGATGCAGCTAGTAAATAAATTGACAACTACAGCGTTTCCAGAGCAAGACACATTGTTGAAAATAGTTTTGGAATCCTTGCTTCCATACTCAAATCAATTGTATATTCCATACTCAAACAATTTGGAACGAGAGAACATAACAAAATTGGTGAAGGGAACGTGTGCTTTGCATAATTTTTTGATGGAACAACAATCAACCTTTTACGCTCCCCCAAACAGTACCTATCAGGAGAATTTCGATGGAACTACAGCTATTGCAGGTTTGGAAACCTGGGAATCGAATACTATGAACGCATTGAAACGTTTGAACCAAGGGAACATAACTTCTGCTGCTAAACTTAGAAATGAGTTCACTTCATACTTCATGGATAAAGGCAAAGTTCCATGGAAAGAAACTCGGGTTCTTCGAAACTTTACCACTTTAATTAAATTGTATGAGTATAATAACTAATCTGAGTACTTACTTCATCGATTTCATTTCCATCCTCGTCATGCAAGTTTGACACAGACGCACCAGGAGTATCTTGATCGTCAAGAAAATAGAACAAATGGAAATACCACAATTTTTATGTGTATAGATTGCCTGTTGAACCTCCGGATTTCATTGACAAGTCACACAACGGTGTGGAGTCTTCTTCTCTTTACGGGCATTTCTTCGTAAATTTTTTTTTTTAACTACAGATTTCTTTGTAGCATCGGATTCTATCTCCTTTAATTTAATTATTTATCTCTTGTCACGATCGTGGTACTCATTACTTTTCACTCGCCACAGACAAGATTCCGAATTATATATTTTTATAAACTCCTCTACTACTTGGTTGCGTTTTGCGCTGGACATGATGAACACAAAAGTCACACTATCGTAAGCCTAGTCACCAGTTAACATTAGGTAAATATAAAAGGAACTTAACATTGTGTGATTTCCAAAAATTTCAGACGTTACTGAGGCGTTGTTCCTTGAGCCTGATATCTGACTGAAAGCGAAAAAAGATTTCTGCCTAGAATAACAGAAAACATGTTAAATTTTTCATGAAAATTCTTTCACTTGTTTAATTAAACACAAGTTTGGGCAATATTTGAGTTTCACAACATTCGAATTCGTACATTTCGTTGAGAAGTTAAATTTAAAAATTATATTAAAATCCGACGAGTCCCAATAAAATACTCCTTTATTATTTGTTTGAAAGATATTGAAACATATTTGCTATTCTTAAAAATAGCTACTATCTACCTTTGTCAAAAGTCCTCACAGATACTCAAGAACACCCGCTGAACAGTATCAACAGCAACCCATTTTCCAAAGAGCAACCAACTAATCGAGCTAAAGCCATGGCTAGGACACAAGAAGCTCTTGTTGCACTTTTGCATTGCCAGATCCATTCCCAAGGGTACCACCGCCACCGCGTTGACATCAGCCACAGGAGCTGGAAACTAAGCAGATTTCAAAAGACAACTTTCCAATTTATTTTAAGGCTGTTGCTCGTCCAAGGAAACCACTTAAAGAAATTAATAAATCAACGAAAGGATGGAGTTTGGGGCGCAGCAGTCCTATCATGTAACTACAACTGCAACTGGTCCAGGCCTCGAGTGCGCTCTTTGCGGGCGATAATGAAGATTATGAGAGCCACAGAAATACGGCAGGAAGGTAAAGCGCCCAGCAAAACAATGTCTGAGCTGTAGGAAGGATACCGGGACAAATTAAATGAAAGAAACCCTAGATTCTCTAAAATGTTTCAGATGATAGCGAACGTTGCGCTTACGCCGAGAGGAGAACGAATCCTTGAAGACTTCCTCGCGCTCACGTACTAGATAATCAGTAGATGAAGCTGTGAACAAGAAGTTCTCGTTTTTTTTTTCGTTTCGTGCTAGCTCTATGTCGCCCCAAAGGAACGCTATTTATGAAATTGTTTCTTCCAAGGTACCAGGGTGAAAGTAGGTCGTTGTACCTAGGATATAGCAAGCAGCCCACTACCAAATAGGCTGTGGGGGATGTTTTTTGCTACCAAGAACGAAACGAACACGGAGAGAAAGAGCATCGCAAAATTACCGAGATTTACTCGACCCTTGGATGAGAAATTATTGTGGCTTATCCTAGATTTTATAATATGGAGGCCGAACCTTTACTGCAAAAGTACATTAGACTCTTATCTGCAAGATAATACATGAGTCACGTTAATAAGGTCTGCATGGAAGGCATCATCGTGGAAACCTCCGCATTTTTTATACTAATCTAAGCCTATATCATTTAAAAGATGATTCGGTGACGCTCACGAAAGAACCTACCAAATTGATTACAAGAAAAATGTTTGCTTTTAGGTAAGATAAAGACGTGATGGTGCGCAAAAAAAAAATTTGCATACAGAAAAGGTTCTAAGAAAATGAGTGAAATAGCCTTGAAAATTTTTATGAAGTACTCTGCAAAGTAGCCTTGGGGTATTCCTTTGAGGGATGAGTTTCTTTCTGAGGATTTCCGTGTAATATTCTCTATGGAAAATCTTTTAAATAAAGGTGACATTACGATGAAAAATAATGGGACATGATATGAAAAATAAATAAAAAAAAAGTACAGATATAAAAAAAAATTAGATCATATTTTTTGGGGGATTATACTGCACTGAAGTTGACTAATGTAAAATGAGCTTTGGCATATTTTAAAATTTTATGCTGCAATCAAAGAGCTTTTCTGGCAATTTTCTTAAAGAAAAATCAACAGAGAAATAGCACAAATATGATAAACTATAAGACACAAAATCATACAAGACAAAATGCTGTAGAGAAGATGAAAGAAACAAAAAAAAAAAAAAAAAAAAAAAAAACAAAAAAGATTTAGACCTCGACCTTCACCAATTTCCTTCATATTTCGTACGCTTGGAGTACTAGTGGGTGCAATAATTACGCTTGCGGTTTAAATTGTATTGTTAGGTAAGACAAATCTCTTAACGCAAACAAAGGAACCTTTAAATCACTTGATTAAAATAATTCATGGTACAAAGGAGTTACATATATTTGCCTGAAAATATTTATTTTAATTTTTAAAACACATTTGCTTTAAGGTTGAAAACATAGAAATATAAACTAACACGGAGCGGCTGTATCGTCTAAAAACCCTGTAATTTAGATCCATGAGCGACCGCACTAAAGGTAGCTTGTTTTCCAAAGTTGTGCTGCGAAGACAAAGAAAGAACCATGATCAATGAATATGCCGAAACGCAGAATTATTAAATTATTATTTCTGTAGAATTGCGAAAGCTGCACGAACCGGTTTGCACTCCTGTAGGATATCGTAAACCAGTCGCAGAAGCCTATGCAAACGGTAGTCACTTAAAACTCGATCACATTGAGCGAGTTTACAAGCTACAAGCCGGCGAGTGTAGAAGCCGCCTAGTCAGTCGATAGTGAGGATGACACTCAAAACTTTCCACTCGCTCAGTAGCCAACTAGCTAGCGCGAGCTTATTCCGCCATTTTATACTCCATGAAATCAAATAAAAAGACACTAGCAGCTATAATGACACACGGCTAGATTCCTAGCTAGCGAGCCTTTAGAGAGCAGCACAAAACGGAGCTCGAGTAGGGTGAAATGTGGTCAAACAGCGTACACAACCGTTAAAAGCTACTTCATTTTTAGGGGCGCATGAGAAATCGAAAGAGGGATAGATGTAAAGGCCATGCATTAGTGGAGGTAGTAGTTAGCTTTTAAGCAAATTCATATATGCACAGACCTTTTCAACAAGTCACAATGATAATGAAGTTTAGATAGGATCCCATAAGTTTTACTAACAATGAAACTTATGTGATCGCATCAGGTCATGCTGCTATTCAGTACCACTCCAAGATTTCTTGCTTTATTAACGACAACAAGAGGAACCGAATTTAACGCGATAATAAAAATGGCAGCACAAACAGTAGCAGAGTGAGAGAGAAAAAAAAACACACTGGGACTTGGAAGGATTTAATTGCAGCAAATTTAATGTGGAACAAAAGAATACATGAGTCAACAGCAAGCTTCTTCACACACTTATCCATTTCATTTCTTGGCGCAAGGAAATAAAGCTGCACATCCCCTGCATACATATGAATCTTAGAATATCGTTAATAAAAATACTGAATAAAAGAGGCCCAAGAATGGAGCCATGAGGGACTCCAGCGTGGAGTAGGACACTTGTAACGGTCAGTTTTGCCTAAATATCTACTTGACTAAAAATTACTGTAGGGAAGAAAATTGAGTAGTTGGTTCGAAAACAAACAGTAGGCGGGGAGAAATAAAACAAAAAGAGGAACGAAAAATTGATTAGTCAGTCTGGGAAAAAATCTGGATCATGAAGGAAGTTTTATCGGCGAGTTTTGTTTTTTGAAAAATCTGTGTTTTTAGTTTAAGTCGAGGAAACAAATAATTAAATTCCTCCGTAAATTGTTACCAGAACATCGAAGTATAGCAGCAAATACGCCAGAGTTCGTGGAAAAGCAGTTTCAGTTTTTAGTTTGGCTGTCTTAGATGGTGTGCAGCAGTGAGAAGCCCCTAGCAAATGTCAAAATCCAGTCATCACGAAACCCCAGTCAATCACCTCAAGTAGAAAAAAGTCAAACCTGGAAAAATCTTCAGTTTTAGGATTTTTTGAAGCATCTTTAATCGAAGTTGTCGTGTGTAATTTGCACGAAAGAAAATCCTTTTGGATAGAAGAGACCGGGAAATCAAAGTGGTATCTGTCAATAGTGAAGATTTAAATATTGTGAAGTAATACCGGCTAAGCTGACCAGAAGGTACGTGGGTCGCAGTTGCGACAATCAAACTCGGACGACGCAGAAAGGCCAGCGCAGAAATTCGTGAACTGCTATCAGGTGACCCTAGGTTAATTCGTATTTTTTTTGGGGTGCATTGCACAAAGTTTCAGATAAAATTCCACGCGAAAAAAACCGTTCGGACTTGGCTGAAGAAAAAAAGATTGGGACAGGTCGTATCAGTTTGTTTCATTCGAGGATGCTAGAAGGAATTGAGATTGAGTGTTGAACGAGATGAGAGTATAGCGAAATATCAAATTTCACCTGTTGTATTTCCGCGGGTTAAAGTATACAAAAATTTCATGAGAGTGTACTGATTAGAAAAAGCGCACATACTCGAACGGGTGCAGGGCTTACCCTTAGCCTAGAGGGAAGAAACAAAAATCTAACATACACATACTACAGAAAATAAAATATTCATTTATGCTTTCATTTAGTAATGTAATGTATTAATATCCAATAATTTTTGGTGCAGTTAGCATTGTATTTAATATTATTATTGTTTGTACATTTGTTTGCTCCTTAGTGGAGATATTTTTTTCCTTCTTGTGTTTTACAGGTACTTGTACACGGAATTGATAAATGTAACATCGTCTGTACAAAAGCGACGTAGGGGTACCCGTACGGCACTTTTCTTTTTTTCAATAACTTCCGTCGAGAATAATTGTACAATTCTAGTTAAATATAGATTACGTTGAGAATTGTTGATGGTAGTATCTGCTACTATTAGTCTTGGCGTGTTAATGACTATTGAATTTCTTCATTAAATTGTTATAATCTTGTGCGTTCTTGACCTGTAATAAACAGGAATGTTAAATGGTTTGTTAAATGGTTGTGATATAAATATAATGTCCGTGTATTAGATTTCTTTTTTGTGGAATGGTTGGGGCGGGTGGTATTTCTTTTCAGGGTGTCCTAGATAGTGACTGTCCCTGAAGCTGATAGTCTTCGATACTATGAGCTGTCAGGGAAACAGTTAGCCAGGTCGAGGCTCAGGTGATGTCCGGCGAAGGATGGAGGTGGAATTCAAGATTTTTCATAGTCACAGGTAAGTGGTGAACCAACCGCGGTAAGGCCCGGCCACACACCCCACGACCCCTCCGGCGAGCTAGATGACTCCGTGTGGCCGGCGTAGGAGTTCCGGAATTTAGTTTCCGTTCTTATGTATGGTGTTGGCTCCTTGGTCATGCTTTACCGGGCTTATGGCTAAGGGGGCAATACCTCGCATAAGTGGCGCCCAATAAATAGTCGCGCCATTATGCTGTTACATAAATGGCGCCCAACGGGGCTTTTAAAGCCCGTTAATAGTCCTACACGGACCTTGAAGTTTAAATTTTTTTGGTTTAGTACCACTTGTGCCTTCACGGACAATGTTTGATTTTTTTTTGTTTATGGTTCACCACTTTTACCCAGCGCTCGCCGTGGGCTAAGGTAGTACCGCGAGGCCTTAGTCCTTGTCTGTTTTTCGAATTTTTTTTCAGCGATTGTCCAAATTCTATGTGAATTTTTATTTGTCTTCGCTTTTAGGCCTGTCCGTTCACTTACGCGGTAACTTCTTCGTTTTGGGAGTAGCTTCGAACCATGCTGACAGGTGTAGTAGGGGTTCATCCCTGTCCTGTTTCTAGGGTCGGCGACTCTGGTATCAGGCGTGATACCGCCTGCCACTGCGTCGGTCCGTGAACAGGATCCTCTTTCAATTTTTCCTGGTGGAAGTTGAAGTTGGTACAAGGGCTTAACCGTCTTTGGTAACAGGCGTGTTACCGCCTGCCACTGCGCCCCTTGTTCCTTCTGAAGGTCCATCCAGCTTTTTTAAATTCTATTTTTTTGTTTATGTCCTGAGTTTTTTTTCGTCTGTTTCTCCCAACTGATTGATTTTCCGAAAGGTAGCTCAGTTGTGGTTGAACAGCGGATCCCCCAAATTTTTTTTATTTTTGAAGAAGTTTCCTTTCCTTTCGTGGCGATGCGATTTTGAGTTTTGTTTCCGTCCTTCTTTCGGGTCTACCTGAAGCTGGGTCGGCGACCTGGATGACACTTGGTGATGACTATGCTTCATAGTTTTCACCAACTGGCATCGAGGCCATCGACATGCGGGAGCCCTGGGGGGATTGTTGTCTGCCTCAACCATTCCACGTATATTGAATTAAAGCATATCATCTACTCACTCATATACACTAACCTGTATATACACCCATACACTTTTATTGTTCTGTCAATACACACTAAGCGGCGTTGATTTTGTTTTCTAGTTACACTCATATAGTATCAATAATATCAATATTTATTTGATTGATTATTAGGCATTTGTTGTTATACCAGTTGCTGTCGATTTTGGTTTCTTTGTGTGATACATACGCAATCTTACAATTTTATCAGCACTTATTTTAATCTATTTTCACACAAAATTTTTTTCCTCTTCGATTCTTCGGGGCGTGGTTGTTGCTACTGTCCTCGGTAATCATGGTCGATACTTGCGGACGCACGTATTATGGCCTGCCCCTCGTGCACAAGAAGCTGCGTAGGCCACATTGTCTTTCGACTTTATCTCCTTTCGCGAAGGAGTTCGTTTCTAGGGCTAAAAGGGTTGTCATGTCACACCCACTTGACGAGGTCGCAGCATTGAGTTATCTTTTTGAGGTGATGAATGGGTTAACAGATATTCCGGGATCGTTCGATACCATTGCGTCGAGAATCCTAACTATATTTTTCGATTTTAAGAATAATCCCTTGGTATTAAGTCAGGCAATGGAGGTTATCTTCTACCGTTGCGTGGCGGAACCGACGTTGTGCGTTACGGGAGCGAAATTATACGGGCTGCTGGATTCAATGAATCCCGAAAAGGGTAGTGCCTTTAGAAGTCTATTTAGATTACTGTTGGCCGAGCTGCAGGGGCTACTTAGGCTGGACGAACTGAATGGTCGTAGGTTGCGAGGGGTCGAGTTGTTCTTGTCGGCCGTACGCACCCATACCCTTCGACGATCAATTAAAGCGCCCGGAAAAGAAATCAACTAATTCATTTTTCATTATCGTTTTGTTGGCGCGATCATTTTTTAATACGTTAATTTAGAGAAAAATTAAATATAACAGATCTACACATATATGTGTTTTTAAGACGGTTATTTGGTAAAGTTTAATAAGGAAATATAATTTTACAAATTAAAATGCAACGAATTTGTAGTATTAACGATTTTATCATCAGGATTTTAGTGGTCTAAACATAACCAAATTCTTTTACAATATTTATCAGTCAAAATCAGTTGTGCGGAACTCTGCTTAAATTGTCAGTGGTCGGCGAGAATTTTTTTTGGTTTGTAAGGTTATTTTTAAAGCCGGATTTATTTCCATCTCAACTCGAAATGTTCGAAGCAAAAATGGTTCAGTATCCAAGATGATGTATTAACGCTTTAATTCCCACCGTGCAACCCCAGCGCCAAAAATCTCGAAAACAGCCTTAATGGTATTAAAAAGAATAAAGAAAGAATCCATTCGAAGTGACTTGACTTCTAACGCACACTCCCGGTGCGGCCTCGGCCCGGCGTTTATAATTAAGTTCAAGTTTATATTTGTCAAGAAAACTTCAGGGTCACGGAATCTGCAGTCATGGTTGCTGGTAATAAAGCAAAGCATCGATTTTTTTATTGATTGAAGTTTATATTAAGAAATCGCCAGTGAAAACTAGAAATTATGCGGGATTTTTTTTTTGGAATTTTTGGACAAGAAATTTTTTTCATTGTGACCTCCACCATCTTGAACAACTGCTGTCACCCCTTGTATGAGTCGGTGTTTGAGATTTAGTAAGAACAACAAAATTAGAGTCGGACATACAGAGTCCGAATGGTTCTAAAGGGTAACAAAAGATAACCTACAAGGAATTGCTTGTATTTAAGAATAATTCTTAATTGTTTACAGTGTTGATTGAGATTTATCGAATATTTCGGGAAATAATTTAAATATTGGTGTGTCGCACACACTGGTGCCGCTGCAGCCCCACTGGTATTGGAAGTAAATTCAGATTCCTTTGTTGTTGAATTTAATAGTTTATCTAGGAAAAATACAACAAATAGTATTGGGAAGCGATTGGCAAAATTATTTACACCAAGAAGTCCGCTGGCTCGGCCGACAACAATCACAATGGACACAGTTGGCACCAATAATATGCGCCAACTGCCGCAACAAATGCTTACGTCAGAAGAGGCCCTTGAAGCAATGAACGCCCAGGAGAGTGAGGTTATTATTGAGCCACCAGAGGCTGATAGTTTAGCTGCTAATGATGATACTAATATGCAAATTGCTCCAACGCCTGATCTAACTTCAGTGAGCATGGATGACCCTAGTTCAGTTTGCTGTGAACGTGATCGATCAGAAGCGACCTTCTCATCTGCTGTGGATAATTTTTCAAAATTAGAGGATTCTATTCCGTCACCACCTTGTTATGTAAGAATTTTGCCAGGGAAGATAATGGTATTGCCACGTAATGATCGTAATCAGCCTGAAGCAAAATCTCTTAGATTTTTTACACAATGAACTGGTTAGAAGCACCTCAGCAGAACCGGCACTCCATCGAGAAGACATCCGAAAAATTGAACCTATTCAGAATTGGGTTCGTGACTTAACGCTCCTAGGGTTCCAATCAAACCTCACAACGAAAATTGAGAATCTTCACAAGCTGAATAACTTATTATGGTAAAGTGAGCAATTAATGTTATTGGAAAAACCGCACTTCTTGGAATCGCTCGATAACCTAGATTTAACACTAACTTTTATCGGAGAACTAACTGGTGTTGGAAGTCTTCGAAGAAATTACCCCTTGCAAAGTAAGTCCTAACAGTTTTGTCACAGCTAGAATAACTTAATGAAAAAAATATTAACATTTCGGATAGAATGCATCCGTGAAAGATTTTTAAATCAAACCGAGAGCGCTTGGTACAAGAAGACAGTAGATATCAGGATTATTTTAGACCTTTCTCGCCCGTTTTACCTCTTTATTTAATACGTTTCACATAAGATCCATTAACAGATAGATCAGTTAACTTTAATGATAGATTTGAATTTTCGGAAGAACTTATATTGTATAAATTGCTGATTGAAAAGCAATCAACCTCAGCTATATCTAGAAGCCCGGCTAGCTCACTAGAGCATGAGAATCCTATTCTCAGGTCGTGAGCCGAGTCCCACATTGGCGCCAAAGATATTAGACATACGGCGACCGTTTTTTTCGGCTCCTCACTGCCTCGCGAGTCGGCCTCGTGGACCCGAGGGTATGTAACGGTCAGTTTTGCCTAAATATCTACTTGACTAAAAATTACTGTAGGGAAGAAAATTGAGTAGTTGGTTCGAAAACAAACAGTAGGCGGGGAGAAATAAAACAAAAAGAGGAACGAAAAATTGATTAGTCAGTCTGGGAAAAAATCTGGATCATGAAGGAAGTTTTATCGGCGAGTTTTGTTTTTTGAAAAATCTGTGTTTTTAGTTTAAGTCGAGGAAACAAATAATTAAATTCCTCCGTAAATTGTTACCAGAACATCGAAGTATAGCAGCAAATACGCCAGAGTTCGTGGCAGTTTCAGTTTTTAGTTTGGCTGTCTTAGATGGTGTGCAGCAGTGAGAAGCCCCTAGCAAATGTCAAAATCCAGTCATCACGAAACCCCAGTCAATCACCTCAAGTAGAAAAAAGTCAAACCTGGAAAAATCTTCAGTTTTAGGATTTTTTGAAGCATCTTTAATCGAAGTTGTCGTGTGTAATTTGCACGAAAGAAAATCCTGTTGGATAGAAGAGACCGGGAAATCAAAGTGGTATCTGTCAATAGTGAAGATTTAAATATTGTGAAGTAATACCGGCTAAGCTGACCAGAAGGTACGTGGGTCGCAGTTGCGACAATCAAACTCGGACGACGCAGAAAGGCCAGCGCAGAAATTCGTGAACTGCTATCAGGTGACCCTAGGTTAATTCGTATTTTTTTTGGGGTGCATTGCACAAAGTTTCAGATAAAATTCCACGCGAAAAAAACCGTTCGGACTTGGCTGAAGAAAAAAAGATTGAGACAGGTCGTATCAGTTTGTTTCATTCGAGGATGCTAGAAGGAATTGAGATTGAGTGTTGAACGAGATGAGAGTATAGCGAAATATCAAATTTCACCTGTTGTATTTCCGCGGGTTAAAGTATACAAAAATTTCATGAGAGTGTACTGATTAGAAAAAGCGCACATACTCGAACGGGTGCAGGGCTTACCCTTAGCCTAGAGGGAAGAAACAAAAATCTAACATACACATACTACAGAAAATAAAATATTCATTTATGCTTTCATTTAGTAATTTAATGTATTAATATCCAATAATTTTTGGTGCAGTTAGCATTGTATTTAATATTATTATTGTTTGTACATTTGTTTGCTCCTTAGTGGAGATATTTTTTTCCTTCTTGTGTTTTACAGGTACTTGTACACGGAATTGATAAATGTAACATCGTCTGTACAAAAGCGACGTAGGGGTACCCGTACGGCACTTTTCTTTTTTTCAATAACTTCCGTCGAGAATAATTGTACAATTCTAGTTAAATATAGATTACGTTGAGAATTGTTGATGGTAGTATCTGCTACTATTAGTCTTGGCGTGTTAATGACTATTGAATTTCTTCATTAAATTGTTATAATCTTGTGCGTTCTTGACCTGTAATAAACAGGAATGTTAAATGGTTTGTTAAATGGTTGTGATATAAATATAATGTCCGTGTATTAGATTTCTTTTTTGTGGAATGGTTGGGGCGGGTGGTATTTCTTTTCAGGGTGTCCTAGATAGTGACTGTCCCTGAAGCTGATAGTCTTCGATACTATGAGCTGTCAGGGAAACAGTTAGCCAGGTCGAGGCTCAGGTGATGTCCGGCGAAGGATGGAGGTGGAATTCAAGATTTTTCATAGTCACAGGTAAGTGGTGAACCAACCGCGGTAAGGCCCGGCCACACACCCCACGACCCCTCCGGCGAGCTAGATGACTCCGTGTGGCCGGCGTAGGAGTTCCGGAATTTAGTTTCCGTTCTTATGTATGGTGTTGGCTCCTTGGTCATGCTTTTCCGGGCTTATGGCTAAGGGGGCAATACCTCGCATAAGTGGCGCCCAATAAATAGTCGCGCCATTATGCTGTTACACACTTGAGGAACTTTAGCCACCTAGTTCAACTTTTTCAGAGCGGCTAGATGAGAAAGTTTGAAAAAGCTAAAGAACAGAAAGAAGGAAAGGCAGATTGCCATATTTATATTTATGTATATGTTTGAGACGCTCATAATACGCAATTATTTGAGTGGCCTTCAGCTTTTCAAGGAGTTTTGCCAGAAATGGAAGAATACTGATAGGCCGCAAATCGGAGGGGCAATTGGGAATTAGTATGATTATAACAGGGTTTCAAGTCGAGGGAAACTTTGGTACCGTGAGGCAGAAGTTGAGAATGTGAGTTAAAATTACCAATAGACGAGGTATGAACATTTTTAAAAGACCATGTGAAATGTAGTGTAATTGGGGCTGCAAGTTTTCGTCAGACAAGGTCACGCGATATTCATTTTTCGTAAACTCTATTTTCGGAAAGAAACGATTCGCAGTTGAAAATTGAACCAAGTTTCACAACTATTTTTCCAGATATTACAAATTACAAAACTTACAACTTTAATGTTAAATTTGAAAGTTGCCCACAATTAATCACGCCTTCGAGTTTCCATCCTAAAAATCTGCTGGCAAGATAAAATTACAAATCAAATGAACTACTGTGACGTGCCGGCCAAGAAAGTATAGACCACCAAATCATGCAAAGGAAATGGAATTGGAATGACCACACCTTGTGAGGAGCAAACGAAAATCTAGCCAAACAACCGCTTGACTAGAATCCGCAAGGAGCCGTCGAGTTGGAAGACGTAGAACAAGAGGACAAGATATTACGTCCCCGCAAAATGTCACATGCGGGATTAAAGGAGCAAAAGAAAAAGAGTCCTGCTTTCATAACACACTAGTTTAATGTTGACGAAAGAAGTGTTCTTGCTTGTAAAGATACTCTGCTCTCTCTGCTACTCCCTTGAGACTAAATTTACGGGGCTGGGTCTTTATTTTGAATTGTTACAGAGAAAAACAATTGCTTGGATTTTTATCCATTAACCTGGTCACTCTGTGCACACCGAGAGCTCATTCTCTATAGCAGGCTGTGAAGTTTAACCATTACTCATAGCTGGCTCTTTTTTTCTTTTTCACATGTTGGAACCTTCTAGTACAAAATAATTTGTTAAAACTTGTTGACTCTTGCGGGCCGCGGGTTGGCCCCTGGTTTAAATATATCAATCCAACAATTTTGTTATAAATGACCTCCACAAAAGTACGTTGTTTTACACAAAAAACTGAGTGAAATGGACTGACTTTTGTATTATCTAGGATAAAAAAATGACAGCTTTGTCGTAGGAAGTGAATCATTCCGTTGAGTCGTGTAATATCTACCTTAGATACTGAAAGTTGCAATGGCTATTTTGTCAAAGATGTAAACCTTGCTGTTTGGAGGTATAACCATACTTCAACTCGCTAAAGCCGGGAAGACACATGCCAGTAAAACGGGTGAGTAGCTGGCATGCTTGAAAATGGAATATGCCAATATATGGTAAAACGGTGATAAATTTGCACTTGCTAGTTATATACAGACATGCCACCTTGACTGCATCTAGCAACTGTAAATTTTTCATCGCTGACGCATATATGCAATATGCCAATATATTCCACTTTCAAGCATGCAAGCTACTTTCCCCGTTGTTTTGGCATGTGTATTCCCGGCTTAGCGGAACGAAAACGCTGCATATTTATTAATTTGGAAACATTTTCGTGTAACAAATGGCCATTTCAAGCGAATACTGTAACAAATATTTATCAGCTCTTAATAAACCGCTTTTCAACACTTTTAGGTACATTTTTCAGCAAGAGTCTTAAAGAAATCTCTTTAACGATATCAGAATCTGAGCCGATTATCCCTTAACCTAAAGTGAGAGCAACCCTAACCTTCCAGAAAATGTTTTCAGACTAAAAAGTTGCCGGTGAAAATTCACTGCTTTCATGCTCGGAATGGTGAAGGTTTATTCATCGCTTAATGTTCACACATAAATCAAGCCGTAATCCTGTAATGTGAACCCTATTCAGGATTCCTCTCTACTCAATAAAATGTAAAATTTGACAGTCTAAGCACGAATAATCAATCCCATTTCCGCCTTAATGCTTTTATATTTCGTTAAACAAAATCCGGACCAGAAGACATCCTAAGACGATAACAAGTTTTGTGCTCTCCTAACAATGTACGATTGTCAGTAAATTTGGTTTTAATTTAATGGCTTAAGTGTAGCCTTGTGAATCTACTCAATGAAATTCTTACAATCTCGAGTTTTAAGAGGAAATCATGGGGAATGTTTAGGAATCCTTGTCCATCACATTTCAAAGTACCCAAAAGTATGCAAATGTTTAAGGCACACCCAGCGCCAGTTGCTGTTCTAGCCTATCCGTTGTAAGTGTTCATAAAGTTCTTTGAAAAGGAACACTGTTCCAGGGGCAAGGACTTTATAGGCAACCACAGAAATGTCCTTAGAACAAATTGGTTATGAGAGAATACCAGCCCAAGACAACAACAGGCTCTCCCTTTGTAGCTGCCCCATCCCAGGAAACCAATTGTGGGAGAAATTTGTTGGTGTTCGCCTTGTGTAAACAAAATTTAATGCAGATTAAAAATTTATCCAGCAACGATAAGAAATATTATCAAGCATCATTCCTTGCAGCTGTTGGCATTTAACGTCGCCTAATAAGGCCTCAATAAAGCCAGTCTATAGCTAGACGTAATCTTATTCTTAAAATCAAGACCATAACTTTAAAATAATATATCTGGCGCCAATTCCAGAAAGAACCACCACATCCTTTATTCACTGTCAATATTTGTTTTACATTTCAGGCATTGTAGGTTGTCTTTATGGCTTACAGTCAGGGCTGTGTCTGTCTGTCTGTTGAATACCCACCAACGAAACGACAACGGTCTATAAAAGTTTCCAATTGACCTATGAAAATAAACTTGGATATGTTTTCATGTTATCCACTCTCCATTCCAGTTCAGGTCTTTGCTGTTTGCTGATTTTGACATCATGTGGATCCTGGAATAGATTCTATCAAACTTCGATTTTATTCGTTTTCTACATTGGTCTATGTACTACACAACGAATATAAGAAAATGCCAATCGCTTTGTTGACTTTTCTTTGATTGAAAATAAGTTTTGCGGCATTTGAGGAAATGAAATTTTAATAGGAAAAGATAAAATTCTGTTCTAATTTGATCTCTATTGTGTAGCCAGGAAAGTTTTGGATAATTAAAAAGTTTAGCAGGATTCGACTCCATGGTGAGAGCTTAGCGCTTGATTGAATTTAGATTATTTTATTATGAAACTTTTTCAGCTGTTGTAGTTTTATTTTATTGTTTTTAGTTGCAAGAGTTTTATACAGAATAGTTTGTTATTAGGCAGTGATATTGTACTGAAGTACATATACATATACATAATACCTTGGTTCAATTTCCATAGAGACCTAACTTTGATGCAACTTCAAACAATTTAATCGAGAAATCATTGCCTTAGTTTTGATATACATAAGTGAGGGATTTATTAATGTCTGAATAAGAACAATAGCGCTCACGGAAGACCTACCCTTTTCTTATTAATTTTTGCTACAGTCCTTGTAGAACTTATGCCTCTTGAACTCTCAATAAGTTATGCTATAATTCTCTCCAAATTTTTATATGAGGTTTTCATATGTATATAACATATTTTAACACGGCATTCATACACGTATGTAGCTCTTGGCTGTCCTACCATTCATTTTTATGCTCCTTTACCATTGAAAATACAGACTAGGATTACTTTTTCAGACGTTCGTATTTCGAACCAGAGCAGTAACCACAGTATTACATTTATTTTGTCTTGAATTTATTTAAGCTCTTCGATTCTTCTGATAATTATAGCTAATAGGCCCAAAAAGTTTTAAAATTTTACTTTCGGAGGGGTTGGGCTAATTGTCTGTTTGCTTGGCCAATGTTCCACCTTCAGACTATTAGCACAGAACTGAGCGGGCTAGTTTTTCTAGTTTTAGGTGTAAAGGTACCGGGCCGAAGGCTGAATGGCCTACCAGTAGGTATAAACAGGCAGGTCGTAAACGGTTCCTGATGACGCCTGGCAAGGTCGATGTATACAAGTACCTCAGTTGGTATGTGGCTCTGCCAAGGCGGACTTAATTTCCGGATTTACTCGTGGGAGCAACATGGACACAAATAAGAAAAATAATAATGAAAAGAAACCAAAACAAACAGACAACCCGACACAGCAACGTACAAGGGCTAGGACTAAGAACTGCGAGCCTTGCGTGGGGCAATCGCCAGCTCTGGCTTTGCGAGTACCAACTACAGTGCCTATTTTAAAGTCAGGCAACATTACCACAGGCGTGCCAGGTGTCGCCAGTAGTGATGAGCAAGACTAGTCTTGCACATTTAGCAAGACCAAACAAGACCATGAGAGGACAAGGACAAGTCAAGACTGCAAGATCAAGATAGCAAGACTTTTTGCTCATCACTAAGTGGCAAACGTTTTCCAGGAATGAGTAAAAAGTCTTGTTTTGTCTAGCAGGACAAAGACAAGAATGCAAGCCTTTTTGCAAGACTTTTAGCAAGACTTTTTTGAACGCTTTTTGCTCATCACTGCAAGACTTACGGCATTTAGTGATGAGCAAAAGTCTTGCTATCTTGACTTTGTAGTCTTATTTTGTCCTGTCTTGTCTTGTTCTTGCTTTGGTCTTGCTAAATGTACAATAAAAGGAAGAACTGCAAGAAAAGTCCTGCTCATCACTAGTCGCTAGCCACAGTGACAATAGCACATCTGAGAAACAGAGATCCCGAGCGTCCATCCGCAAGAGAAGAAACAATCGCGGCCTCTTCGTTCTCGCAGAATTGCCGAGAATGAGGCCGCCGGTACCATCTCGGAGAAGGACAAAATCAACAAAACAAAATTTGAAGCAGTCGTTGAGGAGTGGAAAGCGATCCAGAACGCAACGACAGCAGGATCGATTGCTTCCGCATTAAAAAGGAGAGATCCCGGGAAGAAGCTCAGCGCTTGCAAATGATGAATGGCTTCTACTTCAGGAGTCCAATAATCAGGCTCAACAGGTAAGGCCAATGAACGACATAGTGAAGGACCGCATTCTAGTGGCACTAATCGATGCTAATTATAGTATCGGCAGACTCCGGAACTTCTCTGGCCGATATCAAGGCCAATATATCAGAGATGGTCGTGCAATTTGTAATGGGGCAATTTGCTCGAGAATTTTCTGCGCCACAACAGCAACATCCTTATGGAAACAAGGCCGGAGAGCCCCAGCGAAATAGTAAAACAGCGGCAAGTGCCTAGAGGGCACAAACGAGTTGACTACAAGCTCCATTTTGGACTAAGACACGCATGGATCAAGGTTTTCAAAACGGCTTCATCTAACGAAGAGGCTGACTTCGATGAAGAGCACAGTGTGCGCTTGGATGAACTAACAGTCATCGAAGTTGAGAGGGAGTTAGCATCTTCAAGTTCAGATGCAATGGTTGACAATGCAGTAGTAAATACATAGCAGAAAGCGGCCTGTACCACTTGCGTGAAGCTGGTCTGCGGGTCCATTTCCATCCTGACAAGGACCATCGAGACCAATCAACATCTATAATGGACTCTAACAAAAGGACGGCTTGTCTCCGTTCAACCTGTTTCATTCTCGGGCTTGGAAAGAGAAAGACAATTGCAATACATGAACAAAATAAAAGCTTTTCGGTACCGGATCACATATCCACAGGCGCCCATGAATATTTCTTTTTTAAATCTTTTTTATAATGCTCCTGGAATGCTTTTGGCCATTCATACACGAGGTACCATGGCTCCGGAGCAAAAGTTTTTTTTGGGCAACGGAGGCGTGCGCAGATGTAATAAATGGAGAGTTTCGTGGAGACTTTTATGCTCCTGCATTTGGCCTGCGAACACGGAAAGCACACTCTCACACAAATGAGATATTAATACATTGATATGGGGTTAATAATAATCCCACCAAAAAAACATTAAAAATTAGAAGTTCGTGGGCGCGGAAATTTTTTATTGGGACAGTTTCAGACACACTTATAACAGAAAGAAATGATATGGATTAGTCAAGATGAATCTTTAATAGCATGAAATAATTAAACACGTGCATTTACGAACGAATTCAAAGGAATTTTACAACAATTTTAGAGCATGAATCTTAGCTGTCTTTCGAAATGTTACAAATTTTATTAGAAACGCTATAGACTAAGCCACACTGAATTCCTTGCGGGACTCCAGAGGGCGCTTCGATGTTCTTAGATTTGACTCCGCGGAATAGAACCTGGTAGGTTCTATCGGCTAAGTACGACTGGAACCATACCACAAGGGAAAGCGGAAAGCCTAATTTCTTTAGTTTAAGAACTATAATAGAGTGGGAGAACTTGTCGAAAGCCTTACTGAAGTCTGTGTAGACACAGTCAGTTTGGCAGCCAGTGACAAAGCCTCTAACTGTGTGTGAAGAGAACTCCAGTAAATTAGTAGTAGTGGAACAGCCTCTTGCAGATAGGGGCGATAGCAGAATAAATAATAGATTCGAAGAGTTTTGGTATAGACGATAACTTCGCAATTATTGGCCTATAATTAGATATTTCGTTTTTACAGCTTTTTTTATGGACAGGTATTATAAAAGAGTTCTTCCATAAGGTTGGGAAGCGCCCTTTATTTAGGGATTTTTGAAATAAACATAGAAGAGGAGACAGTAGGGTCCCTGCACAGGATTTTAGAACAGCAGGAGGAACTCCATCCGGGCCGGACGAGAAATCCTGCGGAAGTTTCGATATATCTTCCCTGGTTATAGACAGGGATAAGCTTTGAGCCGTTTGAATTGCATTGTTATGTCGAAAATTGTCTTCATCTGGTTGGAAAACGGGGGACGAGAAAGATTTAAGGAAGAATGATGCAAATTTGTCACAAATCTCGGATGAATTAGAGCTAAGAGAGTTCTCGTATTGCATGGTGTAAGGGTAGGGTAGTTATCAACTTTTTTCTTAGTGTTGATAAATTGAAAGAATGCCCTAGGATCATCATACACTTTACTTTCCATGTTCCGGAGGTACTCTTTATAGAGGGCTTCGGAGAGGGCATGAAATTGGTCATAGCAATTGAGAAATGTATGGAAACTCACAGTGTCTTTCCTTTTTAGGTAGGTTTTCCAGAGTTTATTCTTCAAGTTTTTGGTACGTCTGTAATAGCATAATGGCGCGATAAAATAATGGGCGCCACTTATGCGAGGTATTACCCCCTTAGCCATAAGCCCGGAAAAGCATGACCAAGGAGCCAATACCATACATAAGAAAGGAAACAAAATTCCGGAACTCCTACGCCGGCCACACGGAGTTATCTAGCTCGCCGGAGGGGTCGTGGGGTGTGTGGCCGGGCCTATACGCCGTATGGTTCACCACTTACCTGCGACTAGCAAAATTCATCTTCAGTTCCGATCGTCCTTCGGGCCTCGCCTGAGCCGTGTCATTGCCCTCCGCTTCCCTGACAGCTCATAATAATGCAAGCTATCAGCTTCAGGAACAGGTACTTTTTAAGAAACCCTGGAAAGAAGCGTCACCCACCCAACCATTCCACAAAAGAAATCTAACACACAGACATTATTTTTATAATCCTTTAATGATTTTGTCCTTCACAGGACCAATAGTTATAATAACCCAAACAATGAATAATCGTAAACATCAACTTTTCAAAACAATAGGTACAGGTCCTTGTCAGATAAAATTATTATTATACCATTATTATATGAACATAATTATGACGCTAAAGATAAAAAAACGCGCAGTAGTGGCATCAATACTTCTCGTTTTTTTACAAACGTTGTTACAAACAATCGAGTAATCTAACGAAAAAAACACAACTTCCCCGGAACCGAAACAAACACCCAGGAATGTCGAAAATAGTTCCAACAAGGAGCCAAAATAAATTCCAAAATTATTATAAGTATGATTAACGGTAATATTACATTCAGGTACAATTACTATTTACTGAAAAATGAACTCATGAACTAAAATGTGTTAGATAACCGAGACTACCAAAGCTTTCCTAATGTCTGATTGACGAAGGTTTTTCTTTTTGTTTTCTTTTTTCTCTTCTTTTTTTTTTTTGTTACACACAGAACCGTGAGTTAAAACAATATATTACCACTCAATGAATGTGGCAAATGGAGCACCATTATCAATAAGAATTAACAAATGTATGTTATGATCCAATAACCCCATGCAGTTTTAAAAGAGTACAGTTAAATGCATCCGGGTTAATGGAGAGTGCATAAAAATAATGTAAATATGTTTGTTTAACCTACAGGTAAGTAAAAGAAAAAATGTTAGGATAAACACAACTTATAAGTATTAAGGCAAACCACTCCAAACCATGCAAAACAAACATGAATTTATGCTACCTCAGGGCCTGCAGAGGTCTTGCTCCCAAAATATTCTTCCCCGTTCGGGTCCTCCGTATTAATCGCACTAGAGCTTCTTGGGAAAGGGGTCCCTTTCTTCCTCTAAATGATGTCAAGGATTCCTAACCCTGACCTTTAACCAGTTAATTATGTAGAGCCTGTAGCAGAGCTAGCGCATTTAAATTGAGCTAATGCGTAGCCGTTGACAAATGGCGTAATTGGTTACAACAAATTCATCCAGCCAGCTCTCTTCATGATCTGGAACAAGTGGGCAGGGTGCAGCTACCACATCCTCCGGATACGGCCAGGTCCTTCGGTTAGGTCTCCCGTTTCTATTCTTCCAGCTTTTGGAAGTTCAGCTTTCCTTTTGACTTTAGCCAAAACTACAAGTTATTTTCCGGATTGACAAAATCCTTCCCTTCCAAAAAAATTTTTCCTCGCCTCCCTGTTCAAAGTTTTCATTTTTCCCCATAGTGATTTCAAAAAAAATTTCCCATTATCTACAAGGTGATTTCAAGATAAATTTCCCAAAAAAATAATTTTTCCGACCGACCGTTACATACCCTCGGGTCCACAAGGCCGACTCGCGAGGCAGTGAGGAGCCGAAAAAAACGGACGGCTCTTATGTCATAAGATCTGATATTTTTTGGCGCCAATGTGGGTCTCGACTCACGACCTGAGAATAGGAGTCTCATGCTTTAGCGAGCTAGCCGGGCTACTACACAGGTAAGAGGAGTAACTAGGAACGAGGTTAGAGGAGTGCTTACGCCAACTTTTGAAAAGGTGGAGCAGTCAGTAGATCACTCGGAAGAATATCTGGAAGTACCAGGATCCGGCTAAAGGCAATTCCATATTGCCCCCCTCCGGCTCCTATAAACTTACAGACATTCTCGCCAGAACCAGTTTCCTCTCGTACCATGGAGTCAATCTCATGCAATCCCACATTGCAGGTGACTCACCCTAGTAGGACGACAGGCAACTAATTCGCCGAGGTACACCCACAGCCTGACCAAAATTTATAAAAATGAAAAGGAAACCTTGAGGAAATCAACGACGTAGGTCTTTGGCGTGATATACACCTATGCTCTTACCGCCCAAATTTGCAATCGTAATTTGCAATGGCCAGTCTGGAAAACCTCCCAACGAAATACTTGGGGTTGCGAATAACAGGCTGAAGACAATACCACATTGTCCCCCGACGGATATCCACAAGTCTCCCAACATTTACGTACAAGCCCAGTTTGCTTTCGCTTCATCGGGCCAGTCTCCAGCAATACCACATTGCCTTTGACTCCCTCCGGTGGAACGACAGCCAAACATTCTGCTGAGAGACATTCTCCAGACTGACCGAAGAATAAAGAGACCAGCAACGAATACCCTGAATTTATAAACTAACATCGGACTACGATATTATGAGGTGGTGCTTAATCTTTCAGGAAAAACGTAGATATAATTAGTATACGCACAATAATTTAACTTACAATGTCGTTGTGGTTTTGTAATAACTAGACCTTCTATAATGATGTCAACAAAACAATAATGAAAAATTGAAGAATAATTATTTTATTTTTTCCAGTGTAATCTAAATGGTCTTCGGAAGGTATGGTTACGTACGGCCGACAAGAATAACTCGACACCTCGCAGCCTACGACCGTTCGGTTCGTACTGACTAAGTAGACCCTGCTGATAGGCCAACATTAATCGAAGTAGATTTCTAAAAACACTACCTTTCTCGGGATTCATCGAATCCAGCAGCCCGTATAATTTAGCTCCCGTAATGCCTACTGCCGGATGTGCAATGCACCGGTTGAAGATCATCTCCATCGCCTGACCTAACACGAAAGAACTATTTTTAAACTCTTCAAAAATAGTTAACACCCGCGATGCAATTGACTCGAAAAAAACTGGATGTTCGGCTAGACAATCTAACACGTTCAACAGGTAACGCAACGCTGCGCCCTCGTCCGCAGATTCGGAAGTTGACATATATCCAGCCTTAGGAAGACAGTAGTACAATTTAGGAACAAACTCTTTCGCGTGAGTTATGTTTCTCGTTTCGTTTGATTAAAATAAAAACAAACTTTACTCGCAAAATTGTACTCTTGGGAGTACTTCTTTATTTTACGGATTGAATCTTAAGACTGACATTATTATAATTATTATTTCTACTTCTGACATTAGATTTTTGCTGACGAGTTGGTTCTCACCAACTCGTTTAGATTCTAATTTTCTCAGTGAAGTGAAGCTTCATATTTCTTCTGAGAATTTTAACTTTAGTTTAGTTTGGTTGATGGTAACATGATCTCAATAGACGACGTTTCCTGTCGCAATTTTTATGTAGTTAAATTATAATTTCTCATCAAATCTTGCCAACTAGACTTTTTATTTTCATGGCAAGTCACGTTGTCTTTACATATCTCTGTCATGTTACCATCACCTTGAAATTGAATATCTGGTACTATAACTCGTGTGGAGATAGAGTCGAGAGACAATGTGGCCTACGAAGCACCTTATGCACGATGGGCAGACCATAATAGGTGCGTCTGCAAGTATCGCCCATGATTACCTAGGATAGTAGCAACAAACACGCAAAGAAAGTTCGAAGAGAGATAAAAAATTTTGTGCGAAAATAGATTCAAACAAAATGTACCATGCGTGCTTACAGCACAAAAATCCGCTATAATTAGTGTGTAGATGTGTTATTGTAGATGAGTGTGTATATGCTTTGATTCAATATATGTGAGGAATGGTTGAGACAGATAACAATTCCCCCCAGGGCTCCCGCATGTCGATGTCCTCGATGGCAGTTGGTGAAAACTATGAAGCATAGTCATCACCAAGTGTCATCCAGGTCTCCGACCCAGCTTCAGGTATACCCGCAAGAAGAACGGAAACAAAAATTCAAAGGCGCATAGTCACGAAAGGGAAACTTCTTCAACAAAATGAAAAAAAATTTTGACAAGAACCTCTGTCCAACCACAACTGAGCTACCTTTCGGAAAATCAATCAGAAGGGTATGTACAGACGTAAAAAAACGAATCAGGACAAAAACAAAAAATAGAATTTAATAAACTGAATGGACCTTCCGAAGGAACAAGGGGCGCAGTGGCAGGCGGTAACACGCCTGATACCCTTGTACCAACTTCAACGTCCACCAGGAAAATTAAAAGAAGATCCTGTTCACGGACCGACGCAGTGGCAGGCGGTATCACGCCTGATACCAGAGTCGCCGCCCCTAGAAACAGGACAAGGATGAACCGCTACTACACCTGCACGCATAGCCAAGCGAACACCGCTTGTTAGCAAGCCTGATCAGCATGGTTCGAAGCTACTCCAAAAAGAAGAAGTCACCGCAGAAGATAAAGGGTAGGCCTAAAGGCGAAAACAAAGAAAAATTCACATAGAATTTGGACAATGATGCTGAAAAAAATTACAAAACCAGACAAGGACTAAGGCCTCGCGGTACTACCTTAGCCCGCAGCGAGCGCTTGGTAAATGTGGTGAACCATAAACAAAAAAAATCAAAAGTTGTCCGTGAAGGCACAAGTGGTACTAAACACCAGAAAAATTTTAACTGCAAGGTCCGTGTAGGACAGTTAACGGGCTTTAACAGCATCGTTGGGCGCCATTTATGTAATAGCATAATGGCGCGATAAAATAATGGGCGCCACTTATGCGAGGTATTACCCCCTTAGCCATAAGCCCGGAAAAGCATGACCAAGGAGCCAATACCATACATAAGAAAGGAAACAAAATTCCGGAACTCCTACGCCGGCCACACGGAGTTATCTAGCTCGCCGGAGGGGTCGTGGGGTGTGTGGCCGGGCCTATACGCCGTATGGTTCACCACTTACCTGCGACTAGCAAAATTCATCTTCAGTTCCGATCGTCCTTCGGGCCTCGCCTGAGCCGTGTCATTGCCCTCCGCTTCCCTGACAGCTCATAATAATGCAAGCTATCAGCTTCAGGAACAGGTACTTTTTAAGAAACCCTGGAAAGAAGCGTCACCCACCCAACCATTCCACAAAAGAAATCTAACACACAGACATTATTTTTATAATCCTTTAATGATTTTGTCCTTCACAGGACCAATAGTTATAATAACCCAAACAATGAATAATCGTAAACATCAACTTTTCAAAACAATAGGTACAGGTCCTTGTCAGATAAAATTATTATTATACCATTATTATATGAACATAATTATGACGCTAAAGATAAAAAAACGCGCAGTAGTGGCATCAATACTTCTCGTTTTTTTACAAACGTTGTTACAAACAATCGAGTAATCTAACGAAAAAAACACAACTTCCCCGGAACCGAAACAAACACCCAGGAATGTCGAAAATAGTTCCAACAAGGAGCCAAAATAAATTCCAAAATTATTATAAGTATGATTAACGGTAATATTACATTCAGGTACAATTACTATTTACTGAAAAATGAACTCATGAACTAAAATGTGTTAGATAACCGAGACTACCAAAGCTTTCCTAATGTCTGATTGACGAAGGTTTTTCTTTTTGTTTTCTTTTTTCTCTTCTTTTTTTTTTTTGTTACACACAGAACCGTGAGTTAAAACAATATATTACCACTCAATGAATGTGGCAAATGGAGCACCATTATCAATAAGAATTAACAAATGTATGTTATGATCCAATAACCCCATGCAGTTTTAAAAGAGTACAGTTAAATGCATCCGGGTTAATGGAGAGTGCATAAAAATAATGTAAATATGTTTGTTTAACCTACAGGTAAGTAAAAGAAAAAATGTTAGGATAAACACAACTTATAAGTATTAAGGCAAACCACTCCAAACCATGCAAAACAAACATGAATTTATGCTAGCTCAGGGCCTGCAGAGGTCCTGCTCCCAAAATATTCTTCCCCGTTCGGGTCCTCCGTATTAATCGCACTAGAGCTTCTTGGGAAAGGGGTCCCTTTCTTCCTCTAAATGATGTCAAGGATTCCTAACCCTGACCTTTAACCAGTTAATTATGTAGAGCCTGTAGCAGAGCTAGCGCATTTAAATTGAGCTAATGCGTAGCCGTTGACAAATGGCGTAATTGGTTACAACAAATTCATCCAGCCAGCTCTCTTCATGATCTGGAACAAGTGGGCAGGGTGCAGCTACCACATCCTCCGGATACGGCCAGGTCCTTCGGTTAGGTCTCCCGGTTCTATTCTTCCAGCTTTTGGAAGTTCAGCTTTCCTTTTGACTTTAGCCAAAACTACAAGTTATTTTCCGGATTGACAAACAATACAACTTTTTCGGTTTTTCCACCAAAAAACCACAGCTCCACCACCTTCTGACTAATTTTTCTTTTTTTTTTTTTTTTTTTTTTTCAAAAAACAAAATCCTTCCCTTCCAAAAAAATTTTTTCTCGCCTCCCTGTTCAAAGTTTTCATTTTTCCCCACAGTGATTTCAAAAAAATTTACCATTATCTACAAGGTGATTTCAAGATAAATTTCCCAAAAAAATAATTTTTCCGACCGACCGTTACACGTCTCAACTCATTGTTGTACCACGGGGGGGTTGATCTGGACGACTTTAACGGCTCAATAGGTACGCAGGATGCGAAGGTTTCATACAGGACGGAGTAAAATCTTGCTGCATCAACATCCAACTCATTAGACGAGAGCAACAAGTTGAAATCAACCGAAGTGAGCTTGGTTGAGAGTTCTTCGAAGTTGGCTTTTTTAAAGTTGAAGGTAAAGGTTGACTCCTCTGGGATTAGCTTATTGTTAAAAGTAGAACAATAGGTCAGTAGAAGAGGAGGGTGATACTTATCGACAGGCGGCAAGACAATTGAGCTAGGCTCAACATTCATGTTGTCTGACTCGGAAAAGAATACAAGATCTAACCGCCTTCCTAAAATATTATTCACACCGCTCATTTGGCACAAACCGCAAGAAAATAAGGAATCCAGAAAGCTGGATTCCCTAGAATTAAGGTTGTTTTCAGGAAAGTAGTTATTGTCAATATCGCAAGTTACCCATTTCACATTGGGTAAGTTAAAATCGCCTACGAGTAGGAGTTCGTCTTTGGGATCCATCATATCTAGGATATGATTTGTACAAGAGATTAGAATATCGTAGAGGTTTTGACCTCTATCGTCAAGAGTGCTGAACATATCTGGTGGGATGTAACAGCAAATTAAAAATAGGTTGTTCTGGACAAGGGAGACTTTATGAGCGAGGATCTCAATGTCCAGAGAGTTTGAAAAATTAGGAAGCGTTATTAAGCAACAGTTGAGAAGGTTACTACAGGCACGTAGTACACCACCTCCACGAGCCTCCGAGTCAATATATCTATCACTCCGAAAAACTTGGAAGGAGGTATCGAAAAGTTCGGCATTCAGAATTCCACTATGTAACCATGTTTCTGTAAAAGCGATTATATCGAAATCGCTGGCCGAAATCGACAGAAACACATCTTGGGTTTTGGATCTGATTCCCCTCACGTTGTGGTCATAGAGGGAAAGCGTCTTAAGTTTTTTGAAACCTGTAAAGTGTCAGAAATACGCTGTAGACGCGTGTGGGGAATAAAACACTTTGAAAAGGCACCAGGAGGCCAGAACGTCGAGTCTAAAAGCTTTTCAGCGGTATTGGGCGGTGCAGTCAGGACGAAAGACGCAACTGGTTTGGAAACATTGCTGATCTTCCTACAGGATACTGTAGCAGGATTAATAGCTTTAGCCCTAAGGTATTCTTTAATTGCCTCGCACGTGGTTTCAGGTGAGAAACGCGAGTACGCGAGAACGGTATTTCGCGGTCTGGGTACCGTTATCAAATTGGCGCAGGTTGCCGAAGATTCAGCATCCCCTGTGCCCGACGGTTCAATGACATAAACAGAAGAAGCTGTTGCCGGATCCGCTTCTGGGGTGTAGTCTGAGCCCATTGCGAATGAGGGGGTGGGGACAGACGGACTAGTAGAGGGGTTTGCAGGGGCGGCATCCGCAGCGTTGACTTTATGACTACGTCTGCGTTTTCCATGCTTTTTACGGGTTTTCGGGTTGTTAGGAGCCAGACTGGAGGCAGCCTCCACCGAAGGGGCTTGCTCAAGTATTGTGGTCGGGTCGTTTAAAGCTGTGAGGTTTAAAGTAGCTGCGTCATCCTCTGTTGGAGAAACAGCCGTGGAGCAGGGTGCAGAGAAAAGCTGCTCCCCTACCTGCAGGGCGCCAACAGATACTGCCAACGTTGAGGGGGAGTTTATTCTATCGCTGACGCTTTCTAATTTTAACCCTTAGCTGGCCCACCTCGTTTTTGTAACATAGCTGGCCTATGGGATGTCCACACACCCCACGGAAAAAAACTATTTCCACGGAAAATATGCAATATTGACCGTTTAAAAAAATCAGTGGAGTTCTTTGACAACCCTTTTTTATGTTCCAATAGTTTAGAGACTTTTTTCTTACTACGACAGAAAAAAAATTAAGGTGCGATAAAACATGAAAAATCGACATTTTGCTTCAAAAAATCAAAACTCCTATGTTTTTTTAATGTAAGGACACCCGCAACGGCGTAAAAGCTCTGTACATAACACCATCTAACACAAATGAAACTTACAACCTTTAAGACACACTAGATGGTCCCACAAATATTGTTATTAGATTGATATCATGGAAAAATGGTTTCTTTTAGGCCTGGGGTGTCCCGACACCCCCAGGTCCAGCTAAGGGTTAAGGATAGGGAACTCAGGGCATTGTGATTTTGTAACACTGCTATAGACAGCGGTTCCATATCCGCCCGTACACGTTTCGTACTCCTTTTAATGTCATCTAATATCGGAAGAAGAAGAGCTAAGGAGTTAACAGTGCAGGAGGAATTAGCGACAGGATTGAGGATCGCCGAATGTATGTCGTCGATCGTTGCAACCTGGAAAGAAAATTCTTGGAATTTATTCATAAGGGTATCCGAGCTGGTCGCAACAGATGCAAGGGTGGCGGTCAATGTATCGAGCCGGACGTTGATCGACTGGACATCATCTATTAACATCTGAAAATGTGGGATATTTCCAGAGAAAGAATTTAGACGTCCCATGACTTTCTCATGACTATCAAGGAAGACATCAGAGA
Organism: Thereva unica; assembly: GCA_949987705.1. Taxonomy (NCBI): domain Eukaryota; kingdom Metazoa; phylum Arthropoda; class Insecta; order Diptera; family Therevidae; genus Thereva; species Thereva unica. Next base: position 57,911,963 of record OX465281.1, on the reverse strand, counting down.
TGTCTTTCATAAGTCTTAGGAAGTGGCAGGGTTGAATGTCGGAGCATTCAGTGCAAGTTGACCCTTTAGGAGCCGAAACTTTGCCACTAACTCGAACGTTGAGGCAGGTAAGGTGAAAAACGCCACCACATACACCATCACAGGAAATTCCGTCTTGGACGATTTCCAAAGAACACAGCTTACAAAACTGGGGACCCGCCATTGGAAAAAGTAAGGTGGTCAAATGTAATTTCCAAAACGAGAAAGCGAAATTAAACTGCAGATAATAGAATTGCTAAAACTGATAATAAAAATTTTTTAGTTTGAGAAGCAATCCACGGGTTTAAAAACGTTGCATAACCTTAGGTGAATGTTATCACCAAAGTAAATATGTATAGGTAATAAAAAAAATAAAACGTTATGCACCAACTTTTTCACAGGAAAATAATGAAATTATTATTAATTATTATTTTAATTATTTTCCTTTTTTCCTTATTTATGGGCAAAGGAAAAAAAAAATTGCAGAAAAAAGTAAATGGGCTACTAACCTCGAAACTACTGTCGAGATTGACAGGAAAAAACAACAACAAAAACAAATAAAAACCACTAGCACAGGAACAAAAACAAAAACTCCAGTTAAAAAAATCACTAAACAAAATTAAAAACACCAAAAATGATGACCAACGATCACTATAAAATTAACAAAAATTGTGAAACACAGCAAAAAATACAACTATTTATAAAAACAAACACAGGCACTACCGGCAAACACACCGTCATCGGGACGAACGTCAAGGTGCGTTTCCACTGCGGTCTGCAGACAGTGCGCGCACTTAAAACTCCACAAAAATAGAGCAAAAAACGAAAAATCTCGAACTGTGCGGAGACAAAGTTTTCATTGCGTATCCACTCAAATCTTGCAGGAATCATATAAAAAGTCTCAAACTATGTTCTAAAAGACTGTGCGCGCACTCTGTAGAGACAAGACTTTAGGTGGATACGACCTTGAATGATAAAATTCTTGTGTGCGCACAATGTTTTATGTTTTCCGATTTAAGTCTAGATATATTACCACGCTTCAGTTGCTATTTGTTCTAGGATAAAAAAAAAGAGCTTGGAGGATGAAAATTTATTAATACTATTTACGCAGATACTATGTACAAATCGAAAGACCACTGGCAGAACAGGTAAGGGCGAAGGGGTCATCAGCTACAAATATGTAGTGGACCTTGGTTCCTCTTTTCATAGGCTGTCTGGCTAAGGAAAATTTAATGTCTTTTTTTCTATCATTGCGGATAAGGAGAAGTTGTTAAAGACGTCCAATCATTTATTTTTATATTCTTTGGATTCGACATCAGGGCCGGCGCTTGGGGATTTGCGCCCGGTGCACTATGCCATATTGCGCCCCATAAGCTGTTCATTTTTGAATGCAATGAAAGACCAAGGAAAAGCCAAGCACTCGCGGAATAAGAGAAAGACTAGCTTCCATCACTTTTTAAGAAAACAATTTCGGAATCCAGCTTGCGTATAGTTTTCTAGCGTATAGTTTGTTGGAAAAGTTGGCGGTTGTGAAAACCCATGCTATTCTTCATCAAATTTCAAAAGGGAATTAACGAATACATCCAATTTTTGTTAGTTGACCCATGTGAAACTCGCCAATATTAATTTGTTAGACAGTAATACCCCGGCTTCACCCCACCTGGCTGTTAAAAAATGGATGCACTCATATAACACTTCCTTCTCCTTATGCATCCACCAGACTACCCTTAACCTTTCCTATTATTTTTCTATTTTCAGGTCAAGTTTACTTCTAGACATTGCACCATGAGTTGAACGACATGACGGTCTAGTGGTACAAAGGGTGATTCCTGAGCTTGACCATACCACATAAAAAAAACGCGGTCGAAAACTATTTCTTCAAAATAATCGCCTTGTCTGTCCTAAGATATTTCGTGTTTTCCATATTCACTGGAAAACAAAAGATAGGCCTCAAGAAGCTACTTCAAGACTTTTCGAAGTCTTTTTTCAAGTATCCACTGAATTTACATATCCGCGCACAGTCCCCGCAGAAGTTCTCCGCACCGAACCCAGAAGATTTTTCAATGGATACGTTTTGTATCCACTGGAATATCTGTGTGCGTGTGTCGTCTCCGCACTTTTTATCTCCGCACATTTTTTATCTCCGAACATTGATTTTGGTGGAGACACTTTGGCGGATAATGTATGGGGATAGTGCGGAGACAAAACTCTTGGTGGATACGCACCTTCAGACAGACATTCAAAAGTAAAGTAAACTATATCGCTTGTTCTGTTCTACTAATGATACCTTTTCAGTTGATACCCATGTCGAGGGAGTGGGGAAGAAATGGTAATTTATTTTATAAAAATTATTAAAATTAAAATTAATGACAAAATTAAAATTTAAACTTAAAATTAAAGTTAATTTTCAATTTAAAAGAAGTGAAAGAAAAAGAAAATGAAAATAGAATAGAATAGAACAATAAACTAGAAGCAGTTTAATTTAATTTAATTTAGTTATTAGCTAATTCATAGCCGGTGTAAGATGGAAGCTGATGATGCGCAGCGAGAAAGCGATAAATACAACTTTATGCGTTCCGTGTTCCAAGGTATGCGATCACTCTGCTCCCGAAAGTGCCGAGGGAGCTGATACTTTGCAGATGGAAAGAAGGAACAACCACCCAGCAGGGAACAGTGTCTAGGAATACTAAATTGCATAGAACGACGAGTACGAAGAGGAACAAGACTATCAGTAAGATATGAGGGGGCAGAGGAATTAACGATTTTATGCAATAAGCATTGGCCAAGAACGTCGCGATATGTAAGGAGGTTACAAGGTAGCAAGGATGGACGAGGACCAGAAACATTTGCAAATCGATTAAGGCCAAAAATGAACAATCATTAAAGGCAACATTCAATCTATGTGTACATGGGGAGTCAAGGCATACCTATATAAACAGTGGAACCATATAGAAAATGAGGAAGTATAAGGGATTTTACTAGCGCAAGACGAGTATCACGGGATAATAAGCTACCAAAGAGACGCAGGCGACGCGAGCAAGTATAGATTTTTTTCAGAGTAAGCGACACATGATCACAACAAGTAGTCCAGTAAATAGGTACTTTTTCTTTGCAAAAAATACCGCACGCGATTTTTTTTTACCAAATGTTTTTACATATTTTTATGAGCTTAAATTCAAAATGGCGTCATCCCCACCCTTATGCTTCACTTACAATGAAGGGAAACGCGTTTAATTCTATATCTCAGAAACTATGCGTTTTACGACAAAAATGTATATAATCTTTTTTGTAGATAAATAAGTGATTTAACTTTTTTGTTCAGAACTTTTTTTTGTAAAGTCAATATGTTCGGAGTTATAGTGCTTCAAACTTTATACATTACTTTCTTTGCGCTATATTTCGTTAACGGTTAGCCCGCCATAAAAAAGTCCTTCCTAAGACTTATAGAACACACAATTATCTATAATTTTTGCTTTTGTCATTTTTACATAGGGCTAATATTTCACAAGTTATAGCGCTTTAAATGTCGCAAAACGTAAATTCATAAAAAAAAATTCCTAATATCTTTTTCTTTCCCCGTTTCATTTCAAAACTGATTATATCGTGTGTTGAGCTTATCATTGCCCACTTTTGTTGCCTTTACTTTTTTCTATAAAGTTGATATTTATGGATTTATTACACCTCAAAAGTTAATTGTAACGACAGCAATACAATTATCTTCTAGGTTTGATTCCGTGGTCTTTGTCAGAGAAGACATACTATAGATCTCCTTGTTTTATGAACGTCCTTGGCAGGGTCTTCTAACAATATTTTCCTTCTAAAACCGGGAAGGGTCGTATTCCGCAGTGCTTAAAATTTCCAAATATTGTTGCAAAAAATTTTCTCTTTTTCAGTGGTTGTGACACAACGTCTTCAATATACGGCATGGGGAAAGCAAAAGTTTTATCCATTTTTCAAAAAAATCCACAACTCATAAATTCAGTAGAATTGTTTAAAGAAAAAAAAAATAGTTCCAGATATGGTTGCTGAAGCTGGAGAGCGTTTCTTTATTGAGCTGTATGGAGGTAGCTCGTCAGAAACCAATTCACTTAGGTTCAAATGTTTTGGAAAATCGGCTACAAAAACCAAAGTGAACTTATCAGCTCTGCTTATAACTAAAGATGCTGCTCGACTTCACTCATTTCGAGTATATCATCAAGTGCAAACTTGGCTTAATAGTTATCAAGACCCAGAGGAATGGGGCTGGAAGCGAACAAGATTTGGCTTACAACCAGTCCCAATGACAATTGCTCCGGCACCAGAAAATTTATTAAAATTGATATCCTGCAAATGTAGGAAAAATTGTGGCGGTTCCTGTGGATGCAGTGGAGGAAATTGCGAAAATGTGACGAAGGATGCAAACCTCCTTGAAGACAATGAAATAAGTAAATGAGAACATTTGCGAGTTTTCAAGTCTCCCAGATTCGACGAAGAAAACGTCAAGTCATTAGATGGCAGCTTCATTGGTCTATCCGATTGTCAACCGACATCTTCGATATGAGGCTAAATAACATGTTATAGCATCATTGTTTCGTTTTCTTGTGGATTAGGCCTACTGGGGCAACCACAATAAAAAAACGCGCCAAAAACTCGACCTCTACCCTGGTGTGGAAAAGGGTTTGTACCTACGCCAACGAAATTTCTTAATTATTTGTATGAACATTAATGTGTATCTATATGAAACATTTGGCGCTGAATTGCTACTTAAGTATAAAAGCTAGAAAAAAATGTTTAAAGTAAAATTTCTACGGAATTTTTTAACAAACAAATTTGTTGGTATAACTTGTCATCGTAAATAAATAGTTGACTAGATATTTGCAAAAACCCATTTTTAATAAACTTTTGAGGTGTAATAAATCCATAAATATGAACTTTATAGAAAAAAGTAAAGGCAGCAAATGTGGGCAATGATGAGCTCAACACACGATATAATCGGTTTTGAAATGAAACGGGGAAAGAAAAAGATATTAGGAATTTTTTTTTATGAATTTACGTTTTGCGACATTTAAAGCGCTATAACTTGTGAAATATTAGCCCTATGTAAAAATGACAAAAGCAAAAATTATAGATAATTGTGTGTTCTATAAGTCTTAGGAAGGACTTTTTTATGGCGGGCTAACCGTTAACGAAATATAGCGCAAAGAAAGTAATGTATAAAGTTTGAAGCACTATAACTCCGAACATATTGACTTTACAAAAAAAAGTTCTGAACAAAAAAGTTAAATCACTTATTTATCTACAAAAAAGATTATATACATTTTTGTCGTAAAACGCATAGTTTCTGAGATATAGAATTAAACGCGTTTCCCTTCATTGTAAGTGAAGCATAAGGGTGGGGATGACGCCATTTTGAATTTAAGCTCATAAAAATATGTAAAAACATTTGGTAAAAAAAAATCGCGTGCGGTATTTTTTGCATTACGAAGGCCTTTTTTTCGACCTATTTACTGGACTAAAGACAAAGTAGAGTTAACCAATACTCCAAGATTCTTAGAAGACGAGACCATTTTCAACGGAATATTGTTTGGTTTTAAGGTGGGATGCTGGATGTATCAAGAAGACGTCTGCTAAGGATTAGTACAAGGTGAGTCGAGCGGCACCCCCCTTTAAGCGGAGAGTGATGGGGTAAAGTCCAAAATTTAGTGCTTTTTATGTGCTAATTTGTTCCCTTAAGAATAAATTTTGTGCTCCTTTTTTTTAAAAAATAAAATGAGGGGTGTAGCTTTACGTCACACTACACCCCCCGCTCATTAAAATACACTGGGAAGAAAAATTTTCAAAAAAAGTACACTAGATTTAAGTTCTCTTTAAGTGCTTTTGTATGACAGTGAAACGAAACTGAATTTTTTATACAAATAAAGGAATTAGAACGGTGCAGGGGTGTACAGACAGAATCATGATTCACGACCAATATCAGCTGGGTAGGTGAAACGTTTCCCTGATATAATTAAGTGCTGTTTATGTGCTATTTATGTGTTATGTAAATCCAAAAATTTTTCGGTCTCACCACAAATTACTCTAACATAAGGATAACTTTGTTTTCTGGGGTTCAAGAAAATATTTGTTTCGTTTCAAGTTAACGATATGGAATGACACTTTCGTTATACACAACTAAATACACATTTTATATCGTTTCACGGAAAAGAAGCAGAAAATTAATTGCATCGGGTAATACTCAAATCATACACAAACAGGTTTGATGTGAGTCGAAAGTGAATGGATGTTTAATTACATTCAATTAGTTTGTCTGCAAACAAAACGGAATGAATGATTCAATAGTTTCAAGTTCATCGAGTATCTCGAAAAATGCAGCGTCACGGATATAAAAGAAACGATTGTTTTAGAGGGAAAAACTTATTCCTTGGAGGGGTTAATCAATTATTATGCACCATCCTGTGGGACGAGTGGAGCTGAAAAAGAAAATATGTTTGTCCTCGCCAATCGTGTTGGGCATTACACTGCTGTGCTCCGGATTGCTGGTGGAAAATGGCTAGAGATAGACGATCTTTCAGCCAACAAAAGAAAGTTTTCTACCAGGCAACAAATTGTACCGCACATTATAATGTATGCCAAAATACTAGAATAGGAGATTTAAATAAAAAATATTTAAAAAGTCCAAGGCACTTTGATTTATAGGAATTATTAAGCGGGCACTACACTACTCGCGAAGTTACTTCGGCGAAGTACTTCCCGAAGTTGATCGAAGTCCGAAGTACCTCCACTACACTACTCGCGAAGTTACTTCGGCGAAGCACTTCTCGAAGTTGATCGAAGTCGCGAAGAGCTCAGTCGCACGGCGCCCGCACGCTATGCAACATGGATAACGTTCAAGTAGCAGCTGCCGTTGCAATGTCCACTCTCGCGTATTATAACTACGTAGATACTTATCATAGAAAGAAAATTCAAAATATATGGAGAAAAAGGAGATGGTGGATGATAGCCATGCACAGAAACAGAACTAGGTTAGTTGAATAAACAAGGCCCAATGTATTGTAACATTACATACGATTACTATTATTATTTTTTAACCACTTTATATTATATTTTTTGTAGACATACTATGGAGGAACAGTTCGTTGAACTCACACAAGAACCGTCTGGGCAATTTGAAAATTTCCACCGAATGTCATTGGCCGATTTTAACCTTTTGCTTTCCAAAGTCGAACCCTTAATCTCCAAACAAGATACTCATTTAAGAGAAGCTATACCCGCCAAGATTCGTTTAGCAATCACCTTGAGGTTTCTAGCAACTGGTGATAGTTATAAAAGTCTGCACTTTTTATTTAAAATTTCAAGCCAGTTAATTTCACAAATTGTAGTTGATGTCTGCAAAGCCCTTAACGAGGTTCTCAAGGATGAAATTAAGGTAAAACGTCAATTTTAAGAACACATATGTATATTTATTCAAAATTCAGTTTATATAATGAAATAAAAAAAAATGAAAAGTATTATTAAGAGTTATCGTAAGCTTGACGTTATTAAATCACTCATATCTGTGTTTTGGTGTATTTTCGACTGGTGTAACAACTTCATCGCTTAAAATACGTATATTTGAAGAGGGTTGCTTAAGAGTACCATTTTCGTTTGTTTTTGGGAAGTGTAAAATGTATTGACTTTCTTTATACTGATCTGAATATGGTAAAAATGTGGTAGGTGGCTCTGAAAATGATGACTGTGACCTAGGAGATGCCATTGTAACATTAGTAATTTTATTATTTTCAGATTCAGGTCGCTTCAGTTTAATAGATGTTGTTGGAATTTGAAGTATGGGGTTGTATTCTTCTGTATATGTTGGAAATTGAAAAGTAGTTGATGTAGAGGAAGGAAATGGTTCAATAGACGAAGATCTTTCAACCCGGCGTGGTCTTAGAAATAAGGCAAGAATGTCGAACATTAAGTCTTCTCTCTCATCTTCAGGCATCTTCTTCAGTTTTTTAGCAATTAGTTTGCCGAATACATCAGACTCGTCTTCATTGTCATCTTTTGCTGTCTTGTTTATAACTTTATTCAAGTTGTTGAATGCCTCAGACATTTGTTTGCTGGCAATTTGTAATTCGGGTGGGTTGAAACGACGCCGAATAGTTCTCTTTTGTGCTGCTGTTGAATTGGGTGACTCCATTGAATTGTGTGCATCCACTGGAGTGGGAGAAGTACGTGGTTCGTTTTCTTCCTCCTCGGGTTCAATTTGGCTAGTGACAATATGTCGATCCTGAAACAAAAACCCAGAGTACTTATACATATATACATAATACATAAATATATATATTTTGTTTACAGATTATAGATATATTTCGATTCTGAAACAAAAAACACAGAGTACTTATATTTATATATATATTTTTTGTTTACAGATGCCGGTTAATGAGCAACAGTGGTTAGAAGTTGAAAGCGGATTCAAAAATAATTTTCCGCATGCTATTGGTGCAATGGATGGAAAGCATGTTGCTATACAATGTCCACATAATTCTGCTTCTGAGTACTTTAATTATAAGAGGACATTCAGTGTAGTACTATTGGCTTTAGTCGACAGTAACTATAACATTATGTATGCTGACATTGGTAGTCAAGGAAGGATCAGTGACGGAGGTGTATTTAAAAATTCTTCATTATGGCAAAAAATTACAGCTGGCACGCTTAATCTTCCAAAGCCCCGATTATTATCCAGTGCTGATAATGTGTACATTCCCTACGTTTTTCTAGCTGACGGAGCATTTGCTTTACATAATAATATCATGAAACCATATCCTGGTACTCATAATTTCGGTTCACCGAAACGAATTTTCAATTCGCACTTGTCGAGATCTCGAGTAGTAGTTGAAAACTGTTTTGGTATTTTAGCATCCAGGTTTAGAATATTCAGAAAGCCAATCGATTTAAATATCGACACCATTACTGTTATTATAATGACATGTCTCTTATTGCATAATTTTCTCAGAAATAGTAATGATTCATTTCATCTATATATGCCTCCTGGTATTGTAGACACATATGATGACAACGGAGTTTTACTTCAACCGGGAACTTGGCGGCAAAACGTTGATAATAACTGTGCTTTGAGAAATATTCCACAATTAGGACGCAGACCAACATTATCTGCCGTTAAGATACGAGATCATTTTGCAGAATATTTTTTTAATAAGAATTAGTATGGTAAATTATTAAGTGAGTTCAACACAAATGGAGATAGTTTGATCAAAAGTGTGTTGAACATTTAAAGAGGCAATAGCATCTACTAATAGTACCTTATGTATTTACCAATTGTTGTCTGAACAATTTATTTTATTAAAATTGACCAACTTGTGCTGTCCAGTTTTCCTGCGATACAATTAAATGATAATACCTACCTGAGTTGGTTCAAATTAAAAGAAAATTTGGTAAATTTAATTAATTTTTATGAACTACACTTGGCCAAAAAAATACTAATAAAATTTAATTTACATGTAATGGGTTGTAATGAATAAATAGTTTACATTAATTAATAAAAAACTTACCGTGGTTATTGTTTGTTTGCATTTATATACCGGATTCAAAAACTTCTCCATATACTCATAAGCGAACCACGTTGGACGATAAACATCATCCACGCCGGCACCAGATTTGATCGAAGCTTCGACTTTCCTACGGTATCCCCTGTACGTAGCAAAAAGTGATTCCTTTTTTTTCTTTATTTCAGGAATAGAAATTTTAAGTATTTCTTGGATACGCGCCCAAGCATCATTTATTTTGTTTTTATCCTTATGACCTCTCTCATTGGGGTCCCAAATAACAGGCTCTGCTTGTAGGCAGGGCCGGTGTTTGGCTTTTTTGCGCCCGGTGCAGTATGCAATATTGCGCCCCCATTCATTTTTTGATCGGACAATGGAAAAAAACACAAACTGTCTGTGCAGTTCCTTGAACATATGAAAATGAAGGTCCGTGAACACTTCTTCACTATTTTTCTAAAATTGCGCCCCTTCCAATTGCGACCTGTGCAAAGACACCAATTCCACTTATTAAATCGCCGCCCCTGCCTTTGTTCAATCAGGATTTGTTTGCGATTTTGCTTTTGTGCTGCGCTTGCTTGCGATTTAATGCTTCAAGATGATTTTCGGTGTTAGCTTCACTTCCCTCACTATTTTCAGCACAAACCTGGCCTTCGAAAATCTATAGTACCATACACTCGAATCTCCATAATAGAGGTTTCTATGACGGTCACCAAACCTTCATATTTCAAGGGAAAATAGTTGGCGACTGCATTGGGTGTATTATAATCTTGCTTAGGAAAACACAGTCCGCTTTAATAGCCTTCCTGGACATAAAAGGCGCTTTCCACAACTTCAGAACAGGGGCCATCCAAGTGTTTCTCTCTAAATTAGGGATCTGTAATAGTATGACTAGTACGAATTACAAATCAACAACTGTGGCACCGTGCCAGACAAGAAAGGATAGGCGACGCAATCAGGCGAACGAAATGGAATTGGATTAGCCACATCTTGCAGAAGACAATGGAAAAAGGCACAGACACTCTGTGCAGTTCCTTTAATATATGACAATGAAGGAACGCGAACACCTTTTTAATTTTTTTTCCCCAAACGATTACATTTTTTTTGAATTTTAATTGCTGAAACTGCGCCCGGTGCAAGTGCACCATTTGCACCTATGAAAGCGCCGCCCCTGCTTGTAGGGTTTCTAGGAACAAAAGAATTTGTTCCTGTGGCCATGATGTTCCACTCATCGTTCGCTGATTATGTAGGTACACGTGCACGGTCAAGAAATAACACTAAACAAACGACGTACGCACAAGCGCTCAGGATGAAGTCTCGACGCGAACTGAAGTGAACCGAGTAGTGTAGTAGGCGCTTCGCGTTCGAACTTCGGCATACTTCGAGTCCTTTGACTCGGGCTCAAAAACCGCCATAGAAGCGAAGTCGCTCGAGGCGAAGTAAAGTTACGCGAAGTGAATCGAAGTGCCTCTCTACACTATCTACTTCGACCAACTTCGATCAACTTCGCGAGTAGTGTAGTGCCCGCTTTACGATTCCAACTACAACCCCCCCACTCCTTCCTCCCTCCCAGCACCCCTTGACACGAAGCAGCTGGAGCTTGCTGTTGACAAAGACCTAGATTCAAGAGCACATATTTCTAGGTGTATCGAAAACCGAAGCACCTAATAAGCACTAAATTTTGCGTGCAAATTCGAGGCGCTGAGATGATTGATATCAATAACATCCGCATCTCCAGCTACACCCCCCTCGAGGCAGGAGCAGAATTCATTCAAACAGGATAGAAATCTTAATTCGGCCGCTTTTCCCACTTAATTATATCAGGGAAACGTTTCACCTACCCAGCTGATATTGGTCGTGAATCATGATTCTGTCTGTACACACCTGCACCGTTCTAATTCCTTTATTTGTGTAAAAAATTCAGTTTCGTTTCACTGTCATACAAAAGCACTTAAAGAGAACTTAAATCTAGTGTACTTTTTTTTTTGAAAATTTTTCTTCCCATTGTTTTTTAATGAGCGGGGGGTGTAGTGTGACGTAAAGCTACACCCCTCATTTTATTTTTAAAAAAAAAAGGAGCACAAAATTTATTTTTTAGGGAACAAATTAGCACATAAAAAGCACTAAATTTTAGACTTTACCCCATCACTCTCCGCTTAAAGGGGGGTGCCGCTCGACTCACCTATTAGTACAGATGATTTTTTAGGATTTAACTTAAAGAAGTTATTTTCACACCATAGGGACAAGGTTATCAGATCGTTTTTTAATGCTTCAGTAAGGCGATGGATATCTTTAGGAGTACAGTAATTATATAATTGGAGGTCATCCGTGAGCAAAGGATAAAAAATTAGGTAAATCATTAACATATAGACAGAACAACAGTGGACCAAGAACAGAGGGTGTTTTCGAAAACGCATGACTGCGGTATCACTGCAACATTCAGCAATTGGAAGTATGTGGCTGAATATTGCAGTGATACCGCAGTCATGCATTTTCGAAAACACCCAGAGCCTTGAGGAACACCTGAGATAAAGGAAGAACACAGGGATAAAGGAGGAAATTTTTTGAAGTGTTAACTTCTTTAGTCGCGTGTGGCACTTTTTCGCTGGGGGTAAAACAAAGAATTCGCGACACGCGCATTTTGTTGCTACACCCGTTTCTGGACACATGATGGCGACACGCGCACTTTGTTGCTCACTCGTTTCTGGGCACTTGTGCCTATGCAGCTGACTAGAGCATGGAAACTTTTAGTTGAGCTCCACTTACAAACAGCGGCGTATAATTATATGTGTGCGAGGCAAAATAGCCCGCGCTTGGTGGGTGGGATTGTGTTGGAATGTTGCAATGCAGAAGCTGCTCTCAGCATTCGTTTTATATTCTCGCGCCGCTCTCAAAATTCATGTCATATTCTCGCACGCCATCGCACACAGCAGCGAATGTGTGCGAGAGGATGAAATGAATGCTAAGAGCGGCGTCTGCATTGCGAAAATATGAAATGAATGGGTGCGAGAATATGCCATGGATTTTGAGAGCGGGTCTGCATACATTCATACATTCGCTGCTGTGTGCGATGGCGTGCGAGAATATGACATGAATTTTGAGAGCGGCGCGAGAATATAAAACGAATGCTGAGAGCAGCTTCTGCATTGCAACATTCAAAGGGCTATTTTTCCTCGCACCAAGCCCCTCTCAACTACAGGCCATGCAGTTGTATTGGGCACTAATACAACAATTGCTGAGAATGGTCCCAAAATTTGACAGTTGCTGAGAATTTAATGGCGCAGAGTACGTTCGCGAGTGTTTTCGTTATAGTTTTGTGGTAAAAAGTGGTAAATTATTGAAATTTATCGCTTTAAACCATACAAGGATTATCAGTGATTATTTCTTTAGTGATTTAATAAAAAAATATATAAAAAAAATAGTGATTTAGTGTATTTTTGGTGTCTTAATTGTTAAGGTGATAAATTTATTTTACATTCGCGGTGTTTTTTTCGTGTATATTAAGGGAAAATATGCTGAATATTTAATTAAAAGTGATTTTAAAGTCATTAATTTATTTATTTTGCAATTATTACTAAACATATAAGTACAGAAAAGTGCGAATGGAAAAGTGAATAAGAGAAGTGTTTTTCTGCACCTATATTTTTAATAATAATATCATAATATATGTATTAATCACTTTAAAATCACTTTTAATTCCATAACTACACAAAACATTAAATATTCAACATTTTTTTCGTAAATAAACATGAAAAAACACCGTGAATGTGAAAAAAAAGTTGATCGCCTTAACAATTTGAACACTTAAACACACTTAATCACCAAATTTGTTTTATTTTTTTTAATGAAATCACTAAAAAACTATTCACTGATAAATCCAAGTGCAGTTAAAAGTGTTAAAATACAATATTTTATCACTTTTTACTGCAAAAATAAACACAAAAATTCTGCGCGTACGGCTTCCGCGCCATGTTACTACGGTGTGCGGTGACTTTTGGGACTATTACCACCACCACGAAAAATACATCTACAAGGCCTGTAGTTGAGAGGGTCTTGCTCGCACACATAGAATTATACGCTGCTGTTTCTATGTGGAGCTAAACCAAAAGTTGCCATGCTCTAGCCAGCTGCATAGGCACAAGTGCCCAGAAACGGGTGCGAACCAAAAATGCGCGTCACCATCGCTGATGTCTGTTGCTGGACCTCGACTAAAAATTGCCATGCTCTAGCCAACTAAATGGCTGCAATATTTAAATCTTTTGCTTGGATTAATCGCTCTCGGCGACATGGAATACGTTTCGGCGTTTCGCCTATTCGACTGCGCGTCTGTATTTTACGTACATATCTGAGGTAGTATCCCAGTAGGGAAAATCGCAGGTATTTACTGTGGGAAGTCGATTTGGAAGTACTTCTTTAATTAGTGTTTTCTGTAATGAGTTATAAGTAATGCAGAGGAGAATGGGTTTCGTGACCAAGCGTTTGATTTCGCGCAAAAAGCGTGTTGAAAAAGTTCGTAGCTGCTCGGTTTCTTTGTTAATTATCTCAGTTATCTCAGCCATTAAGTTTCTGATCTTTAATGTATAAACATATATTTGAATTTATGTTTATGATATAAAATATAAATATAAATCGCTTAATTTTACTTATTTTACTGGTTCTGAAAAAATTCAAATTGAATCCAGTAGATTCCCATAAAAATTTAGATCCGTGACTTTGGCTGAATATAATATGACTTTTTTGCATATTTGCACAATGTTTAAAATAGCAAAAATTTCTGTTTCGTGACTATTGCATCAACCCGACGATATGTACTGTGTACTATGTACTACATATTTCCTATGAACTATGCACTATGTATTTATTACTATATATTAGCTACTATTTGTAATAAAAACTACATTATCCCAGTCATCCATCGTCCGATCTTTGTGTTATAAGTTTAAGACAAATATTTTAATTTCCAAAACATTGCAACACATTTTGGAGTGAGTGGATATAAGTAACAATTAAATAAACTTTAACAGAATATTCATAAATAAAATATATTAATCCTTATCGTCTTGTATTAAGATTGATTTGGACAATTAGACTACCCATAGAATTTAACACTTCTAAAGTGTGGTCCTACGCACACTCGTTTTTTTTGTTATATTTCACGCATTGGTACCTATTAAATAGGAAAGAGGCAAGGAGGTGAGTCGCAGAGGACGAGAGGCCAAAAATGGAGGACAATTTATTGAGAAGAACGCTATGGCAAACCGTGTTGAAAGCACGTGAGAGATCTAGAAGAATCAATATACCCAACTCATTTCTATCACATGCCATTCGTAAGTCCGTCAAGACCTTTAGCAGCGCAGTTTCGCAACTATGGAACTTCCTGAACCCAGATTGCAACGGTTTCAATTGATTTTCATGGGTAAGATAGGATTGCAACTGGACAGATAAGATTTTCTCAAGTGCTTTGGACAGAAATGGTAAAATGCTAATCGGACGTAAACCCCCCACATCAACAGAACAAGGGACTTTGGGACTAGGAGTAATAACAGCCTTTTTCCATAACGATGGAAATGTAGATAGCAATATACACGAATTAAATATATGCGTTAAAACCGGTAAAATTAGAGGAGCAATGGTTTTAACGAAATAAGAAGGGATATTATCGATTCCAGTTGCATTGGATTTAATGGACATAATGGCACAGTGTGTTTCGCGTTCATCTACACACCTGAAGCTAAACCCATCCACGGACAGAGAGGATAAATGAACTGGCGGTAGGTTATCCGGGAGAGGCTCCACGAATGAACGGTTTAGAACACAGGGATCGAGGTCTACCTCCGCACTATCTTTACCACAAACACCCAACGATCGTAAGTTCTTCCACAGGAACTTAGAAGGGAGAGAAGTGTTTAATTTCTGTTCAAAGAACTGTCTTTCGGCACTTCTAATTTTGTGATTAACAAGATTGCGGACTCTAGTATATTGCTGCCGACTTTCCCTTGTCTTCAGACGGCGGGAACGTTGATACAAATATTCCCTTTCAGAAATCAGACGTTTAATTTCAATGGTAAACCATGAACTTGAATCGGGATTACGTTTAGAGCGCCTGCATTTGAGAGGGACAGTTTCTTGCAGTACTGTAGTTAAAAAAGAGTTAAGAAGTCCAACTTTGTCATTCACATCAGTAGCGTTATAGATAACGGACCAAGGTGTTGAGAGACACTTCTGCCTCAAATTATCAATGTTTAGATTTTTGTTGTTATTCCGGGAGATTCTAGAGTTAAGAAATGGAATCGGAGCGAAAGGAAGAAAATACCATGGTCGAGGAAACTGGGCGGAGATAATTGCTGATGACGAATTACTGCATTGTCATTGGTAACAGCAATGACATCGAGCAAGGATGAGGAAACGGGATTCATAGGATTGTAGTGAGTAGGCAAAGAATTCAAGACACTCAAGCCACTTGACTGCATATTCCATTTGAACAGCCCTGTAATGTTATTGTGTTGAAGAAGATCCCCATTAAAATCTCCAGCAACAACGATATCCTCATAATTAGCAGAGCAATTATAAAGCAATGATAAGAGTTCAGCAATATTCTGTTCCTTATACGCTCTAGGGCAGCGGTCGGGGAACCGGGGTAAATTACCCCAAATGGGGTAAAAATGAAATTTTTGGGGGTAAAAATGAAACTTTTGTGAGTAAAAAGTATATATTTTTAATTCCTATTTTATAAACTTGTTAGTATTTTTTTCTACCTAAACAATTTAGCGACATATGCAGGCCACGCCATCTCACTCCCCACCACTAGAGTGTTATCGAGTTATGTCTTTGCGCAGTAAAGCACAGCCCCGGCTACTTGCTCAGACTAGTCAGAGAGCGAGTTTTTACTAGTTAATTGCTGACAAGACTACCATTTTATCATTAAACAAAGAATTGCAAAGAAAGAATATTAATATCATTTCAGCGAGAGAAATAGTGTCAGCGTTTGGATTAAAGCCGCAATATTGGAGACAGAAAGTAGAACAGAACAAGATAGCTTCTTTTTCAAGGTTACCTTTGTTTTTGGAAGATTGCGAAAATATTACTTTTGCTGACATCAAGGATACAATTGTAAGACATCTTATTAAACTCAGAAAGCGGTTTTCAGATTACTTTCCAGATCTTGATATACGTACTGTCTGTTGGATCCTTTTAAATCTGAAATTGCTATGATACCAGAGGAACCTTCAGGTTTGGCAGAAGTAATTCTTGAACTTCGATCTAATACTGAAGCACGTATTCAATTTGAGAGTAAACCAAATTTGTCGTCTTTTTGGATGTCAAAAGCTGCAAAGGCTTTCAAAATTGCAC
Organism: Thereva unica; assembly: GCA_949987705.1. NCBI lineage: Eukaryota > Metazoa > Arthropoda > Insecta > Diptera > Therevidae > Thereva > Thereva unica. Next base: position 57,895,074 of record OX465281.1, on the reverse strand, counting down.
ATGAAGAGACGGTTAAAAAATTGCTGCCATTTGAAACAACATATTTGTGCGAACAAGGCTTTTCCACTCTAATGAACATAAAAACGAAGAACAGAAATCGATTTAACGCCGAAGACTGCATTCAAATCGCTCTTACATCAAAAAGTCCCAATTTTGAACCGACTGTATCGAACATGAAACAACATCATTTCTCCAAAACGTGAAGGAAGAATGTTTTCAATTATTCTTTTTTTTTCTAATTTTTTCAATTCTAATTTTTTCAATTCTAATTTTTGTTTGTACCACCATTATTATTATTATTATTATAATTTGTTACAGTACCCCAAATAGTCAACCCTCAATTGTACCCCGATGGATTTCAATTTGTTATACATATATATTACTTATATTACTATTATTACCGTTATGTATTACTAGGTATTACATTGATAAATTGAATAAATGATGTTTAAATTTTTAGTTATTGTTTTCTTTTCAAAATTATCATAGGGGGCTATAATATGAAAGATGCTAAAAAAGGCGATTTCGTTGCTCTTCGCCATGGGGTAATATCAACTTACACAAAAATATTTTGTGGTAATGATTAAAAAAGTTCCCCGACCGCTGCTCTAGGGGAACAATAAACAGAAATAACCAGACATTTAGAAGTGGACGATTTCACTTCTACAGCTGCAAACTGGACAACTTCATCAGTAGGTTTAAACATTAATTTGGAGGATAGCTGATTAGAGCCATAAATAGCTGTGCCACCACCTCTCCTAAGATGACGATCACTTCTAAGCAGGTGGAAATCAGGAAGAGACACGAAGGAGGATGGAATATCAGTGTTTAACCATTATTCACTAACCATAATAATATGCAATTTAGAATTCAAAAACAACTGCCGCAGCTCATCACATTTACTCTTAATGCTTCTAGCATTGAATTTTTATGTGGTAGTGCTAAGCTCAAGAGTCACCCTTTGTACTACTAATCCGTCATGTCATTTGTCACGTCATGGTGCAATGTCCAGCAGTAAGCTTAGTACGGGGTAGGGGTGGGGGGAATAGGTTAAGGATTATAAAGGTACGGGGGGGTATTGATAAAATTCAGTAGCGATAAAATTTTGTCAGTGCTGCTACATTCCTACGGTGGCTTAGGGGGTCGATGGTGGAGCAAGCGCTATCGCCATTAATTAAGTTAAGGGCCTTTTGGCCTGTTAGAATTAGTAATAAGGTTGTGTGATATGGCAAAAAACAACTCCCTCGTCGGCTCCCAAGGAAAGAGAAACCGCACATGGAAAAACATACAATGCATCGTTTAGCCTACTCACACGCTGACAATCATCAATTAAATTACTCATGGAGTCACAATTAGCTTTGATTATGTTCAGCTCATCTGACAATGCCGTGATTTGCGTGCTGAAACTATTAACAACATCAACAATTTTCTGGGAGATCGTTTCTTGCAGGGTAACCATTTTCGCCTCCAATTTTTCTTCCAAAATCTGATCAAATTTAAGGAGTAGCCTCCTCTCAAATGTTTCCATGAAATTAGCAGAAATCGACGAGCCAGATCCGCAATCTTTAGAGTGGATAGAAAGGGGGGAATCGATATTATCACCGACGTTGTTCCTAATTTGACTGCGCGTTTTATTCATGCTGATGACTGCTGGAGGTGTATTGGTTTTAGTTGCATGAACCGTAACCGCTGATTTAATTTTATCGTTTTTAGTAGACATATTGTGATTCGGAAAGGTAAAAACCAAGATAAATCTCCCACGGCAATGAGACGATGCCGGACACTAATTTGGATAATTAACAACTGGTAAACAAACTTGGAAAAACTTGCAAATGCCACGGAGCTCAAGCAGCACGACTATTCACACTTGACACATATGAATCACTTTAATCCGCCCTCTTGAGACGGCCGCCATAGATGTTACGTCATAGCTTATTGTATTCTATTTATCCTACCCTTTCATTTGATACCCATGTCGAGGGTGTTGTGAAGAAAATGGTCATCCGCCCTCTTGAGCTTACCGACGTGGATCTATGGATATATTGAGTAAACTATATCGCTTATTGTGTTCTACTAATGATTCCCTTTCAGTTGATACCCATGTCGATGGAGTGGTGAAGAAAATGTTAATGCGCCCTCTTGAGATGGCCGCGGTGGATCTAACTATTTATTGAGTATACTATATTGCTTATTGTATTCTACTTATCATTCCCTTTCAATTGATACCCATGTCGAGGGGGTGGTGAGACTGTTGAGACGTGTAACAGTTTAATATGAATACATTTTGTTAATCATCGAAATGATAGGGAATGCTATCAGACGTCAACAGTGCTGGATTCGACTAACTTGTAACGAATATGTCATATTTTTAGAAATAACTTACAATTACGAAAACATGGCAAAAGTAGTAATCGGTATTTCAAAATTTTACTGTACATCTGTATTATGAACTACATATATCTATGAGCTATATATACACCTAACGCAATCTGACACCATAGTTGTGATTAACCACTTTTATATGAACACATTTTGTTAATCATCTAATGCCATCTGGCATCAACAGTGCGAGTAAAAAATTTTCGATTAACTAGTAGCACCATCTCATTTATTGAGCAATTGAAATATAACGTCATCTGATGGAATAATTTTGAGTACCTACTTTTTTAGACTGAAGGAGAAAAAAAGTTCGTTTCGAAATGTAAAAAATGTAAAAATAAAGAAAACGAAGAATGATAAGAAAAAAAAAAACTAGTGGAATAATACATTATTTATATTGTGGTTATCGGTTACAAATGAAAAATTACTTATATTGCTGATAAAAAGGTGATAAATCGCATAATTTTATAAAAAAAACACCTTATTTTCCATGTTTAAGCCTAGTATGGAGTTTGAACGGAATTCCGTTCGCCATATAAAATACACGTAATAAGATGCACGGAATTCCGTTCACCCGATTTTTCCGTGTACTTTTTGTTTTGTGAGTATGGACTTCGAACGGAATTCTGTTGGTAACAGATCGCTTCTGAAACTTTCTAACAGATGGCTCTACAAGGGGAACTGGAGACTTTTTTCTGTTCACGTTGGAACGGAATAAATAGCTGGACAATTATTTCGTGTTGTGCAGTTGGTAATTTTGACAAAACGATAAAAAAAAACAGCTGTTGCGCCCAAGTGCGTGGTGTAATATGTGGTTTTTATCAGTCAGATGTTAACTTTTTCTCACTTTTTGACCTTTCTTCACAGTATTGAAATATATGCCAAAAATGCTGAACGGAATTCCGTTTGAACTCCATACTAGGCTTTAGGCGTAAATAAGGCTTTAGCTGTTTGCCCTTACGAACTCAGCAAACTGCCGTTACAAAATGATAAGTAATGAACTGATTTAAATAAACACCCGACCCGAGTCCAAACATTTGACATCTCACTAATATAAACAATCATTGCGGAACAACACAAAATCTGCTTCCTGATCCCTCGTGTATGAATGGCTTTTGAGGAGCCTAAAAACGCATGCCCCTGCAATGACATGCAATGTTAAAAAGTATATGGAACTGGTATGGGAACGAGAGCTCAAAGATGGCTATTGGAGCGCTCCATTTCCCGCTGGAGAAAGCAAAACAAACTACATGGTGGCTTCGTCTACAAGAACACCTAACATTGGTCCCACAATCAAGGTAGAGGAACATGATTTTGAAGTGGTAAAATCATTTACCTACCTTGGGTCAAAAGTAGGAGCCGACAATAGCATGAAACCATAAATACGCGCACGACTGCTAAAAGCCTACTATAATTTCTGACAAGGTTTTTTAATCCAAGCATCTAACCATAACGCCTAAGCTTTTACTATATAAGACGTTGGTCTTACCGGTATAAAAAGAACTTTTAGGAGCTTTGTACCCTAGCCTGCGTGGGATGTTACGGCATTTGAAAACTTCTATACTCACATATGTGGTAAGACGTCCTTCGACAGCGAGGAAGACCCAGCCTCCGCTGGAAGAATGGCGTAGACCAGGAGGCTCAGAACTTAGAGATGACAATCTGCCTAGATTCGGGGCCGGTGGAAAGAGCAGCTGCGAGAGGCCAGGCAGGACCTGTAACTGGTTGTAGAGTCATTTAAGAAGAAGAAGAAGAAAAAATAAATTATGTTTAATTCAATATGGAATCTGCTCAAGCCACTAGAAATTAAACATTCAGAATACAAATGACCTCTGGTTACTTGGTTACTATTGGAATAGTCCTTTTAACAGAGACTAAGAACAAAACCGATTTTAAATATATCCATTCCATTTGTTTATTTTACATTTAGCCCAAAAATATAGCAAGTTACCCAGATAGCCACCGAAATGGTAAAAGAAATCAAGAATCCTATCGGGCTCGCCGCCTGGGGACAAATTGTACATTCATGACGGAAGGATTCTTAAAATATTTACGGAAAACGAATTGCACCCTTAGAAGTTGTGGATTTATGTGGAAGTTGCTGAGGTTTCTGTACTTTATTTTCTATTTTTTATCTTGGTGTTTTCTTCTTGCAAAAAGGTTTTTGTATTTATATTCTTTTTGGGAACTGGTGTTTTAGGAATAATTTATCTTTTAGTTTAGTTATTCATGGAACATCTCTCATAGGAACCCATAATAAAAGTTCCCGAAAAAAACTTTTAGTGATAAAAGGCATGAGTGCCATGAAATCGAGTTTTATTTCAAACTTTTTGTGATTTCTACCATAGAATGCACTTTATTTTTTATAACTTTTAATTGATTTAGATTTTACAATAACGCGACGGCAGAAAATGCAGGAAAAGGTACTACGAGAAGTCAAACCAAATATTACTAACCTTCAGGAGAATGTGAGACAAAGCAATAAGAAGCGTAAAGCTGCAAGTGTCTATAAGTGCCTTGGAGGCTATCAAGGGAAACAATTTAGCCCAGGGTTGAAATTAAAACCTAAGTTTTAGGAAGCTTACCATGTAGGGAAACGGCAGCATCACGATTGTAATGAATTGGAAAAGATACGTGACCACAAGAGACCCAGGATAGCTCCAGCCGCAACAGATGGCCTTAAAGGATGGGGTTAATCATTCGGGGTAAGATGCGTCAGAATGACCGTATGTGAGATCTGAATTTGATTTACATTCAAACAGCGAGCTTTCCGAATACTCTTGATTCTATTGAAGTAAATTAAAATATAAGTCCTACAAAGGGTGCTGTGGCCCATTTTGCTCTACTCGATGATAGTCTCACTGTGGCTTAATGTTTCGATATGCAGAGTCGAATAAATTATACGAATAGATTTACTTATGAAGCCGCAGATTTTTTCTATTGTAAGGATAATCAGCAGTAGGCGTTTCCTGTTGAAACGCGTCTACGTGAAAATTTCCTCGAAGTTTAGGATTATCCGCGGAATACCTTTGAAAGCGCTCAATAATGACCCTTCATTAGTCGCGAGGGTTCCAGGTAGCTTTGAAAAGATTTCAAATAATTCGTGAGTCTTGAAATGATACTCATCAAAAAAATTTGAGCTTTTCTGAGTTCAGGAAGAATTCTGAGTGAATTTCCGCTTACCGGTGACCACAGCTTCTTAGAACAACTTGAACTTTCCACTTCTGACGCGTTTTTTTCGGGTTGAATATGCGTTTGCACTTTGAATTTTAGAGCAAGCGAATTTTACAGTTAGTCAGTTCAAATTAAAACGCGCCGAATGGGTTTTCGAATTGTTGCAGGTTCATGAAAACTCCCCGAGCAGAGGGAGCCACAACAGAATATTCGAACGCATGCAGGCTCTAGCGGCACTGCGGTTCGCAATTTTAACGGAAAATTTCGGACAAAATTCGAATACGTGTAAGTTCTGTATTCTGGCGTTCCGGTTTGCGATAAAAGAGAAAAAATCAAAGTTTTAGGCCCCCCAAAAACCATTCGTGAACGTCCTATCCCGAATCGCACAAGTTAATCTGGATTTTTGTAGTTGGGACATGCCACGGAGGGGACATTTTGCACAGTTTCTGGGGCCTGCCGGGCTTTATGGCTGGCTGGATGGCCGCTTTTTTTGTGGAAAAATGTTGTCTAGGTCGGTATCCACCGAAAGCATTTTTTTGGGTACTCATTTCCGACTCTAAAACGGTCATCGTCTCCGGACACGCATATGCCTTTTTCCGCGTTTTTGCCCATATATATGTATATATATATACCATGCGTTACGGACAGCACATTCGTACGTTTTTTTTCTAATATTTTCTAAGGAAGTACTAATTGATTGTGCATTTAAACATCAGTTTATAATTTAAGCAACAAACTGTGAATAAAAATTAAGATAACATTTGCAACTATAATAAAACCTAAGATAATAACTTTAAAAATGCGTTACGGATGGGACAAAACATGAAAGTTAGTTTTGAGACTTATTAATCGTATTTCCGAAGCTCTGCGAAGCGCATTCATACTCTGAATGACAACCATGTAGTTATTTTCGGATACATATTTAGATGTTGGTTTATGTAAATAGGGCAGTGCAAAGCTTTAAATATGTAAACTTAAAAAAATTGTGCTAATTTCGCGTCCGTAACGTATGGAATGACCCATATGTAAGGAAAACCACTCTACATAGATATGTACGAGCATTTCCCTTAAGTTTGCTTACTACATAGATGCCACGACTGACAAAAATGTGAATTTTTATTTTAAGTTTGTTTTGAATTTGTTATAAAGATAAAAAAGCTTGAATAAAGGCTTTAAATGTTGTTTTTCTGATTACAGGTGAGTTAATTTTTGTAATTTTGTATTAATTGTTATTTAGAACATTTTGTTAATAAATTCTGATTACAGAAAAACCGCAATTTAGTCTTTGTTTCAATAAAATCAAGATTCAAATATTGGAATATTATTATAAAACAACATTTTCTGCAATATTTCAAGAAACATGGAAATGTAAAGGTTTGATTTTGTGGTGAAACCAACGGCAGATGGAAAATCAAACGCCATATGCATAACCTCGATAGCCGCACCTAAAGGACAGATTTTTGAAATATGTACCAGCCGAGTTCCAACCTGCAAATCTGCATCATATTATTACAAACACTCCCAACTATGCGAAAATAAAAAAATCATTGAATTAAAGATATCAAACAAGAAGAATATGGATAACCTTGACAGATGATACATACATATATCGAAAATATTTAGATGAAGAGCAAAATATACAGTTCAATGATCTTTATCTAGAACAAATTTTGGAAAGAACAAATAATGATGAATCTATGGCTAGTGGAGGAAATAAGACGTTGGAAAAACTGGTAGAAAAATTGCTTGCAGGGAAAATTGCGAAGAATTTTATAATTGAAAAATTCACCGGCAGGAACTGAAATGCCTACCAGTGGATTAAGGAGTTTAATAAAGAATGTGAACGTTTCCAAATCAATGAAGACAAAAAGAAAATTGAAATTAAATTTTTTTCGGAATATTCGAGTGTAGATTGGTACATCTGCATGCTAATAAAGTTTACAGTGGAATCAAAATAGACCAAATAGGAGACAAATTTCTGCGAGACGTTTGCAAACAAGGGATGGTCGCCCATCAGATATGCATTTAAATATCAAGCAGGTTCGTTACTTGATTATGCTTTCAAAAAAGAAAAATTGTTGCTGGAAGTAAGAAAGTCAATTGACAGTGGGACACTCATAGACCTTATAGCATTTGGCTTACTTAATTATGTGGCTGTAAGAATTGACGGAGAGACTTTACAAGGAACGGAAGATCTTTATAATGAATTGGGAAGATTAGAACATCTTGTTGGGAAGAATAAATACGAAAAAAAAAGTATTATTTACTCTGAGACTAAATCCAAAAAGACCGAAGAAAGAAAAACCATGCCAAATCTGCATCTGTGAGAAAAGATGGAAACGTTACCATCTGGAGGAAAATTGCTGGTTTAAAGGAAAAGGTCAAAAAACAGTTGTTAGAACTGTAAATAATTCAGAATTGGAAATTGAACTAAATGATGAGAATCCAAAAAACTAGAGGTGCCACCATTAATAAAAGTAAAGTTACTATTAAATGATACTTTAAATGTTTCTGGAATTTATGACTCAGGTTCAAATGTGTCATTAATTAATGGAAGATTATTGAAGATCCAGCCAAAAGAAAATAAATAGAAGTAATATACAAAAAGTTAACTTGAAAACTATTAATGGTGAGAAAAAAAAACAAAAGGTATGGTAACATTGAAAATAAAGGTATACAATATTGAAAGAAATATGGATGTTTTTATAGTAGATGATGAAAATTTTAATTATAACTTTTTAATTGGTTTGGATTGCATCAAAAATTTCAAATTAATGCAAAATGAAAAGTTAGAGATCATACAATGTAACAATCCGAAAGGAAAAAAGATAATCTCAAATGAAGAGGATATGAAAAACGAAAACTACCCAACAAGATTATACTCCAAAGATAACTGTCAAAATTCCTGATGTACTAGGTGACAAAAATGAAAACGAACTTTTTCTACGCTCTGAGGTATTAAAGCAAGAAAATAAACACACCAATAAATACGAAATAAATTTCAAGGAACATATAAACTCGGACGGATTTGAAATGTTAGTAAACCACCTAAATTTATACCAACAATCAGAAATTGATAAAATGATAGAAAAGTACAAACCGGTCTTCGCTAAGGACAAATATGACATCGGTTCTGTACGATACTATGAAGCTCATATAGACTTGATGGTAGATAAATATTGTTACAAACGTCCTTACAGATGCACACCTGAATATAGGAGAGAAATAGAAAATCAAATATCAAGACTATTAAAGAAGAATTTGATAGAGGATTCATATAGCACATTTGCTGCTCCAGTAACACTGGCATTTAAAATAGAAAATGAAGGAAAAACAAGATTATGTATAGATTTCAGAGAACTAAACAAAATTGTCATACCTCAAACACAACCTTTTTCGTTGATTGAGGATTTAATGACAAAAACCGTAAACTGTAAATATTTTTCGACGTTGGACATAAATTCAGCATTTTGGTCTATTCCTTTGAAAATTCAAGATAGATACAAGATTGCATTTTTTTTTTTATGTGATAGACTAGAGACTTAGGGAAAGCCCCCTTTGTACTGTTCGACAATCTATTTTTTTTTCCTATAGAATGTCGAACAGCAGCTCTAGCCGGAAGATGAGAAGTAGAGAGAGAGAAGTAGGAAGGAGCTGCCACAACCTAGCCGCGATATATTTTTAATCCACCTACTTCCAACCATTTCGCGACTCTGGCATCGGGGCATTTGAGAAACAACTCGCTGGAGTGTTATGCCTCCTGAAACGAGTTGAATCTCATCAGCCAACCGATGACATGCGCTTGGTGGAGCGGGGAAGGACTAGTGAAGGCTATGACAGGAGGAATCAGGAATGTAAAGAGGGGAGAAGAAAGAAGGAAAGTTATGTGGGTGGGAAAGTGGAAAGGCGAAGGACCGTGGGGCTGGCCGGGATTCGAACCCGGGACCTCTGGGATAGTAGTCAGGCGCCTTACCCCTAGGCTACCGAGGTCCCCATTTGTTACACAGGAAGGCCATTTTCAGTGGACATGTCTCCCATTTGGGTTAAAGACTGCTCCAGCCATCTTCCAAAGAATATTGGGGAACATCATTATGTAAGTTTTGCAGATTTGTTCAGAAATTTTTTAATGAAAGGGGCTGCAACTAAGCGGGAGTTTGCTAGTGTATCATAAAACAAGCCAAACTACAAGTAGTTGTCACTTTTGGTGGCTGCTGTGACGAAGCTTGTGAAAGCACCAAGCTCATAGAACGATTAAGTCATTCAATTACTTGTTATCTTATAGTGGATCAGATTTATAGGTGCAGGAATTCTGCGACCATTGGTGCCCTATTCATGAAAAAAGGGTATAGGGTTACAGAAATACAAGGTGATATGAAAACTCTATCTTTGTACAGTTCTTATTAATAAAAACGGACAAAGATTTCGAACTAGGCGCCATAGTAACTTATATTCAACTCAAAAATACCTATCCAACGACCCTTTTCATCAAATCATTTTTATCAAAGACCGTAGGCCTTCTTGTTTCCCAGGCTTGCTTTTTGCCATTATGCATTCAATGCATCTGTTCACTAACTAAAATACTTTAAGTCTTCACTTCACTTTGATAAAAAATATCGGACTAAGATTTGCCAGCCTCGTAATAAGGATGAAGGACACTAAAACGGCTTACGGTATCAGCAATTTCGGGAAATAGGTAGGTAGGCAGTAGAAAGACCCAAGCGGACAACAGAGGCTTAACATTCGAAACGGGAGACATATGTACTGCAAGGGACCATCAAAGTTGCAGAAATGTCCTAGATGAAGCCAAGGCTAGCTGTGGGTTGTAGCGACATTGGATGGATGGAGTCTTCAGGAATAAAGTAGGTTTTCCTGATTAAGACTTCGGTCTTAGCAGCCGAAAATGTCCTGACTGTGGACAGATTTAATGATCTCCTCTTCCATTGATGTGAGAATGACAATTAACTCTTCACCTGGATTCTTAAATAAAAGTCATACTTAAGGTAAAAATCTTCATGTTAGTCTTCCTTCTGTGTTGTTTAATTAGGTAAGTTAGCATATCGACAATTGGTATTACAATTATGCTCAACGCATCTACGTGCCTCATTTTAGTACCTGAACGATGTTCAATCTGGTAATTAAATTCTTTTAGAAACAGCCCATCTAGCCACTCTCAGTGGAGCATCTCCTTTTTCATTGTCGTGACGAAAGCATTGCAGTAGATGACAATCTTCTCAGAACGTAAACTCTGTACCACATAGGGAGTGTACTATGGCGAGTACTTCTAGCTCGTAAGCGTAAGAGCGTTGTTCTGCTGAGCTTACCCTTTCTTATATTACAATGGATGCAACTGTTGATCGTAATTATTCCGTTGCAAGACAATAGCTCCTAATTCGTCCTTATTAACTTCAACACTGGCGTTTTACCAATATTTAGTTAATGCTTTCAATGCATTTTCCTGTTCCGTTTCTATTTGAAATATGGCCTTTTTTGTAAGCAATTCGCTGAACGGCTTTGCCTTTGTTTCAACTGCTTAGTCTGCTATAATTCTTCTGAAGTATGGCGTTAGGTCTAGTAATCTTTGTAAAGCTTTCCTATCAATTTGGTATATTAAAGAGGAGACTCATTAACTACTTTTGTCCTCTCCTCTGATGGTCTTTGGTCCCGCTAGACATCGTGTGTATTTTTTTAATGAAGAGGCGCGCAGTTTTTTTAGTAGTCCACGAATATCTTAGGACGCTACTGATTCAAATCGGTCTTTTCGTCAACATATGTATATCAGGCCATCGTCCAACGCACACATATATTCATCGATGCATTAATCTTCACACCTTTTCCGAAAGTAGCTAAATGTCTGAAGATTGATGCTACCTTAGCTGCGACTGTTATTGCTAGAAACGAAAGAAGTTTTTCAACTTTAAGGCGTTTAAAGGATTGGAAAAGTAGTGCAATTGGAGAACAGCGGCTGAACGGTCTTATTCTTTTAAGTATTCACAGGCAAATCGACGTAACGGTTAAGGAAGTAATCAACAAATTTGTTTGAAAGCCTAGAAACATACAATAGAACTGTGACTTTTCCACAAGCATCGCTCACTTCTTCTGGTATAAGTTCTATTAAAACATAACCAAAAGTTATATCAATTTTGAAAGATAATGTTTAAAGTTCAGGACTCGACTTATAACTATTTAACCCTTCCTGAAAATATTTCTTGCAACGACACTGAATATTCAAACCCCGTTTTTCTTTAAAAACTATAACCGATCCAATAAGTTTAAGTTATTTTTGTAAATTGTTACAAGTAGAGGTAACATCCTAAATCGGATTAGTGTAATTAAATCGTTAAATATGTTTTGACCGATCTTCGAGTGACAAAAAATGATTTGCTAAGGTTAAGAATTAAATAAAGCAAACTAATAAAATTTTGATTTTTGGGTAAAAGTCATCTCTTAAAATTTGCAACTAATATAATAAAGCTGGCATTGTTTGTAACGTAATACTTTTTACCAATTTGTTTTAGACAAAAAATGTCCTCACCATTACAATGGATTAATTTTCTTACAAAATAACGCCAACTTAATTGAAACTAAATTAATGGGAGCTTGCAGGTTGAAATTGTCCCCATCTTAAAGCTTTATAATCCCACACTTCAGTGGACGATTAATTATTGTTAACATAGATGCTACAAACTTCATAATATGATTCAATTAATTAAAACTTAAAATTGCATCTTGCATCTTTAATTAATAACCCTCCATCAATCCATTTAGAGTGTGACTTATAATTAATTATAAAGTTTCGTATACATACTGTTGAAACTCCAACGTGGTTCCCATCAATATTAGCTTCAGTTAATCATTCCCAAAAAAACATCCTATCTTGAAAAAAAATCTGTAATATCCTTATGTAAATACTTCTCAAATATAAATTGCCTTTGAAAGAAAAATTACTCCGCACACAAAAGATTGTCGCTTTATCGTTATACACGGAACAGAAGAGAATCATTTCTTATTAAAATTCCCATCAAGCAAAATGCTCATGTGTGTAACAAATTTTATTTACGACAATATCATACACAAAATTTAACGACAAATTCGTGTCTGAACACAAATTATCTTAAGCTCATACTTCATAGCTTTAAAAATTTCGCCATGTTACGCCCATTCATGGAGAGGTTAAAATAAAGTTCAGTCCTTTGTGGACTTCCTTTCTTCCTTTTAAGAATGGCCTTAAAGCCTTAAACAGAACCCAAAAAAGGTACACAGTCAGGAAATTTGTTACAAATTGCGAACAAGTATTATGACGATATTGCGGCACCATATGGAAAGGTTGCTCCAGATTCCACCCAAGTTTCACACAAGTCCCCGGCCTCCCCCAACTCCGGTTTATAGTACCAGCTACGCCTCCTGGTGTTTTATATAAAAACAAGGAAAATTGAATTAATTAAACCTGAGCCGCAATTATTTCGATTTTTCCAACGCACTTCGCCCACTTGCTCTCGTCCCTGATTGAAAAGATTTAGAACCAAATTTTAATTACTTTCACAGCGGATTAAATCCTTTAGGCCTCTTTGATAAACAGTTTTACGTAAAAAAAGCCAGCAACGATTTCGCCAGTTGCAGCAGAAAGCAGGACATGTTCGTCCTTTAGAGCCTCGAAGTCGACTAAATTTCCAAAAAGGACTTTCCACTGAGGCTCCCCTATAGTCAGTTGGGGAAGTCCTGTGCAACTATAATTCCCCCCCAATTTCCCATGCTTTCCCGTTAAAAAGGCAATAGGGGAGAATTTCCCAGGACGTGAAAAGGGGAGCCCGCAGTTAGCATCCTTAAAGAAGTCACAGACGCGTTCATTGAACTGAAAACGGAAAAAATTGATTGATAGATCGAAGGAGCCGGCGACCGGCACCTCCCCGGGGGAGTGTGCACTTTTCAAATCACTTAATGTATGCCCCATTAGGCCTTCAATTGTCCTCGAATGAGATGTGTGTGAGGCAGGATAATGTAAATATCGTGGAATGCGACGATGGGAATTTTCAGTTTTTTAAGGGAAATATTAAAGGAGATCGGCAGCTGCTGATTGATGAGATTAGAAAGGAGCTGACTAAGGAGAAATTGATGACTAAAGACGTATTCACCGGCACATGAGATGCCTACGTAACGAGTTTAATTTCGAGGCGTGCGAGTTTCGTAATTTAATTATAATTTAGAAGTTTTAAAGGAGTCTTTTCCTTTTAGGGTTTCTGGTTGTAATATTTTCAATTGTTCAGTTCATGTAAGGAACTTTATGAAGCGCTTTAATACTCCATCAAATGAAATTAGCATATGTTATTTATTTTCTTTTTTGGGTATGCATAATTATTTTGTTCTTAATTGTAAAAATTATCGTTTGTCAACTTTGAGGGGACTAAATTGGTTATTTTGATGTAATTTTGACAAGTGATTTTTCCAATATTTTTAAAGATATTTTAATAACAAGTATGTTTTGAGAGAGTAAAAATCTGTTCCGACTGACCACCCAACGTACCCGTGTTGTCACGAGTACCATATTAATTTCAAAATTCTTTCGCCCTTGCCTCCCTGTCATTAATCTTTTAATGTATTAAAATAGTTCTTACATTCACTTTCGCGAGTGATATATACTTTGAACTAATTAATTTCATAGCAGGTCAAACATAATGAACAAGTGCAATAATAATAATTATAATTGCTCAACATCTTACACACTGAAGAAAACGAATGGGTCGTGTATTAAAAAGGTACAAATTAATACAGACAATGATCAAACAAGTAATCACAGGTACTTTCCAAAATTTGCGACCCTTTCGACAAGCTCTCTCTAGTGGACGACACAGCTTAAAGCTGACTAAAAATTGCAATTCCCTCATCTCTCTCATCTTGGGACGGAGCTATCAAATTTAAAGGTTTGAAAGTCTACCGTCACATTAAACCCTCTCCGCCCAATAATACTGTGATAGATGCTGAACTTAATGAACGGACAATCTCACTCTGCGAGTATCTGGAAGAGCACGCCATAATAATAATACTACTCACAATCCTTACCCAAACTTCTGTCGTAGGCACATCATCGTCGGAAATGGTACTTTAACATGGCAAAAATGAACGGCAAGGTCTTATTTTTGGGATGTGTAGGGGAGGTCAGTGTAAGCTTAAATCTTAGTTTTCTGGATTGTAACCAACCCCCCATTTGGCCGCCATCTTGGAAAAGGCATACAAATGGTGCAGTGCATCTTAAAGAAAATTTTCAAGGAGAGTATGTTATTCTCAGAATTTAATTTTAAACATTATCGTACCTTGTAAAACATAGCATAACAGCAATAAAAACCTCGTAATAAACTGCTAAAAAAAATTATTATATTACTCTGAAAAGAAAATATTGTGAATAATTTTTGTGTTCTAAGGCTTATAACTTCTTAAATATTCAATTTACGACAAATAGCTTAATAATAAATTCTAAACAAAAAGTCTACTTGCAAGATGTACTGTCTCCTTCTGTAAGATGTATGAAATACTGACTGCGAGAGACTATTTCTGTAAGCCCCACCAATAGCATTCCCAAAACAAAACTTGCTTTCTTGAACCCGTTACAACCACCGCTTGTAAAAAACACCTTGATATTAACAGATTCGAGTAAAAGTCGATATTTGCTATCTCGCTTTACGAGAAAGGAAGATTTTTGACAATGTTAGGCTTTTGTTCGCCTAATTTTAGGCTTTTATTCGCCTGATTCTACCTGTATTAATGGTAAAACAGGGACCAGCCTTATCACCGCGATCCAACAGCAAGGTATTTCCATGGATCGTGATGCCTTGCTCGAACTGTATACTAGGTACCACGAGAAGTACGAAATTAACTCGCTCCTCCGTAAACCTATCCTATTGTTTCCTCCTTATAGACTACACAAAATTTTTTGTAGTTTGTTAGTAAGCTTTTCTACATATTTTATATGTCATCTTCAGCTATACAAACTGGAATAAATAGATTTTTATGTTGTGATTATACATATACATTTAGTCATGGATAAAATTAAGTTTAAATAAAAACAAATATGTAAATAAAAATAAATAAATAAAGGCAAATAAATAAAGTATGAGTAAAATTATTAAACAAAAACAAATAAATACCATGCAATTATCACTAACAAGGGGAATTTAAAAAAATGTTCTACTTACTCTCTAATGATTTGTCAGATAAACGTCAAATTAAATCAAACTGGCATCTGCTTTTAAGTTAGGTCGAATCATTTTAAGTTAGGTCGAATAAAATGGATTGGATTGGGGCTGCCTCGGTGTTTATTGCGTTTCTTGTTTTGTGAATAAATATGCTCTCTTAGGCATCTAAATATATTGGGGTGTTCACATGTTTTTCCAATTTCACACCATTTTTATTGAAAAAGTGGTTGTTTTGAATCATATGTTTAGCCACAGAAGATTTTTCTGTCTCGTTATTTTTAAAGTTATTTCTATGTTCTTTAAACCGCTTTTCGATAGTTCTTTTTGTTTGACCTCTGTATAGTGAACTGCAATCATTACATTTGATTGAATATATCCCTGGTTTTTGTAGATTATCAGGTTTGTCTTTAGGGTTTCCTAATAAATTCTTTATTTTATTCTTTGATTGGTAGACACATTTAATGTTGAAGTTTTTTAGAATGTTTCCTATATAGTATGATTCTTTTCCTATGAAATTGAATTTTGATATTTTATTTTGTTCTTCATTGAATATTGGAGTTAAAGTTGTATGATTTTTAATTCTTAGTTTGTTTGCATATTTTTAGATTAAATTGGCAAAACGATTTACGAATTTTTTCATGGAATGTTCGAACTCTGTACAGAACTCGAGCTTCAAAAATTCTGGCCGATACCCTGTCAAAGTATAAAGCTGACATTACCGCCATTCAGAAGATGAGGTGGACAGGGAATGGTGTTTTGCAAAAACCTGAGTATGTAATATACGAGCTGTCATAAAAAACACCATGTTCTAGGAGTAGGTTTTATGGTTAGCAAAAGAATGAAGCCTACCATTATCGGCTTTAAAACAATAAACGAAAGGCTACGCTCCCTTCGTGTGCGAGGTAAATTTAAGAACATCAGCCTCATAAACGTTCACGCACCTACAAAAGAGTCCCGGGATTATGATAAAGAAGAATTCTTCGAATTAGTAGAACGGGAACTTAATGCCTGCCCCAGGTAAGAAGTAAAAATCATACTGGGAGATCTGAACGCCAAAGTAGGCCAAGAGCCCATATACAGGCAATATGTCGGCAACCACAGATTGCATGAAAACACTAATAACAATGGACAGCGAGTTGTAGAGATGGCAGCAAGTAAGAACTTGGTCGTTGCAAGTACTAGATTTGCGCGTAAAGATATCCATAAAGCCACCTGGGTATCTCCTGATGGAGCCACCCGCAACCAAATAGATCATGTGTTGATAGACCGCCGCCACCTTTCGGGTCTGATGACGGTACGAACGTACGACTCGGATCGCTATCTTGTTGGTATGGTGCTCCGAGAGCGCATTACAACGCTAAAAAGCTTTTTATCCGCTGATATGGCTCGAATCAACACAGCTGCACTACGCAATGAAATGGCCAGAAACAGCTACGGTCATGCATTAGAACTTGCCCTAAGTCCTGGGGATGAGATGCCGGGCGTCGACGAGAACTGGACCCGCCTTAAAAATACTATCATTAGTACTGCTGATTCCATCTTAGGCAGAAGTCGTGAAGATCGGAATGACTGGTTCGATAATGAATGCAAGCTGGAAACTGAACGTAAGAATGCTGTGTACCGAGCCATGCAGCAGTCTCAGAGAACACGGGCACGTGAAGAGATATATAAAGAGCTCAGAAAAGAAGAAAAGAGAATTCACAGACGAAAAAAGGAAGCCTGGGAAAAAAATCTCGTCTGTTGTTATATTCTTATTTTCAATCTTTACCTTGGTTATGGAAGAGTCCACTAAATACACAAATTTCTTTAGTTGTTCAATAACACAAATTTCTTTTTATTATTATTATTTATTAATGTTTTAGTATTGAACAGTCCACTAAATATACAAATTTCCTTAACTATTCAATCACACAAATTTCCTTTTACTATTATAATTTATCAATGCTTTAGCATTATTTTATTAATGCTTTAATATTGAACAGTTCACTAAATATACAAATTTCTTTATTAGTCGATGACACAAATTTCAAATTTCTTTTTATTATATTATATTTTATTATATTTTTCAGTAACACAAATTTCAAATTTCTTTTTATTATAGAAGCAATAATAATATAACACCACCCGATTATTGGCCCGCCGCGGTTACTGCTTAAAAAAAAACACTTCTAAAAGATGGTCGACTCGCCCGCCGCCGGTGAAGAACAAAACTAGACTCCGAAAAAAAAACCACCGCCGCTGGTGAAGATCAAAATAAGACTTCTTGATCGATCAATCGATCGATCCTCATTTTCCCGAAACCTTTCTTTCGAAAAGATCTTCCGTTTGCATTTTTCTTCCGGGCCTTCAACCTTGGTGCAAAAGTCACCCGCTTGTGCTTGACTCAAGGTTGAGGTCGCCGGCCGGAAAAAATGCATTCGTCAGATTTTTCTTTAAGTGGCCTGAAACTGGCGCAATTTGCTTACGAGCTTTTTTTCTTCCGTTTAATTTATTTCGCAAGGCAAATTGCGCTAAATTTTTGTTGCCAATTTCCTTTGGCGTTTCAGGTTACACTTGGGACTTGTGCACGGGTCGTTTAAAGGTATCCGGAACACTGTCCAGACCAATCAACATCTATAATGAACTCCGACAAGGGGACGGTCTGGCCTGCCTCCTTTTCAACCTGGCGTTGGAGAAAGTGATCCGAGATTCGGGCGTGACATCGAGGGGTACAATCCTCCACAAGTCCAACCAATTACTGGCTTACGCAGACGACATTGACATCATTGAAAGAACAACAACAGCTGTACAAGAAGCTTTCACTCAGATTGAGCAAGTGGCAGGAAATCTGGGACTGCACATTAACGAAAGCAAAACAAAGTACATGGTGGCCTGGTCTGGAAGAACACCTAACATTGGTCCCACAATCAAGGTAGCGGAACACGAGTTTGACGTGGTAAAATCATTTACCTACCTTGGGTCAATAGTAGCAGCCGACAATATCGTGGAACCAGAAATACGCGCAAGACTGCTAAAAGCCAACAAAGCCTACTATAGTCTGTCAAGGCTCTTCAAATCCAAATATCTAACCATAACGTCTAAACTTTTACTATATAAGACGATGGTCTTACCCGTTCTCACATATGCATCCGAATCGTGGGTGCTTAGCAAAAAGCACTCAAACTTCTTGGGCGTGTTTGAGAGGAAAATACTTCGGAGGATTGTTGGCCCCGTATGTGAGGAAGGACGATTCCGGAGACTCTACAATGACGAGATCTACGAGCGCTATCGCGACATAGATGTTGTGAAAAAAATAAAGCTCGGTAGGCTCCGGTGGGCAGGGCATCTAGCTCGTATGAGTGAAGATGAGCCTGCTCGGAAAGTTCTCTGCGGTAAGACCTATGGGGTGCGGCAGCGAGGGAGGCCCAACCTTCGCTGGAACGATGGCGTGGACCAGGACGCTCAGAGTTTAGGGATGCCAAACTGGATGACATCGGCTCAGAATCGGGACCGGTGGAGAGAACAGTTGCGCGAGGCCAGGACCGGATCCCGGTTGTAGAGCCGTTAAAGAAGAAGAAGAAGAGCGAAGAAATATAATTGCTTGCCTGAAGAATTTCTAGTGCCTTACTCTGAGACAGCATTCTCATGTTAAGACTGAAAAATGTCTACTCAAGACAACGAAACGAAGACTATGGAATTGCTGGAATCAAGACAATTTTTCTATTAGTGCAGAACAAAAAAAAAAAAAAATTCGAATATCAGATCAGTGAAAGAAATTCAAATATTTTTGTAGGTAAATGAGTACCTAATAAATAATAAAATAGTTCAAAAACAAGGTTACACTGGTTAAGTTGTCTCATACCCATCCAAACAAAATTGGCTTGTTCCAAGCACGTGAATTTATCGCTCTTTCTACATGAAAACTTAATTCTATTTTTTCTGTCGCAATAAACACAACGTCCTCGCTGATTAGCTAGCTCTATTATAGAAGGTCTGGGAGGTAAGAAAGATGTTGGCGATTGGTGTGCCTTGCTTCTTTCTTTATCTATATTAGGGACAACCACTCGAAAAATACCATGCTTTTTCACTAATTCAAATGAAAGTTTACGTATAAATTCCCGTCCGGGGAATTTGCGGCACACATTACTAAAGGCCGTGACACAATGGCGACTTCGGCTTCGGCTTCGAAAGCGACGTTGAAGCGCTGAAGCGCTGAATTAAGAATCGACGCCGAAGCCAAGTATAACACAATAACGGCATTCGTCTTCGTGTTGCAAATCGCGGAAAATTTGTTACATTAAATAAACTTTGTTAAATTATAATGGAAAATAAACGGGAGGAAGTTATTAAATTAATGGGAGTAGCAACATATGTTTATTTAAAATTAAAAAAAAAAAAAAAAAAATAGACGATTCTGGTCAAGAGAAATTTTTCTGCAAAGGAAGGAACATGGGTTCTATGGAACTACCTATCAACAAATACTTATTTTCTAGATATATTTCAAAAAGATTTCAATTCTGTTTTATTAAAGTATGAAATAAATATAAACTTACCCGGAATACCTAAAATTCCACTTATTTTTTTCCATACGTGGTCTTTTTTCTGATTATTTTTATAATCTTTGCACCCTTTTTTATATACATATATGTACATACATGGATTTTCCTTTACTAACTCGATTAATTTTTCCTCAACATCCATGTCAAACACGTGTTAAACTTAAATTACCGGACAGCCCACTTCGATTTTCCAAATAAATTTCAACCGACGCCGCTTCGAATATCAAATATCATTTGATTGAGGCTTCGGCTTCGAAATGAATCCGAAGCCGAAGCTCTCATTGTGTTAATAAGTATTGCAACGCTTACATTTGATTTTGACAGGCATCGGCTTCGAGATCGAAGCCGAAGCCACCATTGTGTCACGGCCTTAAAGAGTTTATTTCTGCAACATTTAAGTAAAGTATAAAAAAAATAACAATTTACCAACGACGGGTATTTCTGGCACAGTCATTTATGGCACCTAATTTGTCTACTGTCAATCTTCTTTGATTTAGTTGTATATTAGCTGTGTTCTTTTCACTCCGTGATCCAGATCAGATCAACCGACATAAAAGCACGGACTTAGACCATGGAAGAAATTTAGTTTTTCACAGTTGCAGTTCTGATTTTTGAAGTGCTCTGTCGCAATTTTTATCAAACTTATTAAAAATATTTCTGCTTTAAAAACAATTTCTAAAAAAAAAATTCTTGACTTCCGAAATTAACATAAGGCATGCGAATTTTATTATTCATGCGAATTTTATTATTCACGAAAACCGTTTTTTAACGACCCGTTTTTAGGTAACTGATTTTGGGACCACGAAAACCTTGTTTATTATAATTGGTTTAACACTTATATAAATATAAATCCAAAATATAAATTGTGCAAAAATTCAAATCTAATTCAAAAGTACAAAATAAAAGCTCGCATATTGATATCAAAAAACAGTGAGACCTTTTTTAGCTGCCAACAAGTGAGTGTATTTATTGTGTTGACTTTTCTTGATGCTTTCTTCTATTGATTTTTAGGTGGATCCTGAACAGCAACTTTCGATAATTTTTCCAACTAAATTTATAAATTTTTGCGCAACTATCAACCCACAAAATTCAAGAAAACGGAACAAAATTTTAAAAGCTCTGGATTTTCCAATGAGATGTGTCTTGGATATGATTGTTACGCAAGCTATTTTCGTATGACAGATTTTGATCCAAATCTTTTTTGGATCAAGTTGTTCTTGTTGGTTTACTTGAAAGTTAATGATCTGAGTGGGATCAGGGTGTAAAAAGAACGCAGCTATTATTATTATGTCTGGCTTACCAGTTTGCGGATCTATTTTGTCATCATGATGAAAACTAGAGGCTAGTAAAACAAGTCGGGTTTTTCATGGAAAATACGACGTTATTGGCCCTTGTGCTGAATGTCGAGTCGTGATTTGTGACAAGTGTTTTGAGTTGAAGAAAGTGGCGTTTCAGACGAATTGCGACTTTCAGCATAGGGGGCTAAACTCGCACTTAGCACTTTCACTTTAGGCCACTATGCTGAAAATCGTAATTCGATTAAAACGTCAATTTCTTCAACTCAAATAACTTGTCACAACTCATGATTTGACATTCAGCACAGGGGCCATTGTCTACGTCACTATTGCGCACACTTGACCAAATATACTTTCCCTTCAAATTTCTGATGAGATCTTTGCTTGTAAACCAATCATCAACAGCTACACTGTTAAAAAAATCCGTGCTACCAAAGACAAAGGAGTCCTCTCAACTGGGGTGTAGCCATTAGCTGGTAATCATCATTTTGAAATATCTGATTATTCAAAATACTGGTTGGTTGGTTGGGCTAACACCCACTAGGGTTTACCAGTATGCTGGTAATGTTCTGGAGCCAGCGGAAGATCCAACCAGCGCTGGTGTCCAGCTCATTGGAAACCCCCGCTTTAAGCTTTCTCTTGCAACTTTTCGCTGTTATTGCCATGCCCGCTGGCCAACTGAGATGAAAATTAGGGAAATCTACGTTTTGCAATTATTTTGATTTGACTGTAAATTAAATTATGTAAAAAGGCTTTTGATGGGCCCTAAGAGCATGTCTACACGTTCAACTTTTCAAAATTAGGAAGTCCCTTCTCTTGCGCTCGCATGTAGAGTTAGAAAGAGATTCGTCGCGATTTGAAAATTGAAGGCAAATCGTTGGTATTTGGTTTCTCCGTGTTTTTGCTTCACCTTTTTTAAAAGTGTGGCTGCGTGTGTAAGTACATATGAGTATACACGCATGGAAGTGATAGCGGTTTTCAAATGTGGATTCATTGCTCCTCAAATAGTTTTTATACGTTTTCTTATCGGTTAACCTCAAGTAATATTGTAAAAAATAGAAAGAATTTCGTTTTTCTTTATTTTTCCTCCATTCCCCGATTCATTTTCGTCCTAAGTATTTTTGTAGTTTCATCAGTATCAAAATTTTCGAGAATAAAACCACAACACGCAGACCACGACTGTGGTCACGATTTCTTCTTCGGGCTCGGATGAACTCATTTTTTAAACTGAAAATTTGAAAGTAAAAGTTGAACTTGCGTGTAGACACCGGTTTCGTTCAAGTCAAGAAATCTGATAGTTTGAATATCGAAAAATTGAATGAAAAAGTAGAACCTGTAGAACCGGTATAAAATTTAAATCAATTTATCGAATAACAATGCCCACCAACAGTTTCTTAAAAAACGTTCGATTCCCGCTTGAATATAGGTACTTAATTGCTGCGTCTCAAAATTTAAAAAAAAAAATTTATTTTTAAAACCTATTTTGGTCAATACTAAATTTCCTCGCTTATTTCAATCAACATAGTCAAATAGAGCTGAAAAGGAGTTTTAAAAAATTACCTTTTGATCAATAAAAAAGATAAAAAGCTTAGAATCCCGTATTTTGATACTTTTCCCTAAATATTTTCTGTAAAAAAATAGGGGTGTAGAGCAATTTTATGATTTTATCCTTCCCAGAAAGGAACATAGATAAAGAACACCTTTTGTTTATATATCTCTAGACTTTATTATGACTTGGTAAAAAGTAGAAATAAAAAAAATATTATCAAAGTTTAAAAGGTCAAAAAGACGACCCAAAAAAATATTCCCCCGCAAACCAGTAAATATTCTCCGATGGGATCTTAAGAAAAGCTGTTACGATGAATTTCATTTGCTCAATTCCTTTTGATCAAAAGAGGTTTTCACAAAATCCAAACAAGCTTAAAAATCAACCAAAGAACATTTTTGTTCCACCGTGTAGAGTAGACCAAAGGATAGCAAATACAAATAGTATATCTATATACACAAAGAAATAAAGGGGTGAGATGTTGTTTTGTTAGAGCTCTACTTATGCAATCTTCGGTAAAACTTCATATAAGGAGTTATGCAAAAAAATATCCCCGCCAGGAGAGGCTACAAAAGATATCCTTGCCTCCTTTGAGAGTTGAGTTGGTAAAAAAAGACGAGAAAAAACAACAACTTTGAAAAATGAAAAAGGATAACCAGCGCAAAAAAAGATTAAAGGATAATTTTTTTTCAGCTTAGAATCAGGAAAAAATTACGAAGGAATATCCTCTTGATGTGATTAACTTAAAGA
The DNA here is from genome assembly GCA_949987705.1 of Thereva unica. Lineage (NCBI taxonomy): Eukaryota > Metazoa > Arthropoda > Insecta > Diptera > Therevidae > Thereva > Thereva unica. Next base: position 57,871,208 of record OX465281.1, on the reverse strand, counting down.
AGGGATTTCTCTTAATCAAGCATCTTTTATATTCTTGGGGATAGCGGACATGAAATCTTTGCATAAATTGAAATTAGGAAAGAATTAAAACAAAAAAAAAAAGAAAATGGATTTATTTTTCGTTATTGTTGTATATGGGCAAAAACGCGAAAAAAGGCATATTTGCACATTCAAAACCCAGCAAAAAAAAAGTTTACCGATCGAGTTTTTTGTGGGTTTTCCCCCCATATGGCCCCAAAACAAGCCCGTTTCTGTTACAGGGGTTACAAGGCGACAATCCTTATTTTTTGGAACTTTCTTAGGGAAATTTCTATATGTATTGAAGATTTCAAGAAAAAGCTGCCACGGAGGGGACTGCCACGGAGGGGACTATTTGACTTAAAATCGCTTTTCTGAGTTCAGGAAGAATCCTGAGTGAATTTCCGCTTACCGGTGACCACACCCAGTAGGGAATGGAAGGCTTCCGGATTCGATTCCGTATAGTATACTTGCCAGGCATACTGGCTACTTTTTGGATTACAGAACGCATTCTTTTTCCATTGCGATGTCCTAGCCGGGAAGTCATAACGGCTACCTTTTGGATTACCATTCCTTCCCATAAGAAGTGATAATGGCTACCTTTTGGATTACCATTCCTTCCCATAAGAAGTGGTAACGGCTACCTTTTGGATTACCATTCCTTCCCATAAGAAGTGGTAACGGCTACCTTTTGGATTACCATTGCTTCCCATAGCCATAGCCGACCATCGCGTTCCCGATATAGCGTACGCCGTGCGTCCATTATGCATGACATTTTGCATTACCATTCCTTACCATAGTAATAGATACCCATTGCTCCCATTTCACTGATGAAAGAATGCATTCCAATTTCATCAATTCCTAAATTCCCTACTGGGCAGCTTCTTAGAACAACTTGAACTTTCCACTTCTGACGCGTTTTTTTCGGTTTGAAGTTGAAACCGCGACTGCCACGGAGGGGACTTGTTTGAATATGCGTTTGCACTTTGAATTTTAGAGCAAGCGAATTTTACAGTTAGGGATTCAAATCGAACGCGCCGAATGGGTTTTCGAATTGTTGCAGGTTCATGAAACATCCCCCGAGCAGAGGGAGCCCCAACAGAACATTCGAACGCATGCAGGCTCTAGCGGCACTGCGGTTCGCAATTTTAACGGAAAATTTCGGACAAAATTCGAATACGTGTATGTTCTGTATTCTGGTGTTCCGGTTTGCGATAAAAGAGAAAAAATCAAAGTTTTAGGTCCCTAAAACCATTCGTGAATGTCCTATCCCGAATCGCACAAGTTGGTCCATTTAATATGCGCAATTAATCTGGATTTTTGTAGTTGGGACATGCCACGGAGGGGACATTTTGCACAGTTTCTGGGGCCTGCCGGGCTTTATGGCTGGCTGGATGGCCGTTTTTTTTGTGGAAAAGTGTTGTCTAGGTCGATATCCACCGAAAGCATTTTTTTTTTGGGTACTCATTTCCGACTCTAAAACGGTCATCGGCTCCGGACACGCATATGCCTTTTTCCGCGTTTTTGCCCATATATGACGCGCTTTGCAAAAGGTTTCATTTTGGTTTGTTTTTACGCAATTAAATTATATTTGGCGCTAAATTAGAATGCTTGTGTCTGGTAGCTGTAAGTTAAATTTAACAGCCGGCTATAAAGTAATTGTCAGTTTATGGCCTAAAGTAGTACCGCGAAACTAGCATTGCGATAAATAAATCTTGCATTTAGTTAATATGTAGTCTTCAAGCGAAAACAAGAACTGCAGACAAGCAAGAAGAGAGAATATCTAAACCAGAGGGTCCAACAAATGCAGGAAGAGTTTGATTCGATGAAGAGAGATTTGAGTAAAAATTTCTCAAATGTATCACTAAAAATCGAAGATTCATAATTTATAATGAATTTATGCTTAATCGGTAGGTTATTATGCACACAATCATGCCACGAAATAGTTTTGTAAAAAAAAATTAACAAAGTTATAAACAAATTAATTTTGAGAGAATTTTTATTTTGAAAATATTTTGTAACCAGCCGAATTAATATTGTTTGCTCATCGCAACGTCGTTGCTTAGATGAAAGATTGAATTTTAGGTATAATTGAAAAAAGTATAAAAAAAGTGAATATTTCATAATTGTTAATAACAAAATAAGATGAAAAAGAAAAAAAAAAAGGTGTTCTTCGCTAGGTAAGAATTCAATAAAAATATGTTTCAATAGGAAATTAAATGCAGAACCATAATCCGTTGCAAACACTCACGTGCCACTTTTCTCAACAAAGTTATAGCGATTTTTCATTGCAAGGTAAACCGCGCGCCGGCCACCGCGCCCGGGCACCCTGCTCCATGCAACGCCATGTTTGCACACAGCGCCGTCGACTGCTATTCGTTTTGTATGCAAAAACGCGTTTTAACTTTTGGTTGATGAATAAACAAATACATGTCATTGTTAAATAGAAATTTTGATGTAGTTTAACAATTTTAAACATTTGTAATTATTACTGATAGATGAGATGATAGAGACAGTCTTTTAGAGACAGTTTGAACATTTATCTAGCAATAACTCAAAACTGCAGATTTACACTTTCGCGTCTCTGGCATAAGGTTTTTTTTTTCTGTGGTAAAAAAGCATTCGCTACCGGCATGACTCATGTGCCCTTTACTGGCCGATCCCGCATGACGGTTATGTTTCATGTAAATCCACAAAAACACACATATGGACACATAAGTGCACATACGCATATATGGGTCTATGAACATGAGAACTAAAAAAGCCCCTCCGACGTGATCCACCCCCCGCGGGACTGGCTAATAATCATTACATCGCGGGGATCGTTCAGCTTCATTCAGCTGCTTCTGCTCGCGGCATTTCTGTGCCTTTCTCTATTTCTTACGGATTCTTCTTGCCTTAGCTTTCTGTGAATGGTCTTTAGGGTTGCTTCCACGTTCCTCCACATTTCCTCAGACCTCATCATATGGTCTAGGATGTTTTCGGGCGTTAGTGGCTCCTCGACCCTTTCTTCTAGTTTCCCTTTCCTCGGCGAATCTCGAGCAGGTAAAGAAGACGTGTTCTGCGTCTTCCTCCGTCGCTGGGCATACCGGACACAACGGTGAATCATCGTGCCCGAAGCGGTGGAGGTATTTCCTATACCCCCCATGTCCGCTCAGGAACTGCGTGAGGTCGTAACTTACTTCCCCACGCTCCCTCGTAGCCCATATTTCCAGATTAGGGATAAGTCTGTGGGTCCAACGACCCTTAACAGACTCGTCCCATTTCCCCTGCCATTCCCTTAAGGACTCGCAGCGCGCAATCTGCCGCCGCACCCTTCTTAGCTCCCCTCTACCATATTCTGGATCATAGAGACGCATGCCCTCCCTCGCCAGAAAATCTACGGGAATCATACCCGCTATCACGCACGCCGCTTCGTCGGACGTGGTCCTGTACGCGCAGCAAGCGCCTAGTGCACTTAACCTATATGCGGCCCTCCATTTCCTACAATTTGCAGTCCTGTTTAACGCTGCTGCCCACACTGGCGCTGCGTATAACAGGACTGAGCTGACCACCCTCCCCAAGAGGAGGCGGCGACTCGGTCTAGGGCCCCCAACAATGGGCAGCATTCTTGCGAGTGCTGCACAAATCGCAGACGCTTTGTCTGCCGTGCCCTCCAAGTGCGCTTTGAAGTTTAGCCTCCGGTCGATGATTACTCCCAGGTACCTTAGTGCGGGCTGTGAGTGGATGATCTGTTCCCCTACTTTTATCCTTACGGATACAAGCTTTCGTCGCTTGCTGATCACCACTACTTCCGTTTTGTGCTCAGCAAGCTTTAACCCCGCGCGTTCTAACCACGCTTTTATTTCCCAGATCGCTTCGTTTGCATACAGTTCGATGTCATCTAGATGTTTTCCTACGACCCGATCGCCACTGCATCCTTTGGAAGACGAAGCCCCAACACATCATTGTACATTGCGATCCATAGGAGAGGGCCCAGGACGGAACCTTGCGGGACACCGCATGTTGTCCCGAACACTTTGACTGGTGACCCCGACGTGATTTAGCAAGGGCTAATATCACGATCCACGCAAAATCACAGTCGCTGGAAGCATCGTTAAGGTCACAGCGGACACCTATCCAACACACATACCAGAAGCATAAATTTTATATCCAGCTGATCATCGCTTTGAAGTCATGGAACCACTGGCAGAATCACAAGGCAAGGTTGGGGGAGAGATCGAGCAGCTTATATCCAACTACAGGAAGACTCCAACCGAGCGCAGAACTCTGAAATACTGCCAAGACAAACTGCAATGTTTGCAGGCTGCTTGGGAGACATTTCAGCAAACAGATAGCGCGATCAGGAAGCTAGAAGAAGTACCATTGAGCCATGCATATTTCAAGAAGGAATATTTCGACGCCATAAAGAAGTTATACCACAAATACTTTGAGATCATCGGTGCCAACATAACCGAGCTCAAAGAAGCAGCATCGTCACAACCCCCCGGGCCCATGTTGGACTTGCAATTGGACGACGAGGAAAACGACCCTGAAGCTGAAGAAGGTGCTAAGGCATATCAACCATCTAAGGGGGCCATCAAGAAATTGATCAAAACAGGTCAACCGGCTGTTATTCATACAGCAGCTCCCGACAGTGATACAAAGAATAATGACCAAATTGTGAAGCTGATAAGGAGGCAAGGAGTGATCATGCAGTCACTTGATCGGCTTCTGACACAAACACTTGCGGACAGACAAGTGCAACCCAAGCAGTACTCGGAGCTACAATTAAAATCAATTGACGGCTATTGGGCTCAGGTTGAGCAGTACCACCAAACTATTTGCGAACTAAGCGATGACCCACAGGCAGTCGGCTATAATATGGAGACTTACCTTCAATTGGAGCAGTTGGTCCAAGCAGGAATATTGCACTTAACACAAAAATTGGAAGTGCAAGATGTACCTCAGCAAGTTACCACGCAACATTACTCCACTTCAATTAACCAGCCAAGCATGATGCAGCTTCCCAAGATCAGCATCCCGAAATTCGACGGCGATTACCTAAAATGGCGCCAATTTCATGACCTTTTCAACCAAATGGTAAATAACCAGCAGATGGGAGGATGCCAAAAGCTTTGGTACCTTAAGACCAATTTATCTGGGGAAGCAGAGCGTCTCATAAGACATTTTACCATAACCGACGAGAACTACGAGGCTGCATGGGATATGCTAAGAGATCGATACAACAATACCAGATTACTTGTGACCGCACTTCTAAACAAGCTTCTGGCCCAGCCGGTGCTCTCTACAGAAAGCGCGGCTGGGATAAAATCCTTACATGATGTAACTCAAGAATGCCTGCTAGGCCTTCAAAATTTAAACATATCTACTAATGATTGGGATCCATTATTGGTACATCTCTTAATCAAAAAGCTCGATAGAAATACTCATAGCCTATACGAGCAATCATTAAAGGAACCCAGGAATCTTCAGCCAGTAAAGGAACTACTGGAGTTCTTAGAGACGAGGTTTCAATCACTGGAGGCTTTAGGTAACAAAGGCAGACACCATGAGGCACACCAAGTGCGGCAGTCGACAGTTAAGGCGCTATCATCAACTTCCAGTGTACCACATAGTTGCAGCATATGCAAGGCCAGCCACCCGTTATATTTCTGCAAGGAGTTCCTCCAGTTATCTCCGAACAACAGACTCAATTTAGTAAGAAGAAACAAACTTTGCGTTAATTGCCTCAAACCTGGGCATGTAGCTGCTGTTTGTAGCCTAAGGAGTTGCAAGAAATGCAACAGCAAACACAATTCACTTCTTCATATAGATAGAAACACCAATAGTGTGCCAGCAGTAAAGAATATACCAGTAAACCAATCAACTACTCCAGAGGCAGCAGCTAAGCCAGAAAACAAGACAGACAATTATTTCACTCTTGCTACACAAAACAATATGAGAGGAAGACGTTATGTCCTATTAGGCACCGCCATGATAAATATCAGCAATGGCAAGGGCCTAACAATATCCTGCAGAGCTATACTAGATTCCGGCTCCCAGGTGAACGTTATTACCGAAAGAGTTTGTAAAAAACTTGGATTAACTCATCGACCGGCAGATACAATTATCGAAGGCATTTGGGAAATGAAGCAGAGAGCCCAAAAAAGAGTAAACGTACTGATGCAATCAACAACCTCAGGGTTCTCAAGACGTTTAGAGGCATTAGTGGTACCACAAATTATAGCTCCTCAACCAGCCGAGGAGATAGACACCAGCTTATGGGACATTCCAAAGAACATACCTCTTGCAGATTCTACATTCAACCATCGTGCAGCAATTGACGTATTGGTCGGAGCAGAATTCTACCATGAACTTTTATCTGTCGGCCAAATCAATTTAGGCAAAGGATTGCCAGTACTACAAAATTCTGTCTTAGGATGGATCGTCGCAGGAAGGATAGATGGAATGACACAACCCAAATCATTTTGCGGAATTGGAGGCAATCATGATATCAACAGCACCATAGAACGATTCTGGAAACTGGAAGAAGTTGACACTTCTCACGCCGCTTTGACACCTGCCGAAAAACGCTGCGAAGAGCACTTCATCCAGACCGTTAGAAGAAGCTCCGAAGGTCGCTTCATAGTAAAGTTACCCTTTAACCAAGATCCAGCGCAGCTGGGTGAATCGATCGACATTGCACTTAGAAGATTCACTTCACTTGAGAAGAAGTTAAGCCGACATGAAGACCTTAAATTGGAATATACGAAGTTCTTGGATGAATACTCTCAACTAGGGCACATGCAAGAAGTGCCTATTAGATCAATCCGTCACCCATACTACTTTCTCCCACACCATTGTGCCTTGAAGCCAGAAAGTAGCACCACCAAACTCAGGGTAGTGTTTGACGCATCGTGTAAAACATCAACCAATTTATCATTAAACGATGTTTTAGCAACAGGACCTACCATCCAGTCGGAACTCTTCTCCATATTGTTACGGTTCCGACTACCCAGGTTTGTCTTCACGGCAGATGTAGAAAAAATGTTCCGGCAAATCGAAGTGGCTGAGGAGGATCGCAAATACCAACTAATAGCCTGGAGAAAAGATCCTAGCCATTCTATGAAATTCTACCAACTCAACACTGTTACTTATGGCACAACATCAGCACCATATTTGGCAACGAAGTGTTTACAAAGACTAGGCCAAGATAACGCGAATAGATTTCCTTTGGGCTCCAAGGCCATACAGAACGACTTCTATGTAGATGACTTGATGACCGGAGCCGACAGCTTATCAATGGCACTCGCCATCCAGGAGGAAGCAATAAAGGTGTTACAACAAGGACAATTTAAACTAAGGAAGTGGTGCGCGAATCACCCACAATTACTAATGGGTATACCATCCAACGATACAGAAGTCCAAATAAACTTCAAGGATGGATCATCTGAGGAACAAGTCAAGACGTTGGGCTTAACATGGATGCCTAAATCAGACTCTTTCTGTATAAAGGCAACATGGAACGAAAACGACAATGTCACCAAGAGAATAGTGGCCTCTAACATTGCACACTTATTTGACCCCTTGGGCATAATGGGACCTGTTGTGATTATCGCCAAGTTATTCTTACAACGATTATGGGAATTGAAACTAGACTGGGACGCCGCCATACCTCAAGAGATGCACACCCGATGGATCAGATTCAGAGAAGGTATGAGGAGCCTGAATAACATCAAATTCCCACGACACATATTCAGTCAACAAGTTCCTGCCACAATCCAAATGCATGTATTCGCCGACGCATCGGAACGAGCTTACGGTGCAGCAGTTTATCTCAGATCCACATTTGGCACCAACTGTATAAGAGTAGCACTTCTATGTGCTAAATCGAGAGTAGCTCCTGTCAAGAAGATAACTCTTCCTCGTCTTGAGTTGTGTGCTGCGAAACTTGCTTCCGAACTAGCCAAACGAGTTAAGGAGGATTTAAAATTACAAAACTGCAAGACATTCTACTGGACTGATTCTGAAATGGTCCTCAACTGGTTGAACTCTGCGTCATCATCCTTCCAGAGCTTTGTTGCTAATAGGATAGCAGCAATCCAGGAGTTATCTGAAGCCAATCAATGGCGACATGTAGCCTCAAAGCAGAATCCGGCTGATGTATTATCCAGAGGTCTTGCTCCCGAGAAATTAGAAGGCCACGCGTTATGGTTCCACGGACCACCGTTCCTGCATGGGAAGGAATCCATTTGGCCGGCACAATATGTTCCTGCAGCGAGCGATTTGGAGAAGAAAAAAACGAAGATTATAATCCCAGTAAGCATGGTTGCAGGACTGGTTACCAAAACCATCAACCATCGTAATTCCTTTAGCCATATGCAGAGGGTTACGGCTTACGTTCTTAGATTTGTAAAGAACTGTAAGTGCAAAACAGAAACAGATAGAAGCAAAGGGCAGTTAACTGTAAATGAGCTAGAAGAAGCGCTAATTGTCCTTATTAAGGAAACGCAAGCTGAAACATTCAAGGAGGAGTTTCAGCAATTGAAAAAGTCAGCCATCGTACACAACGCAAGTCCCATCAGCAGCCTTAGCCCATTTATTGATGAGAATGGGATTATACGAGTAGGAGGAAGACTCGAGGAAGCCAACCTACCTTACGACACAAAGCATCCAATGCTATTACCTTACGCACATAGCACCACAAAGATGCTGATGGAACATTTACACCATAAAAATTCACATGCAGGCGCCCAGAACTTACTTGCAATAACACGAGAGAGGTTTTGGCCTTTAAAAGGTAAAACAACTGCAAGATCAACAGTTCAAAACTGCTTGCGATGTTCACGAGCTAAACCAAAATTACTTGCACAGTTTATGGGAAATTTGCCACAAACGCGAGTACAACCCGCAAGACCATTTGTAAACGCTGGCGTGGACTTCTGTGGTCCGTTCTGGATCCACTACAAATTAAAAGGGAAGCGTCCGCATAAATGTTACGTAGCAGTGTTTTGTTGTTTCGCCACCAAAGCTACGCATCTTGAGGTCGTTAGCAATCTAACAACAGCAGCTTTTATCGCCGCCCTCCGAAGATTTACCAGTAGACGCGGTAATTGTCGCAATCTATATTGCGACAATGCCACAAATTTCGTAGGAGCAAAAAATCAACTAACGGAGTTACGAGATTCGGTGTATTCCAAGGACTCAGAAGAAAAAATTACCACATTCTGTACAGGAAATGGCATAGATTTTCATTTTATTCCTCCAAGATCACCACATTTTGGCGGATTGTGGGAGGCAGCGGTGAAGTCAGCAAAACATCTGTTAATAAGAACAGTATCAACGGCATCCCTTACATACGAGGAATTAGAGACAGTGATAGTGGAGATTGAGGGGATTCTGAACTCTAGACCACTAACCGTACTCTCGGAAAATCCAGACGATCTTTCGGCTCTTACTCCCGGTCACTTCCTCATAGGTGAACCGTTGACAAGTGTTATTGATCCTCAGGCCGAACAAACCAAAGTCACTCTGCTACAACGATGGAAGCTAGTAACCCACCTAAAGACACAATTCTGGCATCGGTGGACTAGAGAATACCTTCATGAACTACAACACAGGTATAAATGGAAAAATCGATGCCAAAACGTCCAACCAGGCACCATGGTTGTGCTCCAAGAAGATAACCTTCCAGTATTAAGCTGGCAACTAGGAAGAATCCTAAAAACCATTAAGGGCCAAGATGGTTTAGTTAGAGTCGCAGACGTAAAGACCGCATCCGGTGTCTTAAGACGCCCAATACATAAACTGGCACCATTGCCAATACCGTCTGAAGTGGACACAGTGACCGTTTCAGATTTGAAGACGGACCAGGAAGACTCATCCCCAATTGGATCAATGGATTCCCGAGCTATTATGGCAGACATTCAGCCAGAACCTATCGCATCTGGTTCTGCTCCACAACATCAGCTAGAACCTCTGGCGAGCGTCTCAGAACATCCATCATCACGACCGAAACGCCGACGGGTTTCAAGGACTGCTCTAACCTTATCATTGTTAGCTTGCTTGATCTTTCCTGTATTGGGCTCCACAAGTGCTGTGGCCATAACTCCATTTGAGAACCAGCCTGGCATTTACTTTGAGGGTATGGGGCCAACCCACTTAATATCACATGAGTGGAACTTAGTCATCTATTATAATATGACGAGTTATTGGCGAGAGTATCATAATATCGGTTACGGGATCGAGAGACTAAAGCACATATGCAGTAGAATGACAGACCAATCGCAATGCAATTCTACAAACTTTCAATTCAGAAATGTTTTACAAGACTTAAAGGATACAAATGAACTGCTTCAATCTCCAACAAATTCAAGGCAGAAAAGAGCCCCACTCGATATTGTCGGGAATATTGCACACTCCTTATTTGGGGTGCTCGACTCCAGCTACGCAGAGGAAATGTCCGAGGTTATAAACAAGGTAGAAGGAAACCAGAAATATCTTCTAGATCTCATCAAAAATCAAACCACGCTGATTGATTCAACGACGAACATAGTTCGAAGATCATACGACGACATCAACCAACAGTTCGAGGAATTCAATCGCTATGTTAACCGCTCCCTCAATACCATTGAGGAAGAATTGAAAGAGCAGCAATTAAAGGAATGGTTGAGCTCAGCCTCTCTTAGTCTGATCCTGATGATATCCAACTACCAAAGAATGCAGAATAGCTTATTGGACCTAATTATCGACACTCACCACGGTAAGATCAACCCTCAATTATTGACACCAAGGCAGCTACAAGAGCAGATAACCATTATCAAGGAGCACTTGCCTTCAACAGTTCGTCTACCAGGAAGTCAGAAAAACTTATTGCAAGTATACAACCTGATGACAGTACAGGGTCGTTTGGTTAAGGATCACATCATATTCCGAGCGCGACTACCACTATTCACATATGAACAGTATGAATTGCTGCGCATTATTCCATTACCAATTGTAGCTAATGGAAGCTACATAACTATAGAACCCTCAACAAACTACCTCATTATCAACTTACATCGAGATCAATATTACCCGCTATCCGATCAAGAGCTTGCAAGATGCACAAAAATTGATTATTCCAGCTACATGTGTCAACAGAATCATCCTATCTACAGGAAAGCGTCCAACGTTAGTATATGCGAAGTGGAATTCTTAATGCTTTCTTCAACGCCTCCAAGTTGTAAATTGGTCCGATCACAGAATCCTCCCAGGTGGATACAACTATTAAATCCAAATAATTGGATTTACAATATGAATGAATCTACCACCATAAATCTCGTATGTGGAAGCGCGGTCTCACAGCAATTACTGAAGGGACAAGAAATGCTCACGCTACAACCTGGATGCACCATCAAGGACACGGGAACAACAATACAGTCTCACAATCTCTACCCAAGTACCATCAGAACAGCATTCCTGCCGTCACAGAACCTCACGGACATCATCCCATTTTCACAATTAGAAGAACTACTTCAACCGCCCAGAAACCAGCAAACCCTAGAAGAAGACTTCACTAAATTAAAAGAAGACATCAAACAACTTCAAACCGAAGAAGCTAATGGCCTTCAGACGACACCGCATCATGTCCATTATTTTAGTTTAGGCTACTTGACAGTCTTTAGTACCTTAGCTGCAATAGGCTATATAACCTATAAATATATCAACAAAAGACGTCAGAAAAAACCGCGCATCCCAATACCTCTTCCGAGAAGAAGGCATTCCTTAGACAACAACACACCCGACTTTAACATCAACCCAGCGCTAGCAGACGATACACCAGTCTAGTTGAATCACAGATGATTCAACGCGGGGGAGGATGTTCAGATCACGCATTTATTTGTTCAGATCACGCATTTATTTTTAAGTCCATCAAACCCTAAATTTTCCAAAAATATTCAAATTCAAGTAATACAATTTTTTCCCACAAAACAACTTAGCTTCATTACAGTAAAAATTTATTTTCTTGTTAACGTAGCATTTTTACCACAATACTCTTATCAGTCAGACAGATCATATTACATTAGAACGTAAGAATTTAATTGTTGAATATGCATTTAAGTTGTCTTCAAAGTAAAATATTTTTTGTTGTAAATATTAAATTAGACAAAAAAAAATGTTAGCCAGGTAGTATATAAGTCAAATTTTAAATGAATAAATCCCAGTTGACTTTCAACTTGAATAAAGCGTTTTTGGTGTATCACCTAAGACATTTTTTTCCCTTCTCGTGCACTAGTAGTGAACTAGGGCACTATTCTACAGCGCATAGGTTTGTACCTAGGCGAAAAACCCCAAACAAAAGCGCATAGGTTTGTACCTAGGCGCATTTCCACCATCAACCAAGCGGGGAGAAAAAAGCTTCCCTCGCTATACAAAAACAAGGACCATCATCCGAATCGCAATGAAGCGACCTACGCTGAAGGTAGTCTGCCACCACTCGCCCTAGGTACTTTGGTGTGCCTAGCTTTAACAATGCCTCAACTATTTTGCTCCACCTCGCTGAGTTGAAAGCATTTTTTACGTCGAGGGTTATCAGTGCGCAGCAGTGATTTTTCTCTATGGCGGCTCTTGCTATGCCCACCACCATATTGACTGCATCAGTCGTCGACCTTGCCTTCCTGAAGCCGAATTGCTTGTCCGACAGGCCACCTACCCTTTCGACACTAGGGAGAATCCTGTTACAGATAACCCGCTCGAAAAGTTTGCTATACAACTAAGGAGGCATATCGGTCTGTAGGACGATGGGTCCCCTAGAGGTTTGTTCGGCTTCGGTAGGAGCACGAGTTTCTGCTGTTTCCATCGCTCCGGGAAGATCCCCTCTCTCAGGCACGCTGTGAAGACTTCAGCGAACCTGTCTGGCGCTATTGAAGCTGGTAGCTTCGCCGCTCTATTTGGTATGCCATCCATGCCAGGGGCCTTATTGATGGCTACCTTTTTTGCAGCCTTCAGAATCTCATCTGCGGTCACCGCAGGTATCTATATTGGTCCTGGGTCCACCTGTAAGGTGGGTAGATCGACCGTGCGTACGTTCTGTGGAAACAGGACATACACAATACTCTGGAGCAGCGCGGGGCAGGTGATCGGCGGAGAGCGTTTGCCCTTGACCGCTGACATAACCATTTTATAGGCTCCACCCCAGGGGTCCGAGTCTGCTTCTCTGCACAACCTTTTGAAGTGCTCGGATTTACTTCTAGCGATGGCCTTGTTCAGCATTTTCCTCGCTTCCTTATACCTCTGAAGGAGTTCATCGAAATCCGGACGGTTCCTATTTCTCTGAGTTCTCCTTCTTGCTTTCAGACAGATCCTTCGGCATTCATCGACCTCTGCGTTCCACCAGAAGTTTGGGGAAAGTCTACGATTGCCGGCGCGCCGTGGCATGGATGCGTCACATGCCCGTTTCACTGACTCTTCTATTTCCTCTGCCCTTCCCTGGCACCTCTTGCCGACCTCGCATCATGCAGATGCAGGCATAAGGGTGACGATATATACAGGGTGTCCCACATAAACTTACAAAGCGGCCGGCTGCGGATAGGTCTTGGATAGACGAACAAAAAATCGTATGGGTGGAGGGGGGGGGGGGGAATCGTAACGGTTTAGCCGCTAAGGCGTTTTGAAGTTTTTTTGCTACAGTTTTACATATCACCCTGTATTTTTGTAACCGTATAACCTATTTTCATGGTTATGGTACCAGTGCACGCAGAATTCCTCCACCTATCTCTTTTCACTAAAATTTCAACTAAAACCACCTTTTTCTCCAAAAAATACGTGATAAACCTAAACTTTTTTTTCCAAAATTAAAAAGTTTGGACAATTTCCTATAAATAATGTATTACAAGTTTTATTCTAGGGCCTTTACTTTAGAAGTTATAAGCAATTTTAAAGTTAATATTGGCCTTTTTCGATGCTTATTTGGCACTTTTCGACAAAGCTCAGATGGAAAAGTACTAAAAAAGGACGAAATAGAGCCAATTTCAACATTAAAAATGCTTATAACTTCAAAAATAGAGGCTGTGGCGTAAAAGTTGTTATACATTATTTATAGGAAATTGTCCAAACTTTTTAATTTTGGAAAAAAAAGTTTAGGTTTATCACGTATTTTTTGGAGAAAAAGGTGGTTTTAGTTGAAATTTTAGTGAAAAAAATACAAAATTTTGACTTTGGCGACTCATAACTCCAAAAGTTTATAAGATAGGACCATTATTTTTACCGGCGTAGATAGGTGGGGAAGAAATTCTGCGTACACCGGTACCATAATCATGAAAATGGGTTACACGGTTACAAAAATACAGGGTGATATGTAAAACTCTAGCAAAAAAACTTCAAAACGCCCTAGCGGCTAAACCGTTACGATTTCCCCCCCCCCCCACCTATACGATTTTTTGTTCGTCTATCCAAGACCTATCCACAGCCGGCCGCTTTGTAAGTTTATGTGGGACACCCTGTATATATATATATATATATATATATAAATAATATCTTTATATTTGTTATTTAGGAATAACAACAAAAGGTGTTTCTCTGTAAACAAAGTTTTATTTTTTTAAAAAAGTTACAATTTGTTTTACAGGCCTTACCTGTAAACAAAGAAACGACATTAAATGTCAATTATTCCAAAATCTTTTTTATTTCACAAATTATTAATTATTAATTATTTCACAAAGTTATTTTAAAAGTTTTCAAAGTCACGCGTATGATGTATCACTTTTTGACGTTTTCTTTGACATCTTCACTTCTCTCCTATCTCTTACTTCTAAAGGAGGACGTATCTATCACTTCTAAAGGAGGACGTATCTTCTTTACATCTCCCTCCTCGTGACCAAATTTTGTAGAAATTTTCTTTATGTTCACGCCATATCGTCATATTTCTTTTCATTCATTGGCTGTAGTGGGAGCGGGTATCAATTTTGTTATGTGAAACATATTTGATTCTGATTTTCTGTGTTTCGTGTCTACTTGGTAAATGGGATGTGATATTTTTTCCACGACGTTATAGGGACCAATCTTCAATTCATCCAACTTTTTCCGGTTTAGCCTATTACCATTTTCTACGAAAACCATGTCTCCTACATTCAATTCCAAATGTTTTCTATTTTTATCAAAAATTTTCTTGTTGTATTTATGCGATTTTATCGTATTTTGGAAAGCCAATTTCCTGTCTTTATGCAACTCGCTTGACGTTTTTTTTTCTTTTAATTCTTCGGGTGAAACTGTAGTGTTCTCACCTTCTAGCAGGTATTTAGGTGTAAAACCTGTCACTGTATGCTCTGTTTCATTATATCTCTTTATGCATTCTTGGGCAATCGTTGTCCACGCAGCTTTTTTTCCTTTCTCGTTTATTTTGCATCTTATCTTGTTTACCAGTGTTTGGTTTAATCTTTCATTTATTCCATTGGAAAACGGTGAATCTACTGCAGTAAATGTCAGCGGTATTTCTTTTTCTTTTAGAAAACACTTAAATTCTTTCGAATTTATCCCTGGGTATTGATCTGATAATACCATGCCGATTTTTTCATTTTGTGCTATATTTCCTACCAGTTTGATGAAATCATTTGCACTCTGAGTTCTTGATGTTAATATCCAGGCGTATCTTGTAAAGTGATCAACTAATAAGTGCAGATATTTCTTTGTTGATCTAGATCTTCAAAATCCTCCAACTGTATCTATTGATATGATTTCGTATGGTTGTTCAGCCAGTCCTAGATGAGACATTATACCATACTTATCATTATATCTTGACTTATTTTGTATGCATGTTCTACAATTGTTACATATTCGTTTTATGTTCAGCGAAAGATTTTTACTTGTGTAAAAAGGACTGATTTTTCTTTTCATCTGTTCTATACCTATGTGGCAATAGTGTTCATGGATTCTTTTTATAAATTCTATACTCAGTTTTTCTGATAATATAATTTTTTCTTTTCCCTTTAATTTTTTAAAGTATAGCTTATTAACTTCCCAGTATAGGAAGTTATTGTAATCGGTCCGAAAATCGAAATCGAAAATTTCAACGTATTTTCATTTTTCAAGGTCCCAGGAGCATTTTAAGCAAAAAATTGGGAGGAAGTATGTGTGTGTGTGTATGTGCGTACGGATGTGGTCATTTTTTCCTGCACGATATCGCGCGAACCAATACTGATATCGACTTCGTTGAGGTGTTGTTCGAAGCGTATTAACCGAAATATGATCTGAAAAGAATTTCATGAAATTCGGTCCAGCCGTTTTTTTGTTTGAGCGATGTAAGTGATTTTTGTACCTGCACGATATCGCCCGAACCACGAAAGATATTGATTTACTTGAGGTGCCGTTCGAAGCGTATTAGCGACAATATTATCTGAAAAGATTTTTATAATATTCGGTCCAGCGGTTTTTTGGTTTAAATTACTTAAGTGATTTTTGTACCTGCACGATCTCGCGCAAACTATAAAAGATATCGACTTAGTTGACGTGCCGTTCGAAGAGTATTAACCAAAATATGATCTGAAAAGATTTTCATAAAATTCGGTGGAGCCGTTTTTTTTGTTTAAGCGGCGTAAGTGATTTTTGTACCTGCACGATATGGCCCGAACCACAGAAGATATTGACTTACTTGAGGTGCCGTTCGAAGCGTATTAGCGACAATATAATCTGAAAATATTTTTATAATATTCGGTCCAGCGGGTTTTTGGTTTAAATGGCTTAAGTGATTATTGTACCTGCACGATACCTCGCGGACTAAAAACTATATCGACTTCATTGAGGTGCCAAAAAACATTAATACATCAATTTTATATACATTTTCGTCATCCTAATCTTGTAAGTGCGCACATTTAGTTTGAAATTTTAGCGAAAATATTGATAAACAATTGTGACAAATTCTCGGTATTATGCATATATTCTATATTGCCTATTGTTCATTTATTATTAAAATATCCAATCATAATATTCAACATCCATCATACTGGGAAGTTGATCGTGTGGACCGAAAGGGTCGAACCCACATCCCAACTAGTTTTTTTGTATCATTTTATCTTTGTTTTTCTGCAATTCTTCGTTTTTCTTTTGGTCACTTATAACTTCTTCTATTTTAATGAGGTTCACAATTTTCAATTGCTCATCGTCGTTCTCGTTTGGTTCTAGAACTGGATTCCTGCTCAGACAGTCTGCTTTTATGTTATATTTACCTGGAGAGTATTTTATGTCGAAGTCGTATTGAGACAAATAATATGTCAAATCTCCTAATTCTTCATCAGTTCTACATTTTATGTTCATATTTTCCAAAGGTTTGTGGTCCGAAAAAATCGTAAATTTCCTTCCTATGAGGCGATGTTGCCAGTATTTTACACTTTCCTTTATGGCTAGACATTCTAAATAAATGGCTTTTTTTTCTTTTGAGCATCATTTAATTTTTTTGAGAAATATGCAATTGGTTTTTCTTCTCCATCTGTTTGTGGCTGTTTTAGAATAGCGCCTACTCCTTTTAAACTGGCATCTGTGTATATGTTAATTGGCAACTTAGGATCAAATATCCCTAATATTGGTTGACGACAAAGTAACTCTTTAATTTTATCAAATGATTTTTGACATTCTTCCGTCCATCTAAATTGTTGATTCTTCCTTAGCAGGTTATGCAGCGGATCTAAAACTATAGCATTATCTTTAACATATTTATTATAAAAGTTTATTTTTCCTAAAAATTGCCTAACATTTTTTTTTGTGTTTTTGGTGTGGGAAAGTGTTTTATTGATGCCAGATTATCTTTCAACGGGCGTATTGAGTTATTTTGTATTATGTGCCCTAAATACTTTACCTAATCTCTTGCAAAGGTGCATTTTGAAAACTTCAATCTGAAACCTTCACTCATTATTGCCTTTAATAATAGTGACAAATGCTCCATATGTTCAGCAAATGTTTTAGAAAAAACCAATATATCATCGATATAATTTACCGTAAAATCTGAGAGTTTATTTTTCCTTATAATGTTACTCAGAATCCTTTGGAAAATTGCTGGCGAGGTTTTTAAGCCAAATGGTAGACAAGTCCATTGAAAATGACCTTCCTGTGTCACAAATGCTGTTTTTCTCCTGTCTTCAATTTTCAAAGGTATGGACCAGAATGCGGAGTTTATGTCCAACGTAGAAAAATATTTACAGTCTCTTGTATTTTCCATGAGGTCCTCAATCAAGGGGAATGGCTGCGATTGCGGCACCACTATCTTATTTAACTCGCGAAAATCTATACATAACCTTGATCTTCTGTTTTCATCTCGTTTGTATGCTAAGGTTACTGGAGCGGCAAATGGGCTGTACGATTCTTCTATTAAATTTTTATCCAATAATTTAGCCACTTGCTGCTCTATTTCTTTTTTATCCTCGATCGTACATCTGTACGGTCTTTTGCTAGGGTATTTTTCAATCAGTAAATCAATGTGAGCTTCATAATTTTTCACTTTTCCTACATCATATTTATCTTTTGCAAATATTTCTTTATATTTTTCTATTAATTTATCAATTTCATTTTTTTCTTCGTATTTTAAGTGATTTATGCAGATCTCAAAGTTTAACTCGTCTAAATGTTCATTAAAATTGATCATGAGTTTTTCCTCTTCTAACTTTGGGATCTTTGAATTCTCTTCATATTCTTTCGAAATTTTACTAGCTAATTTTGAAACTTTCTTTTGTTTTATTTCTAATTCTTCATTTTGGCATAGTTTCAATTTTTTTATAGAATCTAATCCAATCAAGAAATCATAATTGAAATGCTCATTATCCATAACAATGACATTCATCATGCTTTCTATATCAAAAATCTTTATTTTTATGTTTACCAATCCATCCGCTTTACTGACACCATTGATTGTTTTTAAGTTTCTATTGGTAGTATTGCTTATTCGCTCTTTATTTTTTTTTAACAATTTTGCATTTATCAAGGATACATTTGAACCAGAGTCATAAACACCATTTACTTTTAGAGTATCATTGAGCAATACTTCCACTTTAATCAGTGGTGTCAAATCTAGTTTTTTGGATTTTCTTGCATCAGAACTTCTTCCAATTCTGAGTTGTTAATAAATTCTATTTTTCTCGTCTTTTGTTCCCCATTATCTATTGATCTAAACCAACATGTGGCTTCTGGGTGGTATCGAGCACCTTTGTTATTTTTTTGACAAATTTTACATGGTATTTTTCACTCTTATTTTCCCTTTTGGTTCTTGTTACCTTTACAGATTTTTTTCTCTCAACGAGGTGTTCTAGTTTTCCTATCTCATTAAAAAGGTCTTCAGATTCTTGTAATGATTCCCTGTCGATCTTATCTACTGTGAAATTTGGTAACCCTGCAGCTACTAAATCTATTAATGTGCCAGAATCAATTGTTTTTCTTACCTCTAACAGAAGCCTCTCTTTTTTTATTGCATATTCTAGCAATGATCCTGCTTGGTATTTGAACGATAACGCATATCTAATTTGGCTCCACCCTTTATTCGCATAGGTCTCAATAAAAATTGTTTTCCATTTCTACCACTCTGAATTTATAGTTAATTTTATCATCATACTGCTGTACCAATCTAGGCTAGATTTCTCTAAGAATAACTTAAACATTTCAATTTTCCTTTTATCTTGTTTTATTTCAAATCGATGACATTCATTCTGGAAGTCTTGTATCCACTGGTGTGCATTCGCCCTTTTTGATAAATATTTTTGTAATATGAACTTTTCTGAAACTTTTTGTAAATTTTGAGCTTCAGAATTTTGTTGCTGATTAATGAGTTTTTCTAGTAATTGTGTCATTTTGTCAGGGTCTCCTATAACCTCGGTGCTTCTTTTTTTCAAAATTTCTTCTTGCACCTCTTCCAAATAGTAATCACCAAACATCAAATTTTCATCTTCATCCAGATAAGTTTTTCTTAAATCATCTGTAAGTGTTATCGACACTCTGCTTACCTGATGTCTTTTTTTTAGTGTATTTTTCACTTTTTTATATACCTTCGTTGTTTCGAGGGAAGAATGCAAACACATCGCTTGGCATTCAGCTGGCATTAAATAATGTTGGCCCTCCTGTGTTTCAATTGAGGTTAGGAAAATTTTATTGCTTTTTCCATCATCTGCTGCTTTCATATGAAAATCAAATCTTAATTTCTCCATCGTTTGTTATATATATATATATATATATATATATATATATTTTTTTTTTTTTTTTTTTTTTTTTTTTTTTTTTGACGCTAATGTCGTTTTATAATATCTTTATATTTGTTATTTAGGAATAACAACAAAAGGTGTTTCTCTGTAAACAAAGTTTTATTTTTTTAAAAAAGTTACAATTTGTTTTACAGGCCTTACCTGTAAACAAAGAAACGACATTAAATGTCAATTATTCCAAAATCTTTTTTATTTCACAAATTATTAATTATTACTTATTTCACAAAGTTATTTTAAAAGTTTTCAAAGTCACGCGTATGATGTATCACTTTTTGACGTTTTCTTTGACATCTTCACTTCTCTCCTATCTCCTCTTCTAAAGGAGGATGTTGCCAGTGCAACGTATCTTCTTTACATATATATATATATTTATATATATATATATATATATATATATATATATATATATATATATATATATATATATATATATATATATATATATATATATATATATATATATATATATATTATATATTCGGGTGGCCGTTATTTCCCAAATTAAAGATATTTATGAGAGGACTGGTAAAATCGATTACTTAGATGTCAAAAAGTAAATTATCAATTTTAAAAAAATTTTAACACTAATTTTCGCGTGCCTCTAGATAAAACAATTTCCCCATTTAAATAACATGGAAAAATCCATTTTCACGTTATGTTATTTATTTCCAACATTATCCAAATAGATATGAGTATCGGAAATGCTTAAAAACATCAAGAATAGTTAAAGGAAAATTTCCCTTTTGAATAACAAATATAAATAATAAGATAATCAAGAGATAGGGCCTACACGACCCACGTCCAATCAGGTGGTGAGTTTTGTGAGATTAGGATTGTCCGTTTGTCTACGCGTCTGATTTATTATAGGGGAACCCAACTGCGTTTGGGTGTGTGAAATATCTATATATAGATGTCGGTATGTGTGTATGTGGCGTACGGCCCTACGGTCCTGCGACCGGCCTTCTGGTGCCCTTAAAATGGCCCGGAACTATTTTTCAATCATTTTGGTGTTCGCCCGTTGTAAGGCCATATTTCATTTTTACTCGAGCCATGGTACAGTAAAAGAAAGTTTCCATCTTGAAAAGCTTTTACCATTTTTACACTAGAAAAGACCTGAGTGGGAACTCGATTGCGCAATTGTTGAATTTTGGGGTGTGGGGACACCATTAGCCGGATAAGCCGGCGATATGACTTATTAAGGGGTTTCTTTCGAATTCGAAGTGATATATATGTGTCGGACAAAAGTTAAGCAACTAAGATGATGTACGGATGATTGTGGTAATTTTATTTATAAAAAACATTTCAAATAATTGTAATTTAACTAAAATTAATGTACAGATAATTAATTTTAAAAAACATTTCAATTCACTGACTTATCTATTATTTTAAAAAAGAAAATTAACATTTAAGTAACTCTGCTAAAATCCTGCACGACAAAAGTTAAGCAACTTAAAACTAAAATTTCATGAACTTCTTATATTCTAATATTTAGTCCAATATCCTTTATTTTTAATCACTTCGGCGCATCTAGTTGGCATTGATTGGATCAATTTGGTGATGGTCTCCTTCGGAATGTCCTGCCAGGCTTGTAAGAGGCTGGAGAACAATTCCCCCTTATTGGAGAACGTCTTCTGCTCTCTTACACGCCTGTTGACAATTTCCCAAAGATTTTCGATTGGGTTTAGGTCTGGAGATTGCGAAGGCCATGGAAGTACTTCGATGTTTTGATTTTTGATCCACGTTTGCACAATTTTTGCCTTGTGCTTAGGATCATTGTCCTGTTGGAATCTCCAACGGAGAGGCATCTCCTCTTCTGCAAAGGGCAGCAGAACGTTTTTCAAAATATCCAAGAATTGGAATCGATCCATTATTCCGTTTATAAGATGTAATGGACCTACTCCACGAGCCGAGAAGCAACCCCAGACCATTATACCACCGCCACCAAATTTCACATTAGTTTTTACGTAATGTGGATCCAATCTCTTACCGGGCGGACGACGAACTCGACGTATTCCATCCGAATCAATCAAATTAAATTTGGATTCATCGCTAAATAGCACTGTATTCCATTTTGCTGCATCCCAGTTGATGTAGTCCTGCGCAAATTTCATTCGGGCAATCCTTTGCTTCTTGGTCAGAAGTGGTTTACAGGCTGGTCTTCTACTAAATAGATTTGCCTCTTGAAGTCGACGTTGCACTGTGCGAGGACTTACAATTAGATCAAATTCAGCTTTAATTTGAATCGCAGAATAGAAAGGATTTGCTTTCCCACACCGAATGACTTTATTGTCCTCTTTCTTTGTGGTTTTCCTTGGACGTCCGGGTCTTGGTTTAACGGCCACGGTTCCTCTTTCTCGATGTCGCTTAATTATTCGCGAAACCACAGATTTTTCTATACTTAATTTCTCACTGAGTTCCTTCTGTGTAATTCTTACAATAACTAACGGAAATGTATTTTCTGAGAAATACATATTTCAATTTTTGAAGATTTTGAAAAAAGTGTTTCCAGTTGCTTAACTTTTGTCGCGCAGTTTTTGAGCACGGTTGCTTAAATGTTCATTTGGTTTTTTAAAATAATGGATAAGTCAGTGAATTGAAATGTTTTTTTTAATTAATTATCTGTAGATTAATTTTAGTTAAATTGAAATTATTTAAAATGTTTTTTATAAATAAAATTACCACAATCATCCGTACATCATCTTAGTTGCTTTAACTTTTGTCCGACACTGTATATAGTAAAATGAGATGCCTACAATATTCTCAATCATCACCATCTTACCAAGTCATAACATATAATAAGCATGGTACTTTTGTTCGCAGATAAAAAAAGTCCCTATTATGTTACATTTCATTCAAAAAGCACCTATTTACATGCATACAATAAATCTACAAAATCCTTTAAAGCAATAATTAAAATCCACCCGGTTTCAGCAGACCGACTAGAGTTGCTTCTTCTTCGAAGTAAGTGATGAGAGATGAAACATTACAATTCTCACAAAATGAGCTTTCATATGGACTCGGGAATTAAACTCGTTTTCAGCAGGACTAAATTTCCTCAAATTTTCCACAGTGTTCCAATTTCCAGTTCATATCCGGATATTCGCTTTTGAAACCTAGGCTTTATTACACTTTGCATCATGAGAAATTTCCTAGACTATTGCCATGTTTATATCCTTGTACCACTTGGAAGCCTTCCACATACCAGAAGTGATCCATCTGTATAGTTGTGCCATTGTATATGGACGGGTAGAACAGATAATTTATATGTAGCCATGTGGAACAGGGTAGATATGTGGGCTAACGCTAAATGATGCCCGCAGTGCAAATGTGGAAATGTTTTAATAGGTTGCACCCCGTATATTTGTTCTGCTGTCTGAATGACCATGAAATAATGCGTCTAGACTTTTTGGAAATTTTCCTATGCTTGGTGCACTGTGCAGCCAGGACGGTAACGGAGGTAGTCCTTGTGCAAACGGATGTGGTAGAATTGTTTATGAAGCTATACTTTAAATAGTGGGGAGTTAAGTAGAAAAGTGATTCTGATGTATTTTCTGGACTTTGAAGTAACCCAAACGGAATGTTCTGGGTATGTGAGAAGCTGCTGATTAGGTGTTGAGATTAATGATTTTCTTGGTAAGAATAAATTTTTGAAAATTCTTGTTCAAATTGCTCAATGGTATAATTAAATTCTTTAGCACAAATTTTGCTTAAAGTTTTATCCCGTCCAGCTCTGCAAGGATCACTGATTTTATTTAGAAGAAAATATAGTTTTGGACATTTGGCCAAACCTAAATGGGAAGTGAAGTGAAGTTAGGTGCCATTGCATATGAATGTATGAAAGTGACCAAAATGGAAGTAAGTGGAAGTTACATCTATACTTCAATGGAAGTAACGTCTACTTCACTTCTAAGTTACTTTTCATTTAGGTTTGGCCTATTGGAATTAAGAAGGGCGCTCAAGCAAGCGCCATTCAACATATTATTGCAAGCGTACAAAACCCAACATATTATTGCAAGCGTGCCTCAACATAGCATTGCCAAGCGTTGAGTTGTTGAGAATTCGATATATTATAAACAATATAAGTTAGCAACCTCTCTAGACATAGAAGACGCTTGCAATAATGTAACAATTACAGCTAACCTAGAATCTCTGACGGAGTTAGGGTTAAAGCAGCACTCGGTCAATGTATAGCCATCATGCTGCAACCCAGAGCGGTTCATGCGGATCTAGGAAGCTTTAAAGAATATTAAGTAGAGGCACACCACAAGGAAGAATGCTGTCCCCGCTACTATGACGTGGTAATAGACAAAATTCTCAGGAAACTACAGGAAGAAGGAATTAAAGTGGTAGCATATACTGGGAACCTGGTAATTATAGTTGCAGGTAAATGCCTACACGTAATAAGCTCTGGCTTTTAGCAGATGGGCCAAAGGCTTTAGTCTGTATGCTAACCCTGCCAAGACAGAACTGATGTTCATTACAAGAACAAAAACCAATTTTCAACTGTCCAAGAGTATGTCTGAATGATAGGTTGGAGTACAACAACATGTAGCCTAGACCATCAAGTCCCACCTAGGTGCCATACTTCCCCCTACGCTCAACTGGCGACTCAATATTCAGGAAAGAGTCAGGAAGGCCTATATAGCACTCATGCAAGAAAAAGCTTGGAAAGAAAAGGATGCTTAATCCACAAATGGTGTTATGGTTGTTTACAGCCGTTCTAGGTCTCATCCTCAAATAGGGATCCATAGTATGCTGGCCAGCATTAATGTAGAAGTATAACTGCAGGGTCCAGAATGTGATATCCATACGCGCCATTGCACCCAATGCCAAGGAACGCGTAAAATAACATCCCTGCCTTCTTCCACTTGATCTCCTTTTGCAGCGCGGCCTGACTCAACGAAAATAGGTACTGGCAAGAAGAACCATACGGACATAGCAAAATTTTTGGTATCATTGATAGGGATAGATCCCAACTCCCACAGAGCAGTAGCAGATATGGTTACAGCAATGTACACAGACGGTTCAAACATGAACTATGGAGTAGATGCCGCGAGATTCTTCCTCTTTCGCCCTGTTTTAAACAAATCCAACACAAATTGCTCTCCCTTTGCATTTTTATGCCCCGCTGAAGACCGCAGTTCAATCTACATAAGCGGCTTACCGGCTTTGTTCAATTCCGCTTCGTATCTGACGTATTTCATTTCAAAATGTCTTTACTGAGTTGTATTTGTCTCGGTACAAGCTTATATGTAGCTATAAAAAGGCGGGTACAAGCTTAGAAATCCTCCTTTGTACTTTTGTTCTACCCGTCTATCATGCCGCTCAGGTTATGGTGTAATATCTAGTAGAAGCTTGGTTAGAATGTTAGAAGAGAATAGCAACGATTAAAGGTGATCCGGGCGGTCGATTAATTTTACGTTTGAAACCTAAGATGTTGTAACCGTTCGGAACTACTGACTGCGGAAGATTATTCCACAGTCGAGATTCTCTATTCAAAAACGATCCTCTAGGATGTATTGTATGCAAAAGGCTTGATAGGGCAATCCACATGGGGTCCCACATGGGGGTCGGGCTAGTCTTATGGGATCCTTATCTGCACCTTCCAAAATGCTAATCGAACAAAACCCCATTATCAAAGAATTTAAAATCATGTATAGCTCAATAAACAGACAGCTGGTAATTCAATTGAGTGATTAATATTTTTTATGTTACCGGTTACCAGTTGGCGTTCCCCACCCACCCTGTTCTGTGCAGGCAGGAGGTTCTCAAGTTCACTGAAACAGTCGCTGTGATAATAGCAATAAACTTTGGCAAAAATCTTTAAACTGTTGCCTAAGTATCACAAAAAAATCATATTTTATGCTATACCAAGTACAATTGCAATTCATTCCATTAAATAAAGTATCTGGGAATGGTGGACGTGATTTCTAATAGTATTCCGAAGGAAATATCAAAAAATAATGCTTTATATTATAACGTTTTTGGGCACCAATTTTGTTCATATTTGCTACCTGTTATCTGTCAAAGCTACTGCGGCTCAAAGTTCTCAGTAGCCAAACGTTGTTACCTGCTGTAGTGTTCTTACCCTAAAGCAAAAAAAAGTGGGAAACAAAGTCAAGTGAAATAATGAAGAAATTGATTTGCCTAAAAAATGGTAGCACCCGAAACTATACCCCATTTCCAATACTCGTTCACTTTTGTACACACGCCCTAAAAATATAAGCTACAAATATCAAAAACAGTTGTGATAAATCGATTCAATGATCCCATTACAATTGTGTTGGTATACATATAAAATATCATTTACTAAACAAACTACGCCATTAACTTTTCCCATCAAAAGCATATATCGCACGTTCATATCAAGTTAAAAGCGTTCCATATTGTTTTGTTCCATCTGATTGAAAGAGCAGAGATATCCTTGCACACGATTCCTTGCGTTTTCGACATGGTAGACTTCATCAGCCACGATTTGTACAGCTGTCATCAATCATGCTTAATAAAACCAAGATCGCATCCATCCCCTTAAGAAATCTGCCTAAACGAGAAAAATAATAAATAAATAAAGGAAGGTTGTAGCCACCATTTTTGCAGTGGCCCTCAACCTCCCCCGTCCAACAACAACTAGGATAGCAGACAGTCAAAACAGTTCCACTACTGTCTGCGATGGAACGGCAAGAATTATTATGAATCCCGGGTGATAAAGCTTGGAAGGAAACGCAGATACTAGGAAATATGTTACGTGTCTATTCCCCGGCAGGTTTATCTTGACAGGACTGATTTTTCTTGTCGCCTCATGTTTTCATAATTCTAGGAACCGTATCCCGGTAGCGCCCGGCTCAAACGGTGAACTTGTTCCAGAGATTTTCGAGTAAATTATTGCCCATATATCTTGGGCATGCAAATTTGAATAATGGCTTTGTTGGTGTTTCTTGCCGGTGGCTCGCGGACGGGTATTCCTTCTACCATACATTAACTGAATTGAATGCTGGCCTTGACTGGGTGTCATAGTTTAGTACTGCATCATGTGTAATGCGAATGGCCATATGCAGATATCCGTTTGCGGCGACAAGAAGTATCCAAACAGGATTTTCGAAATGGCAATAATTAATGCAAAGTTTGCAAGTGAGTTCGGCGTAGTCAGCAACGGATTAGAGATGTTTGAACAAGGATTAGTAAAAATTGAGATTTAGTCGTTTCACGAGTTTTAAACAAAGTGATGTTTTTTAATAAAACTGTTAATACGTGACTTTGAGGATATCAAGCGTTAGGTTAAAGATTGGAATTTGAAAAACAATCATGGAAAATGCGAAACGATCCTCTTTAGGACTCCTCTTAACAAAATTTCACGGGATACTAGAAGGAACCCGAAAACTTTCCACGGTCGAAATCACGCGGGCCGACGTTGGAGATGAAAACCGGTGTTAGGTACCTAGGGATTTGGCTTGTTCAGTTACATGTATTACGAGATTCATATACATGCTGTTGTGAAAGCTCAGAAAGCCTTCCATATGACGAAGAGGTTCTTTTTTTAGCAATCATCTTAACTCAAGAGTTACGGTAACTTGCTATAAGCCTCTGGTCAGACCGGTTCTCACCTACAGCTCCCCAATATGGTGAAATATATCTGCATCATATATGGAAAAGATGAGGACAACAAAGCTTGAGGGCGTGTTTGAGCATATACCGAACACTCGAGTCAACCATACAATTTTTATGCTAACAGCATCCATTACGGAAAAGCAAAAACAATGAGGGTGGAAAATTTCATAATCAGATTGATCCGTAATTACACTGTAAGCGCGACGGAAAGTTGAAATCCCCTTATCTTCGGGGCTTACTAGAGGAGGCGTTTAGAGGAAGTACGAAGTACTGGTGGCTGGAAGAGACTAGCTAATAAGCGTGTAGGAGGAAAGAAGTTAACTAGCTTTAAGATCCCAGTACGTCAATAAGTTATTGACATAGGATATTTAGCTAGCGCACTAGGCAGCGTTAAGGCTGTATCAGATCCAAAGCAGCGCAACAAAAATATCTATATATCAAAAATATCAAATATATATACAGTGAGCATCAATATAAAGTTAACACAAATTCCCCTTTTTTATTTTGAGCCTTTTAGGGAGCCTCCAGGACCCCCTTAGAGGCAAATGCGAATTTTTAAATTATTTTTTAATTGTAGTAGAGACTGTTACGAAGATTTTAAGGGGTCGTGTAGCCTCCTCCGATTTTTTTTGAGGAGGTAAAAACGTGGATTTTTTAGTGTATTTTTGTTGTTGAGCCTTTTTTGTTAACTTTATATTGATGCTCACTGTATATATACCTATGCATATATGCTATTATTCGGGTATTCACTTTTGTTTAAGAGCCGCGTGTCGCTTTTATGAGGAGCCTTATTGAGTATCGCAGATGCCGGAAATTGGATCTTCGATAAACACGATGGGGAACGGAACAGAAAACGGCAAGATCAATGAACTTTGAGTTCGACTGATCGTGTTTATCGTGTGGGAGGTTGTTGTGTGTCTTTGGTAATTAAGTTTACGCGGTCAGCAGAGGCATAACACTCCAGCGAGTTGTTCTCGACGTCCCGATGTCAGAGTCGCGAAATGGTTTTGAGTAGGTGGAATAAAATATCGCGGCTAGGTTGTGACAGTTACTTCCTTCTCTTCTCTCTATCTTCCGGCTAGAGCTGCTGTTCGACATTCACTCTATACGAAAAAATAGATTGTCGACAGTACAAAGAGACTTTCCCTACGCCTCTAGTCTGTCACAAAAAAAAAAAAAACATTGTGACTAAAGGGCAATTACCTTTTGTCACCGCTCGGCGACTCCATCCGGAGAAACTGAAGGTGGCAAAGTTAGAATTTGACCACATGGTAAAATTGGGGACTTGTCGACCTTGTCGTCCACCGCAGCATCTCCGCTTCATCTGGTCTCTAAACGGGACTCTCATGATTGGAGGCCATGCGGCGACTACCGTCGCCTTAATGCTGTCACTGTGCCGGATAGATATCCAATCCGGCATACACAGAATTTCTCCGTGAATCTTCACGGCTGCACAATTTTTTCGAAGGTTGGCTTGGTACGTTCATATCATCACATACCAATCGCCCCAGAAGACGTGCATAAGACTGCACTCATTACGCCATTCGGCCTATATGAGTTTACCCGTATGCCATTCGACTTACGGAATGCAGCACAAACCTTCCAAAGGTTAATAAATGAAGTTACGAGAGATGTCGACTTCGTTTATGTTTACTTGGACGATATACTTATCGCCAGTAAAACCGAGGATGAACTTATCGTTCACCTTGAAGAGCTCTTTAAACGCCTAACCATTAAGCTAGAGAAATGCGTTTTTGGTGCAACAGAAATTAAGTTTCTAAGCCACCGCATCACAAAGGATGGAATACTTACGCATGTAAATCTCCTCTGTCAACTCACCTTGAAGGAATGCAGTCACTGCATCCATTTGATGAATTTGCATTTTGTATTTGACCGCCATAGCCAATAAATATCGAATTGATGAGTATCGAGCCACAGGTGAATACGTTTCATCATAATCTATGCCTTCCACTTGGGAATATCCCTTTATGACGAGTCTGGCCTTGTAGCGTTCGACATCCCCGTTGGCATTCCTCTTGACTTTGAATACCCATTTGTTGTCGATTGCTTTTCGTCCGATCGGTAGCTCACATAACTCCCAAGTGTTATTTGCCAACAGCGAATCATGCTCCGTTACAATTGCATTTTTCCACTGCTTCCTTTCTTTGCACTCCAATGCTTGTGTAATCGTTTTCGGTTCGAACGCATCTTCAGTCGCAGCAGCCAGCATAGCGTATAACCCGAGAGTTTTCTTCTTTTCGGAAGTTCGATTAACGTTTATGTTTTCACTTTCGGTTGGGAATGGTAGGGCAATGGTGGATATTTCACTTGCAGCAACATCGAAGTCGGTTTCGGTTTCTTTGAACGACGAATACATCGAATTCTCACTATTAAAATTATCCAATGCCTCACTGGATTCGTTGTGTGTTGTTTCTACATCGTTTGCGGCTTCGATTTCAGAAGTTGTAGTAGTGCTTGCACCATCTAGCTCCTTTTCAATCGTATTAGCCTTGTAATAGCATAATGGCGCGACCATTTATTGGGCGCCACTTATGCGAGGTGTTACCCCCTTAGCCACAAGCCCGGAAGAGCATGGCCAAGGAGCCAACACCATACATAAGAATTAAAAAGAAAATCCGGAACTCCTACGCCGGCCACACGGAGTTGTCTAGCTCGCCGGAGGGGTCGTGGGGTGTGTGGCCGGGGCTTACCGCGGTTGGTTCACCACTTACCTGTGTCTGTGCAACTTTGACTTCCGTCCATCATTCTCCGGTCATCGCCCGAGCCGCGTCAACCCTGAAAAGAAATGATCCCCCCCCTCAACCATTCCACCAAAAAAATTTAATGCATGGTCATTCTATTAACTATAAACATTTAATCAACAGAATAACAATTACAAGGAATAACTATCAATCACGACAATAACTTATAACTCCGTGTCCATTATCAAAATTCAATGAGCAAAGTCAACAATATTAAGGTTCGTTCTTATAGTTACATAGATATGATCTCAAGATAAAAAGAAAACTCACAGTATTGGCCAATAAGGTGATTACAATCAATAGAATCACTTAACGAAAAAAACACATTTCCCGTAACCAACAAAGAACCAAATATTTCTGACAAGGGCAACACAAATTCACAAATAATTATCAAGAATATTATGAATATTATAGATATAATACTAACTACTATTAAAGTTATGGTTTTAGTAATAAATTTAATGAATTAAAGCAAGAAAAGTATGTGTATATTAAATTAAAATATAAAATATGTTCAATATGAGTTGACACATTAGTCAAAAACCCGAAGAGTTATATTTTAAACAAAATAACACAAAAAATCAACTTGTGGTCCAGCCGCTAATCTTGACGGATAATGTTATCTTCAAAAGGGGTGAGAAGGCTATTTTCAATCTGTCCCAACAGCACCAGATTAAAAATCAGTTTTACACATCTTCAACTTCTCCAACTGGAGGGTGAACGAAAGCCTGACATCTCTTTGAAGGGAGCAATAATCCACTCACTTCAGGAAAGAAAACCTCGTGCTTGCTTTTCTGCTGCCTTACCGTGCTAATCGTAAATAAAAAAAAACCTTGCATAACTTACAGGAAATCCGTAATTCGATGCAGCCCAAAATAAGGTACTTCCAACAATATGAAAATAGGGATCCAGGGTTTCCGTCACGGAAAACAAAAAAGCCGGAACATGCCTTTCTTATCAAAGGATATTGCTTCTTACAGATGACAGTCTAAGAAAAGTCCAATTCAGGTCCAGATCTCTCGCTCTCAATTTTAGGAACAGCGAAACGACTCTCGTTCCAGCTTCTAAAAAATACTAGCCGGTTTTCAAAAAAAAACAACTCCGGGCACAAACTAGGAAAGACCAGGAAACTTTTCCACTAGACTTTTTTTGTAAAAGAAAACAATTATAAACAGACCGATCTCGGATCCAAAATTCACAAAAAAACCAGGAAGTTCTCTGACTGACTCCGACTCGACTTGCTTTTTTCCCCAAAAACTTTCCGACTCCCTTCATTTATTATTTTTTTCCTCGCCTATCCTTTTTAAAATTTTCCTTTTCCTCCCAAGTAATTTTACAGTAAATTTCCCCTTGCCTACAGGGTGATTTCCACACTAAATTCCCCCGTCAAAATAAATTTTCCAACCGACCGTTACATACCCTCGGGTCCACAAGGCCGACTCGCGAGGCAGTGAGGAGCCGAAAATAACGGACGGTTTTTTTATGCCGTAGGTCTAATATGTTGGCGCCAATGTGGGACTCGACTCACGACCTGAGAATAGGAGTCTCATGTTCTAGTGAGTTAGCCGGGCATACGTGAACTAGTAGATAATATACGAACCGAGTGAAAAGCTAACTATAATTTAGGTTCATGCTTACAACCGTAAGTTGCGATGGCCAGTCTGAAAAATCTCCCGGAGAAATATTTGGAGTTGCAAATAACAGGCGGAAGACAATACCACATTGTCCCCCGACGGATATCAACAAGTCTCCAAACATTCTCACACAAACTCCGGGTGCTTTCGCTCCACCGGGCCAGTCTCCAGCAATACCACATTGCCTTTGACTCCCCCCGGTGAAACGATAGTCAAACTGTCTGCTGAGAGATATTCTCCAGACTGACCGAAGAGGAAGGACAGTGTGAGGAGTGTATACAAACCTGTTGACCGTTGGACAGTCTGCAGGTTCTCTCGGAAGAATATCTGGAAGGACAAGGATCCGGCTGAAGGCAATTCCATATTGTCCCCTTCCGGCTCCTCTAATCTTTCAGAAATTCTCGCCCGAACCAGTTTCCCCTCGCACCCTGGAGTCCAACTCACGCAATCCCACATTGCATGGAGTTCCCCAGTAGGACGACAGGCAACTAATTCGCCGAGGGAAACCTACGCCTGACCAAAAATCAAAAGGTGAAGAGGACCCCTTGAGGAAAATCAACGACGTATGTCTTTGCCGTGATATACACCTATGATTTTACCGGCCAAATCCTATATAACAGTTGTAAAGCAAAAACAGTCAAATAATTTCAATATGAAGGATATTGGAAAAGTTAACACTTACCCAGGTATAGCCATAAACCCGAATAAAAAGAAAAATAAATTATCGTTAAGTCAGGAAAAGTACATAGAATCTCTTGGGGAGTAACTATAACTTAGAAAGGTGTAAATTATATGAAACGCATTAGAACTAAATAACCTAGTCACCCTAAGTAATGCCGGATTAATCAAATCAACAAATTAAGAAATTAGTTCTAACCCCGCTTCGCGAAATACCTTCGATGAAGTGTCTGACGGTGCTGACTTATATAAGCCACGTAGGATTTTGGCCGGACAATCCTCTTTTAGTGCAACACCTGATAGCGTG
Organism: Thereva unica; assembly: GCA_949987705.1. Taxonomy (NCBI): domain Eukaryota; kingdom Metazoa; phylum Arthropoda; class Insecta; order Diptera; family Therevidae; genus Thereva; species Thereva unica. The sequence goes on along the minus strand of OX465281.1, from coordinate 57,838,009 downwards.
CAAACGCGACATATGCATTCAATATTTCCTGGAGTTGGCTCCTGGAGTAACTGGGTCATTAACAACCTAATATTCGGGCCAAGCTCCTTCATACGCAATCCACCCTTCTTGCATTGTCTGTATAATTCAGAAAAAAATAGAGTGATACCTCTCATCCTAAGACTGTCCATTGGCCTGTAACGCGAAATTTCATCCAGATGATAAGCTAGCGTTAACCTAAGCAAACTCCTAAAAACACTATTTTCCACCGGGTTCATAGAGTCTAACAGTACATATAACTTAGCTCCTATACTTCCGAAAGGCTGTTCGTCCATAGAGTGACTGAAAATAATCTCTATCACATTGCTTAACACAAAATGATTATCCTTCACATCTGCAAACACAGTACATGCTCTTGACGCTATTGTATCGAAAGATTCCGGCTTTTCTTTTAGGCAATTAACAATATTCCATGCGTATTTCACAGCTTTAATCTCGTCGCCTGTCGGTCCCCATCTCCCTACCGTGCTAGAAGTTGAGTCATGTTCTGCCGTCGGCGCAGTCTGGATGGCGGTCGACGACGAAGGATAGCCCCCAGACCCAGATAGTGGTAGTCGGGATACTGTGCATCTCCTAACTGGAGTAAAAGCCATGATGACAGGTGACCGTCGAGGTACAAACTCCTTTGCGAGAGGAGATAAAGATGAAAAAATATGTGGCCTTCGTAGCACCTTATGCCGGATGGGCAGGCCATAAAAGGTGCGTCCGCACAAGTCGCCCATGATTACCTACTATAGTATTAACAAACAAAGAAAATTCCCCCCGATATAATCAAAACAAACACAAACGATAACCAGTAAGAAAAAGGTTGCATTAAACAAATCAAATAGATAGTAACAATAGTGTGTGTATATCTCAAAGAATCAAAATCAACGCCGCTTAGTTTGTATAGATAAAACAATAAAAGTGTATGAGTGTCTATATAGATTAGTGTATAAGCTTTAATTCAATCTAAGTGTGGAATGGTTGAGGCGGACAACAATTCCCTCAGGGCTCCCGCATGTCGATGGCCTCGATGGCAGTTGGTGAAAACTATGAAGCATAGTCATCACCAAGTGTCATCAAGGTCGCCGACCCAGCTTCAGGTAGAACCGGAAGAAGGACGGAAACGAAACTCAAAATCGCATCGCCACGAAAGGGAAACTTCTTCAAAAATAAAAAAATTTGGGGGATCCGCTGTTCAACCACAACCGAGCTACCTTTCGGAAAATCAATCAGTTGGGATGAACAGACGAAGAAAAAAATGGACGCAGGACATAAACAAAAAGTAGAATTTAAAAAGCTGGATGGACCATCAGGAGGAACAAGGGGCGCAGTGGCAGGCGTTAACACGCCTGTTACCAAAGACGGTTAAGCCCTTGCACCAACTTCACCTTCCACCAGGAAAATTAAAAGAGGATCCTGTTCACGGACCGACGCAGTGGCAGGCGGTATCACGCCTGATACCAGAGTCGCCGACCCTAGAAACAGGACAGGGATGAACCACTACTACACCTGCACGCATAGCCAAGCGAACACCGCTTGTTAGCAAGCCGTGCAGGTCAGCATGGCTCGAAGCTACTCCAAAAAGAAGAAGTTACCGCGTAATTGAACGGACAGGCCTAAAAGCGAAGACAACGAAAAATTCACATAGAATTTGGACAAAGATGCTGAAAAAAAAATCGACAAGACAGACAAGGACTAAGGCTTCGCGGTACTACCTTAGCCCACAGCGAGCGCTGGGTAACAGTGGTGAACCATAGACGAAAAAAAAAAATCAAACATTGTCCGTGAAGGCACAAGTGGTATTAAACCAAAAAAATTTAAACTTCAGGGTCCGTGTAGGACCGTCAACGGGCTTTAAAAGCTGCGTTGGGCGCCATTTATGTAATAGCATAATGGCACGACCATTTATTGGGCGCCACTTATGCGAGGTGTTACCCCCTTAGCCACAAGCCCGGAAGAGCATGGCCAAGGAGCCAACACCATACATAAGAATTAAAAAGAAAATCCGGAACTCCTACGCCGGCCACACGGAGTTGTCTAGCTCGCCGGAGGGGTCGTGGGGTGTGTGGCCTGGGCTTACCGCGGTTGGTTCACCACTTACCTGTGTCTGTGCAACTTTGACTTCCGTCCATCATTCTCCGGTCATCGCCCGAGCCGCGTCAACCCTGAAAAGAAATGATCCCCCCCCCTCAACCATTCCACCAAAAAAATTTAATGCATGGTCATTCTATTAACTATAAACATTTAATCAACAGAATAACAATTACAAGGAATAACTATCAATCACGACAATAACTTATAACTCCGTGTCCATTATCAAAATTCAATGAGCAAAGTCAACAATATTAAGGTTCGTTCTTATAGTTACATAGATATGATCTCAAGATAAAAAGAAAACTCACAGTATTGGCCAATAAGGTGATTACAATCAATAGAATCACTTAACGAAAAAAACACATTTCCCGTAACCAACAAAGAACCAAATATTTCTGACAAGGGCAACACAAATTCACAAATAATTATCAAGAATATTATGAATATTATAGATATAATACTAACTACTATTAAAGTTATGGTTTTAGTAATAAATTTAATGAATTAAAGCAAGAAAAGTATGTGTATATTAAATTAAAATATAAAATATGTTCAATATGAGTTGACACATTAGTCAAAAACCCGAAGAGTTATATTTTAAACAAAATAACACAAAAAATCAACTTGTGGTCCAGCCGCTAATCTTGACGGATAATGTTATCTTCAAAAGGGGTGAGAAGGCTATTTTCAATCTGTCCCAACAGCACCAGATTAAAAATCAGTTTTACACATCTTCAACTTCTCCAACTGGAGGGTGAACGAAAGCCTGACATCTCTTTGAAGGGAGCAATAATCCACTCACTTCAGGAAAGAAAACCTCGTGCTTGCTTTTCTGCTGCCTTACCGTGCTAATCGTAAATAAAAAAAAACCTTGCATAACTTACAGGAAATCCGTAATTCGATGCAGCCCAAAATAAGGTACTTCCAACAATATGAAAATAGGGATCCAGGGTTTCCGTCACGGAAAACAAAAAAGCCGGAACATGCCTTTCTTATCAAAGGATATTGCTTCTTACAGATGACAGTCTAAGAAAAGTCCAATTCAGGTCCAGATCTCTCGCTCTCAATTTTAGGAACAGCGAAACGACTCTCGTTCCAGCTTCTAAAAAATACTAGCCGGTTTTCAAAAAAAAACAACTCCGGGCACAAACTAGGAAAGACCAGGAAACTTTTCCACTAGACTTTTTTTGTAAAAGAAAACAATTATAAACAGACCGATCTCGGATCCAAAATTCACAAAAAAACCAGGAAGTTCTCTGACTGACTCCGACTCGACTTGCTTTTTTCCCCAAAAACTTTCCGACTCCCTTCATTTATTATTTTTTTCCTCGCCTATCCTTTTTAAAATTTTCCTTTTCCTCCCAAGTAATTTTACAGTAAATTTCCCCTTGCCTACAGGGTGATTTCC